>CM054060.1:322304010-322904010 GCA_028641055.1 Alopecurus myosuroides
CGATGTGGTTCTCCTCCGCAGGTCCGGTGCTGGCGTTCCTCAGGGCGAAACGCCAAAGGGTTACTCCACCTCCAGGCTCGTCGAGGGGGGAGCGCTCGTAGTGCTAGAAACGCCGGAGGAATTGCGAGTTCCCTGTTTTCTGTTGTTTTTGTTTTCAGAAAAGTTGTTCTGGAAATATTCTCGGAATTGGACCCCACAAATCCCGAAGTTCCTATTTTGTCCGGAAGCATCCAAAAGACCGAAGAGGAGTAAAAGATGGGCACCAGGGGGCCCACACCATGGGGTGGCGCCCCCCCTTGGCCACGCTAGGGGGTGGTATGGGGCCCCCAGGGTTCCACTTACTTTGCCCTTTTGCCTATTTATTCCCCCCGGATGGAAAACCCTAGATACCTGATCAAAAATCCCCGAAAATTTCCGCAGCCACCGTCGTTATCAACCCTAGATCACGAGGGTTCTAAAGCTGTCTCGCGGCACCCTGTCGGAGAGGAGATAATCACCGGAGGCCTCTTCATAGCCATGCCTGCCTCCGGAATGATGCGTGAGTGGTTCATCCTTGGACTACGGGTCCATAGCAGTATCTAGATGGTTGTCTTCTCCTCCTATGCCTCAATGTTTAGATCTTGTGAGTTGCCTAACATGATCGAGATTGTTCTTATGTAATTCTATGTGTTGTGTTTGCTGGGATCCGATGAATATTGAACTTATGCCAAGTTGATTATAGTCTTTTATTGCATATGTTATTTGTGATCTTGCATGCTTTCCGTTGCTAGTGGTTGCTCTGGCCAAGTAGTTGCTAGTGAATCCAAGAGGGAGTATTTATGCTCGATAGTGGGTTCATGCCTACTTTTCGCCTGTGCTCGAGTGATAGAAACATGACAGGGGAGGATGTGCTGTTGCCACTAGGGAGAAAACAACGGTGTGAGTGCCCGCATGTACAATAATTGCTTACATTACATACATTGCTTAATGCGATTATCTGTTGCTTGCAACTTAATACCTAAGGGGGTTCGGATGATAACCTGAGGGTGGATTATTAGTGATAGATGCAGTTGGATTACGCTCTATGTATATTGTTGTAATGCCCGCACTAAATATCATAGTAGTCATCATGTCATGAATGTGCACTACGGTGCAACCTTTATTTTTCAATTGCCTAGCTGTAATTTGTTTACCCAGCATGCTATCTTTCATGGAGACACACCACTAGTGAACCTATGAACCCCGGTCCATTTTCCTACACTATTAAACAAACCACTACAATTTCCTGTTTTCTTTACTTACTGCAGGCATACTTTCCATACTATACGTCTAATCTTTGTTTTCAGCAAGACCGCTGAGATTGACAACCTCACTGTACCGTTGGGACAAAGTATTTTGGTTGTGTTGTGTGCAGGTTCCGCGTTGTTGCTGACACCGGTGAGCCATCACCACCGTCAGTGGCATCAATCTTCCGAAGATCCTCTTTCTCCTACTGGATTGATAACCTTGGTTCTTAACTGAGGGAAATTCTTACCGCTGCACTCATCAAACCCTCTTTTTGGGGTTCCCAACACACAGGAATTTCTGCAAGGAATTTCTGTCACCATTGTCAGCATCAAGGAATTTCTGGCGCCCTTGTCGGGGAACAAAACAAACATACATAAGAAGACTTCCTCCCGCAACGGTCGCCATCCATAGTAGCAAGAATTTATGGCGCTGTTGCCGGGGAGAAATAAGTCTTCTGGCAAGGGGAGTCTCTCACTCTCAACCTCTTTATTTTTTTATTGTCTTCTTTTTATTTTTTGTCTTGTTTTGCTTCCCTTTTTATCAAAAAACACAAAAAAAATTAGTTCTTATTCTAGTTGTTATTTTTACTTTATCATGCTTGCTATCAATGGTTGATATCTTTGAAACTACATCTTATTGGCAAGGTGGGTTCACGGATGAACAACAAAAATATTATAAGGAATACCGCTTGTCACAAAAAGGAATACACTTATGGGAGCAAATTAATAAATTGCATGACTATGCTAAAAACGTGTGCTCTACTTATAATGTTACTTATTTCTTTGATAAATCTTGCTACTGTAGGAGGTATAAACACCTCCCTTTTCAATGTGAGTATAATGATAATGTTACCATATCTTCTTATGTTAAGAGAAAATATGAATTATATGATGTGGAACAAGTTGAAGAATTTATTGCTTGGAAGGGTGCATTTGAAATTGCCTATTTGCTTGAGAGTATTAACGAAGCCTATTTGCTTGAAAGTATTGATGATGCACCTTATAAATACGAGGTTTATGCTATACTTGAATATTTCTTTGATAATTACAAGGATCATAATTACTACATAATGGAATATCTTAATAAATTCTCTCAACCTAAGGAAGAGAATAATGCCTTGCAGGAGCCTATGGAAGAAGAAATTGCTGAATCTGGAAGCTCATTGGATGAAAAAGAGGAGGAGAGTGATGATCGAGAGGAGGAAGAACGGAGCTACCCATGTCAACCTCCCAATGATAGTAACTCTTTGACTCGTACATTATTTGATGAAATTGATACTTGATATACTTGTGACCTGGATACTACTATGAACGAAACTTGTGAGAATGATATTGCTACTGTTATTTATGATAATCCATTCTACTTGGATAAATCTTATGATAATGCTCTTGATGATGGTCCTATGTTACTTGATGTTATAAATAATAATTCTACTAAAATAGGATTGCTATAATGTGTCCTATACCTTTTAAGAGTGACTAATTATCTTGTTTTGCTATTGCTAAAAGTGGGGGAAAAGAAGCGCTGATATTAAATTTTGATCCCACTGTTTTTGAGCTTGATATGCTTTTAGACCATGACAAACATGCTTTATGTGATAATTATGTTGCTGAGTTTGTTCATGATGCTACTGAAAATTATTATGAGAGGAAAATATGGTTGTAGGAATTTTCATGTTACTAATACACCTCTCTTTTTGTTGAAAGTTTTGAATTTGCTGTTGTTCTACCTTCCCATGATTTTTAGTTTGAGCTTCTTTAATTTATTTCTTTACAAGATTCCTATGAATAGAAAGTGGGTTAGACTTAAATTTTTTTATACTTGCTTCTTGATGCTCTCTTTTGCTTTAATTCATATTTCTTATGTGAGCATTTTATTCCTCACTTGAAAATACTTGAGTTGATTTCTATGCCTAGCTGAAAGGCGTTAAAGAAAAGCACTACTGGGAGACAACCTGTTTTATATCTCCGTTTTCAACCCATTTTCTTTTGTGTTTTTGTTGAGCCAAGTAAAGACTCTAGTGGAAAGTTGAGGCTATATTTCGGATTTCTGCACAGGAAACAAATTTCTGCTATCCACTGTTAAATCCGTATAAAATCACAGAAAATTCAAAATGACCTGAGTTTTTTTTGTGCGTAATACTGGGCTATATACGAAACTTTTCTTAGTTTACCACTTTTTGATTTGAACAATAGAAGATTTTCTAAAAAAAATCATCTTTACCTGCTGTCCTGTTTTGACATATTTCTGCCAATAATTGCATTTGCATCTTAATCTATTTCTTTTGGTGTTCTTCTGAGAAAAAGAGTTTTAAAAGAAGTTGTGACAGTAGCTAATGTGATTTTGAGTGTTAGGCTTGTGTTGAAACTGAACCATGTGAATTTATTATTTCGATTGCACTAACGTTGCTAATGAAGATTGTGAGAAGTTTGGTGTGAATGAAGTTTTCAAGAGTCAAGAGAAGAGGATGATATGACGTGATCAAGAAGAGTGAAGAGCCTAAGCTTGGGGATTCCCTGGTGGTACATCCCAGCAAATTTCAAGAAGACTCAAGCGCCTAAGCTTGGGGATTCCCAAGGCATCCCCGTCTTCATCGACAAATTATCAGGTCATTTCTAGTGAAACTATATTTTTAAGTGTGCCCGTGTGTACAATAATTGCTTACATTACACACATTGATTAATGCGATTATCTGTTGCTTGCAACTTAATACCTAAGGGGATTCGGATGATAACCTAAGGATGGATTATTAGTCATAGATGCAGTTGGATTACGGTCTATGTATATTGTTGTAATGGCCGCACTAAATATCATAGCAGTCATCATGTCATGAATGTGCACTACGGTGCAACCTTTATTTTTCAATTGCCTAGCTGTAATTTATTCACCCAGCATGCTATCTTTTATGAAGAGACACCACTAGTGAACCTATGAATCCCCGATCATTTTCCTGCACTATTAAACAAACCACTACAATTTCTTGATTTCTATACATACTGCAAGCATATTTTATTTTCCACACTATACGTCTAATCTTTGTTTTCAGCAAGACCGGTGAGATTGACATCCTCACTGTACCATTAGGAAAAATTATTTTGGTTGTGTTGTGTGTAGGTTCCGGGTTGTTGCTGACACCTGTGAGCCATCACCACCGTCAGTGGCATCAACCTTCCGAAGATCCTTTTTCTCCTACTGGATTAATAACCTTGGTTCTTAACTGAGGTAAATTCTTACCGCTGCACTCATCAAACCCTCCTCTTGGGGTTCCCAACACACATGAATTTCTGCAAGGAATTTCTGTCGCCATTGTCAGCATCAGTGCGCAGCGCCTCCCATGTGCTCACAGAGCTATGAGGGAGATTCAGCAACCACGCGAGAGGAGCGCCGCGGAGCGCCAGGGGGAAGTACCTCATGAGGTACCTGTTGCACCTCCCGGCCGCTCGGACTCTTGCTTCGTACCTCCGTAGGAAACCGGAGGTGGGAGTGTTTCTGATGTAGCAAAGTGGAAGGCGAGGACGGAACGCTGAAGGCCACCTTGCTTCCCAAAGGTCCCTGGAGAACACGTAGGAGAAGCCTGCCCTGGCACTTGCGTGCCGCTCATGGTAACTGGACTACTCCGGGCTTGCGCGGGTATCAGCTGCTGGAGCTGGTGGTGCTATGCCCCGCGCTGGATGATGACGAGTCTCGTGCGCACGAGATCCCGTAGTGTCGGCTACATGCATAGCTTCCAGGGTGAGTTCCTAGGCGGGAGACACACTTAGGGTCGTGCCCGCATTTCCTGCGAATCGGTCCTAGGATACCGACCTAGAATCACACAGAGCAGCATTGGACGGAGAGCGAGGCGGCCCTCGCGCTCCCAGCAGGGCTCCCTACAAGCATTGTCAGCCATGCTCGTGTGTGTCCTATGGCTACAGAACGATTGTCACCTTCACGAGAGAATGAGGGGGGGCATGCCGGGTCCGTATGGAGCTCACCGACAAGCGGTGTGTCACGTCCACAACACGGTGCAGAAGAGCGGGACTAGCAAGAGACGCCACTGTAGAGGCTAGAGGCGAGACCACCCAGGGTAGTCCGCTTCCAGATCAGGCCTTGTGGCCGGCACGATTGGTGCGGGAGGCGATCATGACGGCGAAGGTGCAAAAGAACGCCTTAGCCCGCTACCTGGCGTGCCAAATGTCGGAGAGGTGGTTCTATCAAAGACAGGGTCACCTTCAACGGTTTGAACACTAGGGGCTAACAACGTTCTCAGGCACCTCGCGAGGATTCGATAGGGAAGCTCGACGAACAAACAATGGCGACACGGTGAGTTTACCCAGGTTCAGGCCATCGTTGTGGTGTAAAACCCTAGTCCTGCTTGTTTGTGGATTGCACTGCATGAGTTATAGTACAAGTGTGAGCCTCTTCTCTAGACTGACTATTGTCGACCAATCCCTTTCTATGGGGGCTCAAAGGCCGTTCTTATACCAGGGTCTTCGGGCCTCTTTCCTGCTCATAATTGGCAGGAAAGGGCTACCACAAAGCGCCACAGCGGGAGACAGCTGCGCTTCGTGCTGTCCCCTTGGTCATGGTCATCGTGGACAGCCCCACCATCCATGGCCGGGCAGTGGGGGCTCTGGTGATGTTCCTTCCGTCTTGTAGTGCTGGGCTGATCTTCTTGCACCAAAGAGGAAAGTTTTGGGAAGGGCTTTGACACTTGCAGCCGCGGTGCGCTCTTTATACACGAGAGTGGCAACTCCGCCCAAAGTGTGTCTGTCTCCCTACGGCGCCTCCGTCATGGCGCAGAGAGGAGGACGTCAGCCCCACATGGGTTGTTTCCCTGCGGGCGCTGATTCCTTAGGAGGGGAGCGGAGCTGAGGTAAATCTCCTCTCCGAGGGTTCAGTGATGATCTCTCCAAAGGGAGGGTCCTTTGTTGGGTGGGCCTCCTTGGCCTAGGGGCACTCGGGTGGTTGCCTCTGGAAGGGATTCCAGGCGAATCCTTTCCACGCCAAGATAGCCTGGGCCCGCAGCCGACGGCCCAGGATTCCCTGGTATCCACATGTCCGTCAGAAAGACACTATCGTCCGTAGGATGTGTATAGATTACCGGCTTGAACAAATTGTGCCCAAAAGATAGGTTCGCCTTAGCACGAATCGATAAATAATAGATGCCACTGTTGGTTCTGATCTTTTATGCTTTTCGGATGCTTACTAGATATCTTTAAATACGCATGAAGGAAGAGGAGCAGATAAAAACCTCATTCATAACACCCTATGGAACGTACTATTACATAACTATGCCTCTTGGCTTGAAGAACGCCGGAGGCACATATCAGCGTTGCATCCAAAGATGTTTGCATGATCAAATAGGCAAAAACGTCCATGTTTACGTGGATGATAGCCGTCATTTCCGAGGAAAAGCATACGTTCCTTGAAGATTTACGAGAAACTTTTGATAATTTGCGCACTTACAAAAACAAATTATATCCATTAAATGCGTATTCGGGGTTTCCTCATGAAAACTTCTGGGTTTTATCATTTCTCATAGAGGAATCGAAGTAAATCCGGAAAAGACCAAAGTAATCCTGAACATCAAAAGGCCTACAAGCCTAAAAGATGTCCATAGATTAACGGGTTCCGCAGCTGTCGTAAGTAGGTTCATAAGCCGGTTTGGTGACAAACCTTTGTTATTATACAAATTGTTGAAGAAATTCGATAAATTTTTAAATTGACATAAGAAGGAGACAAAACGCTAATCCAGCTAAAGGAAACTTTAACGAAATCTCTGAATTTGGCATCCCCAAAGGAGGAAGAACCCATGTTACTATATTTAACAGCAACAAACAGGGTTATCAGTGCAGTGATAATTGTGGAAAGAAAGAAACAAGAATAAAGCATTCCAGACCAACATCCGGTATACTACATCAGTGAAGTATTCTCGGAATCAAAGCAAAGGTATCCACATTATCAAAAACTGGCATATGGCGTATTTTTTGCATCATGAAAACTCCGTCATTATTTCCAAGGGAATTCCATAACAGTGGTAAGAAAATCACCAATAGGGGATATCATGAACAATGTGTATGCAATTGGCAGGGTCGCCAAATGGGGCAATGAGCTTGTTGCGTTCGACATTAAGTACCAACCCCGGACGGCAATCAAATCGAGGTGTTGGCAGACTTTGTAGCCGATTGGATAGAATCCATGGATAACACGCCAATGCCGGATTTGTAATATTGGATCATGAATTTTGAAGGATCCAAAATAAAAGAAGACGCCGGTGCAGGCGTGGTCCTCAAATCTCCAAAAGGCGGAAAAAATGGAGTATCTGCTGCAAATTCACTTCAGTGCCAGCAAGAATGTGTCAAAGTATGAGGCAGTACTCCATGGCTTGCATATTGTAAAGGAAATAGGCATCAAACGCATACTATGCTACAGAGACTTGGATTTAGTACAAGACCGGATTAACCACACATCGGATGCTAAAAGTCCCATAATGGCAGAATATCGAGCAGCTGTCGGTGAATTCATCATATGCTTCCTAGGATTTGAGGTAAACCATGTAAAATGGGAAGAAAACTGGAACGCGGGTGCTCTAGCCCGAATGGGCTCGGAAAGGGAAAAACGTTACCACCCGGTGCTTTACTCCAGCATTTGAATGAACAATCAATAAAAGGCGGAGATGTAGACTATCCCTTAATTTTCGAGTCAATTGAGGTTCTGCTCGTAATCCCGGATTGGACGGTACCATACCTGAATTTCTTAGTTGATCAGAAGTTCCCGAACGAAGCAGACAAAGTATTACAAAGGCAAATAAATCATCAATGCAAAGGATAGACGATAATTAATGGTTACCTGTATTAATGCAGTACATCCGGAATTTTCCAACATTGTGTTTGGCCGGAAGAAGAACTGCAAATCCTGCAAAAATCCATGCCGGAGATTGCGGTCATCATGCTCAATTAGAAAACATAGTCAAAAAAGCATTCCGAGTAGGGTTTTTGTGGCTCACAGCCAAGAAAGATGCAGAGCACATAGTTAGTACATGTGTCGAATGCCAGTATTACGCCAAGTAAACAAATATGCCGGCTTAAGAACTAAAAACTATCCTCATTACATGGTCGTTTGCGATCTGGGGGCTAGATATGATGGGACCATTCAAAATTGAAAGAGACGGACTTACGCATCTACTTGTTGCAGTACATAAGTATACCAAGTGGGTGGAGGCTAAACCTATCAAAAAGCTTGACAGTGTGACTGCCAGAAATTTTATCATAGACATAGTCATGAGGTACGGCATGCCACATAGCATAATAAAGGAAAACAGGAAAAAAAAATTCAATTGGAGAGTTGGCAAAATATTGTTGGCAAACTAGAGTTCGCCTTGATTTAGCATCAGTGGCACATCCACGGTCCAATGGCCAGGTTGAGCGTATGAATAGCTCAATTCAGCAAGGAATACGTCCAAGACTCGAATCACCTCATCACAGAGCAGCTGCAGCATGGGTAGAAGAGGTACCTTCCGTGTTTTGGAGCATACGCACAACATCGAATAGATCAACAGGGAAGACGCCTTTTTCCTGGTTTATGGAGCAGAAGCAGTGCTTCCAACGGACATGATCCATGATAGCCCTACTGCAGGCTTACGTTGAGACTGATGCCGAAAATGCACGACAGGATGTTGTCGATCTTCTAGAAGAAAAAAGAGAACTTGTGTTATAGAGATCCGCCATTTATCAGCAAAGTTTACGACAACATCATAGCCTGAAAATCAAGCATCGTTCTTCAAAAAAGGTGACTTAGTGCTATGACGGGTGCAAGAACGGAAACACAAGTTAGCCCTTGTATGGGAGGGACCTTTCGTCATTTGTAAAGCTCTGAAAAATGGGTCATACTACCTTGTAGATATTAGGGATGATGAAGAATACCCGAAAAATCAGAATTGCAAGAGGAAAAGAAGCATAGATGTAGAGCTAGAAGAGACAAAACGGCCTTGGAGCTTCCAACAGTTACCTCCTTTCTATACCTAGTCCAATTCTATGTAAACATTATTGAGATCATGAAATAAAGTTTATCGGAAAATAATGCAAATTATTTTTTGTCTTTACCATTAAAGCATGTTCCGTCTTTTCTATTTCCTAATGATCTTTCAATTTGCTTCAATATTAACCCGATTTTTTCCTGCATGCTCGGAGTTAAGAAAACTGAATACTTTTAGCCTAAAAAGGCAATAGAACACTAGATTGTGCCTGCATGCCCGGAGTTCATTCTTTTTAGTCTCTCAATACATAAGTATTATCTGATTGTTTTGCGATGGGTTACTGGATTAGTAAGTTGAAGTGCCAAAGCGTATGACTCATGATTCTGAGTTAAAACTGATTGATTTTTCGCCCAATTACTCGGCTTGCAGATTTCATACTTTCGGATCACTCAAACACTAAGAAAGGTTAAAACATACAAATCGGAGAACTTAAATAATAAGAGACACAATTGCTTGAAAACTTGAAATTAGCGCAAAAGGCTTAATTTTTTATACAAAATAGACATTCAGCATGCATTACATAAATGAATATTATATTGTTAAAACAAAGTAAGGCATTCTTCCGCCTTCTGGCATCCATAGCGTCTGGGTTTAGATGGCGTCCACGAACTCCCGGTCGTCGTCATCATCGTCGCTGTCACTCGGATTCTCCGTAGTTGAAGGAATTTCTTCCTCCGGGTAGAATGTGGTGGTGGAAACCATCTGAGCGATCTTGGAGGCATATCCCTTGACAGATTCAAAAATTTCGGCCCTTTGAGCTTCAGTGTACCCTTGGGGAATGGCAGTGGCGCAAGTCTTGGAGGTGGGGTAGTGCATTTGCATATGGCCAAGGGCCATGCGCACTCCACCGCGGGCAGCAGACTTCATCCAGGACTCCCTCTGGGCAACAACTTCAGTGAAAGCCGCCGGAAGATGCCCAATGTCAGAGTATTTGTCTTTCTTGTCCGGAAGGTACTTACTGAAAAGTTTCCTTCCGGATTTTTTCATGTCTCGACAAAAATGCCGTAAGCTCAGATGCGTTTGATCCAGGAAGAGGAGTCGCCTTTTGCTATAGAATATAGAAAGGTAGACATTATAAAAAGAAACTTAGAAGAAAAGCATTACACTTAAAAACTGAATGAATAACTGGTAAAGCTAAAAGGCATACCAAGGATGTGTTTGTCGATTTCGACCATCTCCTCCAGGCGATCATGAAGAGCAGCCTCCAAATCCTTGATGGTGGATCTGTCCTTCTCGCTCTGACCCTTAAGCAGGGATTCAGAAGTTTCTAGAGCCTTCTGGCATTCAGCCAAATCCTTTTGGATCTTCACATTGGTTTGTGAAGCTCCAAATTTTTGTTGCAGAGCTGATGAGCATTGCCGGCATTCGCAACAGCTTGCCTTGCTTCAGCAAGTAAGGCTGAAAAGATGGATATCATTAAAGCGAAAGTATTCAAAAACTCACAAGGTAAAAAGCAAACAAGGAAGAAATAAGTATGCTTACATGCATTCTCCTAAAATTTCTTGTGAAGTTCAGCAATCTTGGAGTCTTTCTCTTCTGTGATTTGAAGAAGGGAATCAACCTCCTTATTTTTCACATTGATTTTTCCGAGAACCTCCAGGTTAATTCATTCGGAAGTTTGATAAAGCATACGAAAAAAAAAATTATTAAAACCAAAAGATGGAGACAAAAGTCCTAAAAAGTATTAATGTGAAAATAATGTTTCCTTATTAAAACTTGGGGGCTGGATGTATACCTGGCTCATCTTTTGAAGGTCAGAAAGCATCTGAGTGAACTCCTTGCTGTATTCTGAGAAGGAGATTCCCATGTGAAGAATGCCGTATTGAATGACCTGCCAAGGCGAGAAAGCGTAATTATTTTGAATGCTTAAACGACCTTGTGTCCAAGGATGGATAAGGGGGCTTTGACGAATTGTTCCTTCGCCCATGTGTGCATATACACTTCCTTGTCAAAGCATGCTTCTTGCATTACCTTAAAATTTTGGTTAAAAGATGGAATGGCCTCATCAATTCTGATGCGAGACGACCCTCCCTCTTCGTATTGCTCCGCCCTTTCTTTCCCGCACATCCGGTATGGATGCATCGGGCTGGATGGACTGGCTGGGGAGGGGGAAGCACGACTCCTCCAGAGGAGCGGAATGCTCTCCTGCAGCATCTGCATCGGAGTATCCGGGGCGATGGCAGGGGAAGGCTTTACTCCCCTCTGAAAGATTACCTTTTGCTTCTTCCGTCATTTCCACTTCAGAGGAGCGGGAGAGAGACTAGAAAGGAAGAAAAGGCCAGAATGAAAAAAAACTGTTGCAAATAAACTAAGTGCGAAGAAATAGGAAAACATGAAAAAATGAACAAACCTAGAAGTCGGCAGAGTAACACCGTCAAGGTCGATAACTTCGATGGAGGCCGCCATTTTCTTGCGCATCCTACCACCGGCCGCTTCAAAGCGGGCTTTTAGTGCCTCCTCCTCTTCTGCAGACACAAGGTGATCCTCTGAAAGAGTATCAAGCTGGAAAAGCATAAATAGTTGTTAGTATGCATTCATACATGCAAAGTATAAAACTCTTTCAAGACGCAAAAAGTATGCTTTACCTTGGGAGGAGAGTAGTCTGCGTGAAACATGGGAAAACTCTCCTTATATTGGTCGCTAGTGGCCACGAAGTGGTTCACCCTGTTCTGGAAGAGTTTCTCTGACATCGCGGACGAAGTAACTTGCATGTTATCCTTAGGACCTGTGTATTCACAAAGAAGACGACCGTTGTGAAAGGCGAGAGGATGGATTCACCTATCGAGCCAGCACAGGACTGTGTCCATTCCTATAAGAGGCAGAGTAGAGGCGACCATTTTGGCAATCCGCCTTTTGATCCTAAGGAGGTCTAGAGGAAGAACCTGGGTGTTCAGAGCCCAGTTTTCCCTAGGAGAGGTGGCAGAATTCTCAAAAGCAGGAATGCCTATATCCTTTCTAGGATACAAGACATCCTGGTGGTAGAAGAAATAACCCGTCCAAAATTTGACGGATTCGCTAGTTTTTATCTTGGGGAACCACTCCTCTCTCCCGCGGTGTAGATTAAAGGAAATGGTTCTACAAATGGGTGGAAGGCCGTCAAAAGTGTTTTGCTTCACATAGAAACAGTTTTGGAAGAAATCTAATCTAGGTCCTATTCGTAAGAAACCCTCGAACAAAGCCTGAGAGTCGGCTATGTAAAGGATGGAGTTGGGATTATGTGGCTGAACGTCGTAGTGCTGAAGAATTTGAAGGAAAAAGGCGGATGGCAAAAACCCCATACCTCGCAGAATATGGGAAGACAGAACCATCCTTTCTCTGGCTTATGGCTTTGTCTCTTCATATTCATTGTCTAGACGCCATTTGTCCTTGATTATAAAGCAGTCTTTCTCCAGGCTCTAGAGAAGAGCCGACGAAATAGTGCAGAGACTCCAATTGCCGGTCTCTGTGCCTTCTTCATCCTTGCCTCCGCCGGTGATGTCACCTTCTGCGTCATTTCCGGTATGGACAACGATTTCCTCGCCACCCAATTATGGAATCAAAGACACGGAGTTGCAGAGGGGGGTGGCAACACGGATCCAGCGGGGTCGCCAGAGTTTCCCCATGCTGAAGCACCTTGGGAGGCTCCGGCGTGGCTGCGGTAGCGCTCAGAGCTGTCGTCGGAGCAGAGGAGGAGCTCTCCTCTATCGAAGAAGCAACCGCGGAGGAGAATGCGAGCGTTGCTACCGGGTTTGTGGCAGCTGTAGATGTGTGCACGTCGCCGTTGGACCCGAGCGCCTGGGGGAGGTCTCCGGTGTCCATCACAGAGAGGGTCTTCGCCGGACGAGAGTGTGAGCCGCCGATGGTGAAGTAAGCCTATGAGGATTTCCTCTCGGCTCTCTCGGTCTCGATCTTGCACAGTAGCTCTCGGATGTCTCGAGGGAATGTCCGTGTGAAGTGGAGAGGATGGAACGGGAGCCGAGCGAATGGTATTTATAGCCATTTGCGCTAAGATTAGCCCAACGACTAATTTAACCGTTGGATGCATGCCGCTATCCTGCTGTAAATCCGGGATACGACGAGCTAGCACAATGACGATAGACTTCCTTGTTTCCCAAGCCAAATCTGGTGGAGATTCATTTTTCAGTCTTTGACCGAAACCAAACGACGATGACATAAGCGAGATTTTTTCGCCTACGTCGCAGGTTCCTTATGAATGATGTTTCATAAAAGAAATGCCGAATTCTGGAAAGCCAGGTTTGGCATAAAAATTGTGTTGATAAGAAGATTCAAGACTGAAAGCCGGCTTTTTCCGAAAGCATTAATTCCAGGAATAGACGAAAATTGGAGGTCTTGACTCTTCTTGGGGGGCTACTGTCAGATATATGCCAAATGGGGGTATGTTCGGCATTGGCCAAAGGCCGAATTATCAGGGTGGCCCACAGGTAATGGAGCAAGGTCCATTGGGCGGACCAGTAAGCCAACGCACAGGGAGGCAGATTCTAGAAGAATCCGGATCACGACCCTAGTTTGGCTATCAATATAAAGCCAGACATGAGTAGCCTAAAAGGCAGAACTCTACAAGTTAGAATCAAGATCGCCGAGAGCACATCCCCGTGGAGATAGCGAAACCCTACTTATATTGTACTTTGTATACTTCAGGCTTCAGCCCTAATTTAGTGAGATTGCTGGAGTAGGAACGCTGCCTTAGTCGCGACGTACCGAACCTGGGTAACTGTGTTTTCGCCTCCAGCTCTCCCACGTTTCCACCCATGACTCTACCAGTAGGCTTATGTCACCCCTTGCCATGAACCTAACTAAGAACACTCGACACCCCCATAATGTGATAATCCATTTGTTTTCAACAAGAAGTCAACTAGAGAAAGTTAATGGACATTATAGAATTTGAATTTCTCATGAACATGACATACCACATAGAGGGTAGATAATAATGATACATCAACACTAAGTGGTATTCCTCATATATACATACATTTTAGGATATTAAAGTTCCAAAGAGCATATTACTCCCCCAAAATGGGATAGTCCATTAAACTCTTAGTAAGAGCCAATTAAGATGTAATAAAGTTGATACAAGGCTCAACACGTATATTGTGTGCAAATCAACATACACATATTTGATACTCATGATAGGTAAGTAGAGATCACAACACATACAAACATTAAGAATTTACAAAACCAAGCACATTCAAGGGTGCAAGAAACTTTTAGTGTATATATGATTTAAATACAAGTTACCGCAAGGAGGGACATTGGATAAATGGTAGATACATGATAATCCAAATGACTTGGCTTGAGGAAATATAATTGATTAAGATCCCTTAATTCTTCATGATATAGACAAGTATACAATGCCCTCAAACAACACCTATTGGTCAAGTTTGAGCTTGTTGGTCCCCAAACATGTTGCGTCCTAAGAGGTTAGTCACAATAGGCCTGGCAACCCAAATGGTTGTTAGGTTTCAAAAAAAAACCCAAATGGTTGTTTACTTGACACCACTTTGAGTACCAATATATTTAGCAAACACATTGTCAATGTTATCCTTCCGAAGAGAATAAACATTATAAATTATAATGGGCTTGGATATGGTACCATTAGTGCATGAAGAAGAAAAGTGACCCTTCTCACGAAAAAGGTAGCAACATCGACTCTTTCCTTTCCTCTTAATAGGATTCTCAATTTGAGGAGCATTGGCTTGAGTCTTCTTAGGAGGTGGTCGTTCTTCAAATCGTGTTTTAGCATGAGATTAAACAAGAGGCCACTTCTCTAGTTTCTTCTCACTAAGAGGGTTCTTCTTCATTGGGCAAGATCTAACGTGGTGTCCTTCAATCGTGCACTTGAAGCAAGTAATCTTTGCCGAATCCTTCACTTGTTCTTGACCCTTCTTCTTGTCAAATTTGGACTTATTCTTGATATTGGAGTTGAATCCAAGTACATGATACGTCCATTTTGCATCACTGTTTTATATTGTTATTTTCTGTTATTCATCAATATATTTCATGTTATGATGCATCAATTATGTTATTTTATCTTATTTTGCATGTTTCATAATTTTTTGAGAATAAACACCAGGACCAGAAATATGATGGAAAAAACACCGTCGAAATACCCTATTTCAGAAATTCAGAAGAAGAGGGGGGACACCAAATATTCTTAGAAGTTTAGAGGAGGAGGCTAGCTAGAAGGGGGCCACCAGGGGCCCACACCATGGGGTGGCGCCCCCCCTTTGGCCACGCCGCCAGGTGGTGTGGCCACCCTGGCCAACCTCTGGGTCGACCCCTTCCGCGTACCTGACCCCTCGGGAACCCTAAGCCCCGGACTATCATCGAAGAATTTATTCCGCCGCCGTCTCGGGGCGGAAAACACCAGAGAGAGAAAAGCTCTCCGGTAGGGAGAAATCCGCCGGAGAAATTCCTCTCCGGAGAGGGGAAATCATCACCATCGTCACCGTCATCACTCCGGGCATCATCAAGATCGTCATCGTCATCATCATCACCACCAGCACCATCACCCTCATCATCCACCGTCATCCTGATATAACAATTAGGGGCCTCTATCGTTGTTTTACATTAGATCTCTCTCCTAGTGTGGATTACTTGTTAGTAGTTGATGCTTGTGAGATTTATCGGTGTTAGCACTTTATGACCAGATTGTTATTATCCATTATATCACCTCTGATTATGATCCATGTGATGTATTGTGAGTAGTTTGTTTAGTTCTTGAGGACATGGGATAATTCATGATGTTAGTAGTGAAATTATGTTGAAGTAATATCTCGTGGTTCGGTATTTAAGTTGTGGTGCTATTCTTCTAGTGGTGTCATGTGAACGTCGACTACATGATACTTCACCTTTATGGGCCTAGGAGGATGCATTGTGTAGTTGGCTACTAATTGTGGGGTTGCCGGAGTGATAGAAACGTAAACCCCCGTTAGGAAACCAATGCACGAGGGAGCATAGAATCCCGGGGTTTTAAGGATGTGGTTAGATTTATCTTAATTACTTTCTTGTATTTGAGGATGTTTACGAGGGGTATAATCACAAGTATGTATTAGTCCTAGTAGGGCGATGTATTAGCATAGGTTCACCCACACAACACATCATGAACCAATGGATATTAATCAACCCTAACGAAGCGAAAGCACTTGACGAAATTCCCATGTGTCCTCGAGAAAGTTTGGTAGTCATAAGTAATAGAACCGACTTGTCCTTTGCTCTCAAAAGGATTGGGCCACTCGCTGCAAAAATTATTTACTGCACTTTATTTATTTGCTATATCAAAAACCTCCAAAAACCCGTTTGCTAGTGATTACAGTGAATCCTCTATCCAACCTGCTTGTCAACACCTTCTGCTCCTCGTTGGGTTTGACACTTGTATTTATCGAAAGTACTACGATACACCCCCTATACTTGTGGGTCATGAAGACTATTTTCTGGCGCCGTTGCCGGGGAATGAAGCGCTATTGGTAAGTGGAATTGGTAAGAGAAACTTTTACTGTGAGTGTTGTTTTTATTTATGTCTGCTGTTTTATTTCATTATGGATAATACTTTTGGTTCTCTGTTTAGGGGTACTTCTACCGTTGCTAATAGGGTAGTTGGTAACCCATCATCTGCTGAATTAGATCCTTATAAAATACCTATGAAAATTGTTGGACGTGTTATCGATAACTGCTATTACGGTGATGGAACTATCCATCCCGGTGATCATTTGCTCTTTATACATGAATTATGCGAGTTTTTCAGGTGTGCAGGTATTATAATGGATTAAGTTAAAAGGAAATTATTTTCTTTATCGCTGAAAGGAAGAGCCACTGAATGGTTTAAATTACTGAAGAATGTTAATCTATTGGATGGGAGGAAATTGTTCCTCTCTTTTATTCTAAATTCTATCCTCCTAGTGAGACTCATAAAGATCGGAATCAAATGTATAATTTATGGCCTCGTGATGGAGAGAGTATTGCCCAAGCGTGGGGAAGAATGAAGTTATTAATGCTTAAATGTCCTGTTCATGAACTCCCAAGAAATATTGTTATCAATAATTTTTATGCAAGGCTTTCTCTTCATGATAAGGATTTATTGGATGCTTCTTGATTTAGATCATTCACACGTATGAAGTAAGAAGCTAAATGGGATCTTCTTGACCGTATTCAAGAGAACACTGAAGGATGGGAGAACGACAAATGTAGAAAGCCATGTATAAATTATGTTTATGAATGCATTAAATATTTTATGCGAACCAATGATTTCTATGATGCTAGTGCTGTTTGTGGTCTTGATTCTAAAATCTTTGCAAACTGTCTTAAAGCTTTTGCCTCCTATCTTGATATTCCTAAAAAGGATTATCACAAGTACCATGCACCTTATAAAGATATTGTTCCTGCTCGTAATATAGAACTGCATGTTCTTAGTCCTGCTGTTCCTGAGCCTTATGTTGAAAAAATGCCTTTCTCTACTAAGGTGAAAGAACACTCTATGGTGGCTAGTGTGGTTAATAGGAATAATAAGAAATCTATTGAACCTGATGAATAAATAATTGTTGAACTTGTTGTAGCAATTGTGAAAGATCTTGTTGGTGGAAATGTAGAGGATGAACACATTGTCTTCTGTAAGGATGCTTCTAATATTGTTTCCCATACTCATAGACCTAAGAAAACTAGTGTTCATGTGCTTTCTGTTAAGATTGGTGATCATTGCTATTATGGTTTGTGTGCTATTGGTGCAAGTTCTAGTGTTATACCTTATGAGCTTTATACAAAAATTATGCATGAAATTGGTTCTTGTGAGCTTGAAGATATTGATGTGGTTATTCAGATTGCTAATAGAGAAACTATTTTCCAATTGGTATTGTTAGAGATGTGGAATTTTTATGTGGTAAGACTAAATAGACCACTGATTTTCTCGTACTTGGTAAGGCTGCTAGTAAAACATGTCCTATTATTTTTGGTAGACCTTTCTCGAACACTTGTGGTGCTATTATAGATTGTAAAAGAGAGAAGATTTTGACTAAATTTGATGGAAAATCTTATGAGTTCGATTTCTCCAAATTTGCCAGAGCACCTTATGAATCTGAATTGTTTGATGAGAATTTTAAAGTTGAACAACTTGCTTCTATTGCTCTTTCTCCTAGCAATGCTTTGCAGCAATATATGGAGGACCATGAGAGTGAAGTCTTTATGGAAGAGAGAAAAAATGAGATTGACGATATTCTTCTTCGTCAACCGGTGATACTGAAGCATAATTTACCTATGGAAGACTTGGGTACCACATTACCACCTAAGGAGGATCCTGTTTTTGATTTAAAACCTCTGCCTAATAATCTTAAATATGCTTATATTGATGATAAGAAAATATATCCTGTTATTATTAGTGCTAAACTTTCAGGTGAAGAAGAGAAAAGATTATTGGGAATTCTGAAGAAACACCGTGGAGCTATTGGATATACTCTGGATGATTTGAAGGGAATTTCTCCTACTATATGTCAGCACGCTATTAATATTGAACCTGATGCAAAGCCAGTAGTTGAACATCAATGTCGTTTAATTCCTAAGATGAACGAAGTGGTAAGAAATGAGGTATTAAAACTTCTTGACGCTTTCCTATTGTTGATAGTGGATGGGTGAGCCCTATACATTATGTCCCTAAGAAGGGAGGAATGACTGTTGTGCCTAATGAAAACAATGAGCTCATTCCACAAAGAGTAGTAGTTGGTTATAGAATGTGTATTGATTTTAGAAAGGTTAATAAAGTTACTAAGAAAGAGCATTATCCTTTGCCCTTTATTGATCAAATGCTAGAGAGGTTGTCTAAGAAAACTCATTTTTGCTTTCTTTATGGTTATTCTGGGTTTTCTCAAATTGTTGTTAGGAAGCAAGATCAACAGAAAACAACCTTTACTTTTCCTTATGGTACTTATGCTCATAGATGTATGCCTTTTCGTTTGTGTAATGCTCCTACTATGTTTCAAAGATGCATGTCTGCTATTTTCCATGTTTTTTGTGAATAGATTGTGGAAGCATTCATGGACGATTTCTCAGTTTATGGAACTTCTTTTGATAATTGTTTGCACAACCTTGATAAAGTTTTGAAGAGATGTGAGGAAACTAATATTGTTATTAACTGGGAGAAATGCCACTTTATGGTGAATGAAGGAATTGTTCTTGGACATAAAATTTCTGAAAGAGGTATTGAAGTTGACAGAGCTAAAGTGGAAGCCATAGATAAAATGCCCTACCCTAGGGATGTTCAAGGTATTCGTAGTGTTCATGGTCGTGATGGTTTTTATAGGAGGTTTATTAAAGATTTCTCTAAAATATCAAATACTCTTACTAATCTTCCTCAAAAGGATGTACGATTTGTTTTTGATGATGATTGTAAGGAAGCTTTTGAGACTTTAGAGAAGGCTTTAACTACTACTCCTATTGTTCAACCACCTGACTGGAATTTAACTTTTAAAATTATGTGTGATGCTAGTGATTTTGCTGTAGGTGCTATTCTTGGACAGCGCGTAGATCAGAAGTTGAATGTTATTCATTATGCTAGTAAGACTCTTGATGCTGCTCAAAAGAATTATGCTACCACTGAAAAAGAGTTCTTAGCTGTAGTTTTTGCATGTGATAAGTTTAGGCCTTATATTGTTGATTCAAAGGTTACTATTCATACTGATCATGCTGCTATTAGATACCTTATGGAGAGGAAAGATGCTAAGCCTAGGATTATTAGATGGATGTTGCTTTTACAAGAGTTTGATTTGCATATTGTGGATAAGAAGGGTGCTAAAAATCCTGTTGCTGATAACTTGTCTAGATTGGAAAACATTACTTTTGAACCTAGTCCTGTTAATGATAGTTTTCCAAATGAACAGTTGGCTGAAATAAAGGTAAAACCCCAGGATAGCCCATGGTATGCTGATTATGCTAACTTTATTGTTTCAAAGTATTTGCCTCCAACATTTACAGCTCAACAAAGAAGAAAATTCTTCTATGATTTGAGGCATTATTTTTGGGATGACCAACATTTATATAAAGGAGTGGATGGTATTATGAGAAGATGTGCTCTAGATCATGAACAATGTGAAATATTGAAGAAGTGCCATGGTAGTGCTTATGGAGGGCATCACGCCGGAGATAGAACCGCATAGAAGGTTCTACAATTAGGTTTCTATTGGCCTACTCTCTTTAAAGATGCACGTAAATTTATTTTATTTTGTGATGAATGTCAAAGAGTAGGAAATATTTCTAGACGTAATGAAATGCCTATGAGTTATTCTCTTGTTATTGAACCTTTTTATTATTGGGGATTTGACTATGGGTCATTTTCCTCCTTCGAATGGTTACACTCATATTCTTTTGCTGTTGATTATGTTACTAAGTGGGTAGAAGCTATACCTACTAAAATTGCTGATGGTGAAACCTCTTTAAAAATGCTTAAAGATGTTATTTTCCCTAGGTTTGGTGTGCCTAGATATCTTATGACTGATGGAGGTTCTCATTTTATTCATGGTGGTTTTAGAAAAACCTTTGCTAAATATGATGTTAATCATAGAATTGCCTCAGATTATCATCCTCGCACCAGTGGGCAAGTAGAATTATCAAATAGAGAAAATAAATCTATCTTGCAAAAGACTATTAATAAATCTAGGAAGAATTGTTCTCATAAGTTGAATGATGCTTTATGGGCTTATAGAACTGCTTATAAAAATCCTATGAGTATGTCTCCCTATAAAATGGTTTATGGAAAAGCTTGTCACTTGCCTTTAGAATTAGAACACAAAGCTTATTGGGCAGTGAAAGAATTAAATAAAGATTTTAAACTTGCTGGTAATAAAAGAATGCTTGATTTGACTCATTTAGATGAATGAAGATGTGAAGCTTATGAAAATTCTAAGCTCTTCAAAGAGAAAGTTAAACAATGGCATGATAAAACAATCCTTAAAAGAGAGTTTCATGTTGGTGAGAAAGTTCTATTGTATCGGTCTCGTCTCAGATTTTTTGCAAGAAAATTACTCTCCAGATGGGAAGGACCTTATATTATTAAAGAAGCGTATCGTTCGGGTGAAATTAAAATTTCTTCCCTCAAAGATAACACTACACAAGTGTTAAATGGGCAAAGACTCAAACATTATATTTCTGGGGATTCCTATGATGAAGATGTTGATGTTATTCAAGTAATGACTCCGGAGAAGTTCATTAGAGGGAAGATTCCAGAATCTGTAGAGTCTGTTTTGGAATAGGCAATAGTTCTGTTAAGAAAAAGTTCGCGGATTACCTTCCAAGTTATAATTTATTGGTTTCTGGAAAATATAAAAAATACCGAGCCGAAGAGGAGTTGGAGAAGGTGCCCGGAGGCACCACACCATGTGGGGGCGCGGGCCCACCCTTGGACGCGCCACCCTATGGTGTGGGCGTCCCGGAGCCCCTCTCCGACATGTTTTTGACCTGTACTTTCCTTTCGTTATGAATATTTTGGCTATATAACCCCGAGGTCCGTATATCATTTTCTCGTCGTGTTTCTATTTCGAGTTGTTTCTGCCATGATCTATTTTCAGTTTTAGAAGCATCATGGTCTCCACCAACAACAACAAGGGGAAGGGACCGAACAAAGATGATCTCCAAGACCGGAAGCCGGAGGAGGAGATCGAGAGTGGAGCTGAAGGAGATGTAGAAGAAAACCCACGAGTGCGTCCACCCGCCACCATCGCAATCATTGGAGTGGTTGCAAAACCTTCCCAGAAAACGGCGAGGATGAGCACCGGAGGTTAGGCCCCACGTCTCTGCTTAGCTTCAAGGATACCACTTTCAGGCATAAATAAACCTTTCTGTACTTTAATTCATGAGTATCAATCTAGGAGGGTATGCGAGGCAGATTTGCCTTCTTGCTGGGATATGCATCGTTCTAACCGTGCAGATAGAGAAATCTCTCAACCTAAGGAAGTGTGGGGTAAAATCTTGATGACTGGAATTCACCGCCTGACAAGCATGCAAACCGTATTGATCACAATATGGAGGTGATGTGTATGCTTATGTTCACAATTTAAGATCTGAAGAAATCAATTTATAATCTCATTGAGAAGGATTCACCACCACCACAGAAGAATTTATTCGTCATTGGTATTGGCATCCCCTTGGCTTGTTCCAAGCTTGGGGGAGTGTCGCGGTATCACCTTTATCTTTCACCCTTTTTACCTTTTAGTAGAGTCATATCATGAGTAGAGAAAATATCATATAGTATGGTTTGCAGTATGGAAGTGTCACTCCTTAGATGGTTATCGTTGTATTCCTTGGTTTGAGTTGCCGTAGTGAAATATTAATGAGAAGTTTCATCATCTACTTGTTCTACTTTATTTTAGTTTGCAATTTCTATTATGTGAGTGATATTTTTATTAGTATTGGTATCAATGTTGGAGTTTCAAGTTAATATAGTTGGTTTTGGCAAACTTAGCATTGGTCAGTAGCAACAATTCATTGAGACTTAAGTAGAAAAGAGGGAGTTGCATGTAGATATATTATTTCATGTTCTTTCTTTCTTGTTAGTTCATGAGCTTAGTATTCTCAAATAAGTTTGTTTGCACCTTCAAGAAAGATTGTATGATTGGCTTTATCATATATGTTTTTGTTTGTTTTACTTTAATTCTTATGCTTGCTACCCAACCTTGCTAGCCAAAAACCTGTACTGAGAGGGAATGCTTCTCATGCATCCAAACCTTGAGCCCAAAACCTTTCCATTTGAGTCCACCATACCTACCTATATGTGGTATTTCACCGCCACTCCAAGTAAATTGCTTGTGTACTACCTTTAAACCTTTAAAATTACACATGTTTTGTGCTCCTGTTTTAGCTCATGAGGACCCAAATAGAGAATCTTTATCTCACTGGTTGATTGGATTTCACACCTTGGACTAGTGGCTTCATCCGCTTATCCAAATGCTAGAAGAGCTGGCAGTGGGGTTCCCAGCCCCAAATAATAATACAAATTCTCTTCACTATTTTTGCCCCTGATTTATCAGTCAGAGCATAATTGTGTAAACAAAAGAGAAAGAGGGATGGCCTTTTATACCAGTTGTGTCCATGTATGGGAGCCGCTCTTGTGAAGTCTAGTTGGATTGTGACGTACTATATTTTTTGTTTGCCATTCGTGACATAAACATACACCTCTCAAAATTAGACACACCTCCATGGTTTGTGATTGTTGGCAGGCACCCAAGGATTCGGTTAGCCATGGTTTGTGTAAAAAAGGTTGGGAGGAGTGTCAAACATTTTATACCTCTGTTTTACAAAATAAAATATCTATCACATGAGTGATCAATGCTTCCCTCTGTGAAGGGCATCTCTTTTACATTTATGTTGAGTCAGTAAACCTATTTATTTTCTGTCTTAAGCAAGAATTGGAGTTGTTGTGATTCATCCAGCTATATGTTGATTTACTCAATCATGTTCTTTATTCTTCCTTGTTTCTACAAATGCTTTTATCTGTTTGAATACTACTTTGAAAGTTACCAATGTCTACAAAGAGACCGTTATAATTGAGCATGATAAACTCTGCAATATAGCTCTAGTATAAAGACTCTGATCGAAAGATAAGTACACTGTTAATTGTTCTCTGACCAAGAATGAAGTTAGCCTTTACCAATTTTGATTTACTTTTTGCACCTTTATTGTTCCTCTACTTGTTTCAAGTTTGATTATATGAGAGGAAGTTGTTGTCTAAAATGACTTGTTCTTAGTTAGATGTGATGCCTCTTGTCCGTATTTTATTTATCGACACCTCACTCCATAAACATGTGGTCATGTTTACTGAGTTCAGTTTCGCTTGGGGACAAGCGAGGTCTAAGGTTGGGGGGAGTTGATACTTCCATTTTGCATCACTATTTTATATTGTTATTTTCTGTTATTCATCGATATATTTCATGTTATGATGCATCCCTTATGTTATTTTATCTTATTTTGCATGTTTCATATTTTTTGGAGAATAAACACCGGGACCAGAAATCTGATGGAAAAAGCACCATCGAGATACCCTATTTCAGAAGTTCAGAAGAAGAGGGGGGACAACGGAGATGTCTTAGAAGTTCAGAGGAGGAGGCTAGCTAGAAGGGGGGCCAGAGGGGGCCACCTGGACCCATACCATGGGGTGGCACACCCCCCTTGGTCGCGCCGCCAGGTGGTGTCGCCACCCTGGCCCACCTCTGGTCGACCCCTTTCGCGTACTTGACCCCCAGGGAACCCTAAGCCCCAGACTATCATCGAAGAATTATTCCGCCGCTGCCTCAGGGCGGAAAACACCAGAGAGAGAAAAGCTCTCTGTCGAGACATCGTAGTAGTTTTCATAGACGGGGGTGCCATGAGACTACGGTAGAGACGTGGGGTAACGGGATAGCGTAGTAACACAGAACACGGGATTTTACCCAGGTTCGGTACGTCGCGACAGTACGGCGTACCTACTCCTGCACTTCTCACTAATTGGGACTAAAGCCCGTAAATCTGGGTTACAATGTGAGGGTGTAGATCTAGCTACTCGGCGAGGATGAACTTCTCGGCGAGTTGCGTAGAGCTTGAACTTAGAACTTGTTGAACCTATCTTAATCTATCTCCCGTCCGGCTTTATATAATAGCCGGACTAGGGCTTTCAGAATCAGAAACCTAGAAGACTACGTTTAACGTGTAACTTGGAAAGCAAGGAATCCGTCTTCTCCTCCAAGCCAGATCACGCGGGCCGTGATCCGGGTTCTTCTAGAATCCGGCTTCTGCGCGTTGGACTACTGGGCCGCCCAATGGACCTAAGCCCATTACCTGTAGGCCACCCTGGTAGTCCAGCTCTTTGTCTACCATCTTCTATACCCCTATTCAGTATATATCCGACAGTAGCCCCCAGGAAGGATCAAAACTCTGATTCTCCGCCTTTCGTCAAATACATTTTGTCCGGGAAATCTTGATTCAGCAGTCTTGATTCTTTCTACTTTCCTTTTTGAAGGAGATGGTAACATAAAACTCGGAACCATGAAAATCCGGCTTTTCATCTCGCGATCCTTCGCGGTGAAGGAACTTATGACGTCAGCGCTTTAATCATGCTGACGCAAGCGACGCTTGGTTTCACGCGGGAAACCCTGCAACGTATCTCTGACAGATTCTCACGAGAAACGAGGAGATAGCCATCATTCCCCTGTCGTTTCGTTTCCCGGATTTTCCGGCGAGCGACACGCGTCGAACATCCAACGGTCGAAAGAGCCGTTGGCACGTATCTAAACGATTTTCCGGCTATAAATAGCCATCATCGTCTTCCTCAGAAATTTTCCTCACTCCCTCACTGCCCACGCCATTGACGCGAACGCGAGCTCGAGAGCAAGTCCTTGTCCCAGGCGCACTTAGCATCCAAACGCACCGAAACGCGCCACCAAAAGATGGCCTCCTCGCCGCCGTCGCCGACCCCCGCCGCCATCGATGAGCTCGTCAGCGATCTGGATCCGCAGCCGGGATCGCCTAAGCACGCCGGCGGCGAGCCGGAGAAGACTACGGCCTCCGCGGCGGGCGGAGAAAACACTTCCGCCGCCGCGGACGTTGCGGCATCACGTGCCGCGTCAACCCCACCGTTTGCACCCGAAACGGTGGAGGAAAAGATCGAGCTCCTCGGCGACGAACTCGCCGCCGCGGAGGCCGCCGCCGCCGCCGCCGCCGGAGCGGACGAGGAAGCTGAATCTGCAGGCAACTGGATTGCCTGCAGTATTCCTCCGGCTCTCCTTCCAAACTTGGAGAAGGAGGGCCTGGTGCTTAAGAAGAAATGGCGGCTTCCGGAGGAAGAAGCCGAACCAACGCCGCAGAACGGCGAAAGGGTACTCCTTACCTCCCACCTTTTACGAGGTATGGGGCTTCCACCTTCTTCCTTCTTCCTCCAGGTTCTCTCTCACTACAATATCCAGCCCCACAATCTTCCCCCCAATTCCATTCGATACATGGCCGGCTTTCAGGCCTTGTTCGAAGGCTACTTAGGGCTAGAACCTAGGTTAGATTTCTGGATGTACTGCTTCGGAGTTAAGCGAAACTCTTCGGAGGGCGCACTCCCAACTTGTGGAACTATATCCTTTACTCTTCGGAGATTCCGGGAGGATTGGTTCCCCAAGATAAAAACTTCGGAATCCGTCAAATTTTGGACGGGTTCCTTCTTTTATCATCCCGACGTGCCTTTTCCTAAAAAAGCCGTCGGGGTTCCACCTTTTGTGAATTCTGCCGCCGTTCCCCAGGACAACTGGGGAACAGAAGCCGTCCAGGTTCTGCCTCCAGATCTGTTAAGGATCAAGAGGCGCATCGCCAAGCTCACCTCCTTGGATCCGCCTCTAACCGGCATGGACACGGTCCTATGCTGGCTGACTAGGCGAATCCAGCCATTGGCCAACCACAGCGGTCGTCTCCTGTGCGAATACACGGGAGCCAAGGATCCTATGCGGACAACCGACAAGGATTGGCCCGCGAAGGAACTTAAGCGGCGCATCAACCAGTTGGTCGCATCGCGCGACCAATACGTAGCGAGTCGGCCGATGTACACGGCCGACAACCCGGTTCCCAAGGTAATTTTTCCGCCATTTGGGTATAGTTGCAATTCTCGGATAATCTGCCTTCTAATTATGATTGGTTCTTCCGACAGTTTGCGGATCTTCCAGACTCGGAGTTAGCCTCCGAGGCCGAGCTGGATGCGCTGCGCACCGCCACTGCCGGTGGACGCAAACGCAAGAAGATTTCTTCCTCTGAGGAAGTTATCCATCTTGACGGAATCCCCGTCGCCACTTCCAGGTTATTTTCTTCTGGATTTTTCTTTCATGGGATCTTTTTTCGTCCATCTTCGATGTTTTAACCTTTTCCGGGTTTTTGGTTTTTAGCCTACCTCCCTCCAACCTGAAGCCGAAGAAGCTGAAGAAACACAAGGTTTCTTCCAGCCGAGGCAGCCAACCTTCTCCCGCCGTCGCCCCGGATACACCACGCCCAATGGCGGAGGAACCAGCAGCCCCCACCACCAAGCCCCCAGAGCCCAGCCAGCCTATTGTGTCCGACACGGACACGAGGGAAAGGGCGGCTCCAGAGGTGGGAAAGTTTTCTCGGACTTTCGACGAGGAAATTCCCACCTTTGACAAGGATTTCAAAGCTATCAACGACGTCCTGGACGCAGCCGGGAATCTCTTCGCGGACTATGCGAAAGAGTTTAAAGAAAACTTGGCAGGTTTGCAGCGCATGAGCCAGGTATATAACTCTAGCCCCCAAGCATTAAACAAAATGCGTGCTTTTTGCTTTGATGTTTTTTGTATTCATTCTTTTCCTTGCTATGTTTCAGCAAACCTCCGAAGCCATTAACATGGAAGTTTTCAAGAAACTCACCATCAAGAATAAAGAAGTTAGAAGTCTTCTTTCTATTCTTGAAGAAAGAGAGGCGGAGCTGGAATCATCTCAGCTTGCATTGTCGGAAACAAAGGGTAAACATTTTCCTTCTGAATTTTCCGATTCTTGCATTTGTCTAAGGTTTTACCAAAAAGTTGATTAACTCGGATTTTCCCTTGCTTTTCAGCTGCATTGGCTCAGGCTAAGCAAGCAGCTGAAGATTCTGGCAATGCCGAATATCTCCGCAAGGAGAATGTTGAGCTTCACAAGAACCTTGTGAAGGCACAACAAGACCTGGAAGCCAGTAATCTGGCCCTTGGAGTTGCTAATTCCAAGGCTTCCGAACAGACGGAGAAGGACAAATCCACCATTCAGGATTTGACCGACGCTCTGAATCTTCGCCTGGAGGAAGTTTCCGAGATCGACAAGCTCATCGGTAAATCTCTTACTCATTTGTCATCTTTCCATGTTTTGCTTGCTCTGTTTTTCCGTCTAACATTTTTAGGTGTTTTATTGGAAAAAACAGGCGATACCCCAGATGGCACTCAGATTGCGGGCATCCGAGCTTTCGGGGAGACATGGAGTTTGATCAAGGCTGCTGCAACGCAGCTGGTAGACAAGTTTCTTCCCGAAAAATCTGGGGAATGCTCGGAGGTTGAAAAACTTCCGGGTGCCATCATGGAGGTGGCGGAGTCTAAGGAATCTCTCCTTCGCTCCGCTGCATGGGGTGGTGCGCGCATGGCTCTTGGCCTCATGCGCATGCACTACCCTAGTGCTAAATCTTGGCGCGTGGCGTCCGGTGTCCCTCAAGGATACATGGATACGCAGCGAAACACCATCTTTGGTGAAGTCAAGGGCCACGCCACCCAAATTGCCTCCATGGTAAATATCGCCGTCAATTATCCAGAAGAGGAGATCCCTCCTATCCCCGAAGATGAAAGCAGCGAGGAGGAATCAGATTCTTGAAGGGTTACCTGGAACCTGGATAGAAAAATTAGACAATAGGAGCATTACTGTTCTTTTAATGTAATACAAAATGTAATGCTTCTTTTGTATGAATGGAACTTATGTCTTTTGCAGTTTAAGTTATGAAATTCTTTGCAAGTTTTTTGGATTTCATCATTCCTTTATCTTCTAAGTTCTCTGGTGTATATGCTTTAACTGTCCTTAGTGTTTGAAATGGCTCAAATAGCAATATGAATCTTCATGCCGAGTAACTGGGGACGAACCAAGCAGTTTTGAAACTCGGAAACATGGACCATGCTAAAGGCATTTTTACTAACTAGTTCCAGTAACCCAACATACGCACAATCAGATAAGACTTAGAGAAAACAAGGAAAGTTTTAAGTGAAACTTGGGCACGCAGGCAATTCAAGTTTCCCTTAGCCGTTAACAGGCTGAAAAATCATTCAGTTTTGTAACGCCGAGTACGCAAGCACAATTCGGGTTATCATTGAGAAATTTGTAAGATCATTGGGAAATAGATGAGGCGGAAACACTTTGAACTTATAAAGAATATGGATGACAGCATTCCGACAACTTTATTTCATGATCTCAAAAGATGTTTACATAGAATTGAACTAAGTACGGAAAGTTACATAACTTGCTAGACGTTCCCAGGCTTCCGCGATCCACTTGACTTTGTCGAATTTTTTCAGCAGCTTTGGTGCATCAAGATAAACTAGTTAACAAGATAACAACATGATTAAAGTGGTAAGGTTTTAGCCCCCAGCCAACTAGTAAATCTGCTGATGGCTGCAGCGGAACCCGTCAATCTTTGGACATCTTTTACACATGTAGGCTTTGAGATGTTCAAGATTGCCTTGATCTTTTCCGAGTTAACTTCTACTCCTCTGTGGGAAACAATGAAGCCCAGAAGTTTTCCTGAGGGAACCCCGAATACGCACTTAGATGGATTCAACTTCATCTTGTAAGTGCGCAGGTTCTCGAAGGTTTCTCGCAGATCCTCAAGGAGTGTATCTTTTTCCTTGGTTACAACGGCGATATCGTCCACATAAACATGGACGTTTTTTCCAATCTGACTATGCAAACAGCGTTGCATGCAACGGTGGTAGGTTGCACCTGCGTTCTTCAGGCCAAAAGGCATGGTTACGTAATAGTACGTCCCATACGGGGTTATAAAAGAAGTCTTGATTTGATCTTCCTTTTTCATGCGTATTTGGTGGTACCCGGAGTATGCATCCAAAAAGCATAAAAGCTCGGAGCCTGCAGTGGCATCTATTATTTGATCGATTCGCGGTAATGCGAACCTATCTTTCGGACACAACTTGTTCAATCCTGTGTAGTCTATACACATTCTAAGAGCAGTGGTGTCTTTCTTCGGCACTAATACCGGATTTGCGGACCAATCAGTATGGATTACTTCCTTGATGAAATCCGCTGCTAAAAGCCGGATAATTTCCTTGCCAATAGCCTTCCGTCTTCTTCCGTCAAATCGACGGAGACCTTGTTTGACGGGTCTTGATCCAGGAATAACCTTGAGTTGGTGCTCAGCAAGTTCCCTGGGTACGCCTGGCATGTCAGCTGGACACCAGGCAAAAATATCCCAGTTCTCACGGAGGAACTTGATGAGCTCGCCTTCCTATTTGTCGGTCATCCCAGTCCCTACGACGACAAATTTTGTCGGATCTTTGGGATCTAGGATTACCTGTCTTGTGTTCTCGGACGCCTTGAAGCTGTCTGTTGGCTTCCGAGTTTCTTTTCCTGTCGGCATTTCTTTCGGCGATACCTCCTTGGCTAATTCCTTCAGTTCTTCCTTTGCTATAACTCTCTGAGCGCAAAGGGCGTTTTGTTTCTCCAACTCGTTTGCCAGCTTGAAATCACCGGCAATGGTGATTACTCCTCCTTTGGGTCCTGGCATCTTCAGCTTGTTGTAGATATAGCAGGATCTTGCCATGAATTTGGCGAAAGCCGGACGTCCGAGTATTGCGTGATACACGCTTTCGAACGGCACTACTTCGAAGGATACTTTTTCCTGCCGGAAGTGATCTTTATCTCCAAAGGTGACATCTAGGGAAATTTCTCCTAGGGACCGTGCTTGTCTGCCAGGAACAATGCCATGGAAGCGTATATTGCTGTAGTTGAGCTGGGACTCGGATATCTTCAAGTGCTTTAGTGTATCCAGGTACATTATATTAATGCTGGATCCTCCGTCCATCAGCACTCTTCTTAGCCTAGTGTCTTGAACAATAGGGCTTACAACAAGAGCTTGTGTTCCGGGTTCAGGGATATTTCCGGGATGATCAGACTGATCCCAGATTATTGGTGTGTTGGAGTACTTCAAGAATTTCGGGGTTGCAGGGATAACTGCGTTTATCTCCCGAAGTGTTCTTTTGGCCACCTTTGCTGACGGGGTTGCTAAGAAAGTTAGCATTGCTTCTCCATCAACTCTCGGAAATTTGGGTTCGCCCTTTCGCTGTTGTTCCTGGATTTTGTCATCAGTGTCCGATTCACTGTCTTCTTTATCAGCTTCTGGCTTTTGTTTGGCAGGTTTCCTCTTGGAACCCTTCCCCTTATTTCCGGATCCTGCATTGCCTTTCATATGCTTATTTAGCCGGCATTGCGCATTTGTGTGGGTGGGCTTCCCAAATTGCGAGTGGTGGACGCAGGGTTCCGACTTAATTCTCTCCCACTCTTCGGGGGTGTAATTGATTGGATCTGGGCTGCGGCCTTTCCACTTATTCCCTTTTTCTCCTCCAAAGGCTATGTTGACCTCCTTGGGCTTTGTCGTTGACTCTGGAGTTCCTTTTTTGTCAGAACGAGGGGTTTTCTTGGCGAGTATTAGTGACTCAATATTGCCTCCTCTTGCTCTGATATCATCTTCGGCTGCAGCGTGCTCATTAGCGGTTGTAAGCATAGATCCGAGATCTTTGTGCTGTTTAGAACCAACCATGAACGGTACGAGTCCGGGTTTTAGGCCATTGACGAAAGCATGCATTGCTTGTACGTCAGTTACTCCAGAACAACTATTCTTCATTGCAGTCCATCTGGAGATGAAATCCACGTATGGTTCATCCTCAAATTGGGTGCAACGGTTCAGCTGGTTGATGCTATTTGGGCGCTTGTATGTTCCCCGAAAATGCTGAGTGAATACCCTAGCCATATCATCCCAGCTGTCGACAGTTCTCGATGGTAAACCATTGATCCAATCTCTGGCTCAGTCTAGCAACATTAGGGGAAGAAACTTGACAGCTTCCAGGTCTGTCCCATTGTTGATCTGGACGGCTGTGTAATAGTCTGAGAGCCAGGTATCCGGGTTTGTGCTGCCGGTATATTTTTGGTAGGTTGGACCAACTTTGGCGAAGCCAGAGTGCAGGGTTATCCTTCGGATCCTGTCAGTAAAACACTTAGGACCAAAGTATAGATCATCCTTTTCTGCTCTATCAATGTGTGCAGAATATCTCCCGGCTGAATGGACAGAGGGGGATCTACTCCTCTCTTTTCCATTGTTGCGCGGATGCGCTTTTCCGGGGTTGTTTCTATCTCTTTCGTTGTCGCGCCCCTTGGGATTAGGTGGAGTTCTACTCCTGTACCTTTCCTTATCCTTAGGCGGTGTCCGAGATCTTTCACGTCTGTGAGGTATATCGTATCTTCCAGTTTTTTCAGCTGGGTTTCTCGGAGGTGGCATTATTTTGCCGTCATTCCGGTATTTGTCTTCCCGATCGTGTGGTTTATATCCATCTTTCGGGAGATGAGGTCCGGTTCTAGACGCTGCGTCCCGGTTGTCGGGGTTTTTCTTGTCTTTTCTCGGATCCTCTTTTTTATCCGAATCTCCGGGTTCTTCCGGTCCAGGTGCTCCAGCCGCGCAAGTAGCTGTTTTGCAGAGGGCGGAATTATCATGCAGCCTTCCTGATCGCTCTTGTCCTCGCTGTTGCTGCTGTAATGCTTTTCCTAAGAAAGCATATACTCCTTGGAGTTTTTCCCCGTTGGAGTACAGATCGTTGTTCAGGATGGCGAACGCTGCTTCCGCGTTTTCTACTGCGGTTTTGTATATTGGTTCGCCCCTGGCATCTTTGCCGTTTACCCGCTTTTGCCAAGATGGGTTATGAAACCTTTCTTTTGGCGGCAGTTCTTCCGGTTTTGCGATTCCGGGTAACCTAGTAGGTTTTAATGCAGATCTATTCTTTCTCTCGTACTCCTCTATTTCCTCCTTCATGATTTTGATATCATGCTGGGTTTGTTGGAGGTGTTGCCGAGATCGAAGTAGATGTTGCTGTTGCCGTTGGAAAGCTTGTCTCCTGGCTTCCAGCATCTCAGGGGGTTCATTGGGTCCCACTGGTGTTTGTAATAGATCCTGTTCTTCTTGTTCTGTCATTGGCACAACAAGGATTTCCTTTTTCTTCTCCGCTGGCTTTTCTCTGCTTGCTTCTCCTATTTCCGGGTTTTCTTCAGCTGCATAGGCTAGCTTTTTCTTCCGGAGTTTTTTAGCAGACTTGTGCCTTTTCTTGGAAGAGGGAGGGTTTTTGGCAGGCTCATCTTCTGTCATCTCCTTGACATGAGGGAATACCGGAGAAGTTTCTCCGTCTTCTCTCTCTTCCTCTGGCGGATGTGACGCCCCGAGATCGGGCACTATGCAGATTTCAGCATTCCCGCCAAAATCCACATAATAACCGATTCCAGGTTGCCATTTATGATAACATTACAATAGTTCACGAATATTCCACAATTACAACAGAAACAGATAGATACAAGAAGACTCGAACGAGTCAGGGATGCAACTGATACAATACAAAGATCCAAATAACAGCGGAAGAAACAAACGTCCGGCTACGGACAAGATCCAAATTGGACTAAGAGTCCTGAAGATAACCGAGAGCGTCCAATCCCTGCCCAGGCCAAGCCGGAGGGATTCCCAAGCTAACGTCGTCAGACTTCAAACCTGTTGACTGCAATTTGGAATTTGCAGCCACGAAAGAGATTCGTGGGTCAGTACGGTTAGGTACTGGCAAGGGGGACAAAGCCCATACTCACAAGTTACCGGCGTAGCCAATCATCACAAGATACAAATACTTTAGGATCAACGAAGGAGAAGGGGTTATGGCAAATAAGCGACAGCAGGCTGCACTAACCAACTACAGAGATTCTACTACTTCCGACTATCAGAAAGGAGATAAGATCGAGTGATAGTAACCAACTGAAAGGTAACTTCAAACAAACCCATCCTGGATCTCGCCCCTTTAGCCAAAGAAGCAATCCGAGGATAACTCACACAGTTGTATTAAAGGTGAATCAAGTTATGGTGTGAATAACCCTATTACTAGTCAAGTTGTTAATCATTGGGTGAAACATGATTGATCATTATGTTTAGGTTGTCCTGAGTACTTGTTAGCCAGTACTTTCACCAAGTAATCCATAACCGCGGAAAACACGGCTTCTCGAGAAGATTTACCCTGCAGGGGTGCACCATAGTAACCACACTCATGAATATCCCGCCAGATGGAATGCCTCCCACCAAGCGGGGCACTCAACACAATCCAACCCTTCTTCGCATCAAGCCCAAAGCACCGCGTGCTGTGCGTGCGCGGCTAATCGAGCCCCACGAAGAAAAGGGGACCCTCATAGCACTGGAAGACCACGCCGCCCTAAATGCCGACTACGAAAGTTCCACCCGGGATCCAAGGGCTCGCAAGATCATGCATGCAGCAAATGGAAAGCCCGAACTAGTACGACGATTTGGACGAGATGCGAATCGAGTCAAACTGAGGGGGAGCCCATACTCCCCAAATGCGGGTAGTGCGCTCATCATGGATCAGTAGACAAGACCCTTTTCCTAATTAGGGGGTCGACACTAGCGGGCCTCAAAACCACCCTGGGCCTCCCGCCGGTGCCTTATCATCAAATTATTATTATTATTACCATTAGCAATTAACAGGTTTGATTGATTAACATCGAGCCCCCAGAACATAATGAAGTAATAACAGAAGGTAACGGGTAACAGACTCGAGCAAAACAACCTAAGCATGCTAGATAAGAACAGGCACACACAAAGGCTGTAGGTATGGAGGTGAGGCAATATCAAGGTTAAGGGATTCATGTGATGGGTTCGTAACAGAAACAACTACCACTAAGGCTAGCAGAAAAGAATCAACGGAAAGAATCGGTAACAAGTGATGAAAGGCAGCCATGTGGCATGCAAGTGAGTATACTTGCCTGAGATCCCGCAAGGTAGCAGAACTTGTCGTTGCTCACATCATCTCAACGTCCTATCCGGGAAGAAGCAATGAACCTCGAACAAACACCGGATGCAACAATTACTACTACGGCAAAAGATCCAGCATGATCAAGATATGGATGCATGTCATGTTTAATAGATGCACCAAAATAAACTAGTGGATATGATACACAAGTTTAAATGGATTCCATATGCAAAGATTGCATATGGCAAACCCATGCCTTATAGTTGAATTAATTGTTCTAACAATAGCATCATGTGTAAGTGAGTTAGAATGATGCATGCATGATGATGATAACAAGATAACAACAATTTAGATGCAATTAGAATGATAGTTAACCAATTAAGAAAACATCAATAAGGTTTGGCAATTATTGTTACTTAATGGTGTTAAACAAGTAGTGATTGTTTTCATCAAGTTAAAGTGTGCAAAACAAATTACAAAGTTGATATTTGAAAAGGTTAGCAAATTTTAGTTGGATTACATGTTTCACAATTTGAAATTGGACTTTGGATTATTTAATTATGAATTAAACAATATTAAACAAGTTTCAATTGAATTAAACAAGATTCAAATTGTTTAGGCAATTTTAATTATTCAAAACATAAAACAAAATTTATATTTGAATAGAACATTCAAAAAGGTGTGAAAAACATATTTTATTTGCATTAATTGGAAATGGTATGAATTAGTTATGAATTATTATAAATGGCATTTGAATTATTTGAATTCAAATTTAAATTGCATTTTGAAAACTCAAAACAGAAAACAAATGTTACCAAAAGATAGAGAATTGAATTTAGATCAGAGTGCATATTTTATTTGCAGTTTTTGGAGTTTTAAAACTAATTTTATAGACAAAACAAATCCAGGGACTAATCTGTTAGTATTTGGACTTAGATTGGAAAACAGAAAGTTTAACAAACGTTTTGCACCCAGGGGGAACGTACCCACACGCTGCCAGGTGGGCCCCGTGGTTCACTGTGCCCGCATGGCACCGGAGGGGCTGACGGATGGGCCCTAACTGTCAGCGCTCGAAGTGGAAAATAAGAAGAAAAGATGTGCCCGCGGGGGATCGAACCCGGGCCTAGGGAGTGCGCGCTGGGGTGCACTGCCAGTGCAGTAACGATGCGCTGCTTGACAGGTACGGGGGGCGTTTGATTTTGGTAGTTGCCTCCGCGAGCTATCTGTCGAAACTGACAGACGCGGCTGCTGCGAACATTCAGACATGGAAACGTTCGGACGAGGATCGCCGGCCGGGGACATGGATCGCGGCGGCGCGGTGCTTGGCGATGCGTGGCTGCGTGGTTGGTCGGTGGGTGGACGGTGCAGTGGGCGACGAGCAGCGCGGAGGCGGACAGAGCGAGAGAGAGGCGACGAGGCTCACCTCGCTGGTCGATGACGACTGCCTGACGCAGGCAGCAGCGGGCATCTCCGGCGATGGCGCGGGAACCTCGATCTCTCCCGGCGGGAGGCGAGGGCACCAGGAGCTCCAGGGGACCGCCCCGGTTCCATTCCCGGCGGCGGATCCCCCTCGAGGTGGATGGTGACCGGAGCTAGGGGGTAGGCGGTGGTGCCCTGTGGTGGCTAGGGGGTGACGGTGATGGTTCAGTAGAACAGAGATGAACAGCAGAGAGGGAAGGGAGGATGGCGGCGATGGGATGGAGGGGGTCTAGGGTTGCAGAGGGTAGGTAGGTGGGTACTTTTATCGGGGAGGGAGCTGGGTACGGCAGGCATCTGGTGGAGGGGAGATCGATCGAAGGGTTCTGCAGGTGTTCGTACTGAAGGTGACAGCGACAGGAGGAAGAAGGACAGAAAAAAAATAGAGGGGTATGGGCCAGCAGGGTTGGTGGGCTTTGGGGGAAAAAAATTGAGAGGATGGGGTTGGGCTGGTTCCCTCTCCTCTCTCTTAGGCTTTATTTTTTTTTCTATTAGTTGATTTTTTTTTGCAAAGAAGAAAAGAGAGAGAGAGAAGGGTTAGGGTTTTATTTTTGGGTTTATAAATACAGTTGGTTATTTTGCAAAACAGCACACATAACAGTAATGTTAATCAAAAAGTTAAATTGTTGATTTGATTTCTATTTTGTTATTTGAATTCCAAAATAAGGTTGGGGTGTTTAGTTGATAGTTAGATTTTTTATTATTTTGCAAAACAACAACAACAAGGTAGTTAAAAGGTAATTTCAACAACTTGAAAATAGTAATTGGATATTAATTGGTTAGGTGATTTTTCAAATAGGGTTTGGTTGGAAATTTGGAGTTAAACAAATTTTATTTAATAAGCCACAAGCAATTATACAACATTATGGAAATTAGTTTGTTTGCCCAATTTTAATTTTTTTGAGCCCATGTTGAGATATGGTAAATAAGTTTGATTTGATTTGAATGTTTGGAATTTGCCATTAGGGTTTTGAACAAGAGGGTAAAAAAATTATTAACAAGCAATTGGATTAAACAATTTCAAATTATTGGAAAAACAATTTAGTGGTTTGGTTTGCAATCTTGAAATTGGAAATTTTGAGCAGGGATGAAAGTTTTAATTGATTTGAAAATTTCAGTTGTGATGCAAACATGGTGCAATGCAATGTGATGCATATGATGCAAGCAAACAAACAGGTAACACCCCAGGTGTTACAGACGACACCACTAACAAGGGATTGCGCCCTCGCAATCCACCTGCTAACCCGGGAGGGGAAAGAAGTTCGACTATCGATTCTTCGTGCTTCCAGTTGATCTCCTCGACACCACTAACAAGGGGTTCTTGCTCGGGCTGATGACGATGTTCTTCCACCAGGAATCTTCCGATGATCGAACCTATTAGGTTAAAGGCTCAGAAAACGTCCACCCACGTAGGATCCTAACACTTTGAAAGATAGACAAAGGGGAAAAGACTCCAAAACAAATAAGATGGGAGGGGAAATAGAATAGAGGTAAGGAGAAAACAAGAATCCTATTGAGATGTTTTTCCAAAATAGTTTAACAGAAATAGTTTTTGACACTCTGGAAACAACGACCGTTAGCGAGGTTATCCTACAGGCTTTGCGGACCCGTTGCTTCGATAACCATTCGTATCGAAACAATCTCGGGAATCGGAACCAAGGCTCTGATACCATTTGTGACGCCCCGAGATCGGGCACTATGCAGATTTCAGCATTCCCGCCAAAATCCACATAATAACCGATTCCAGGTTGCCATTTATGATAACATTACAATAGTTCACGAATATTCCACAATTACAACAGAAACAGATAGATACAAGAAGACTCGAACGAGTCAGGGATGCAACTGATACAATACAAAGATCCAAATAACAGCGGAAGAAACAAACGTCCGGCTACGGACAAGATCCAAATTGGACTAAGAGTCCTGAAGATAACCGAGAGCGTCCAATCCCTGCCCAGGCCAAGCCGGAGGGATTCCCAAGCTAACGTCGTCAGACTTCAAACCTGTTGACTGCAATTTGGAATTTGCAGCCACGAAAGAGATTCGTGGGTCAGTACGGTTAGGTACTGGCAAGGGGGACAAAGCCCATACTCACAAGTTACCGGCGTAGCCAATCATCACAAGATACAAATACTTTAGGATCAACGAAGGAGAAGGGGTTATGGCAAATAAGCGACAGCAGGCTGCACTAACCAACTACAGAGATTCTACTACTTCCGACTATCAGAAAGGAGATAAGATCGAGTGATAGTAACCAACTGAAAGGTAACTTCAAACAAACCCATCCTGGATCTCGCCCCTTTAGCCAAAGAAGCAATCCGAGGATAACTCACACAGTTGTATTAAAGGTGAATCAAGTTATGGTGTGAATAACCCTATTACTAGTCAAGTTGTTAATCATTGGGTGAAACATGATTGATCATTATGTTTAGGTTGTCCTGAGTACTTGTTAGCCAGTACTTTCACCAAGTAATCCATAACCGCGGAAAACACGGCTTCTCGAGAAGATTTACCCTGCAGGGGTGCACCATAGTAACCACACTCATGAATATCCCGCCAGATGGAATGCCTCCCACCAAGCGGGGCACTCAACACAATCCAACCCTTCTTCGCATCAAGCCCAAAGCACCGCGTGCTGTGCGTGCGCGGCTAATCGAGCCCCACGAAGAAAAGGGGACCCTCATAGCACTGGAAGACCACGCCGCCCTAAATGCCGACTACGAAAGTTCCACCCGGGATCCAAGGGCTCGCAAGATCATGCATGCAGCAAATGGAAAGCCCGAACTAGTACGACGATTTGGACGAGATGCGAATCGAGTCAAACTGAGGGGGAGCCCATACTCCCCAAATGCGGGTAGTGCGCTCATCATGGATCAGTAGACAAGACCCTTTTCCTAATTAGGGGGTCGACACTAGCGGGCCTCAAAACCACCCTGGGCCTCCCGCCGGTGCCTTATCATCAAATTATTATTATTATTACCATTAGCAATTAACAGGTTTGATTGATTAACATCGAGCCCCCAGAACATAATGAAGTAATAACAGAAGGTAACGGGTAACAGACTCGAGCAAAACAACCTAAGCATGCTAGATAAGAACAGGCACACACAAAGGCTGTAGGTATGGAGGTGAGGCAATATCAAGGTTAAGGGATTCATGTGATGGGTTCGTAACAGAAACAACTACCACTAAGGCTAGCAGAAAAGAATCAACGGAAAGAATCGGTAACAAGTGATGAAAGGCAGCCATGTGGCATGCAAGTGAGTATACTTGCCTGAGATCCCGCAAGGTAGCAGAACTTGTCGTTGCTCACATCATCTCAACGTCCTATCCGGGAAGAAGCAATGAACCTCGAACAAACACCGGATGCAACAATTACTACTACGGCAAAAGATCCAGCATGATCAAGATATGGATGCATGTCATGTTTAATAGATGCACCAAAATAAACTAGTGGATATGATACACAAGTTTAAATGGATTCCATATGCAAAGATTGCATATGGCAAACCCATGCCTTATAGTTGAATTAATTGTTCTAACAATAGCATCATGTGTAAGTGAGTTAGAATGATGCATGCATGATGATGATAACAAGATAACAACAATTTAGATGCAATTAGAATGATAGTTAACCAATTAAGAAAACATCAATAAGGTTTGGCAATTATTGTTACTTAATGGTGTTAAACAAGTAGTGATTGTTTTCATCAAGTTAAAGTGTGCAAAACAAATTACAAAGTTGATATTTGAAAAGGTTAGCAAATTTTAGTTGGATTACATGTTTCACAATTTGAAATTGGACTTTGGATTATTTAATTATGAATTAAACAATATTAAACAAGTTTCAATTGAATTAAACAAGATTCAAATTGTTTAGGCAATTTTAATTATTCAAAACATAAAACAAAATTTATATTTGAATAGAACATTCAAAAAGGTGTGAAAAACATATTTTATTTGCATTAATTGGAAATGGTATGAATTAGTTATGAATTATTATAAATGGCATTTGAATTATTTGAATTCAAATTTAAATTGCATTTTGAAAACTCAAAACAGAAAACAAATGTTACCAAAAGATAGAGAATTGAATTTAGATCAGAGTGCATATTTTATTTGCAGTTTTGGGAGTTTTAAAACTAATTTTATAGACAAAACAAATCCAGGGACTAATCTGTTAGTATTTGGACTTAGATTGGAAAACAGAAAGTTTAACAAACGTTTTGCACCCAGGGGGAACGTACCCACACGCTGCCAGGTGGGCCCCGTGGTTCACTGTGCCCGCATGGCACCGGAGGGGCTGACGGATGGGCCCTAACTGTCAGCGCTCAAAGTGGAAAATAAGAAGAAAAGATGTGCCCGCGGGGGATCGAACCCGGGCCTAGGGAGTGCGCGCTGGGGTGCACTGCCAGTGCAGTAACGATGCGCTGCTTGACAGGTACGGGGGGCGTTTGATTTTGGTAGTTGCCTCCGCGAGCTATCTGTCGAAACTGACAGACGCGGCTGCTGCGAACATTCAGACATGGAAACGTTCGGACGAGGATCGCCGGCCGGGGACATGGATCGCGGCGGCGCGGTGCTTGGCGATGCGTGGCTGCGTGGTTGGTCGGTGGGTGGACGGTGCAGTGGGCGACGAGCAGCGCGGAGGCGGACAGAGCGAGAGAGAGGCGACGAGGCTCACCTCGCTGGTCGATGACGACTGCCTGACGCAGGCAGCAGCGGGCATCTCCGGCGATGGCGCGGGAACCTCGATCTCTCCCGGCGGGAGGCGAGGGCACCAGGAGCTCCAGGGGACCGCCCCGGTTCCATTCCCGGCGGCGGATCCCCCTCGAGGTGGATGGTGACCGGAGCTAGGGGGTAGGCGGTGGTGCCCTGTGGTGGCTAGGGGGTGACGGTGATGGTTCAGTAGAACAGAGATGAACAGCAGAGAGGGAAGGGAGGATGGCGGCGATGGGATGGAGGGGGTCTAGGGTTGCAGAGGGTAGGTAGGTGGGTACTTTTATCGGGGAGGGAGCTGGGTACGGCAGGCATCTGGTGGAGGGGAGATCGATCGAAGGGTTCTGCAGGTGTTCGTACTGAAGGTGACAGCGACAGGAGGAAGAAGGACAGAAAAAAAATAGAGGGGTATGGGCCAGCAGGGTTGGTGGGCTTTGGGGGAAAAAAATTGAGAGGATGGGGTTGGGCTGGTTCCCTCTCCTCTCTCTTAGGCTTTATTTTTTTTTTCTATTAGTTGATTTTTTTTTGCAAAGAAGAAAAGAGAGAGAGAGAAGGGTTAGGGTTTTATTTTTGGGTTTATAAATACAGTTGGTTATTTTGCAAAACAGCACACATAACAGTAATGTTAATCAAAAAGTTAAATTGTTGATTTGATTTCTATTTTGTTATTTGAATTCCAAAATAAGGTTGGGGTGTTTAGTTGATAGTTAGATTTTTTATTATTTTGCAAAACAACAACAACAAGGTAGTTAAAAGGTAATTTCAACAACTTGAAAATAGTAATTGGATATTAATTGGTTAGGTGATTTTTCAAATAGGGTTTGGTTGGAAATTTGGAGTTAAACAAATTTTATTTAATAAGCCACAAGCAATTATACAACCTTATGGAAATTAGTTTGTTTGCCCAATTTTAATTTTTTTGAGCCCATGTTGAGATATGGTAAATAAGTTCGATTTGATTTGAATGTTTGGAATTTGCCATTAGGGTTTTGAACAAGAGGGTAAAAAATTTATTAACAAGCAATTGGATTAAACAATTTCAAATTATTGGAAAAACAATTTAGTGGTTTGGTTTGCAATCTTGAAATTGGAAATTTTGAGCAGGGATGAAAGTTTTAATTGATTTGAAAATTTCAGTTGTGATGCAAACATGGTGCAATGCAATGTGATGCATATGATGCAAGCAAACAAACAGGTAACACCCCAGGTGTTACAGCGGAGGAGTTTTAGGGCTTTCCTGGCTGCCGGCATCCGTGACTTCAGCCGGTTTTGCCATTAGCACTTCATGGAACCCCTCTTGAAAGGATTTTACCTTTCTTACGAAGGCGTCATCATCTTCGTCTTCGGAATCGAAATTATCTGATCCAGTTTCCGACTCCAACCTCGCCTCAATGGCGGCAAGCACGGACTCTGCTTCCGAGTTCATCGTCTTGTTGACGGATGTCGGATCTTCCGCCTCTGTGACGGGTGTTTGTTCTTCCGTCTCTATGACGGGTATGTTGTTATCTGCCTCTTGCACGGGATTTCCGTCATCCGTGTTTTCAGCGATTTCGGATTGCACCATGCCGATAAAGTGTGTATCACTTTTTTGTCGGCGATCTGAGCAGAATCCGGCATCATGGTCGTCTTCGACTGGGTATAGGGCGGGTGGGATAAATTTGCTTCCATCGCAAAACCCCATGGCCTCTGCAGTTAGTCCGATAAAGATGTTAGCAGATCCGATCGGTAACACGCAGGCACTTACTAGGTGGTTTTGCGCCGGTATGTAGGATCCGTTGTCGAGGAAGCGCCCGACGTCGTCGTCGAACTCCAAGCTTCCGACAGTGATCGATCTTCCAATTCCGCCGAGTATCCCAGATCGGAATTTCACGCCTGACGTCGTTTGCCCCACGGTGGGCGCCAACTGTCGAGACATCGTAGTAGTTTTCATAGACGGGGGTGCCATGAGACTACGGTAGAGACGTGGGGTAACGGGATAGCGTAGTAACACAGAACACGGGATTTTACCAAAGTTCGGTACGTCGCGACAGTACGGCGTACCTACTCCTGCACTTCTCACTAATTGGGACTAAAGCCCGTAAATCTGGGTTACAATGTGAGGGTGTAGATCTAGCTACTCGGCGAGGATGAACTTCTCGGCGAGTTGCGTAGAGCTTGAACTTAGAACTTGTTGAACCTATCTTAATCTATCTCCCGTCCGGCTTTATATAATAGCCGGACTAGGGCTTTCAGAATCAGAAACCTAGAAGACTACGTTTAACGTGTAACTTGGAAAGCAAGGAATCCGTCTTCTCCTCCAAGCCAGATCACGCGGGCCGTGATCCGGGTTCTTCTAGAATCCGGCTTCTGCGCGTTGGACTACTGGGCCGCCCAATGGACCTAAGCCCATTACCTGTAGGCCACCCTGGTAGTCCAGCTCTTTGTCTACCATCTTCTATACCCCTATTCAGTATATATCCGACACTCTCCGACAGGGAGATCTCTGCCGGAGAAATTCCTCTCTGGAGAGGGGAAATCGTCGCCATCGTCACCGTCATCACTCTGGGCATCATCAATATCGTCATCGTCATCATCATCACAACCAGCACCATCACCCTCATCATCCACCGTCATCCCGCTGTAACAATTAGGGGCCTCTATCGTTGTTTTATGTTAGATCTCTCTCCCGGTGTGGATTACTTGTTAGTAGTTGATGCTTGTGAGATTTATCGGTGTTAGAAATTTATGAAAATATTGTTATTATCCATTATATCACCTCTGATTATGATCCATATAATGTCTTGTGAGTAGTTCGTTTAGTTCTTGAGGACATGGGAGAAGTCATGATGTTAGTACTGAAGTTATGTTGAAGTAATATCTCGTGGTTCGGTATTTAAGTTGTGGTGCTATTCTTCTAGTGGTGTCATGTGAACATCAACTACATGATACTTCCTTTATGGGCCTAGGTGGATGAATTTTGTATTTGGTTACTAATTTTGGGGTTGCCAGAGTGACAGAAACCTAAACCCCCTTTAGGAAACCAATGCACGCGAGAGCGTAGAATCCCGGAGTTTTAAGGCTATGGTTAGATTTATCTTAATTACTTTCTTGTATTTGTGGATTCTTAGGAGGGGTATAATCACAAGTATGTATTAGTCCTAGTTGGGCAGTGCATTAGCATAGGTTCACCCACACAACACTTCACGAACCAATGGATATTTATCAACCGTAACGAAAGCACTTGACGAAATTCCCATGTGTCCTCGAGAATGTTTGGTAGTCATAAGTAATACAACCGGCTTGTCCTTTGCTCTCAAAAGTATTGGGCCACTTGCTGTAATATTATTTACTGCACTTTATTTACTCGCACTTTATTTATCTGCTATATCAAAAACCTCCAAAACCCGTTTGCTAGTGTTTATAGTGAATCCTCTATACAACCTACTTGTCAACACCTTCTACTTCTCGTTGGGTTCGACACTCTTATTTATCGAAAGTACTACGATACAACCCCTATACTTGTGGTTCATCAGTACACTTTTGTCATTTGGAAGTATTCCCACTATCAACATATTGTTAAGGGTGGACCTCCCTTCATGACACTTCTCCACGTCTCAAAGAAGTGACTTGTGCCTTGAGATATTTTATTTTCTCTACATGGTTAGTGCATATAAAAGTGATATAGGAAGTAGATGCTTTGTTTTTATAAAAAAAGGCATGGAAATTAATTCATCACAAGATTTAGCAATAGTATGATATGAATAACTACTAGGACTAGCACATGGCATTATTGATTTTTTAGCAGGGATTGTGCTAGTTATCACATGAGGCTCACAATATGTTACCTTTGTAGTGATGGCATCAAGAGCTAACTTTAGCCTAGTATGGCATGATAGAAGATCCTCATTAGAGCTATAGAGCTTTTCATGACTTTTCTTTCCAGTTTCACATACTTGCTAGTCATCAACTCAAGTTGAGCCCCTTGCTCAACATTCTCCTTTGAAATAGATGCTTCACATCAAGTGGAGTTACTAGTACAAGAATCACTAATATTGGGAATAGAAGAAGACAACTTGGAAAGCTCATTATTCAACCTAGCATTTTCCTCAATGATATTTTCATGATCACAAGAGGAAGTAGAGGTACTAGGCATATCAAGTTTAGATAGTTGAGTTTGATCATGAGATTTGATAAGGAGAGAGTGTTCACTTTCCAAAGCCTTGTGAGGTTTGTCAAGTCTCTCTATGTCCTCAATTAGTTTAGCATTGTCAGCACCAAACTCAACCTTTTTCTTTTAAGCACATTACTTTTATCAATAGTATGGTTACGTTCTTTAGTGAGAAAATTATTTTTTTTCATTATAAATCTCCTCAATGGATTCGAGTTTCTCCTCAAGAGACGCTCAGATTTATTCATCTTATTCAATAGAAGTTTTTAAGGATACCTTTTCATAGGCGTCCTCTCTTTGCAATCTACATTTTTATTCAATGATTTTTTGGCTCTCAGGAGCAAAAGCCAAAATTTAAAAAAGAGGAGAGATAACTTTTCTACCTCTAGGGAGAGCAGCAAGAACCATCTCACCCTTCACTTTTGAAGAGTCAACATCATACTTCGGAGTGGAATAAGATGTGAACTCATCATGTTGGTGGAGTGGAATAAGATGTGAACTCATCGTGGCCGGAGGTGGAAGGAGAACAATCATCCTTAATAATGTTGGACACATCATATTTACCTTGAAGTTTTGTCCATAACTCATGAGCATTCCGAAAAGGCATGATTGACCCAACAACTCCATCACTCAAAACACATATGAGACCATTAGATACTAGAGTATCGAGATAAGAATTTTCCTCATCCTCTAAAGATAAATTTTGGGAATCCTTTGGAGGAGGAAAATCCATATCTACAATTACCTTTACATAAATTGGACCAATGTCCTTAAAAAGATTAAGTATGCGAGTTTTCCAAACATCATAATTTGTTCCATAAAATTTAAAAGAGGGACTATGCACTAATTCTCTAAAAGACATCGTACTCTCTAGGATGAAAATCCTAATAACTAGAGCCTAGGCTCTAATACCAATTGAATGGAAAAACAATGTATTCTATAGGGGGTGAATAGGTGATTAATATCTTTCCGGTTAAGGCTTGCTAAATGCGGAAATAAACTAGGTGTTCAAATTAACAAGCACGCCACCTAAATAAACTAGGCTCAACTAACTGCACCAACAACTTATGCTAAGCAAGACAAGCAACAAGGTGAAAGAAAGATATATGACTTCAAGCACGAAGGCTATCACAATGGAAAGTGCGTAAGTAAATAGCTCGGGTATAGAAATAACCGAGGCACACGGAGACGATGATGTATGCCAGAGTTCCTCCTTTTGAGGGGAGTACATCACTTGGAGGGGTGTGAGCTCGCAACAACATGCCTACTCAACGCCACAAATGACTCACACTATTCTTCGATGAACCTTGCCACAAAGGCCTAGTTCACCTTCACTATTGGCAACTTTCAATCTCGAGGCACGCGTCAAAACTTAATTGGAGGCTCCTGAGGCCACCACAAACTTGGGGCACACATCCACAACTGAATTGGAGGCTCCCAAGAACACCACAAAGTCGTCTAGGGTTCAAGACCCAAGAGTAACAAGTTCACAAACTTTCACTTCCATGAATCCTCTTGGAGAGAGCAAACCGATGCAACAAATGCAAATGGAAAGAGAACAAGTGCTCAAATACTTTACTCTGAAATTCTAACAAATTAAAAAATGTTTATGGGGGAATAAGAGAGGAAGAACAAAGGATAAAAAAAAATACCAAGAACTCCAAGATCTAGATACACCAAGTTCCCCTCACAAAGAGCAGAGATGGATTGGTGGAAATGTAGATATAGATCTCTTATAACTTTTCCCTCAAAGATATGCAAGAATCATGTGAGGAATTGAGACAATGACAAGCTTTCCAAGGTCAACAATGGTGCGAGAGAGAGAGAGAGAGAGAAGGGCGAACGTTCTTAGCTGTAGGTTGAAGAAGGGTACGGGTATTTATATCCCCTTTAGCGAAATAGCTATTGCAGCCACTAGGGCCTGAACATTCGGCCCCCCTTAAAAGACCTAGTCCAAATTTCCGGTTTAAACAAGAGCTCACGCAATTTTTCCTTAGCTAAAATTTTGGCCATGATTCCGGGGCCGGAATATCTCCCACCCCCAAACCGGAATACCCCTCCCCACCCCCCCCGCGACTAATTAAAACATCAATAACTTTTTCATCTAGACTATGCTTTCGACGATCTTGGCCTCGTTGGAATCACCACAACGAGCACTACAACAATATCTAGAGAAACATCATTCTCCAACTATGGAAGATAAAACAAGATGGGGAAAATTTTGACCGCTCTAAAAATAACAATCGGTAAAACCTCCAACACCTAAAACATAACAAGTTTTTCTTACGAAATCCGATTTCGGTAAACCTAGACTTGTCATGAAGATCACGACAAGCACCAAAATCTCACAAAAAGAAAATACAAATAATAACCAAGAAACAAGATATGAAAAATATGCAAAGGTTCAAGTTCTCCACAAAGATGTAGTCAAGTTACTCACTCGAGAGCCCCTCTTGATAGTACGACTATCGATCCTATAACCCGGTCTCCCAAAAAACATGAGATCGGTAAAATATAAAACCCATCAAGATCATACCTTTGCCTTGAGCATTACACTTGAGCTAGATGATGTCGATATTGACTCTCTCAAGTTGGATCTCCTTTCTTAAGCATGCTTGCTAGCACATGCTCCGCTTGATGAAGACTTGTAAATTGCACCCACATACACCACTATGGGAGAGACCCTTTTTTGTTAAATCTTCATATTGCCACTATCTCCAAATGGGTGGCAAGCATCAAGCATAGAATTTCTTCGAGGCGCTTCTCTTGAGCTTCCACTTGAAGCTTGATGACGAACACCAGTTGACGTCATCTACCATGGGCTATATGAAATCTTCATTTTGATGCATGCCCATGGAAATATAACTAACCACACATAGAAATTCCACACACACATATCATGGTTTAGTTCAAAAAGCTATATGGACAATTGCTTAACATACCCCGAGATACATAATCTCACTTGGTACATATTGTATCTTTGTGTGTTGATCACGAGCTTGATTAATCTTGTATCTTTTCTAGTTTCTCAATTTGATGATGTTTTGAAGATAACATGAAAGACCACCTAATTCTTTTCTTCAATACATATTTGCAATATGCTCAACTATATACATGACCATTATTCATATAAATCCTTGAATATTGCAATGGTCATCCTGAAAGCTTCTAGAGTCCAACAGATGAACTCCACTATTTTCACATGGAGAAGATCTATGAGTATATCTCAATGGAAACATTAGTCCATAAGGATTGTCATTAATTACCAAAACCACACATGGGGGAACCATGCACTTTCAATATGGAGCAGCCAAAAAAGTGGAAACATATTGCTATTTCAATGTGGTTTTCATCGGTCATGTATGTTGGTTACTGTCTTTACTGGCAACTTTCTTTCAAACCTTTTTAGGTGGTAGCAAGAAAAGTGCATGGTTAAAAGTTTTAACCGATGTTCCATTTTCCATGTTTCATTTTTTACCTTTTTTCTCATAGCATGGTTTTTGTGATATCCTGTGATGAGGATCCTATGTCTTGGGGCTTACAGCTTAGTTGGACCCTCTCCACACTTCAATTGCGCTCCCGGAGCGGGTGGAGCAGCGCCGAACACCACCAAATCCGCATATTCGGAAGAATGGAGCGGACGAGCTACAACTTATTTTCATGGAGTGGCTAAGACTAATCTCCGGGTGCTTAACGTAGTCAGAAAAGCTGGAGCGAATTTGGTGGAGTGGAGAGATTCCAAACATGCCCTTACTAATCTCGTGAATCTTGATAAGAATATCCGTCTATTTATTAATAATGATGATGATTGGAATAGACGTTGATAGACCCATTTTGTATGTGTTGGCGTTATAGATAAAAAGTTATTGCAACCTTATAGTAGAATGGACATAATTTTATTTTTCAAAAATATTACTAATGTGATATCTGTATATGTAAACATGTTTACATTTGGAACAAGAAAACAAGTTATGTGCAAACATGTTTATATCTTCAAAAAGAAAACAAGTTAATGGGCCGTAACAACACACGGTCATATTCCACTAGTATATATATAACACACTGTTGGTTGTAGATAATGTTGCTAACGTGAATCCCGCATTAATTGTATCGTTGCTTGGTGACATAGTTTACCATAAAGCTTTTGTGTTCTGTCAAGTTTTCACCATGTTTAGCGATCAGCTGATTCACCGCACTAACGAATTTAGGCAAGTTGCCGAGTGCCGGACTAAAACACTTCCCTTGCAAAATTTGTCGGGAGTGATACACTGGGCATCTGACAGTCCACAGCAATTTTACGGTCAATATATACTTGTTGACCGCCACTTAAGGACCGAGAAACTTACAGAGTGCTTAAAAGACACTCAGCAAACTGGATTAACATGACCAAAAGATAATTAGGTTGTTTGTTCCAGGTTTATTACGGTACTCCCTCCGATCCATATTAATAGGTGGTAAAGTGGATGTATCTAGCAATAAAACATGTCTAGATACATCCACTTTAGCACCTATTAATATGGATCGGAGGGAGTAAATAGAATTATATTACAATATAATCAGAAGCATTTTTTATGCAAATACAATCAGAGCATTCACCGTACTAATTTAGAGTCACACTATAACAGGGTCGGACCCATAGGGGTGCTAATTGTGTGGCCCGCAAAGGGCCCAGAAAATTTGGGGCCCCAAATTTTAATATAGGCAGTATACACTTTGCAGCCTTCCTGGGCCTGGGCGTTGAGTGTCTACCTGATGGCGCGAGTCGAGCATGGCCGTGGGCTTGTGCGCTCCACACGTCGCTCACCATAACGATCGGAATTTGGAAAACAGAACACGATCAACACATGACCCATCTCCGCCTCCGCCGCCGCACAAATCCCGTCCCCCAATCTCTTGGCGAAGACCTTGCTGGTTGATCATTAGGTTTTCAGGTATCGTTATTAATTATTATGCGAAAGCTGTTACGATAATTGCGCCATGCTAGATCATAGACGACACGGAGGCACGATATTTGTTAACGCAGTTCGGCGCTTAACGCCTACATCTGCGGGGCATGACTACGGGCGCACCTCCCCAAAGATACCGCAACGGCCGCCCTAGGCGCCGGCACAAGCCGCCGGCTCCCCCTGCGTGCCTATTGCTATCAAGTCGTCGTGGTTGCATTGTGTGGCACCCCTCACATTATATGAGAGGCCAACAGGTACAAGAGTTCGACTCCAATCCTACTCGTACCTAACCACACCTAATACAACTCCAAGTCCTAACGTAACCCCTTCGTACAAATATTCGACACAAATACAACAAACTCCACCTTGGCGAATATTCTCCACCACCTTGAGTTCGTCAAAGCGTCAAACTTCCATGTACTCCGGACTTGGGTTGTCTACTTCGTAGCTTACTGAGAGCTACCCGACGAGTCTGCCGCAGACCCGCCGCCTCCGTGGAACACTGCTGCTACTCCCGCAACTCCAGTCTCCATGACTCCACCTGCAATAGTACTCCCTCGCAACTTATAAAGATGCGAAGATGTCCTCTCTCCCATCATCACGGTCACCTTATCTTCCATGATCCTCATGGTCTTCTTATTCCGATCACAACGGAATATCATACCACCATCATGAAGAACTCCAAGCGAAATTAGATTCCTCTTTAGTCCCGGCACATGCCTGACTCCCCGAAGCACTCGTTCTACTCCGTCAAACATCTTGATTTTGATGTCACCTACTCCAGCAACACGGTGGCCCGTGTCATCTCCCGTGTAGGTTGTATCAAACTCACCAGACTTGTACGAAGAGAACCACTCCCTATTGGGCGTCGCATGAAAAGAGCTAGCTGAATCCAACATCCAAGCTTCACCTTTAGTTGACCGTCTATCTGACACCAAGAGAACGTCGCTGTCCGAGTCACCACTTTGAGTTACTACATTAGCACTTGATCCACCATTGAGATCTGGACAGTCCTTCTTGATATGTCCCCACTGCTTGCACTTGTAACATTGCACCTTCTTCTTTTTCCTGTTCTTCCCCGCCTCATGTCCTTTCCGGCTTGACTCACTCTTGACCAGCAAACCAATACCATGAGAGACTTCCTCCGCGTTGTTCTTCTTCCTCATATCATAGGATAATAACGCCGCAGTGATATCCTCAAGCTGAACGGTCTCCTTGCCGTACGTCAACGTAGTGATCAAATGCTCATAGGACGGTGGCAACGAACAAAGAAGGAGAATCGCCCTATCCTCGTCGTCAATCTTCACACTCAGACGTGCTAGATCCGTGACAACCTGATTAAAGGCATTCATGTGCTCCACAAGATCCGACCCTTCCTGCATCTTCAGCCTATAGAATTTCTGCTTCAAATACACCTTGGTCGTTGCAGTCTTGGACATAAACTGACTCTCCAGCTTCTCCCAAATCTTTTTCGGTGAATTCTCATCCATCACATGATACATGACCTGGTCCGACAGACACAACCGTATGGTCCCGGCTGCTTGCATCTGCAACTCCTCCCAGTCATCATTGTCCATCTTAGCCGGCTTGACATCCCGCAACACCTTCAAGCATCCCTGTTGTGCCAACATATCCTTCACCCTTGTCTGCCATAGCGCGAAGTTTCCAGTCCCATCGAACTTTTGCACTTCAAACTTGGTACCCGACGGCGCCATGATCTACAGCTGACTGGCGAAGAATAACTTCTGCTCAACCTCCGATGTCTTGCTTTGCCTTGATTGTCAATGCCCTCCGATGAACTCCCGCTGTATCCGTGATCCTAATTCTGTCAATAGATTTGCACGATCTATCAAGAAACCTCTGCGCCTGTTCGCCCTTCAGAAAAATTTCGTGGAAACCGATCGTAACCTAGGTCCTGCTCCACCTTTTCTTTCTAAACTTGCGAAATAATTTTTGTGCGCTTTACTGGCTTCCGTCGCTCGCCTTTTATTGCCGGCCGAGCATCAGCTGTTCCTTTTCCTAACCGATCAAGGAAACCGAGTCTGCCACGAATTAGACACCCTCCGATCAATCAGTGTCCAATACTGACACGTCCTACACACACATCCCCTCACGTGTTGTCCCTTGGACCCAACTTGCACGCACATAGACTTTTTCCTTTTAATTTTTTAATCCTTTCACGTGTCAGCTATTTCCCTGGACCACGGCAACTGATGTGTTGCAAACAGCTACGACCGGAGACCTGATGCTATTCGATGCGCGCTCTTCTCGATTCCGTTCGTCTCGGAAAAATTGCTGATAATTTCGACAGCAAGCTCTTCTTTGTTTCTTAATTCTCGCCAGCGATCCGTCGCTTGCCCTGCCGTGCGTGTTTGCCACGCCGAACCTGCCGCGATAGTCGCCACCTCGCGCATCATCCGTGCACGAGCCGTGTGCACCATGGCCACCCGCATCCTCGACACAACTCGTCCGCAGTATCATGATGCCGCCTTGTGCAACACTGAGCGCATCATTCTGATGCCCTCTCGCTCCGATCTATTCGGTCGTCCTCCACGTCTGGTCGCCGATCTGATCGCGAGCCGAAGCGCCGCCTCCACGGCGTCTTCCTCAGCCACTATGCCGGTCCGATCGCCACGTCTAGCCGATCCCTACCGGTTTGCAGCCCATCGGACGGTCCAGGCCTCCCGCCCGAAGTGTCCGACACCACCGACCGCATCCGCGATCGCCGCCATGCTCCACCTTGCGCCTATCGGACGTTTCCAGGCGCCCGCCGAGCATGAACCTCGTACCTCCAGATGATCTTCCGCATAGCCTCGACCAGGCTCTGATACCACTTGTTACGATAATTGCGCCATGCTAGATCATAGACGACACGGAGGCACGATATTTGTTAACGCAGTTCGGCGCTTAACGCCTACATCTGCGGGGCATGACTACGGGCGCACCTCCCCAAAGATACCGCAACGGCCGCCCTAGGCGCCGGCACAAGCCGCCGGCTCCCCCTGCGTGCCTATTGCTATCAAGTCGTCATGGGTTACAACATGTGGTGCCTCCTCATTATATGAGAGGCCCTAGGATACACGTGTTCGACTACAACACTACCTATCCTGTCCACACATATTATAACTCCAAGTCCTAACGTAACCCCTTCGTACAAATATTCGACACAAATACAACAAAAGCCTCTACGTATTTGAACGTTCTTAGTAACATTTATTTATTTATTACTACCTGTTCTTTTCATTTTATTAGCCAGCAGCGATTCTTGGGTCGCGTCGAAGATGATACGGCGAGTTGTTAATCTGGTGGTGAAGAACACTTCCACCGGCGTCCATTCGCTGCGTCGAATCGATCCTTACAAGCATCTCTTCTACCAGTCAACAGATGAAGCAGCAGCAACATCAAACGCAAACGCAAACAAGGGGGTGGACTCGACTCAGGGAATGCAGATGCTTGCTCTGCCCGACCCAGACGTGAGTTTCGCTCCATCCCCGACCCGTCTGCCGTCCCCGCACGAGGGCGCCCTGGATCTCTTCGCGCTCTTGGGCGGCCAAGGCAGGATCGTAGTAGCCAACATGGCCGGCGAAACCGTGCTCTATGACGCCGACGAGCGTCTCTTCCTCAACATGCCCTGGCTCAACGAACCCAAGGGGTGGAACCCCGCGTGTTTCTCCATCGCCGCTGCACCGGGCACCGCCAACGTCGAGAACAGCCTCTACGTGATCGACAGGCAGCCTGGGTCGGCTATGCATCGGTTTCATAACACAAGGGAGGAATATGCCACGTCCTGCTTCGAGGTCCTTGAGCACGGCGGCGTCAAAGGATTGCCGCCGCCCGACATGCGTCCGGGCGGCTGGCGCTGGCGGGTTCTTCCCCCGCCCCCCTTTACCCTCCGGCCTTGCTACAAGCCCTCGTGCATCACCGCCTACACAAGCATGCTTAACGTCGATGATGGCAGCTCCACCATATGCATCTCGTGTGGTGATGGTATTGGCACCTACTGCTTTGACACCTCGAGGCACTCGGAGAAATGGAGGCAAATTGGGGAGTGGACGCTGCCCATCAACGGGAAAGCCCACTACATTCCCGAGTTCGACCTCTGGTTTGGCTTCTCCGCCCGCAGCCATAATAAACACTTGTGTGCGCTGGACCTTTCTGTGATGCAGCAGGTCGACCAACAACAGCCCACCCTGCGGTATCTTTTTGAAGATCTGAACCTACCTGAGGAAGAGGGCTGGTTTCCGGTGTCTTTCGAACTGGTGTACCTTGGTGCTGGCAAGTTTTGTGTTGCCAAGTCCTTTGATGCCTATGATGATGACATCATTGGCCAGGAGTTTGCCGTGCTCACCGGTATAGAGATTGTGCGTCATCATGACCAGACCCTCCACATGGTCAAGCACAAATCTACACGCTACGGCTTTGCCAAGGACACCATCAACTGGGTACTCTGAATTAGCAGTCTTTTGCTTTTGTTATGCATTCCGTCTGTTTCCTCCCTCCCCAGCTAGTAGATAATATACTACTCCCGGCGATCCAGAAAAACTCTCGGAGGGTGGAGGGTGTGCATGGGACTAGAAAAATAATTTCACAGGGGTCTAGAATTTATTACCAGGGGCCTAGCTGTGATTTGCAGAAGGTTCTGTGACCAAAACATGGAAAATAAAAAGTTTGTTTTAATTGGATGGGAGGGGGATTCGATCCCCCCACCTCCTTCTGTGAGCAAAGGGACATAACCAGTGGGCTAAGCTGCTGATTGTGACTAGAAGGGACTGCGGGGGTGGTTAAGCTGTTGGTGCGCGGGATTTCAACTGAAACTAGAACTGCATCGCTCATCCCTGTAACTCGCCAGCGACAGATGCATCGGTGGCCACGGTGCTCGCCGGAGGGGGCGCCGTCCACGGTGGCGTGCGTGTGGCCGTGGGGGAGAAGGGAGATGAGGGAGGAGGGGAGTAGCGATCGGGGGGGGGGGAGGCCTCACCTTGAGTGCCCTCGAGCGACTGGAGGTAGGGGTCGGTGATGGACAGCAGGTGGTGGTGGCGACATGGACATGGCGGCGGCGCTCGGAGGCTCTCCGGCCAGCGCCGAGGGCACGGCGAGGGAGATGGAGCCGTGGCGGTTCCATTCCCGCCGCTTGCGCGGCCGGAGGGGCCCCGGACGGCCGGCGACCACCGGAGGAAGGAGCTTCGGTTGAGGTTTCAGTTACAGTAGGAAGAAAATACAGAGATGAGGGAGATGGAGGGGAGCAAGGAGAGAGATTGGAGGCGGTAGAGGGAAGAAGGAGGGGAGAGTGAGAGATAGAGGAACCCTAGGGTTAGGGCCTAGGTCTTATAGAGAGGGGGAAGGTGGTGATCACCGTTGTTATTTCTTCTCTGTATACGTGGAGGTGATGGATGTTCAGCCGTACGTGAGGTTGAAGAAGGCTGAAGGCGTACCAGGCCTGGGGGATAAGTTTTGGGCTGGGCCTAGTTGGCTATCTCTCTCTCATCCCTTCTTTTTATTAATTGCTTTGGTTTTATTTTTTTTTGCTGAAAATAGAATTGGAAGAAATAGATGGGATTTTGAATTTGGAAAATTTTGGGAAAATTTGGGTGGGTTAAAATGGTCAACAACAACCACTTTGCAACTTTGAATTTTCAAAATTCTCAAATAACTTGATGTTTGTATTTAACTCAAAATTTGGATGATTTTTATATTAATTGAACCTTAATGAAAACAAACCTTTTAATAGGGTGAACCCTATGTTTAATTTGATTAAATGATTATAATTATTTGGTGATTTTCATATATTCAAGTTGGGTGATGTTTGGTGGTTTGTCTTGAATTGGAAAGCAATTTGGAATTAATTAATTGAAATAAAAGCACCATTTTATTAGTTGAAACATTATGGAATAAATGGAAACAAAAGATTAGATGGTTTTGGTAATTTTCATAATTTTCCAAATGGGTGCTGTTTGTACAATGCAATTGGATTTGAATAACCTTTTAGTTAACATTTTAAATAAGTGAAAGATTAGAAGCCACAAATTTAAATAGCTGAACCTTATAGATTAATGGAAACAATTGGTTGTTTTATCTTGAAATGTCATTTTGGAAAATTGTAACATCACAAGGATGAAACAAAAGGTTTGAATTTTGGTTTGAAATTCAAATAGAAAACAAAGGAAAACAAATGAAAACAGTTGGAAAACAAATGAAAACAGAGGAAAACAAAAAGAAAACAAGCAAAACAATTGCAACCAACATGATGCCATGATGCAAAACATAAAATAACAGAGAGCAAATATTCTAAAGGCTATTTTTCAGACTTGGGATGTTACAAATACCCATGTTGCTCAAAATCCCACGGATGTTCGATCCATGGGGTGGATACAGAGTATCATCGGCTTTGTTTGTTACAAATCGTAGGCGCTTAGTCGATCTACCGAGAAACAAGCAATCAACAAACATGACGACACCGAGATTTGGTAACGCAGTTCGGCGAGCTCGCCTACATCTGCGGGGCATGACTATGGGCGCTCCTCCCCATCGATACCGCCGCACCGGCCGCCTTGGTCGCCGGCACAAGCCGCCGGCTCCCCTTGTGCGCCTGCTGCTATCGAGTCGCCATCGACGACAAGCCGTCGAGGCAATACAGACGCACCAGATCTCAACGCCACGCCGGTCCGGCCGCCCCTACCACGGGCGCCGGACCGTCCCCTCGTGATCTTGTGTCTAGCCTATCAGCTTTCGTCGTGTCTATTTGGGCTACTCCCGGTGCCTTTATATATTAGGTCAGGTTACACGTGTCCGACTCAAACACCTAACCTTCCGTTTAATTACAAGTCCTAGTGTAGCCCTACACGTACACATATTCGACATATATTCCAACAAACTCCACCTTGGCGAATATGCCCTTCGCCATCTTGAAGCCGTCATGCCGAATCTTTGTATACCTGGACTTGAACCATTAATCATGAGCTCAGCTGCTACTCCCTTGACTCCATATGACTCCACTTGCAACCGTACTTCCTTCCTTGTTTCACCACGAAAATTAAGTTCTTCCTCACTCTTGTCTTGTGCTCTCAACTCTGCGGAGTATCCGTCCACCGCCATCACACAACGATCATAAAGTCACCAAATCGACAACGCGGTTGCATCGTCACCTTGGTAGCCTCGTCCTTGATCCATGTGAAAGTAAACAACTCACATATTAGGTGTCATAAATAAGAGTTACCTGAACTCATCATTCTCGCTATTGTTGACTGCATCTCTGAAACCTTGAAAAAAATTGCCGTTGCCTTAAGTCATCTCCAGGCAAATTCACAACTGTCTCATCACCGCTTTCGCAGATTCTCCATGGCCAACACTCATCCATCTCCATGGTCTTGATAGATAGTTACCGTGCCTGGGTAGTGGAGGCAGAGCGGCGAACGCAACGCCGTGCCTGAGCGGCCAAGGCAGCTCCGTACATGAGGCAGCCACGGTGAAGGCGGGGTAGTGGAGGAGTCTCGATCGGAGCAGTGGCGATGACGACCGACACAAAGCGACGGGTGGGTAGACGCGCTGAAGGCGGCCGTTAGGGCCGCCGCATCGCGTGAAGCCGCCGAGGCGGCGAAGAGGCCACATGGACAATGGTCATTACGGCCGCCGCGTGGCGTGTGACTCCGCCGTGTCGGTGAAGAGGCCGGTAGTCGCGCCGCTGTAACATCCCAAGTATGAAAACACCCTTAGAATGTTTTATTTCTTGTTAATTTATTATTAGTGCATCATGTCATCATAAGCATTGCATGTGGTATGTGTTTCAAATTTGAAATTCAAATCAAATCATTTCATACTTGGCATGTTCCAATTGTGGTTTAAAATTAAAATCTTGCAAACATTCAAATTTAATAAGCTTTTCATAATTGGTTGAGTTTATTGAATAAACTTGTTTAGTTTTAAAAAATCAAAACCTATATGAACCCTATTTGAAATTTAAATAGCAATTTCAAATCTTTTGGCAATTTCAAAATTTTGAAAATAAGTACACATACCTTTGTTCTTGCTGTTTTGTAATTCAATAAAAATTATTGTTAAAATAAAAGCCCCAAAAATCCTATTCTATTTTATCTCTTTTTCTTTCCTACAAAAAAAAAGTAAATAGAAAAAAATAAAAAAAACAGAAAACAAAGAAGGGGGGCAGGCCAGCCCAAGTGGGCTGAGCCCACCACAGCCCCAGCCTCCCCCACCTGTCCCTTTCGTCCTCCTCTGTACGGAGACAGAGAGAGGAGGGAGCTCCCCCACCTGCAGGAGCTCACCTGCCACCTCCTCCTCCTCTACTTAAGGTACCCCGAGCGCCCGTGCCCTAGCTCTCTCCTTCTTCCTCCTCCCTTGCGCCGTCGTCGCCTCCTCCCTCTCCTCTTTCCTCCACGAAACCTCTCTGTATCTGCACCTCCACCACCGCACAGCACCGCGGCAGCAGCCGGAGATCGCCGTCGCCATGGCGCTCCTCCGTGCAGGCTGAGCGCGGGAATCGACTCCCCAAGCCTCCACCTTCCTCCTCGACACCGCAGCAGGACCTGGGAAGCAGCAGAACCACCCCGCCGTATCCGTCTTGTCGCCGCCGTTGCTGTCTGAACTTCACCGAGCCGCTACAACATCTTCAGTCGGTGGTGAGCACCACCTCTCCCTCCTCTCTCCTACGCCTGGTTGCACGCGGCCACGCAGCACCCGCAAGCGCTGCACCCCTCTTGCACACGCACGGCAGCAGCGAGCACACAGCAATCGCAGCACCGCCGCCAACCTTCGCCATCCGTCGTCGAACGACAGGTTCAAAGACTGAACTTTTTGTTCAGTTTCAGTTAACGACGCAACAGCACCTCAAACCCCCCACTCATCGCTGTTCTGCCAAGATTCAGCAGCACAGCCCAGTGGCTAGAGCCACACGCGCGCACACCCGCGGTCGCGTGTTCGAACCCCCGTCTGCGCGGAATAAACCCACCTTTTTACACCGCGCGCTGACAGGTGGGGCTCTCCTGTCAGCGACCCTGGCAGCCACGCGCGCGCACACCCGCGCCCAGTCGGCGCCCCCGTGGCACTAGGGCCCGCTGTCAGTGACTCGGGTTTTCGGTACGCACGGTATAAAAAGTTCCAGATCAATTTCCTTTTCGCACACACGTCCTTGTGCTTACAGATCAGTCCCTGACCATCACAAAGAGGCCCTCATCTATTTTAATTATTCACAGATTAATACCCCAACTTTAAAAATGCATAACTAATTCATTACAACCCCAAATTTAATAATTTAAATATGTTTCCAATCAGAATTAAATGCTCTATCCAAATATGCAATAATAATAATGTTTCGAGAAACTAAAAATCCCACTAATTTCAGTACTGATTTTCATTCAAATAAATGCCAAAATCCATAATTAAATATTTACCACTCCAAATTTGGCAAATAAAACATCTAGTTGAAGCTAATTTCATTTCCTAGTTGTTGCTATCATCTCTCATGCATTTAATCCACTTTAACCAATGTTTAGTTGTAGTTCATTAAATTCTCAATTAATGCACATGGGCTTTTCCATATGCAATCCAAATTGCATATGGGCCCATTTAAATATGTTTACCATGTCAACTAGCTTATCTTGATGCATCAATTAAAATGACATGCATCATCCCATGTTTGTGCATTATGCCATGTTATTGATTGTTTGTCTCTCTGCGTTGTCTGTTTGCTTCTTCTCGAATAGAGGACGACGTTGAGACAGACGAGGTTTACGATACTACTTCAGAGGAGTTAGCCCAGTACCAGGCTACTGAGTTTGCAGGCAAGTATTCACTCACCTGAACCATTGTGTCCTTTCCACACTGGATACCGATACTTTCCGTTGTCTAAATCTGCTAGCCTTAAGATTCGTTGCTTGTGTTCCGATCCCATCACATGTTTACCCTGCTGCCCCGATATTGCCTTACCTCCACACCTATAACCCTGTTTTTTGAAACATTTTCTATTGCAGGGGAGCCCCCCACAGCCCTTTATTGCCAACCAAGAGTGTTACAGTTACAGATATTTACAAATTTACAAGGAGATAGACTAAGGCAGTCTATCCCAGACTAAGTTAGTGAATTAATCCATACAGCTAAATCAGCAGCCACAGAAGCACTCAACCTATGCTTAAGCATAAGGAGATCTAACAAGAAGCCCACTTTCCATCCCATAAAGGAATGTCTTTCTGATTTAAAAATGACTCCATTCCTCTGCTTCCAAATATTCCAGCATGCAATAATCACTATCTCAGTGAAACAAGGTCCTTTGAAAGAATTTTTTGCCAGCATAAGATTTTGGACAAGTGTGTTATCACCTATGCAATAATCACCTATAACCCTGTTGTTTGTTGGCATGTGTCGTACTAGCATGCTTAGGTTTGTTTGCGCTCGAGTCCTGTTGTCTTTTGTCCTATCACCTGTTTAGTTGATAGTTGGGTTTGTCCTAATCAACAACATGTTAATGTTTTGGGTAATAATAATTTGATGATAAGGCACCGGCAGGAGGCCCGGCGTGGTTTTAAGGCCTGCTAGTGTCGAACTTAATTAGAAAAAGGGTCTTGTCTACTGATCCATGATGAGCGCACTAACCGCATGTGGGAAGCGAATATGGGCGCCCCCCTCAACTTTGATTCGATTCACATCTCGTCCAAATCGCCTCATTTAGTTCGGGTTTTCCATTTGCCGCATGCATATGCAGGTGCGAACCCTTGGCGCCAGGGTGGTAACTTTTGTAGTCGGCATTTAGGGAGACACTGTCGCACCCTGGCTTCTAAGGGATACTCATCGGGCCGAACTGGATAGCAGGTGCTTGGATTATGGGGCATAACTGCTCCCACGTCCCAGCTTCCTGGTAGGCCCGCGCTTATGCGCGACAACACAAGCCCTGCTATTCCATCGTCTATGTAAACTATCCACTAGAAGTCAAAGGCACTACTGTCGACGTACTTCATATCAATCACGCACGGTACGTCAACAGCGTTAAACGAATGATAATCACAACATGTCTCTAAGGCACAAAAGATGGAAATAAGGTTGCAAATGGCCTTCACTAAGGCAGAGATAGCAATTACAATCATCCAGAGGACACATGTCCCAACATAGCATTCATTACATCAGCGGAAGCAAACAAGGTGTCTGAGTACAGACAAATCCAACAGGCGTAAGAAGCCGGAGAAAATAAAGAAGACGAAGCCCATCCACGTAGGTCCTGGATCCTGCCCGGGGTCCAGCTATCTACTCGTCTGCAGTCTCGTCGAACTCCACGAAGTAGCCATCCTGGTGATCATCGTAGCCGTAGTCGTAGTCTGCGTAAACCACAGCCCCAAAGGGGTCAGTACACCAACGTACTGGCAAGCAAGACTCACACCTCATCAAGGAGTTACCCGTCAACACAAGCATAGATGCTTGGGATCAACGGAAGAAATAGGTGATATGAAAGTTGTTGCGGGCTGCTCTAACCAACTACAGAAGAAAACTACAAGTTCCGGCTAACAGAAGAAGATAAGATCGAGGATTGTAACCAACTGAAAGATAACTTCAACCAAACCCATCCTGGATCTCGCCCCTTATCCGAAGAAGCAATCCGAGGATAACTCACACAGTTGTATTAAAGATGAACCAAGTTATTGTGTGAATAAACCTATTACTAGTCAAGTTGTTAATCATTGGGTGTAACATGGTTGATCATTATGTTTAAGTTGTCCTGAGTACTTGTTAGCCAGTACTTTCACCAAGTAGTCCATAACCGCGGAAAACACGGCTTCTCGAGAAGATTATCCCTGCAGGGTTGCACCAATTTGGCCGTACACGTATGAATATCCCGCCAGATGGGAATAAAACCCGCCAAGCGGGGCACTCAACACAATCCAACCGTTCTTCGCATCAAGCCCAAAGCACCTTGGGCGCACGGCTAATCGAGCCCAGAAGAAAATGGACCCTCATAGCACTCTAAGAACGTGTCCCCCTATATGCCGACTACGAAAGTTCCACCCTGCGCTGGGCTCGCAAAAACATGCATGCGGCAAATGGAAAACACGAACTAAATGAGGCGATTTGTACGAGATGCTAATCGGGTCAAACTGAGGGGGGCGCCCATACTCGCTTCCCACATGCGGGTAGTGCGCTCATCATGGATCAGTAGACAAGACCCTTTTCCTATTAGGGTCGACACTAGCAGGCCTCAAAACCACACAGGGCCTCCTGCCGGTGCCTTATCATCCAATTATTATTACCATTAGCATTAACAGGATTGATTGATTAACATTCGAGCCCCCGGTACAATAATAAGATAGTAAAAGTAGTAACCGACAACAGACTCGAGCAAAAGCAACCCTAAGCATGCTAGGTAAGACTAAGGCAACAAGCAAGGGGTTTTAGGTATGGAGGTGAGGCAATATCATAGGTTCAGGGTATCATGTGATAGGTTCGGAGAACAAGCAACGATACATAGGGCTAGCAATAGTAGACAAAAGGATAGTATCGACAACAAGTGTGGAAAGGAACTCGATGATTCATGTGAGTGATAACTTGCCTGGAAGCTCAACAGCCTGGTACTGAGCTAAATCCTCAGAAGGGGTGTCGTAAGGATCGTCGGTATCAACCTCGTCGTCTAACCGAGAAGAAGCAAACAGACAATGCAGAAAAGGTAGACAATCAATATCATGGCATTGTGCACAATCAAAGATGATGCATGACAGGTTAATGGTTGCACCAAAATAAACTAGCTAACATGATAACACAATTTAAATGGACCCATATGCAATTAGATTGCATATGGCAACAGTCCATGAATTAAGTGGAAGAAAATGATCTACAAGTTATTATCATGTGAAGTTTGCTTAGCATGATGCATGCATGATGATAGCAACAAAATAACAACAAGAGATGCAAGTGGTAAAAGAATAAACAAGTTTGGAAAGCATTTATTAAGTTTGGAAAGGTTTGGTTACTTAAAGATGTCACCCAACTAATTGTTGTTTTCATCAACTTAAAGTGTTCAAAACAAATAACAAAGTTTATATTTGAAAAGAACATCAATTTTTAGTTGGATTACATGTTTCACATATTGAAATTGGAATTAGGAGAATTTAATTATGAATTAAACAATATTAAACAAGTTTTAATTGAATTTAAACAAGATTTAGATTGTTTAGGCAATTTTAATTATTCAAACCATGAAACAAAAATTATATTTGAATAGGTTATTCAAAATGGTATGGAAAACATATTTTATTTGCCTTATTTGGAAATAGTATGAATTAGTTATTGAATTTAGAAATTAGCATTTGAATTATTTGAGTTTAAATTTCAAATGCATTTGGAGTTTTCAAAACAGTACACATTTGGAATAATTGGATAGACAATTAAATTTGGAGCAATAAACATATATAACTTTTATTAATTGGACTTATAGATTAAAAGTTATTAAAGTTTAAAGTTTTAGTGTTTAATCTGCCATTTAAATGGTTTAGAAATTCAAAACAGAAACGTTTAAAACGTTTTGCACCGTACTGGCCCCTAGCCACTGCCACTGCAGCGTGAGCCTGGGGGGGCCAGCGTGGCGCTGGACGCTGGCGTGGCAGCCAGGGTCACTGCCGTGTGGCCCCTGCCTGTCAGCCAGAGGAGCAAAAGATTGGGAATAAACGCGGCGCGAGGGATTCGAACCCGCGCCCTCGCTTGCGCGCACGTTGGACTGAACCACTGCGCTGCTTCGATTCGTTTGACAGATACAGGGATGCAGTAAGGTTGAGCTTCAACACTGCAGTTAACTAAACTTAACTGACGCGCAAGAACCTGAACTTCGTCAGAGAAACAAGATCGCCGGCGGGGGAACGGGGCCGTGCTCGATCTGGTGGGGTACAGTGGGGATGGATGGATGCGTGCGTGGTTGCGTTGGATGCGAAAGCAACGGAGGGAGAGAGAGGAGGGGACGGTGTGCTCACCACCGATCGGAGTCGAGGCAGCGGCTAGGTGACGCACGCTGACGGAGGCGACGGCGGTGTAAGGACCCCAGACCGGCAGTCTGAAACCCTACGTATGCATACATTCACGATCCCAGAAAGATCAGTCGTGAACAACATACACAGTTGGCACACAGAAATACATCATCCATTACACGAATACATAAAGGTATTACACAAATGATCGCATGATCAAGTTTAAAGTAACTGCCAAAAGGGCAGGCAACTTAACAAACACAGCGGAAGACAAATAAAACACAACGTAGTTGAGCCCAAGTCACGCCTTAACCTACAGGCTGCTGACCCGGAGACGATCCTAGTTCGCAAAGCCGTCAACTTCGTACTTCTCTTCATAGATATCCTTTGGAGGCTCCTTCTCCAAATCTGATAAGTAGATACCAGGGGCGAAACCATAATGAGTACATTTGAATGTACTCAGCAAGACATCCATCATATCACTTACCAACATGCAAGTATGCTTATATGGTGGAATAGGTAGGCTATAAATAGGGTTCTCTATCAATGGTGTTCATATAAGATGACACCACAGTTGCAGTCAGGTTAATCTGTATCTTCGTTGAAGAAGATACTTCAGAAGAAAAATAATATAGTTTTATTTCTCTTGTAGATATCGCATGTACAAGAGGTTTTGTAAAGCTTTGTTAAAGAATATTTTCTCTTTTGCAAAACTTCTTGGAATCAGCTTCCAGAATTCTTGCTTAGAGTAGAAAAGGTTTTCTTTGCAAAACATTTTGTTTTGTATAACATCATCTGGCTTTTCATCATCGACGATACCTCCACGGTATAAGTTTCCATTCCTTTCCGAACTTCACAAGTTCAACACTTCCTTTCCAAAATTTCCCTTTCAAAAAGTTCCTTTTTGAAAACATTGACACAATGCTAGCTACATGGCCATTCAACTGTCCATATCCGAGGACGCGGCTTCTTCGAAAAAGTTATACTCTGCAGAGGTGTACACATCCACCAGATCCAGTACACCTCCCGTGAAACAACCACGGACTGTAATCAACAGTATGTAAACATCAGGTATCTGATCATAACCATCCACTATGTTCAAGCTAGAATATGCCTATCTCTCAGTTTTAATCTCCTCGGCACCATGTCGCACATCGCCATGACAGGAGACTCAACCGATGCATCCGGAGGGAAAATTAATCCCACACTTTATATGCCTCAACATTGGGAGTTTTGACGACATTCGGTTCGAGGGTACGACGTCCCTTATAGCGATTGAGATAGCACACACTAATAAGAACAAACTTCAAGTTAAGCCCCGTGCCCATGTTAGGGTAGGGTGGCAGTACGGTAAAGGTTGTCCGGCGAAGACTAGGTTATGTGTCATTTTTGAAAACACCACCTTCTCAAAAATGACCACTTCCACATTCCTCCGGAGAACAAGGATCCGCCTTTTCTCCGGGGTTTTTCCGTAAAGCCTTTGTTTTGTAGAATCACAATTTTAGGGTGTCCACTTAGGGACTAATATATTTGATGGTAATAAATACCATATGGTGGCCTATGGGCTTGGTATTACCAAGTTTAACTATTGGCATGATAGTAACCTATAATATAGTATAGTAGTAAACTCCACATCAAAAATAGTTTTGATAATCAAGTTTTTGTAAAACTTCAGAGGCAAAACATGCATGATATATAATGGTAAGTATTGTATCAGCAATCAATCAGGATGCTTGCCTGGTATCTCTTTGTGTCCCTGGTTGTTGGAGTGACTGGAACTTGAAACAGAGCTTCCCGACACTTCCTTCCTCTTCGTTTTCTAACGTCGTAAAAAGAGAATAAAGGACACACATTCAGAACCAAACAAGACAAACAAGGCTACAAGTAATACATACAGCAAGCAATCAAGAAGTACCACCCAAGTTCTCAATTTTTCCCTTAAGAAAAATTGGCATAAAAACTATAGTTGAAAAGTCTGCTTTTTTTCCTAGTGTTTATGTGTGGCCAATTCAATGATTTTTGGTTAAGAACACCATGGACCAGTGGGGTAAAGCACATGTTACTAGACAGTAGGGTGTCACATAAAACACATTTTGATGTCTAAAAATTCCCACAACAATCTCTATGGCTAGCACACATAATTTGCTAAATTACTCAAGTGGTGAAATAAGCTCATGACAACAAGTCAAACCTATTTTTCCACCATGAGGCAAACATACCAGTGGGTGTTCCACTAGCAAATATGCTCACCAAGAGGTTAATAAGACTCTGGTCACTTTTATAAAAGTGCTCAAAACAAACAATCTAGCAGCAAAAACTCCTACTCATACTAGTAGAAAATTTAGGAAAAATACTAGACTAGTTTAGGCTACACTAGTTAATTTTATGCACAAGTGTGCAAGCTAGCAGAGGCAAAATACTCCTCTAACCAGTACCATAAATGCTACTGGATTCCACAAAATAACATAAAAAGCATAGCTAGGAAACAGGGAAAAACTATGCTTAAAATGCTACACATGTGAGAAGATTAATTCATAGTCATCCAAGTGTTACTCATGCTTTTATGCTACTTAAGAGGAAACCTATCAGAGGTGAAAACCCTAAGATAATAATGCCACAAAGACATTCCATCCTCTGGTTTCCATACCAAAGATTCATATTTTTCCCTAGGGGAAAACAAGACAAAAAGCATACATGAATATCCTAGTATGAAATTTAGACTTTAAGCATTTCTATTTAAATCTATTTCAAACACAAGCACCAAGTATCTAGAGGTTCTATAACCAAAATAACAGTACCTAAATGGTACTAGTTTCATGAGAATTAATCTAGCAATAAGCCTAAAAAGCATTTAAAGATCTACTCAAAACATATATAAAAGAAACACATCTAGTGTGGGGAAAATAATGTTTCCACCAACAATGCAATGAAACCAGTGGGTGTTCCACTAGCATATCAAAGCATTAAGAGGTCACAAAGCCTCTGGTCATACTTGACAAAAATTAACAAAATGCTAAACTAGCTTCTAGTGCAATAACCATACTAGCAGAAAATAATAGGGTGCTTAAATAAGCAAGGCAATGCTACTCATGTTATTGTTTTCACACATGTGAAAACTTTAGGTGTCAAGTACTCATAACAACTTATCAAAATGCTACTGGACCTATGGATACAACCCAAAAATATGTGGTCACAAAACCACAAATGATTATGTCAAAATTCCACACATGAGGGAATTTTTCCATAACCATTCTCATAGTAATGATTAAGCTAATAATGCTTTTCTACCAATTCCAATGCAAGATAGCAGAGGTGATACTAACAAAATATAAGTATCAAAAGGGTGCTGTATCCAATATTCTCAACACCACAATCCAAGTGTTTGCACATAATTTATCACTCAAAAATACTATGCAAAATATTAACTAGAGATAAACATATGATATTAATATAAATCATAATTCTTCTCCACTCAAGTCCACACATTCTAACATGCTGAAATAGTTAAGTAAACCTTATAAAACAAGTTCACACAACTTATACATGCTAGAAAACAATATTGTAACACAAAAATATAATCACATAATTTAAATAGCTAAAATGCCAAAATGGCAGAAATATGCAAAACAAGGATCTGTCCACAAAATTTTCTAGGATGCTCTAAAAATTAAACCCTTCTAGGTTTGGATAGCCCTAAACATGTACAAGACCATCCAATTTGGTTTGCATCAAAAATCATTTGTAATTAATTTATAAAAATCACCAAAGTGCTCTCTGGTGTTTTACCAAATTGCATGCCATTTCAAAAATACAATGAATTTGGAAACGAGGTTAAATGCTAATGTTAGGAAATTTCAAGGGCTTTCCAATGCAATTTGCCTCACTTCATTCTGAGTTGTAAAATAAAAATGGTGCTCATTTTGGTGTTTCTGGTACCTGTTTCCAAAACATTTTTCATTTCAAATCTATCCATCCAAAAGTAGATCTACAAGTTGGAGGTGGTTTAGATTTAGTTTCTTTACATCTGTGAATTTTGGTTTGGTCAAATTCATTTGTTTGGTTAGGTTTTGAGCTCAAAAGTAACCAGGTAAGTTTCTGTAAAAAAAATAAAAGGAAAAGAAACTTGTTGGGCTAGATCCACTGTTTGGGCCGGCCAGATCCAACTGCACCGCGGGGAAACCTAGCCGCAGCCGCTGACTCGCGGGCCAGACGGCCACGCGGGCGGCCACGCGGGCAGATCCGGCCCCACTGGCCAGTTTGACTCCTCCCGCGCGGGGTCAGCGCGCTGACGCGAGCGCTGCGTCACCACTGCGTCATCGCCGGCGGGAGACGCCTCCGGCGAGCAAAATTCGAGCGCATCCGAGCCATATTTCGCGAACAATCAGCACCAACACGATGTGCTCGACGAGGGGAACCTTCTAGGGCCAGTTGCGTTTCCAGGGAGGGAGTCGGAGAGCGACGGCAACGGCGCGCGGCGGCGGCCGGACGGTGAAGACGGCGCGGCGTCGTTCTAGCGCGAGAGGGAGGGGGAAAAGTGGACGGCGGGGTCCGTGTGCTCACCCTAGGCGCGATGGAGGGCTCGACGGGGTCGGAGGGGGCTTGACGCGACGGGAATGTCTCGCCGGAGCGCCGTCGGGGTCGGAGAAGAAATGGACGGCGCGGGGTCTACGGGTCGTTTCAGCTCGATTCTTCTGGCACCGAGAGCAACCACGACCAGACGGAGAGGATGGCGCACACGGCTGCCGGCGGCGAGGTCCGCAGTGGCCAATTCGACGGCGAGCTGTGTACGGGCTAGGGTTTCGGTTTTTGAGAGAAAATATCTAAGAGAGAGAGAGAGAGCTTGTGGGGTGAGAGAGGTAGCAGGTAGAGAGGTGCACTTGAGGTCTTTTAAACGCCTAGATGGCTTACCTTCGAAGCAATGGAAGCATGGGCTCCCATGCCCCTCTGCTGCGTCATCTACAGGAAGAAGAAGACCATGTGTGACTAGGATTTCAATTTAGTCCCTGGAAAATTACAAGTAGGTCCCTGTACTCTCAGAAAATGGATGTTTTCCCTAGGCAAACAAAGTTATAAATTTAAATCCTTTTGCCCAAAATTCTAATTAGTTGAGATGCACAACATATAGGAAAATTGGCTCAATTGGAAAAACTTGGTAATTCAAAGTTGTTCAAATTTGAATTCTTACATAAATGGACATTGAATTTATTAACCTACTTAGGAGCTTCCAAAAATGATAATTTTTGGCACACATTCCTTATTTGATGTGTTCCTTATGTGGTAGAAAATTCAAGTCATTTTGAGTTACTTCATAGAACAAACTTGTTCAAATTTCAAAAAGGTGCTGTGAAGAAAACAGGGGTTTTTGGAAACTTAAACAATTCAAAAACTTGTGCCCTTCTGGTTTTCATCCTTATTTATGATATAGAGCCTTTGGTATTTATTTCATGGCATTTGGAAAAAGTTTGTAGAACAAACTTGTTCAAAATCCCAAATGTTGCTGTGGAGAAAATTCATGTTTTCAGGGCTTTAATGGATTCAATTTTTGGTATCCTCTTGTGTGTGTTCCTTATTTGATATAAGGAAGCAATGGTATGAATTTCAAATCATTTGAGGAAATTTTCCAATAGTAACTTGTTTTAGTTTTCTGTTTCTAGAAATATTGGAATTTCTATTTAATAAAGCACTTGGCTTTTCTTTAGCAATGCTTTGCCAAAATATTTATGTGACTAGAGATAGCAAGTAAATGCTCTCTAATACTATTGTTTTTAATCTTGCAAGGTTGGAAAAACATTTGATAATATTTTGGTGAAGCATTTAAGAATGCCTCTTTTTCTGATAATCCTTTATGGAAATTTATTAAGTGTTTTCCTCTTTCTTAATTTAGGCCTTGTAATAATATTCAACAAGTATTAGATTCATAAGATAGTTTTGTAAAACTCTTTGATCAATATTTACTTGAGAAAATATTGCCAAAGTCATTGGAACAATATGTTGAATATTTTTATCATTGGAACAATATGTTGAATATTTTTAGTTTACTTCTTTGCTATCCTTTTTAAGTTTGTTTAGTTGCACTTAAACAAACACAAAAAACACAATCAAGTTTTATTAGCCAAACAATTAGCAAAACAACTGTGTTAACATGTATTCCAAAATTGGGATGTGACAGGTCTTCCCCCCTTAAAAAGAATCTCGTCCCCGAGATTCACAAGCGAGGACTAAGGGAGGGCCAACAAACACAAAGTTAGTGTTGGAGTGCAGGTGCTTCCCCCCTTTGACTTTTCTTGGGAGGAGGGGTACATCCCTAAATTAGCAACTTCATTTTAAAAAGTACACCAGCACTGTGTTAGGTCCAAAACTTTTGTTTCCTAGTTTGAACAAAAATTAAGGTTAGTGCAGAACTTCCTGGAAAAATACCGTCAATTATTTCATGAGTTCCTAGGTATATCCCACATATTACATACAACATATGGAGTGGTGTACCACTCTCATAGAAAGGTATATAAGAAGCTAAAAATATAGCTTGTGGGTGCAAAGGTTAGGTTGCTAAGGTAAAAAAAAACAGACAGAATAATACCCATGGCAGTGGGTATTACTCACCACAAGCAACTATCACTTAAAGTGTTCATGATTTTAGTTGGATGTTTTAGATTCTTAAGATACTCTTAAGCACAATCATAACACAAGCATAAACTCATGCTAAGGTAAAACATTTAAACAAAATCCAATAAGCAAGCAAACAATACCACACATGAATAGACTATTTATTCACCAGGTTATTGTTTATTAGCGGTTTTGGAATCCATCAATCATGAAAAATTAGCAAACAACCAGTAGCTAAAAACCAAAGAATACAATCATAAAGGTACTCTAAAATACCATCTTTACACAAGATAAAACTGCTATTACACAGGCATAAAAAGGTCTGCACAAATAACACACTAGTATGAAAAATTTACACCAGCATGCTATAAGAGATAATCATGTCCTATAACCATAGAACATGCAACTAAATAATTCATGGCATGATAACAGAAGTAATAACTTCCTAAACATGCTACATCAACACATATACTCATAAAATAAAAAGAGGGTAATACTAGAGCAAAAATCACCATTTTCTAGTGGTGAGACTAGTTTCACTCTAGAGAAGCAAACAATGCTATCATGATGTTTAAATTTAAACAAGCAAGTCATGAACATAAATGTACCTAATAACAGTACACAAAACTTACTCATGTTAGTAAGCACAAACATCAAAACAATCCCATGATACAACTATTAATCATGCAGAAATTTTCTTCTAGCAATTTCTGTTTTCTTTAACCAATTACTAGCAAACAAGCAAGGTATAACTCACACAACCAGTAGCTATGCAATTAGTGAAAATTTATCTAAACCTTTTCAAAAATCCATACACTCAATTTAAAATCATTCACAAACAATCTACCAATCAGGAGGAATTTATTTTATTTGCGAACAATTTAATTTCAGCATACGATAGTGAAACATTTCTTAACATGATACCCCTAAGGAATATTATGCTAACAAAAGGATCACACCTAAACATATTAGTATTTACTAATAAGAAATAAACTTCTCATTTGCATAAGTGAAAAGAAACAATTTTATTTTCCATGGTGGAAAATAGAAATCAATCACATAGTGAAACATGCTATTTTCACACATGTGTATGGTTGGGGATTTTCATCCTCAAGCCAAAATGCAATGGGACCAGTGGGCTATGGCCTACTAATACCAAGTAAAAATAGGTACTAAACTCTGGTTACTCATGAAAAACTTTGCACACAAGATAAAAATATAAGGCTATTTAATCTGGTGAAGCAATACTAGTGCATACTGATAGTAATGCTTACATATGCTTTACTATTAAGAGACATGCAAGCTAACATAGGTACAAGCATCAAAATAACAGTACCTAAATGGTACTGGACTCAAAGAAAACATAGCACAAAATCTACTACGAAAGTATATACAGATCTAGTTCTCACAAAATTTCCAAATAATTAACTAGAAGGTGACAAATGTTATTTCATTTTTATTCGAGTTTCCAATCATGCACACACTTTCTAGGGTAGATTTATTGTAAGAGATAAACATAATAACAAGTCCTAACAAGTCCATATAAGTTAGAAAGCAAGATTGAATAAAACACAAATTCACTTCAATCAAGAGCACACAAAGAAACAAAAATAGGAAAACTGCTGTTTTCTTGATCTATTATATCCATTCCATAGTTCACTTAATTTCTAAACCCCAGATTTCATAGTACCTACAATGTTTATTAAGATTTGGTTTCCAAAGTAGATACACCTAATATCTTATTGACTAGTAAACGAATAAGTCAACATCTTATTTTCTCGTGACTTCTCCTTTTTACCAACTAGATTAAAAGGTGTCTTAGATCTCTTAATTCCTTGGTTTAGAAAGAGTTGTCAGTAGTTTTGCATGCTTTGGTTAGGTGTCAACCTAAGATTAGGCAAAGCATGTTAGTCTTTTTAGCTTTCTATTTAATCATGTTTGTCCGACAAGATACGACTAGCGTCATCGTACGTCGAATATTGAATTGTGCTCTTTTGATTGGCTTTTGAGGGGGTTGCGCCTCATGGCATGTGAAGACTTATTTTGCACCTTTCTCCAGAGGAGGGAGGTATATAACCTTTAAAAGGGGATTTATCTTGTTTGGTCTTTTAAAAGGGGATATAAAAAGGTGCATCGTTTACCCAACAGGAAAAAAACGAGTCTTTTGCAAACAGACAAACATAGAGATTTTGGTCAGTAGTGGTTGGTGCACTCATGCCTTTTCTTCTTTGATGGTTGTCGTTGTTGGAGATTTATCTGTTGGAGTGCATCACTGGTAGCAACGCTATCAGCTCGTGTGGCTTGATGGTCCTCTATATAGGTCCAACGGTGCTTTCATTGATGGTGGGGAAATGGTGGTGGTTCACGACAGGTCGCATTATGAAGCGAAAACCAGTATATGTCTAAGCAACAAATTCTTGTTTTTGAATGCTATATAAAACATTTTTGCTTGCAAAAATTTAACACGAGGCGATTCAAAAACAAGAGCGGGGCAATCACAAATTTGCAAAACTTGAGCACTCCGCAAACATATAGAAGCCTAGATGAACCAAATTCTTCACCACACACTAGCACACAGTCCTAAGGACACACATAAACAAGCCAAAACACACAAGCAAGGCTCCATTGGGGCTACGTCGGGGAATGATCCAAAAATCCTAGAAGTGGCTGAAGAACTATATCTACTTCTGACCATCATCACTGTAGAGCTATGCAATTATTTTGGTCTTCTCGGGACATCGGCAAGTATAAAAGTTTTTGTATGAAAACAAGATAAATAGAAGTAAAGTTTTGATAAAACTTTATGCAACAATCTGTTTTTGAAACTCCAACTATTTTCTGGACAGAAAACTTCAAAGACGAGAGATGTTTCAAAAACAGAGCGGAGCAGTTGCAAACAAGTAAGAAATAACCTCTTAACCGAGAGAGATACTAACTCTATAAGGCTCGCCCTTCGAACCACTGTTCAAGGACGCCCTTGATATGCATTTAGAATCTTTTGAAAAGATCAGAAGGAGGGAAAATATACTAAAATTCCCTTAGATAAAATAATGTAGATAGTAAATAGGTTTTTACTAAAAAATACTTTTCTTTCCTATCTGACGTCCATGCTAACTAAGGTCTCCTAAGGTCAGGATGGCTCTGATACCAACTCTGTAAGGACCCCAGACCGGCAGTCTGAAACCCTACGTATGCATACATTCACGATCCCAGAAAGATCAGTCGTGAACAACATACACAGTTGGCACACAGAAATACATCATCCATTACACGAATACATAAAGGTATTACACAAATGATCGCATGATCAAGTTTAAAGTAACTGCCAAAAGGGCAGGCAACTTAACAAACACAGCGGAAGACAAATAAAACACAACGTAGTTGAGCCCAAGTCACGCCTTAACCTACAGGCTGCTGACCCGGAGACGATCCTAGTTCGCAAAGCCGTCAACTTCGTACTTCTCTTCATAGATATCCTTTGGAGGCTCCTTCTCCAAATCTGATAAGTAGATACCAGGGGCGAAACCATAATGAGTACATTTGAATGTACTCAGCAAGACATCCATCATATCACTTACCAACATGCAAGTATGCTTATATGGTGGAATAGGTAGGCTATAAATAGGGTTCTCTATCAATGGTGTTCATATAAGATGACACCACAGTTGCAGTCAGGTTAATCTGTATCTTCGTTGAAGAAGATACTTCAGAAGAAAAATAATATAGTTTTATTTCTCTTGTAGATATCGCATGTACAAGAGGTTTTGTAAAGCTTTGTTAAAGAATATTTTCTCTTTTGCAAAACTTCTTGGAATCAGCTTCCAGAATTCTTGCTTAGAGTAGAAAAGGTTTTCTTTGCAAAACATTTTGTTTTGTATAACATCATCTGGCTTTTCATCATCGACGATACCTCCACGGTATAAGTTTCCATTCCTTTCCGAACTTCACAAGTTCAACACTTCCTTTCCAAAATTTCCCTTTCAAAAAGTTCCTTTTTGAAAACATTGACACAATGCTAGCTACATGGCCATTCAACTGTCCATATCCGAGGACGCGGCTTCTTCGAAAAAGTTATACTCTGCAGAGGTGTACACATCCACCAGATCCAGTACACCTCCCGTGAAACAACCACGGACTGTAATCAACAGTATGTAAACATCAGGTATCTGATCATAACCATCCACTATGTTCAAGCTAGAATATGCCTATCTCTCAGTTTTAATCTCCTCGGCACCATGTCGCACATCGCCATGACAGGAGACTCAACCGATGCATCCGGAGGGAAAATTAATCCCACACTTTATATGCCTCAACATTGGGAGTTTTGACGACATTCGGTTCGAGGGTACGACGTCCCTTATAGCGATTGAGATAGCACACACTAATAAGAACAAACTTCAAGTTAAGCCCCGTGCCCATGTTAGGGTAGGGTGGCAGTACGGTAAAGGTTGTCCGGCGAAGACTAGGTTATGTGTCATTTTTGAAAACACCACCTTCTCAAAAATGACCACTTCCACATTCCTCCGGAGAACAAGGATCCGCCTTTTCTCCGGGGTTTTTCCGTAAAGCCTTTGTTTTGTAGAATCACAATTTTAGGGTGTCCACTTAGGGACTAATATATTTGATGGTAATAAATACCATATGGTGGCCTATGGGCTTGGTATTACCAAGTTTAACTATTGGCATGATAGTAACCTATAATATAGTATAGTAGTAAACTCCACATCAAAAATAGTTTTGATAATCAAGTTTTTGTAAAACTTCAGAGGCAAAACATGCATGATATATAATGGTAAGTATTGTATCAGCAAGCAATCAGGATGCTTGCCTGGTATCTCTTTGTGTCCCTGGTTGTTGGAGTGACTGGAACTTGAAACAGAGCTTCCCGACACTTCCTTCCTCTTCGTTTTCTAACGTCGTAAAAAGAGAATAAAGGACACACATTCAGAACCAAACAAGACAAACAAGGCTACAAGTAATACATACAGCAAGCAATCAAGAAGTACCACCCAAGTTCTCAATTTTTCCCTTAAGAAAAATTGGCATAAAAACTATAGTTGAAAAGTCTGCTTTTTTTCCTAGTGTTTATGTGTGGCCAATTCAATGATTTTTGGTTAAGAACACCATGGACCAGTGGGGTAAAGCACATGTTACTAGACAGTAGGGTGTCACATAAAACACATTTTGATGTCTAAAAATTCCCACAACAATCTCTATGGCTAGCACACATAATTTGCTAAATTACTCAAGTGGTGAAATAAGCTCATGACAACAAGTCAAACCTATTTTTCCACCATGAGGCAAACATACCAGTGGGTGTTCCACTAGCAAATATGCTCACCAAGAGGTTAATAAGCCTCTGGTCACTTTTATAAAAGTGCTCAAAACAAACAATCTAGCAGCAAAAACTCCTACTCATACTAGTAGAAAATTTAGGAAAAATACTAGACTAGTTTAGGCTACACTAGTTAATTTTATGCACAAGTGTGCAAGCTAGCAGAGGCAAAATACTCCTCTAACCAGTACCATAAATGCTACTGGATTCCACAAAATAACATAAAAAGCATAGCTAGGAAACAGGGAAAAACTATGCTTAAAATGCTACACATGTGAGAAGATTAATTCATAGTCATCCAAGTGTTACTCATGCTTTTATGCTACTTAAGAGGAAACCTATCAGAGGTGAAAACCCTAAGATAATAATGCCACAAAGACATTCCATCCTCTGGTTTCCATACCAAAGATTCATATTTTTCCCTAGGGGAAAACAAGACAAAAAGCATACATGAATATCCTAGTATGAAATTTAGACTTTAAGCATTTCTATTTAAATCTATTTCAAACACAAGCACCAAGTATCTAGAGGTTCTATAACCAAAATAACAGTACCTAAATGGTACTAGTTTCATGAGAATTAATCTAGCAATAAGCCTAAAAAGCATTTAAAGATCTACTCAAAACATATATAAAAGAAACACATCTAGTGTGGGGAAAATAATGTTTCCACCAACAATGCAATGAAACCAGTGGGTGTTCCACTAGCATATCAAAGCATTAAGAGGTCACAAAGCCTCTGGTCATACTTGACAAAAATTAACAAAATGCTAAACTAGCTTCTAGTGCAATAACCATACTAGCAGAAAATAATAGGGTGCTTAAATAAGCAAGGCAATGCTACTCATGTTATTGTTTTCACACATGTGAAAACTTTAGGTGTCAAGTACTCATAACAACTTATCAAAATGCTACTGGACCTATGGATACAACCCAAAAATATGTGGTCACAAAACCACAAATGATTATGTCAAAATTCCACACATGAGGGAATTTTTCCATAACCATTCTCATAGTAATGATTAAGCTAATAATGCTTTTCTACCAATTCCAATGCAAGATAGCAGAGGTGATACTAACAAAATATAAGTATCAAAAGGGTGCTGTATCCAATATTCTCAACACCACAATCCAAGTGTTTGCACATAATTTATCACTCAAAAATACTATGCAAAATATTAACTAGAGATAAACATATGATATTAATATAAATCATAATTCTTCTCCACTCAAGTCCACACATTCTAACATGCTGAAATAGTTAAGTAAACCTTATAAAACAAGTTCACACAACTTATACATGCTAGAAAACAATATTGTAACACAAAAATATAATCACATAATTTAAATAGCTAAAATGCCAAAATGGCAGAAATATGCAAAACAAGGATCTGTCCACAAAATTTTCTAGGATGCTCTAAAAATTAAACCCTTCTAGGTTTGGATATCCCTAAACATGTACAAGACCATCCAATTTGGTTTGCATCAAAAATCATTTGTAATTAATTTATAAAAATCACAAAAGTGCTCTCTGGTGTTTTACCAAATTGCATGCCATTTCAAAAATACAATGAATTTGGAAACGAGGTTAAATGCTAATGTTAGGAAATTTCAAGGGCTTTCCAATGCAATTTGCCTCACTTCATTCTGAGTTGTAAAATAAAAATGGTGCTCATTTTGGTGTTTCTGGTACCTGTTGCCAAAACATTTTTCATTTCAAATCTATCCATCCAAAAGTAGATCTACAAGTTGGAGGTGGTTTAGATTTAGTTTCTTTACATCTGTGAATTTTGGTTTGGTCAAATTCATTTGTTTGGTTAGGTTTTGAGCTCAAAAGTAACCAGGTAAGTTTCTGTAAAAAAAATAAAAGGAAAAGAAACTTGTTGGGCTAGATCCACTGTTTGGGCCGGCCAGATCCAACTGCACCGCGGGGAAACCTAGCCGCAGCCGCTGACTCGCGGGCCAGACGGCCACGCGGGCGGCCACGCGGGCAGATCCGGCCCCACTGGCCAGTTTGACTCCTCCCGCGCGGGGTCAGCGCGCTGACGCGAGCGCTGCGTCACCACTGCGTCATCGCCGGCGGGAGACGCCTCCGGCGAGCAAAATTCGAGCGCATCCGAGCCATATTTCGCGAACAATCAGCACCAACACGATGTGCTCGACGAGGGGAACCTTCTAGGGCCAGTTGCGTTTCCAGGGAGGGAGTCGGAGAGCGACGGCAACGGCGCGCGGCGGCGGCCGGACGGTGAAGACGGCGCGGCGTCGTTCTAGCGCGAGAGGGAGGGGGAAAAGTGGACGGCGGGGTCCGTGTGCTCACCCTAGGCGCGATGGAGGGCTCGACGGGGTCGGAGGGGGCTTGACGCGACGGGAATGTCTCGCCGGAGCGCCGTCGGGGTCGGAGAAGAAATGGACGGCGCGGGGTCTACGGGTCGTTTCAGCTCGATTCTTCTGGCACCGAGAGCAACCACGACCAGACGGAGAGGATGGCGCACACGGCTGCCGGCGGCGAGGTCCGCAGTGGCCAATTCGACGGCGAGCTGTGTACGGGCTAGGGTTTCGGTTTTTGAGAGAAAATATCTAAGAGAGAGAGAGAGAGCTTGTGGGGTGAGAGAGGTAGCAGGTAGAGAGGTGCACTTGAGGTCTTTTAAACGCCTAGATGGCTTACCTTCGAAGCAATGGAAGCATGGGCTCCCATGCCCCTCTGCTGCGTCATCTACAGGAAGAAGAAGACCATGTGTGACTAGGATTTCAATTTAGTCCCTGGAAAATTACAAGTAGGTCCCTGTACTCTCAGAAAATGGATGTTTTCCCTAGGCAAACAAAGTTATAAATTTAAATCCTTTTGCCCAAAATTCTAATTAGTTGAGATGCACAACATATAGGAAAATTGGCTCAATTGGAAAAACTTGGTAATTCAAAGTTGTTCAAATTTGAATTCTTACATAAATGGACATTGAATTTATTAACCTACTTAGGAGCTTCCAAAAATGATAATTTTTGGCACACATTCCTTATTTGATGTGTTCCTTATGTGGTAGAAAATTCAAGTCATTTTGAGTTACTTCATAGAACAAACTTGTTCAAATTTCAAAAAGGTGCTGTGAAGAAAACAGGGGTTTTTGGAAACTTAAACAATTCAAAAACTTGTGCCCTTCTGGTTTTCATCCTTATTTATGATATAGAGCCTTTGGTATTTATTTCATGGCATTTGGAAAAAGTTTGTAGAACAAACTTGTTCAAAATCCCAAATGTTGCTGTGGAGAAAATTCATGTTTTCAGGGCTTTAATGGATTCAATTTTTGGTATCCTCTTGTGTGTGTTCCTTATTTGATATAAGGAAGCAATGGTATGAATTTCAAATCATTTGAGGAAAGTTTCCAATAGTAACTTGTTTTAGTTTTCTGTTTCTAGAAATATTGGAATTTCTATTTAATAAAGCACTTGGCTTTTCTTTAGCAATGCTTTGCCAAAATATTTATGTGACTAGAGATAGCAAGTAAATGCTCTCTAATACTATTGTTTTTAATCTTGCAAGGTTGGAAAAACATTTGATAATATTTTGGTGAAGCATTTAAGAATGCCTCTTTTTCTGATAATCCTTTATGGAAATTTATTAAGTGTTTTCCTCTTTCTTAATTTAGGCCTTGTAATAATATTCAACAAGTATTAGATTCATAAGATAGTTTTGTAAAACTCTTTGATCAATATTTACTTGAGAAAATATTGCCAAAGTCATTGGAACAATATGTTGAATATTTTTATCATTGGAACAATATGTTGAATATTTTTAGTTTACTGCTTTGCTATCCTTTTTAAGTTTGTTTAGTTGCACTTAAACAAACACAAAAAACACAATCAAGTTTTATTAGCCAAACAATTAGCAAAACAACTGTGTTAACATGTATTCCAAAATTGGGATGTGACAGGCGGCGTGGAAGAAGACGACGGCGCGGATCCGGTAGTCCTTCGTGCTCCCTCCGGTGTCCAACGTGTAGAGGAAGAAGAGGTGGAGCGATACCCGTGCTCAGATCACGACGAGGTTCCCTGCACCGACGACGGCAACCTCGGGTTCAGAAAACGGAGCCACGGTGGCCGGAGGCGGTCGAGGAAGGCGGCATCGAAACAGTGGCTTACCGAGGTCGATTAGGTGTCGAATACGTAGAGGAAGGAGAGGGGAAACGATTCCAGCTCCTAGGTGGGGGCGTGAGTGTCCATGGCGACGGCGGCGTGGAAGGATTCAGCCGAGGAGGCTACGGTGGTCGACGGTGGGGAAGAACAGAGAGGTGGGAGGTGGAATTGGCGGCGGATCCGAGGGGAACAGAAACCCTAGGCCTAGGGCACGGCGCCAGGGGCCTAGGTGGTACTTATAGAGCGCGGAAACCAAGGGTGGCCGTCGGTGGCGTCGCGGTGTCGCGGTGGCACCGCTCCGATTCGTGCCGTACGGGGAGACGACGATGGCGGCGTTCTAATCGAACCGGTACGCGGTTAGGTGGGCTGGGCTGCGCGCTAGGTAGGGCTAGGTGGGTTTGGGCTGGTTAGCTGCCGCGCGCGCAGCTGGCTTGCTCCTTTTATTTTTTTTCTTTTCTGTTTTTTTTGTAGGGTTTGGTTTTGGAAGAAAAAGAGGGGTTTTAATTTAGTATAAATTCTAGGAAAATTAGGTTAAGTTATTTAGGTAATTAGAAAACAATTTCCAAGATTTGTTTTAAAAAACTTGAGATTTAAATTGCTGTTTGTATTTGAATCCAATATTTGAAAGAATTTTAATATTGATTCAACATTATGAAAACAAGGCATTTTAATAGGGTGGCCCCTATGGATTAAAAGATTAAAATTAGTTGTTTGGTTTAGAGATTTTCATAAACCCAAGTTGGTTGCTGTTTGATGAATTTGGTTTGAATTTGAGGGTGATTTGGGAATTATTTGTTTGAATTAAAACCAACAAATTATTAATTGATCATTATTGAAGCATTTGGAAACAAAGGAGGTTTTTGATTTTCATTTCCTTATTTGAAAAGATTGTAATAGACAAGTATGAAAATAAAGGTTGATTAAGGTTTGAAATTCATTATGAAAACAATGCAAACAGAAAATAAAATGAGGATGATGACATGATGCATTGCTTTAATTAAACAAGAAATAAAACAACTAGGGAGTTTTTCATACTTGGATGTTACAAAACACCCCCCTTGAAGGAATCGCGCCCCGAGATTCCCTACTGAGAAATGAAAAGGTCCGGATACTTCTTGCGAAGATCCTCTTCGGTCTCCCATGTTGCCTCTTTATCGGAATGATGCGACCACTGCACTTTCAAGAACTTGGTGCTCTTGTTGCGAGTCTTACGAACGGTCTCATCGAGAATTTGGATAGGGTGCTCCTCATAAGAGAGATCATCTTGTAGTTCAATGGAATCATGATCAACTGCACGATCTGGATCTTTGAAACACTTCTTGAGCTGTGACACGTGGAACACATCGTGCACTTTGAATAGTTTTTCTGGAAGTTCAAGACGATAGGCATTTTCTGCACGCCTTGAGAGGATGTTGAAAGGGCCAATGTATCTTGGTGCCAGCTTTCCTTTCACACCAAAACGATGAGTGCCTCTGAGGGGAGTTACACGGAGATATGCCTTGTCACCAGGTGCATAGACCATATCCCGGTGCTTGCTGTCATAGTAACTCTTCTGACGAGACTGAGCAATCTTGAGATTGTCACGAATGATACGAACTTTCTCCTCGGCTTCCTTAACAATATCAGGGCCTAAGAGTGAACGTTCACCAGCTCCAGACCAATTGATTGGACTCCTGCATCTGCGGCCATACAATGCCTCAAATGGTGCCATGCCTAGGCTTGCCTGGTAGCTGTTGTTGTAGGAGAATTCAGCATATGGAAGGCAATCCTCCCATTTCATGCCAAAGGAGAGACCACATGCTCTGAGCATATCCTCGAGAATCTGATTGACTCTTTCGACTTGCCCCTGAGACTGAGGGTGATAAGCTGTGCTGAACAGAAGTTTGGTGCCCAATGCTTCTTGAAAACTCTTCCAGAAATGAGAAGTGAAGATACTTCCACGGTCTGAGCTTATTTCCAATGGAACACTATGAAGAGGAACAATCCTTGCTGTGTAGAGCTCTGCTAACTGACTAGCTGAGATAGTTTCCTTGACAGCAAAGAAGTGAGCTACCTTAGTGAGACGATCAATAACAACGAAGATTGCATCGTTGCCCTTCTTGGACTTTGGAAACCCAGTAACGAAGTCCATTTCAATCATGTCCCACTTCCACTCAGGAATTTTGAGAGGTTGGAGAAGACCGGCTGTTTTCTGATGGACTGCCTTAACACGTTGACAAACGTCGCATTCAGAAACGTATTGAGCAATTTCACGTTTCATGCCAGACCACCAATACAGAGTCTTGAGATCCTGGTACATCTTTGTACTTCCAGGGTGGATAGAGAGAGGAGTTTCATGAGCCTCCTTGAGAATAACATCTTTGAGACTTTGAATCTGAGGAACTTCAATGCGTCCTTCGAAGAACACAGTTCCCTTGTCATCAATTGAGAAGGACTTGAACTTATCACTGCCTTCTTTGATGTGCTCTACAATCTTCTTGATTTCAGCATCACGAAGTTGTTCAGAACGAATCTTATCCTCGAGAGTTGGAGTGGCTGTCCAGCTAGCAAGATAACCTTGTGGAACAAGACCAAGGTTTAGCTTCTGGAATTCTTCATGAAGTGGAGGTTGGCTTTCCATGATCATGAGATTATTGCAATAGGATTTGCGACTGAGAGCATCGGCCATAACATTAGCCTTGCCTGGAGTGTAAGAAATGGTGAGATCAAAGTCTTTAATCTTTTCAATCCATCTCCTTTGCCTGAGGTTTAGGTCTGGCTGAGTGAAGATGTATTTCAGACTCTTATGATCGGAAAAGATTTCAGTTTTGTTACCCAACAAGTATTGTCTCCATTTCTTGAGGGCAAACACAACTGCTGCAAGTTCTAGGTCATGAGTGGGATAGTTTTGCTCATGTGCATTCAACTGACGTGAAGCATAAGCCACAACTTGACGTTCTTGCATAAGAACTGCTCCTAGACCTTGGAGAGATGCATCGCAGAATATCTGGAAAGGTTTGGTGGTATATGGGCCAACTAGAACAGGTGTAGAAGTGAGTTTAGTCTTGAGGAGATTGAAACTTTCATCACACTGTGGAGTCCAAACGAACTTCTTGTCCTTCTTCGTGAGACCAGTGAGAGGTTTAGCAATCTTGGAGAAGTTTTGGACGAAACGACGGCAATAGCTAGCCAAGCCAAGAAAACTTCTGACTTGCTTCACCGTCTTAGGGGGTTTCCAATCAACAATTGCCTTAACCTTTTCCAGGTCAATGGCTATGCCCTTGGCAGAGATGATGTGACCAAGATACGCAACTTCTGAAATCCAGAACTCACACTTGGAGAACTTGGCATATAGACGATGCTCGCGAAGTTTCATGAGAGTGAGACGAAGATGTTCTTCATGCTCTTCCTCGGATTTTGAGTAGACGAGAATGTCATCAAGATATACCACAACGAAGTTGTCGAGGTATTCATGGAAGACAGAATTCATGAGTCTTGAGAAGGTCGCCGGTGCATTGGTGAGACCAAAGGACATGACGGTGTATTCATATAGACCGTAACGAGTGGTGAAAGCTGTTTTTGGAATATCTTCCTTTCTGATCTTTATCTGATGGTAACCCATCCTCAAGTCCAACTTTGAGAATATTGAGTCTCCAGCAAGTTGATCAAAAAGATCATCGATACGGGGAATTGGATACTTGTTCTTGATGGTTTTCTCGTTGAGAGGACGATAGTCAACCACGAGTCTTTTTGTTTGGTCCTTCTTGGCAACAAACAGAGTTGGGCAACCCCAAGCGGAGGAACTAGGCTGAATGTAACCTTTCTCCATGTACATATCGATTTGCTCCTTCAACAATTTCAGTTCAGGAGGAGCTATCTTGTATGGATGCTTGGAGATTGGAGCAGTACCTGGCTCAAGCTCGATCATGAACTCAACTGCTCTGTCCGGAGGCATCCCTGGCAACTCTTCTGGAAAGACGTCAGGGAATTCACAAACCACCGGTACATTCTCAATTGCAGGAAGAGCTTTAGCATCGAGGTTGAACAGCTGAGCAGAACTTGATTCATATGGAGAATAGATTATCTGGCCAGCCGGATGGAACAGAGTTATTGACTTGTTAGCACAGTCAATTTTTGCTTTATTGGCCTTCAACCAATCCATGCCCAGAATGACATCAATGTCAGATGAGTGAAGCAAGGAATATGCGACCTCCAATTAGGACTTGATTGTCCATACTTATCTTGGAAGTCAACATTTGCGGTCCCGGAGAGTGAACAGTCATTTGATTGCTTAGCGGAACCAGAACTAGGTTGTATGCTTTTGCAAAAATCTTTGACACAAACGAATGCGATGCTCCAGTATCAAACAACACTTTAGCTGGAAAAGAGTTTACGGGTAATATACCGAGAACGGCGTCAGCAGCTTCCTCAGCTTTGTCGGCCTTGATATGGTTCACCCTCGCGGTCCTCCCGACAGGCCCGTTGTTGGAGTTGAAGGCTTTAGCCGGGGGAGCACGAACCATTGCCTGGCTGGTGTTGGGGCGAGGAGGTGGAGGTAGCTGCCTCTGAGTGCACTTATCAGCGCAGTGCCCAGTATCCTTGCACTTGTAGCAAGTGACGACACGAGAAGGACCTGGCCTTGGCTGCCCCATTGGAACCCTCTGACCCTGCATCTGAGATGGGTTGGGTGGGCGGGGTGCAAAGCCTGGAGAAGCTTGGGCATTTGGAGCCCGAGTGACAGCACCATTTGGCACCCAGATGCGGCGCTTCTGCGGAGGGGTGGTCATGTTGGAGGAGGAACCACCCTCACGCGAGTGCTTGCGCGAATCCTCGAACGCCTTGTGCCCATTCTCCTCATTGAGCGCGGTGTTCACGAGTTCCTCGAAGTCCTTGCACTTGACATTTGTGAGAGCGTACTTCAGTTCCGGGTTAAAACCTCGGCGGAACCTTGCCATCTTCTTGGCCTCAGTGGACACTTCGTCACCAGCGTATCGAGCGAGGCGATTGAACTCGGTCTGATAGCTGAGAACGTCCAGCTTGCCCTGCTTGAAGGAGCAGAACTCTTCACGCATCCTTTCCATGAGGCCATCTGGGATGTGGTGCTTCAGGAAGGAATCCTTGAAACAGCCCCAGGTGATAGGATAGCCAGCTCTCATAGTCTGGAAGTTTTCCCACCAAGAAGTTGCCTGACCTTTCAGCAGGTAGGTGGCATACTTGACCTTATCTTCCTCAGCAACATGTGCGATCTCCAGAGTCCTGGCTATGTCACGGATCCAGTCATCAGCATCCAGGGGCTCACGTGTTGCCACGAAAGCTTTAGGGCCCAAGCTGAGGAACTCCTTGATGTTGACCCTAGGAGCATTCTGGTTGTTGTGCTAGTTAGCCTGGATCTGGGCCATCTGAGCCACGACCTGAGTCATCTGAGTCAACAGCTCCGTGAGCGGAGGTGGCTCAGGCGGGGAGTTCCTGGTTGGAGGCATCCTGAAAAGAAATGCATTTTAGCACAACAATAGAAAAGGATAGACTTGGTAACCGAAAGATAGATTATTCCGACGCATGAATAGATAACCAACAGGTACATCACCACATGTTCAAATACATCAGAATATCCAACAGACCAATACATGGTTCGAATGCCAAAGGATAACTAAACATAGCTAGGAACGGATACATCGGTACTCCCATGCTCATCACGCAGGACGGCGGCTATGAGTACGGCGAGAGGTACGGTGAGGAGGAATCTCACGGAAGTAAGTAGAACGACGATCCCTGTAGATCGGAACTGCTCGGAGAGGGACTCTCGGAGTGGTGAAGTAGAAAGCGTCCTCTCCCTGTGCTCCAAAGAGAGGAATACCACTGTAACCAGCTCCAAGGTTGAGAAGTGGACCTCTGATCGGCTCGTAACCTCCAGCATCTGGCAGAGGAAGACCAGCTGGCTGAGTGAAACGCGCAAAGCGCTCGTCTCCAACGAAGTCTGTGGTGTACGTCGCCAGACGCGTCAACGCGAGGTAGAGCTGCTCCCTGACTGAGGCCAACTCCTGAGACAGTGTGGAAGCAACTGCGTCACTGTGTCTCACAAACTGAGCAGTGGTGTGCAGCCTGGAGCTATCAGACTCGTAGGTATCCAGGTTGCCGTGGAGAGTGAAGTGAACTCCCGCCGACGTGATGTAACCACGGGGGATGTGACGGTAGATAGAACTATCAAACCCCCAGTAGTCAGCACGAAGGACGGTGAGACTCACATATGCTGCCTGCTGCACAGCCATGTCCACTGTGGAACCTACTGCCTCGTAGCGGTGTGCTATGCTCCTGCCATCATCTGACATAATATAGACGATAGCTCGGTAGTAGGTCTGGTCGAACTCTCGCTGCTGCTCGTAGACCTGGTACTCTGGTGCCCAATGGAACCCCAGATACGTGACCATGTCCCTCAGCATCTCCGGATAGCCGGCGGTGCTCTCACAGCGAGTCATCCGAACCACCTGCGGGTAGAACCTGAGATCCATCTGCAGATGATTTGGAAGGTTTTGATTAGACGCCGGTAGATGAAATGAAGTGGAAAACAACAACAAGATTTCAACGGACGAAAGGTTCTTTAAAAGAACATGATATCGAAGCAACATCGGGAAAACGAGACCAAAAACCTGAGGTACTACGGAGAACCCAAAACACGTGAAATCCTAACTTGAAAATTTGGGTGAGAAGAGAAAACAACGTTGCACTTCCTTACCAGAAAAGGGCGGGTGGGTGGGGAAAGAAGAAAAATGGCAGAATTCCTACTCTCACGTTTCATTTTTCCTATATAGCTACAAAATAGTTTCTAGACTCAAACTGCGACCAGTAAAAAGGGATCCTACAGACAGACAGGCTCTGATACCATTTGTCGCACCCTGGCTTCTAAGGGATACTCATCGGGCCGAACTGGATAGCAGGTGCTTGGATTATGGGGCATAACTGCTCCCACGTCCCAGCTTCCTGGTAGGCCTGCGCTTATGCGCGACAACACAAGCCCTGCTATTCCATCGTCTATGTAAACTATCCACTAGAAGTCAAAGGCACTACTGTCGACGTACTTCATATCAATCACGCACGGTACGTCAACAGCGTTAAACAAATGATAATCACAACATGTCTCTAAGACACAAAAGATGGGAATAAGGTTGCAAATGGCCTTCACTAAGGCAGAGATAGCAAATACAATCATCCAGAGGACACATGTCCCAACATAGCATTCATTACATCAGCGGAAGCAAACAAGGTGTCTGAGTACAGACAAATCCAACAGGCTTAAGAAGACGGAGAAAATAAAGAAGACGAAGCCCATCCACGTAGGTCCTGGATCCTGCCCGGGGTCCAGCTATCTACTCGTCTTCAGTCTCGTCGAACTCCACGAAGTAGCCATCCTGGTGATCATCGTAGCCGTAGTCGTAGTCTGCGTAAACCACAGCCCCAAAGGGGTCAGTACACCAACGTACTGGCAAGCAAGACTCACACCTCATCAAGGAGTTACTCGTCAACACAAGCATAGATGCTTGGGATCAACGGAAGAAATAGGTGATATGAAAGTTGTTGCGGGCTGCTCTAACCAACTACAGAAGAAAACTACAAGTTCCGGCTAACATAAGAAGATAAGATCGAGGATTGTAACCAACTGAAAGATAACTTCAACCAAACCCATCCTGGATCTCGCCCCTTATCCGAAGAAGCAATCCGAGGATAACTCACACAATTGTATTAAAGATGAACCAAGTTATTGTGTGAATAAACCTATTACTAGTCAAGTTGTTAATCATTGGGTGTAACATGGTTGATCATTATGTTTAAGTTGTCCTGAGTGCTTGTTAGCCAGTACTTTCACCAAGTAGTCCATAACCGCGGAAAACACGGCTTCTCGAGAAGATTATCCCTGCAGGGTTGCACCAATTTGGCCGTACACGTATGAATATCCCGCCAGATGGGAATCAAACCCACCAAGCGGGGCACTCAACACAATCCAACCGTTCTTCGCATCAAGCCCAAAGCACCTTGGGCGCACGGCTAATCGAGCCCAGAAGAAAATGGACCATCATAGCACTCTAAGAACGTGTCCCCCTATATGCCGACTACGAAAGTTCCACCCTGCGCTGGGCTCGCAAAAACATGCATGCGGCAAATGGAAAACACGAACTAAATGAGGCAATTTGGACGAGATGCGAATCGGGTCAAACTGAGGGGGGCGCCCATACTCGCTTCCCACATGCGGGTAGTGCGCTCATCATGGATCAGTAGACAAGACCCTTTTCCTATTAGGGTCGACACTAGCAGGCCTCAAAACCACACAGGGCCTCCTGCCGGTGCCTTATCATCCAATTATTATTACCATTAGCATTAACATGATTGATTGATTAACATTCGAGCCCCCGGTACAATAATAAGATAGTAAAAGTAGTAACAGACAACAGACTCGAGCAAAAGCAACCCTAAGCATGCTAGGTAAGACTAAGGCAACAAGCAAGGGGTTTTAGGTATGGAGGTGAGGCAATATCATAGGTTCAGGGTATCATGTGATAGGTTCGGAGAACAAGCAACGATACATAGGGCTAGCAATAGTAGACAAAAGGATAGTATCGACAACAAGTGTGGAAAGGAACTCGATGATTCATGTGAGTGATAACTTGCCTGGAAGCTCAACAGCCTGGTACTGAGCTAAATCCTCAGAAGGGGTGTCGTAAGGATCGTCGGTATCAACCTCGTCGTCTAACCGAGAAGAAGCAAACAGACAATGCAGAAAAGGTAGACAATCAATATCATGGCATTGTGCACAATCAAAGATGATGCATGACAGGTTAATGGTTGCACCAAAATAAACTAGCTAACATGATAACACAATTTAAATGGACCCATATGCAATTGGATTGCATATGGCAACAGTCCATGAATTAAGTGGAAGCAAATGATCTACAAGTTATTATCATGTGAAGTTTGCTTAGCATGATGCATGCATGATGATAGCAACAAAATAACAACAAGAGATGCAAGTGGTAAAAGAATAAACAAGTTTGGAAAGCATTTATTAAGTTTGGAAAGGTTTGGTTACTTAAAGATGTCACCCAAGTAATTGTTGTTTTCATCAACTTAAAGTGTTCAAAACAAATAACAAAGTTTATATTTGAAAAGAACATCAATTTTTAGTTGGATTACATGTTTCACATATTGAAATTGGAATTAGGAGAATTTAATTATGAATTAAACAATATTAAACAAGTTTTAATTGAATTTAAACAAGATTTAGATTGTTTAGGCAATTTTAATTATTCAAACCATGAAACAAAAATTATATTTGAATAGGTTATTCAAATGGTATGGAAAACATATTTTACTTGCCTTATTTGGAAATAGTATGAATTAGTTATTGAATTTAGAAATTAGCATTTGAATTATTTGAGTTTAAATTTTAAATGCATTTGGAGTTTTCAAAACAGTACACATTTGGAATAATTGGATAGACAATTAAATTTGGAGCAATAAACATATATAACTTTTATTAATTGGACTTATAGATTAAAAGTTATTAAAGTTTAAAGTTTTAGTGTTTAATCTGCCATTTAAATGGTTTAGAAATTCAAAACAGAAACGTTTAAAACGTTTTGCACCGTACTGGCCCCTAGCCACTGCCACTGCAGCGTGAGCCTGGGGGGGCCAGCGTGGCGCTGGACGCTGGCATGGCAGCCAGGGTCACTGCCGTGTGGCCCCTGCCTGTCAGCCAGAGGAGCAAAAGATTGGGAATAAACGCGGCGCGAGGGATTCGAACCCGCGCCCTCGCTTGTGCGCACGTTGGACTGAACCACTGCGCTGCTTCGATTCGTTTGACAGATACAGGGATGCAGTAAGGTTGAGCTTCAACACTGCAGTTAACTGAACTTAACTGACGCGCAAGAACCTGAACTTCGTCAGAGAAACAAGATCGCCGGCGGGGGAACGGGGCCGTGCTCGATCTGGTGGGGTGCAGTGGGGATGGATGGATGCGTGCGTGGTTGCGTTGGATGCGAAAGCAACGGAGGGAGAGAGAGGAGGGGACGGTGTGCTCACCACCGATCGGAGTCGAGGCAGCGGCTCGGTGACGCACGCTGACGGAGGCGACGGCGGCGTGGAAGAAGACGACGGCGCGGATCCGGTAGTCCTTCGTGCTCCCTCCGGTGTCCAACGTGTAGAGGAAGAAGAGGTGGAGCGATACCCGTGCTCAGATCACGACGAGGTTCCCTGCACCGACGACGGCAACCTCGGGTTCAGAAAACGGAGCCACGGTGGCCGGAGGCGGTCGAGGACGGCGGCATCGAAACAGTGGCTTACCGAGGTCGATTAGGTGTCGAATACTTAGAGGAAGGAGAGGCGAAACGATTCCAGCTCCTAGGTGGGGGCGTGCGTGACCATGGCGACGGCGGCGTGGAAGGATTCAGTCGAGGAGGCTACGGTGGTCGACGGTGGGGAAGAACAGAGAGGTGGGAGGTGGAATTGGCGGCGGATCCGAGGGGAACAGAAACCCTAGGCCTAGGGCACGGCGCCAGGGGCCTAGGTGGTACTTATAGAGCGCGGAAACCAAGGGTGGCCGTCGGTGGCGTCGCGGTGTCGCGGTGGCACCGCTGCGATTCGTGCCGTACGGGGAGAAAACGATGGAGGCGTTCTAATCGAACCGGTACGCGGTTAGGTGGGCTGGGCTGCGCGCTAGGTAGGGCTAGGTGGGTATGGGCTGGTTAGCTGCCGCGCGCGCAGCTGGCTTGCTCCTTTTATTTTTTTTCTTTTCTGTTTTTTTTTGTAGGGTTTGGTTTTGGAAGAAAAAGAGGGGTTTTAATTTAGTATAAATTCTAGGAAAATTAGGTTAAGTTATTTAGGTAATTAGAAAACAATTTCCAAGATTTGTTTTCAAAAGCTTGAGATTTAAATTGCTGTTTGTATTTGAATCCAATATTTGAAAGAATTTTAATATTGATTCAACATTATGAAAACAAGGCATTTTAATAGGGTGGCCCCTATGGATTAAAAGATTAAAATTAGTTGTTTGGTTTAGAGATTTTCATAAACCCAAGTTGGTTGCTGTTTGATGAATTTGGTTTGAATTTGAGGGTGATTTGGGAATTATTTGTTTGAATTAAAACCAACAAATTATTAATTGATCATTATTGAATCATTTGGAAACAAAGGAGGTTTTTGATTTGCATTTCCTTATTTGAAAATATTGTAACAGACAAGTATGAAAATAAAGGTTGATTAAGGTTTGAAATTCATTATGAAAACAATGCAAACAGAAAATAAAATGAGGATGATGACATGATGCATTGCTTTAATTAAACAAGAAATAAAACAACTAGGGAGTTTTTCATACTTGGATGTTACAGACACGGTCTTAGAGTGCTATGAGGGTCCCCTTTTCTTCGTGGGGCTTGATTAGTCGTGCGCTCAACTGCACGGGGTTCTTTGGGCTTGATGCGAAGAAGAGTTGGGTTGTGTTGAGTGCCTCGCTTGGTGGAAGTGCATTTCCATCTGGTGGGTTATTCTTACGTGTACGGCCAAATTGGTGCATCCCTGCAGGGTTAAATCTTCTCGAGAAGCCGTGTTGTCCGCGGTTATGGATGACTTGGTGAAAGTGCTGGCTAACAAGTACTCAAACAACTTACACCTAACGATAATAACTTGACTAGTAATATAGATTACCTCCACCATAAAAATGATGTCACCCTAATCAACAGTGTGAGTTTCCTTGGGTTGCTTCCTTAGTAGGGGGTAACATTAAATGGGTATTGTTTGGTGAGTAGTTGTAGTTGGTTCTGATACGCTCTCTTATCCCTCTCTAATAGCCGGATGTTGTAGCGTGTCTCTGTAGTTGGTTAATGCAGCCCGCTGCCGCACCTTTGTATCACCTATCTTCCCTTGAACCCAAAGCATCTGTACTTGGTGTTGCCAGGTACACTTTGGTATCTTGTGCGTCTTGCTTGCCAGTACTCGTCTGTACTGACCCCTTTGGGGCTGCGTGTTCTGCAGACTACGTTTCCGAGGATCCCCATGGTGGCTACTACGTGGAGTATGACGAGGCTGTTGACGAGTAGATAGCGGACCCGGGCAGGATCCGAGACTTTGTGGATGGGCTCCGTTTTCCTTTGGTTTCCGGCCTCTTAGGCCTATTTGAATCTTGTCTGTACTCAGATAGTTTGGATGCTTCCGCTGTGTTGTAATGATGACTTGTTGGGACATATGTCCTCTGCATGATTGTATTTGCTATCTCTGCTCTAGTGAGACCTATTTGCCACTTATTTCTATTTCTTTGTGTCTTAGAGATTTGTTGTGATATCACTTGTTCAAATGCCGTTGACGTACCATGTGTGTATGTTATGAAGTACGTCAATGGAAGTATTCGGATTCTTATGGGATGGTTTGCGCAGACGATGAATAGTAGAGGTTGGTTGTCACACGTATACGTGTTGGCCTACTCGTAAGAGGTGCGGGTGCAGGTAGGCCCCGTAATCCAATCATCTAATGTTTAGCGGGCTGTGAGTATCCTATAGAAGTCCGGGTGCGACAAATGGTATCAGAGCCTGTCTGCCTGTAGGATCCCTTTTACTGGTCGCAGTTGAGTCTAGAAACTATTTTGTAGCTATATAGGAAAAATGAAACGTGAGAGTAGGAATTCTGTTCTTTTATTTCTTTCCCCACCCACCCTCCCTTTTTCTGGAATGGAAGTGCAACGTTTTTTTCTCTTCTCATCTAAACTTTCAAGTTAGGATTTCACGTATCCTTCTCTAGGATGGTCATATCTACTAGACCATAGGAATGGAGGTGGTTGTGACATGATTTATCATGTTGCCTACTCACGATTGAGAACGGAGGCGCATAAGCCCCGGAAGCAGATCCTCTATTCCTTAAGCAGTAGATATTGATCCTTTAGAAGCCCGGATGGGGTTTCCGTAGTACCTTAGGAGTGTTTGGTCTCGTGTTTCCCAAATGTTGCTTCGATATCCTGTTCTTCTCAAGATCCTTTTCGTCCGTTGGAACCTTGTTGTTGCTTACCACTTCAGTTCTTCTACCGGCGTCTAATCAAAGTTTCCCCGATCATCTGCAGATGGATCTCAGGTTCTATCCGCAGGTGGTCGTATGACTCGTTTCGAGAGCACTGCCGGTTATCCGGAGATGCTGAGAGACATGGTCACTTTTCTGGGGTTCCGTTGGGAACCAGAGTACCAGGTCTACGAGCAGCAGCGAGAGTTTGAGCAGACCTACTACCAGGCTATCGTCTACATTCTGTCAGATGATGGCATGAGCGTAGTCCACCGCTATGAGGCAGTGGGTTCCACAGTGGATATGGCTGTGCAGCAGGCAGCTTATGTGAGTCTCACCGTCCTTCGTGCTGACTACTGGGGATTTGACGATTCTATCTATCGCCACATCCCCCGTGGTTACATCACTTCGGAGGGAGCTCACTTTACTCTCTACGACAACTTGGATGTTTACGAGCATGATAACTCCAGGCTGCACACCACCGCTCAGTTTGTGAGACAAAGTGACGCAGTTGCCAGGACACTATCTCAGGAGTTGGCTTCAGTCAGAGAGCAGCTTTACCTTGCTTTGACTCGTCTGGCGACTTACACCACAAACTTTGTTGGAGACGAGCGCTTTGCACGTTTCGATCAGCCAGTTGGGCGTCATCTGCCAGATGCTGGAGGTTACGAGCCGATCAGAGGTCCACTCCTTAACCTTGGTGCTGGTTACACTGGGATTCCACGCTTTGGAGCACAGGGAGTCGACGCTATGTACTTCACCACGCCTAGAGTCGGTCTCAGACCACGTCAGATCTACGTGGATCGTTGTTCCACATACTTTCGTAGGCGTACTCCTCACCGTACCTCTCGCCGTACTTCTCGCCGCCGTCCTGCGTGATGAGCATGGGAGTACCGATGTATCCATTCTTATCTATGTTTAGTTATCCTTTCGCATTCGAACCATTTATGGTGTGTTGGATATTCTGATGTAATTGAACATGTTATGGTGAACCTTGTGGTTGTCTATTCATGCGTCGGAATAATCTCTCTTTCGGTTGCCAAGACTATCCTTTTCTATTGTTGTGCTAAAATGCATTTCCATTCAGGATGCCGCCAACAAGGAACAACACGCCTGAGCCACCGCCAATCGTGGAGCTGTTGACTCAGATGACCCAAGTCATGACGCAGATGGCCAGGTTTCAGGCTAATCAGCACATCAACCAGACAGCTCCACGAGTCAGCATCAAGGAGTTTCTCAGTCTGGGCCCAAGATCTTTCGTGGCCACACGCGAGCCTCTGGACGCTGATGACTGGATCCGTGAGATAGCCAAGGCTCTGGAGATTGCACACGTAGCTGAAGAAGACAAGGTCAAGTATGCTTCCTATCCGCTGAAGGGTCAAGCAGCTTCTTGGTGGGAAAACTACCAGGCCATGAGAACTGGCATGCCAGTCACGTGGGATCGTTTCAAGGAAGCCTTCCTGAAGCACCACATTCCAGATGGTCTCATGGAAAGAATGCGTGAAGAGTTTTGCTCTCTCAAGCAAGGCAAGTTGGACGTCATCGGGTATCAGAGTGAGTTCAATCGCCTCGCTCGGTACGCTGTAGATGAGGTGTCCACTAAAACTAAGAAGATGGCAAGGTTCCGCAGAGGTTTTAACCCGGAACTCAAGTATGCCCTCACCAATGTCAAGGCCAACAGCTTCGAGGATCTCGTTAACACCGCGCTCAATGAAGAAAATGGGCGCAAGGCGTTCGAGGAGTCTCGCAAGCACTCGCGTGAGAGTGGTTCCTCCTCCAACATGACCACCCCTCCGCAGAAGTGCCGCATCTGGGTACCAAATGGTGCTGTCACTCGGGCTCCATATGCCCAAACTTCTCTAGGCTTCGCTCCCCGCCCACCCAACCCTGCTCAGCTGAATGATCCAAGGGCTTCGATGGGGCAGCCAAGGCCAGGGCCTCCTCGTGTCGTCACATGCTACAAGTGCAAGCAGACGGGACACTACGCCGACAATTGCACGCAGAGGCAGCTACCTCCACCACCACCTCGTCCTAACACAAACCAGGCAATGGTGCGCGCTCCCCCTCCTAAGGCCTTCAACTCCAACAACATGCCCGTCGGGAGGACCGCAAGTGTGAATCATGTCAAGATCGACAAAGCTGAGGAAGCTCCTGACGTCGTTCTCGGTACATTTCCCGTAAACTCTATTCCAGCTAATGTGTTGTTTGATACCGGAGCATCACATTCTTTTGTGTCAAAGACCTTTGCCACAACAAACAACCTAACTGTGGTTCCACTAAGCAATCAGATCACTGTAAACTCCCCGTGATCTAAAATGTTGACTTCCAATATAAGTAAGGACAATCAAATCCTAATTGGAGGCCACATATTCCTTGCTTCTCTCATGTTGCTGGGAAATTCTGACATTGATGTCATCCTTGGTATGGATTGGCTGAAGGCCAATAAAGCAAAAATTGACTGTGCTCAAAAGTCAATAACTCTGTTCCACCCGTCTGGCCAGATAATCTATTCTCCACATGAATCAAGTTCCATTCAGCTATGCACCCTCAATGCAAAACCTCTACCTTCACTTGAAAATGTTCCGGTGGTTTGCGAATTCCCTGACGTCTTTCCAGAAGAGTTGCCAGGAATGCCTCCGGACAGAGCTGTTGAGTTCGTGATCGAACTTGAACCAGGTACTGCTCCAATCTATAAGCATCCCTAAAAGATAGGAACTCCCGAGCTGAAATTGTTGAAGGAACAAATTGATATGTACATGGAAAAAGGTTACATTCAACCTAGTTCCTCGGCTTGGGGATGTGTCGTGGGATTATCACGACAGACGTTACCGGGGGTAACTGATCTTGGGGCAAGACGACACAGGCGTTTGGGAGAGGGTTTAGCTCAGAGGAAAACATGGTGCAACTCGATCTGGTAGCCGGCAATCAAAGTCGCCGAGTCTCCGATCTTGATATAACGATTCAACTCTGGAATTACACTAGATGCTCGATACCAAGCGATATTGCTAGGGTTCTTAGATCTCTGCCTAAACTAGACCCGGGGGTCGGTTTATAAAGCACCCGTACCCCCTGGCTTATTCTCCAAGGCGCATCCTGGATCCTACCCGGACACGGCGCACAAACCCTAACCTTCTTCGCCCACAACCCACAATCCTGGTTACTGGGCCTTCAAGCTTGGGCCTTCACAGGTTTCCTTATCCTTAGCCGGATCCTGCACATCGTCCTTTGGGCCGGGTTACTCCTTGGAGTTTGCCTACCGGGTTACTATCCCTCCATCAGTAGTCCCCAGAATAGCTTGGGCTTCGCGGATTCCTCCCTGAAGCGCTTGCTATTCCCTGAAAAAATATAAAACGCACAAGCTCATGGAGGCCGGGTTAGATTGCTTTGATAAACAGCTAGGCCTAGCTCCACGGCGGCCATATAGTAACCCGGCTTTTCTCCAGATACCTAACTTGTTTTTCCAGATCTGTATCCCAAAATGCTAAGATTCTACACTCGATACTGGTCCCTGATACCTCGGGGTAAATTGCACTTCCTCTGTTAGCGGAACACTTTACTCCATACTTGGCGCATACATCGCGAAATCCACGCGGATAACTACTGCTCCATAATTTCCGGTTTCCGGCCGTTAAGATAGACTCACCCCCTCCTTATAAATAAGTGTCGGAGGATAACCCTAGGCCTATCACTTCGCCTCAGCATTCCCTTTCTCTCCTTGCTCCTTACTTCCATGCAATAGCGCCGCCAGAAACCCGCGCACACCATTAAAGCGAGATCGCTACCGGCCCCGCTCGCCCTCGAGCCATCCCGCGCCGCCACCAAGCATCACCATCGCGCCTTCATTTCTCTCGCCAAGAATCGTGAAGGGGCATTCAAGCCACGCCGCTCAACACCGTCGTTCCAGACTTCAATCTCTCCAGTAAGCCTCTTACAACTGTCTAATTCAGCCTCGCAATTTTTTCAATTCATCCAGGATCGGATCTAGGTCAACCCGTGAACCATTCTTCCGATTGCATCAAATTAGGTCGATTCGACATTCACCAACTCTTTTAACCACCTTCTATATAGTCGCAACTCATCCCCCTACCATTATTAATCATCAAAACTTCCGTAGGATCGCTCGCAAACTTTCCCATCTAGATCCGTTCCTCCTCGATTTTCCGCTCATTGCATTAACACCCGGAAAATCCTCCTTTTCCAGCTATTTTACTTGCAATAGATACATGGGAAACCACCCATCGTCCCCAAATGCCTTTCCACACGTAAGTGACCGATAATTTCCACAGTTGTACTCAACACCCGGATATCTTGCAATTTCCACTTCATAGCGTAATACCCAGATAATTCTTAACTTCGTACTTTCTTGATATCTTATACTCGGATAATCCAACACTTCCGGGTCTTATTTCCCGCGCCTCCTTTTTTTGTGTTTTGCAGGTTAATCCCATGGCTCCCAAACGGCAAGGAAAACAATCGACCCAGTCAAGGACTTCCCCAACCATATCCGCCAACTGGGGGCGTTCCACAGCCACAAAAGCCAAGCTGGACGAACTAGCCGAATTAGGAATACTCCCTTCTCAAAAGGACATTCACTAGAGAGTACCGGGTAATGAGACCCGGCCCACACCCGCAGAAAACGAGGTAATCTGCTTCGTAGAGCACGTGACCCGAGGATTCCGTCCTCCGGGTCACCCTTTCTTTAGGGAGGTCTTAGATCATTATGGACTCCGGGTGTTCGACATAGGGCCTAACTCTATGTTGAACATCACCCACTTCATCGTTCTGTCTGAGTCGTACTTGTGCATGCCGCCGAGTTTGACTCTCTTCATTGAGTTATTCCAATGTAAGCCGTGCCGCGAAAGCGGCGACGGAGCACTCCTCACCTGTGGCGGGGTATCCATCCAACGCCGCAGGAATTCTCCAATGCCAACCCTCAACCTACACTCCCACGTCAAACATTGGCATTTGTCCTTCTTTTATTGCCGCGATACCTCCCCAGACAGCGAAAAGAAGCTGCCGGGTTACTCAGAGACCCCCCTCGAGCCCTCCGAGTCTTTCAGCGCCTTTGCATCAGATTCGGACAGGGAGGCAATCCTTCCCTTGCTAGCCAAGATAGCCATTCTCTCAGCCCAAGGCCTCCTCGGGCTCAATTTAATAAAAACATGGGTTGATTTCCGGATCCAACCCAACTCCATTCGCGCCAAACTGATGTGCGAGTACTCGGGGCACACGACAGATGCGCTCCGATACTCCACCAAAAGCTTTGCGACCGGCGATACCAACAAGACCATCAAGGGCTTCTTAACAGAGAAGCTGGAGGTGATAAGGGGCATCACCGGGTTACCCCCGTTTACTCGGGAGAACCCGCCTCCAGCGGTAATACCCGCTATTCATAACTTACTTCCACATTTTGACTTAATACAGCTTCTAACCCTTAGTCTCATTCTTTTGTCTTAGGCTGACGATCCTTTCTGGAGAGTTGAACCCTCCCCCCTTCCAGAGACCCGGAAGAAGAGGACGAGCCGGCTGATGATAGTGAAGGTATTTGCACAGAATTTGTATATCTTTACTTGTACTATTTTCCTCCCATTTGCCTTTTTTCCAACGAACACACACACGGTTAGGAGGGCTGGAGGACGAAGGTGAGGCCAACGAGGATGACCCGGAGGCAACCGAGTCTGACCAAGAGGCAACAGTTGGAGGCAAGAGGAAAGCAAGGGGGCAGTGTCCAAGGTTCCTTTTTCCTCATTATCCTCTGAACCTTACTCCTTTGACGCCATGCGACGACTTAACCATCAATTATCAAATTCGCCGTGCTTGAAGGATTCTTTCCCAGCCAAACGTAGAATAACTCGGAGCTCCCCGGGCGAAGATCCCCTTAACCCGGGCATCTCTACCCCCTCGGTCCCTCGTGCCAGCGCTCCTCCACCTCGTCCTTCCGGCTCTCCTCGACTCCACCCTTCTCCTAACCATCCACGTGCCGGGCAATTCCGGGTTCCATTAGTGGTCCCTGTGACGACCTCATCTGCTTCCAGCGGCGAGCTCCCGCCGGACTACACCGTGAATGCCGGGTAAATTTTTGCTATATTATTTCCTTTTACGTCTGACAACTTTCCACTTAAGCCACCGTCATCACTAATAACTGCCTTTTCTCATCTTTCCTTCAGCGCTCAAGTCACCGTCAGTGACCCGGAAAACGTAGAAACAGATATCCATCGGGTGGAGAAGCCGACTGATAACGCAGACGCTGCGACTGGCGATAATACAGCGAATAACCAGGAACAAAGCCCTCTGAAGAATCCGCTTCCCCGAGCCGCCGGCTCTCCTTCCTCATCGGAACCAGTAGACGAGGAGATCGAGGTTTTAGATACAAGGATGGCTTCTCCCAACCCGGATACTCAAACTGTCCGGGTCTCGACTCCAAGGGCAGGGAGAGCCCCCCCACCAGGCGACCAAGCTGCCGGCTCTTCCGGTACTCGATCCGAGGAACTGACGTTTGCCCAGATGTTGGAAACCCTACGCACTTTGAGGGCTAATGAAGAAAACATCTTGGGGGCTTTAATAGCCAAACACGAGGTAAATCCGACTAATGTTGCTTGTGCCCTTGTCCAGTCCCCAAGTTCCGAGTGAATTGATTCATAATTTGATTGGGACTTTATCTATACAAGCGACTGATAACTTGCTCCTCTACCCGGCTGATCCTTGTTTGCATGCATGCAGTCTTTCGTGACTCAATCTGAGGAGAAACTGGCAGACGCCACCAAGCTCATCGAAAAGGAGGTAGCTTTGCGTGAAGCAGCCGAAGCTGAGGCCAGGAGGAATAGGCTGATAATGAGGAAATATAGGAAAAGGGCTCACCAAGCAGAAGACGATCTAACAAGCCTTTCTGTCCAAATATCTGACACATATCGTGCTTTACTTGGTACGTTTCCTCCCCCGGGTTTATCCTTTTGATAGATAGCAAGAGTTTCCCCGACTTACGTTTCCATTTCTTCAGGCCCGGATGAAACCATGCCGGAAGAGGATGACATTACCAAGCTGAAAACCATGAAGAGTGTTATCCGGCAACTATGTGCCGGAACCAAATGGATCCTTCAGGAATTACGGTGGCCGGGTAAAGGACATGTTGATCTGAAGAGGATGCTGGATGCCTTCTCCACTATTCCTGAGTGGATCTGGCACTGGAAACGCTCGTCTTGCCGGGTTGGAGTGACCCGGGGGCTTGCACTCGCCAAGGCTTACTTTCCCAAGATCGAGCTAGCGAAGCTTATGGGCGGTTTCCCAGAGTTCAAGCTTGATGGGTCCAAGTTCTCGGTGAAGGACTTTCAGGCCGTCCAGAAGGAGGTCCGTTACCCGGCCAGCGTGATTGCTGACGAACTGGATGTTAATATCCTTGTTCCAGCATATAATGCTGCTGGTGAAACAATTAAGTCGGATCTCCCCGAGCCGTATGATATGCTGGCTCGATGGAAGGAGGAAGCTGCTGTGTTGAGGGCGGAGGCTGCCAAGAAGCAAGCTGAAGCCGGCTCTGCCCCCGCTACGTCAACACCAGTCGTTCCACCTCCTGCACGGGCTGGTACCGCTGATCCGGGTGCTGCTACTACCACCAATGATGGCAAGGGCAAGGCCAAGATGAACGCCGAGTGATATCTGATCTCTAATGCCTCTTCTTATGCAACGGTCGGTCAACATGCTGTTTTAACAGTTATATTTTGGGTGGTGCGCCTGTGCACCTTTGATATCTTTTCACCAGGATTTTGTAATGCACGCTAAGGTCTTGATATACTCTATGCCTCTTCCGGCCTTTTTAAGTTTATCCATTATTGAGCTCATCTTTTCTCGATATCCGGCTTTCTTTGTTGTTCCTTTTGTGAAAACTCGCTTTCCGGGTCTCATGGGTATTGACAAGCGGATTTGCTTCTAAGTCCCCAAGTCCCCAAGACTTGGATACTTGGGTTTTTGGAATTCTACAAGTAAGCAATTTTTTCTCTTTTCAAGATTTCAAGTCACCCGGACCCGGATCTCCGAGTCTAGGACACTTGATCTTGAGAGAGGAACGAACTGCCTACTGCTAAACTCACAAAGATCCCTGAGTTGTTTCACATAGGATTTGAAGTTATGCTTAATAGTCGTTGAGTTTCCAGCTGTTTAGCCTTGTACTCTGCATAACTTGTGGTTTAGATGACCCTTTTGACTATCTTGTACTGTAAGCCGGCTTTCGCGTGGATACCATGTTGTTACATCTATACGAAAACGTAACCAGCCAAGCCCCGTCGGGTTTCATGACTGACTGTAATCGTAAGCGAACAAATCATGCCACTTTAATGCGAGTCACATCGAGCTTAAGTAAGAATAGCCAAGAAATTTGGACTTCTTTGTCCGGTTATAAGATTGCAGCCGTACTTGTTTGCAAGTAATCGGCCCTTATAACTCATAGGCATCATGGCCGGGTCCTTGAGTTTGTAACTGTGCTATTCAAGCGACCAGCCCCCAAGACCTAGATATACGCATCATACTGAAAGTACATAACCTGATAATAACCATCTCTTTTCTTGATAATCACCTCTTTACTTGATATGAAAAACCTAGGCCAGCAAGCCGCCTCATTAAAAACCTGTCCAGTCCCCAAGGGTACCCTGGATAGGAAAAGAGTACGTCTGAAAACCTGCTGCCTATTACATCGTTCAATTCCATATGCCAATATAATTTTTGCTAAGTATAATATGGACGTAGCTGAGCCACGTTCCACGGTCTGTCTCTTTCTTGCATAGATGAAGTGGTGTGGGCTGTGTCATTAATTGTGGTCGACTCTTCCCTTGCGTCTACCAAGTAATATGACCCATTATGCAAATTCCGGCTTATGATAAACGGTCCTTCCCAGGGTGGTGATAACTTGTGCTTTCCTTCGTTTGACTGTACCAGGCGCAAAACCAGGTCTCCTTCCTGGAAGACCCGGGTTTTCACGCGCCGGCTATGATACCTTCGTAAATCCTGCTGATATATGGCTGATCTTTCCAGGGCTTGTTCCCTTTGCTCTTCTAACATATCCACGACATCTTGCCGGGTCTTTTCATTCTCCACTTCGACGTATGCTGATACCCGTGGTGAATCATGAATAATATCACTCGGTAGTACTGCCTCCGAGCCATAGACCATGAAGAAGGGTGTCATCTGAGTAGATCTATTGGGCGTAGTATTGATACCCCAAACCACAGAAGGGAGTTCTTCGACCCATGCGCCAGCTGCCCTGATACAGGGGACTCGTAATCGTGGTTTTAACCCGCGTAGCAATTCTTGATTTGCCCTCTCCACTTGTCCGTTGGCCTGCGGATGAGCCACTGACGCGACGTCAAGTCAGATTCCATTGTTGCCACAGAACTTCTCCATCTCACCAAGGGACATGTTGGTTCCATTGTCGGTAATTAAGCTGTGGGGATACCCGAACCGGTAGATAATCCTCTTCAGGAACTTGACTGCTGTGGCTGATTCGCAATTAGTAACTGGCATAACCTCAACCCACTTGGTAAACTTATCAATAGCCACCAAAAGATATGTCTTCTTGCATGGTGACATATGAAAGGGGCCAACCATGTCCATACCCCAGACAGCAAACGGCCAAGTTAACGGGATGGTGCGTAACTCCATAGCCGGCACATGGGCTTGTCGAGCGTACCTTTGACACCCGTCACACCTTGCTACCAATCGTTCCGCATCTGCTAGAGCCGTGAGCCAGAAAAATCCCTGTCGATAAGCTTTAGCCACGAGAGATCTTGTGGATGCATGATGTCCACAGTCGCCTTCATGGATTTCCCTGAGAATCTGTCGGCCTTCTTCTGGCGCTACGCAGCGCAAAAAGACCCCTGCTGCGCTTCTCTTATATAATTCCCCGTTGATGATAGAATATCCCTTTGCTCGCCTCAAAATTTGCCTTGCTAATACCTCCTGCTGTGGTAACTCGCCTCGCGACAGGTAGGCCAAAAACGGTTATGTCCGTACAGTAGCCACAAGTCCTGAATCCGGGTCTTGGTTTGCCAATTCCTCCTCTGACTCGGCTTTGACTGATGGTCGCCATAATTCGTCCAGGAAAATGTTAGGTGGAACCGGCTCTCTGCGCGAGCCGAGTCTAGCGAGCGCGTCGGCTGCCTCATTCTTTCTTCTGTCTATATGCTCCACCTCATACCCGGAAAAACATCCTGCAACCCTATCAACTTCCCTGCGGTATGCTGCCATAGTTGCGTCCTTTCTATCCCAAGTTCCTGACACCTGCTGTACCACAAGGTCCGAATCTCCGAAACACCGTATCCTTTTGACATTCATCTCCTTAGCTGCCCTTAGGCCGTGCAATAGGGCCTCATACTCGGCCACGTTGTTGGAACAGTCGAAGTGAATTTGTAGTACGTAACTTAATTTATCTCCTTTGGGTGACGTTAGTACCACCCCAGCTCCTGATCCCTCGTATTGCTTAGATCCATCGAAGTGCATGATCCATGATTCGGAATTTGGAACCGTTGTAGTCATGCATGTATGTGTCCAGTCGTTAACGAAATATATTAAAGCTTGAGATTTGATTGCTGACCTGGGTTCGTAGTTGATGTGATAATCCCCCATCTCTATCGCCCATTTGGCTATTCTTCCCGTGGCGTCCGAGTTTCTGATGATATCCGACATTGGTATTGAACTGACCACTGTTATGGGGTGTTCTTGGAAGTACGGCTTCAATTTCCGGCTAGCCATAAAGACCCCGAACACCAACTTTTGCCAATGTGGATAGCGTTGCTTTGCTTCTGATAATACCTCGCTGACATAATAAACCGGTCTCTGAACCGGATAACCTTTCCCATCCTCTTTGCGCTCCACAACAACTACTGCACTGACGGCTCGGGGGCCAGCTGCCACGTACAGCAACATAGGCTCTTTAGGACCCGGTGCCGCTAGTACTGGTGCTTCAGATAACTGCTTCTTTAGTGCCTCAAACGCCTCATCCGCCTCTTGATCCCACACGAATTTATCTGATTTCCGCAAGAGCCGGCACAAGGGTATTGCCTTTTCTCCGAGTCTGGATATGAATCGGCTCAAGGCTGCTACGCAGCCCGTAAGCTTTTGAACATGCTTCAAATTTTCCGGTTTTTTCAGATTCTGGATGGCCTTGATTTTATCCGGGTTTGCCTCGATTCCCCTCTTGGAAACTATAAAGCCGAGTAATTTCCCGGCTGGAACTCCGAACACGCACTTTGTCGGGTTAAGCTTCATCTGGTACCTCCTCAAGTTTTTGAACGTCTCCTTTAGATCATCGATAAACGTCTCCGCCTTCCTGGTTTTGATGACCACATCATCCACATAGGCATGGACGTTGCGTCCGATTTGGTCCTCGAAGCACTTTTGAATACACCGTTGGTAAGTTGCACCGGCGTTCTTCAATCCAAACGTCATAGTTTTATAACAGAAGGCCCCAAAAGGGGTTATGAATGATGTTTTCTCCCAATCCTCCCTCTTGAGCTTAATCTGATGATACCCGGAATATGCGTCCAGGAAGCATAATAAATCGCTTCCAGCTACTGCATCTATAATCTGATCTATCCTTGGTAGCGCGAACGGATCCTTTGGGCAATGTTTGTTGAGACTCGTAAAATCAATGCACATCCTCCACTCATTGGTCATTTTCATTACTAGAACCGGGTTTGCCAACCAATCCGGGTGAAATACTTCCATGATAAAGCCGGCTGCCAATAGCCGAGCGATCTCTTCGCCTATAGCCTTCCTTCTTTCCTCATTCATTTTCCTCAAACCCTGCTTCACGGGCCTGGACTTGGGATCCACATGCAAGCTGTGCTCGGCCAGCTCTGTAGGGATACCTGGCATGTCGCTAGGTGTCCAGGCGAATACATCTGCATTTGAACGAATAAACTCCACAAGCGCTTTCTCCTGCTCTTTTCCCAAGTTAGATCCTATGGTAAACTGCTTAGTGGAATCGCCTTCGACAAAATCTATCTTCTTGGTGTCTTGTGCAGCCTTGAATTTCGCTCTCTCATCCTCGGTATTCGGTTTTTTCAAGGCTGTTCTATCATCCGGATTTACTTGAGACCGGTAATATTCGAGTTCTTCCTTTCTGCATGCTTGCTCAGCCATAACCGAATCTCCTTCGTCACACTCGGCCGCTACATCCCGGTTCCCATGTATGGTAATGGTCCGCTTAGGACCCGGGATCTTTAGCTGCAAATACACGTAGCAAGGCCTAGCCATGAATTTGGCGTAAGCCGGTCTTCCAAACAGCGCGTGATAAGGACTGCGCAATCTGACCACCTCGAACGTGAGCCATTCAACTCGATAATTATCCGTCGATTCTCCAAAAGCAACCTCCAAGGTGATCTTTCCCTCGGGGCTCGCCGAGTGACCTGGCACGATCCCATGAAAGATTGTCGAACTTTTCTGTAACTGGGACTCTTTGAGACTCATCCGTAAGAAGGTTTCCCAATAAAGGATGTTGATGCTACTTCCACCGTCCATCAGGACCCTCTTCAGTTCGTAACCATTAACCTGTGGAGCAACCACCAATGCCAAGACTCCTGGACGCTCTACTTTTTCCGGATGATCTCTTCTGCTCCACGTTACCTCTTGCTCCGCCCATCTAAGGTATCCCGGCGCGGTCGATGAAATCGAGTTTGCCACTTGCTTTAATGTCTCTTTGTTCCTGCTAGAAGTTCCTGTAGTATGCACATGATATTGTCCTTTTAAATTAGGCGTTCGTACCATACCGACAAAGATGTTGATCTGGCCGATTGTCACGACAGATCCGGATTCGAGCAGATCCGACTCTGCCCCCCAGCCGGAATCGTCCACCATCTTCTCTCCTTCGTGGTTGACGTAGATCTCGCCGATGACTAGATTCTCCATATTCTTCCGAGCTTCTCCCGTGATGTAAACACCTTTGGACGCAGGCCCCACGGTGGGCGCCAACTGTCGTGGGATTATCACGGCAGACGTTACCGGGGGTAACTGATCTTGGGGCAAGACGACACAGGCGTTTGGGAGAGGGTTTAGCTCAGAGGAAAACATGGTGCAACTCGATCTGGTAGCCGGCAATCAAAGTCGCCGAGTCTCCGATCTTGATATAACGATTCAACTCTGGAATTACACTAGATGCTCGATACCAAGCGATATTGCTAGGGTTCTTAGATCTCTGCCTAAACTAGACCCGGGGGTCGGTTTATAAAGCACCCGTACCCCCTGGCTTATTCTCCAAGGCGCATCCTGGATCCTACCCGGACACGGCGCACAAACCCTAACCTTCTTCGCCCACAACCCACAATCCGGGTTACTGGGCCTTCAAGCTTGGGCCTTCACAGGTTTCCTTATCCTTAGCCGGATCCTGCACAGCGTCCTTTGGGCCGGGTTACTCCTTGGAGTTTGCCTACCGGGTTACTATCCCTCCATCAGGATGCCCAACTCTGTTCGTCGCGAAGAAGGATCAAACAAAGAGACTCGTTGTTGACTATCGTCCTCTTAACGAGAAAACCATAAAAAACAAGTACCCAATTCCTCGCATCGATGATCTTTTTGATCAGCTTGCTGGAGCCTCAATATTCTCCAAGTTGGACTTGAGAATGGGTTACCATCAAATAAAGATCAGAAAAGAGGATATTCCAAAGACAGCCTTCACCACTCGCTACGGTCTATATGAATTCATCGTCATGTCCTTTGGTCTCACCAACGCACCGGCGACCTTCTCTCGACTCATGAATTCTGTCTTCCATGAATACCTAGACAAATTCGTTGTGGTATATCTTGATGACATTCTTGTCTACTCCAAATCCGAGGAAGATCATGAAGAACATCTTCGTCTAACTCTCATGAAGCTTCGTGAAAATCGTCTCTATGCCAAGTTCTCTAAATGTGAGTTCTGGATTTCCGAAGTCGTTTATCTTGGTCATGTCATCTCTGCCAAGGGCATAGCCATTGATCCAGAAAAGGTTAAAGCAATTGTTGATTGGAAACCTCCAAAGACGGTTAAGCAAGTAAGAAGTTTTCTTGGCTTGGCTAGCTATTGCCGTCGCTTCGTCCCAAACTTCTCCAAGATTGAAAAACCTCTCACTGACCTCAGAAAGAAGGACAAGAAGTTCGTTTGGTCTCCACAATGTGATGGGAGCTTCAATCTCCTAAAGACTAAACTCGCTTCTACACCAGTTCTGGTTGGCCCAGATCCTACCAAACCTTTCCAAATATTATGTGATGCTTCTCTCCAAGGTCTAGGTGTAGTTCTTATGCAAGAATGCCAAGTTGTGTCTTATGATTCACGTCAGTTGAACACACATGAGCTCAATTATCCCACTCATGACCTTGAACTCGCAGCAGTTGTGTTTGCCCTCAAGAAATGGAGACAATACTTGTTGGGTAATCGCACTGAAATATTTTCCGATCATAAGAGTCTGAAATACATCTTCACTCAACCAGATCTAAACCTCAGACAAAGGAGATGGATTGAAAAGATAAAAGACTTTGATCTTACCATTTCTTACACTCCAGGCAAGGCTAATGTTATGGCCGATGCTCTCAGTCGCAAGTCGTATTGCAATAATCTCATGATCATGGAAAGCCAACCTCCTCTTCATGAAGAATTCCAGAAGCTCAACCTTGGCCATGTTCCTCAAGGCTATCTTGCAAACTTGACAGCCACTCCAACTCTCGAGGACAAGATTCGTTCTGAACAACTTCGTGATGCTGAAATCAAGAAGATGGTAGAGCACATCAAAGAAGGCAAGGAGAAATTTAAGTCCTTCTCAATCGATGACAAGGGAACTGTGTTCTTCGAAGGACGTATTGCAGTTCCTCAAATTCAAAGTCTCAAAGATATCATTCTCAAGGAGGCTCATGAAACTCCTCTCTCCATACACCCTGGAAGTACAAAGATGTACCAGGATCTCAAGACACTGTATTGGTGGCCTAGCATGAAACGTGAAATTGCTCAATACGTTTCTGAATGTGACGTTTGTCAACGTGTTAAGGCAGTTCATCAGAAAACAACCAGTCTTCTCCAACCTCTGAAAAACCCTGAATGGAAGTGGGACATGATTGAAATGGACTTCGTCACTGGTTTTCCAAAGTCCAAGAGGGGCAACAATGCAATCTTCGTTGTCATTGATCGACTCACTAAAGTAGCTCACTTCTTTCCTGTCAAAGAGACAATCTCAGCTAGTCAGTTAGCAGAGCTCTACACAGCAAAGATTGTTCCTCTTCATGGTGTTCCATTGGAAATAAGCTCAGACCATGGAAGCATCTTCACTTCTCATTTCTGGAAAAGCTTTCAAGAAGCATTGGGCACCAAGCTTCTGTTCAGCACAGCCTACCATCCTCAGTCTCAAGGGCAAGTCGAAAGAGTCAATCAGATTCTCGAGGATATGCTCAGAGCATGTGGTCTCTCCTTTGGCATGAAATGGGAGGAATGTCTTCCATATGCTAAATTCTCTTACAACAACAGCTTCCAGGCAAGCCTAGGCATGGCACAATTTGAGGCTCTCTATGGCCGTAGATGCAGGAGTCCAATCAATTGGTATGGAGCTGGTGAACGTTCACTCTTAGTCCCTGACATTGTTAACGAGGCCTAAGAGAAAGTTCGCATCATTCGTGACAATCTGAAGATTGCTCAGTCTCGTCAGAAAATCTACTATGACAGCAAACACAGGGACATGGTCTATGCAGATGGAGACAAAGCATAACTCCGTGTAACTCCCCTCAGAGGCACTCATCGTTTTGGTGTCAAAGGAAAGCTTGCACCAAGATATATTGGTCCCTTCAACATTCTCTCAAGGCGTGCAGAAAATGCCTATCGTCTTGAACTTCCAGAAAATCTATCCAAGGTGCACGATGTGTTTCACGTGTCACAGCTCAAGAGGTGCTTCAAAGATCCAGGTCGTGCAGTTGATCATGATCCCATTGAACTGCAAGAAGATCTTTCTTACGAAGAGCATCCTGTTCGCATTCTCGATGAGACCGAGCGCAAAACTCGCAACAAGAGCACCAAGTTCTTAAAAGTGCAGTGGTCTCATCATTCCGATAAAGAGGCAACGTGGGAGACCGAAGAGGATCTTCGCAAGAAGTATCCGGACCTTTTCTCTTCTCAGTAGGAATCTCGGGGCGCGATTCCTTCAAGGGGGGGAGTTTTGTAACATCCCAAGTATGAAAACACCCTTAGAATGTTTTATTTCTTCTTAATTTATTATTAGTGCATCATGTCATCATAAGCATTACATGTGGTATGTGTTTCAAATTTGAAATTCAAATCAAATCATTTCATACTTGGCATGTTCCAATTGTGGTTTAAAATTAAAATCTTGCAAACATTCAAATTCAATAAGCTTTTCATAATTGGTTGAGTTTATTGAGTAAACTTGTTTAGTTTTAAAAAATCAAAACCTATATGAACCCTATTTGAAATTTAAATAGCAATTTCAAATCTTTTGGCAATTTCAAAATTTTGAAAATAAGCACACATACCTTTGTTCTTGCTGTTTTGTAATTCAATAAAAATTATTGTTAAAATAAAAGCCCCCAAAATCCTATTCTATTTTATCTCTTTTTCTTTCCTACAAAAAAAAAGTAAACAGAAAAAAATAAAAAAAACAGAAAACAAAGAAGGGGGGCAGGCCAGCCCAAGTGGGCTGAGCCCACCACAGCCCCGCAGGCCCAGCCTCCCCCACCTGTCCCTTTCGTCCTCCTCTGTACGGAGACAGAGAGAGGAGGGAGCTCCCCCACCTGCAGGAGCTCACCTGCCACCTCCTCCTCCTCTGCTTAAGGTACCCCGAGCGCCCGTGCCCTAGCTCTCTCCTTCTTCCTCCTCCCTTGCGCCGTCGTCGCCTCCTCCCTCTCCTCTTCCCTCCACGAAACCTCTCTGTATCTGCACCTCCACCACCGCACAGCACCGCGGCAGCAGCCGGAGATCGCCATCGCCATGGCGCTCCTCCGCGCAGGCTGAGCGCGGGAATCGACTCCCCGCGCCTCCACCTTCCTCCTCGACACCGCAGCAGGACCTGGGAAGCAGCAGAACAACCCCGCCATCTCCGTCTTGTCGCCGCCGTCGCTGTCTGAACTTCATCGAGCCCCCCTTTACACTCCGGCCTTTCTACAAGCCCTCATGCATCACCGCCTACATAAGCATGCTTAACGTCGATGATGGCAGATGATGGCAGCTCCACCATATGCATCTCATGTGGTGATGGCATTGGCACCTACTGCTTTGACACCTCCAGGCACTTGGAGAAATGGAGGCAGGTCGGGGAGTGGACGCTGCCCATCCATGGGAAAGCCCACTACATTCCCGAGTTCGACCTCTGGTTTGGCTTCTCCGCACACAGCCATAATAAACACTTGTGTGCCCTGGATCTTTCTGTGATGCAGCAGGTCGACCAACAACAGCCCACCGTGCGGTATCTTTTTGAAGATCTGAACCTACCTGAGGAAGAGGGCTGGTTTCCGATGTCTTTCGAACTGGTGAACCTTGGTGCCGGGAAGTTTTGTGTTGCCAAGTCCTTTGATGCCTATGATGACGACATGATTGGCCAGGAGTTTGCCGTGCTCACTGGCATAGAGATTGTGCGGGATCATGACCAGGCCCTCCACATGGTCAAGCACAAATCTACACGCTACGGCTTTGCCAAGGACACCATCAACTGGGTGCTCTGAATTAGCAGTCTTTTGCTTTTGTTATGCATTCCGTCTGTTTCCTCCCTCCCAGGCTAGTAGATTATGCAGTCATGTATAATATACTACTCCCGGCGATCCAGAAAAACTCTCGGAGGGTGGAGGTTGTGCATGGGACTTGTGTATTGATCAAGCTATATTAATTCCAGCGACAATTTATACGGACCGGGGGTAGTAGATATTTGGTGTGTTCGAAATAATTATGGTTTGGCGTATTTGGTTAGTAGACGAGATGTAAAACTATTTTGTATCAGAATTAATATTCATGCTTTGGTTTAAGATTTGTTTTGTTTGGTCTCAACTTTTTTGACATGGTGGTCAAGATGTTTGATCATGATTAGCTGTGTCATGTCAGATTGGATGACAAATTTAACTACCTGCAAGCTGCGTCCTTCACACTGGGTGAAAAATTCAACTACCTGCAAGCCAAAGATAGCTGTTCCATGTCTGGAGGTGCAAGAGTACGTCAAGAGTTTGACATGGATTTATAGTTGTTTCATGTCTGCATGGTTATAAGACCGATGAAGATGGAGTACCCATGTTGCTCAAAATCCCACGGATGTTCGATCGATGGGGTGGATACAGAGTATCATCGGCTTTGGTTGTTACAAATCGTAGGCGCTTAGTCGATCTACCGAGAAACAAGCAATCAACAAACATGACGACACCGATATTTGGTAACGCAGTTCGGCGAGCTCGCCTACATCTGCGGGGCATGACTATGGGCGCTTCTCCCCATCGATACCGCCGCACCGGCCGCCTTGGTCGCCGGCACAAGCCGCCGGCTCCCCTTGTGCGCCTGCTGCTATCGAGTCGCCATCGACGACAAGCCGTCGAGGCAATACAGAAGCACCATATCTCAATGCCACGCCGGTCCGGCCGCCCCTACCACGGGCGCCGGACCGTCCCCTCGTGATCTTGTGTCTAGCCTATCAGCTTTCGTCGTGTCTATTTGGGCTACTCCCGGTGCCTTTATATATTAAGCCAGGTTACACGTGTCCGACTCAAACACCTAACCTTCCGTTTAATTACAAGTCCTAGTGTACCCCTACTCGTACACATATTCGACATATATTCCAACAAACTCCACCTTGGCGAATATGCCCTTCGTCATCTTGAAGCCGTCATGCCGAATCTTTCTATACCTGGACTTGAACCATTAATCATGAGCTCAGCTGCTACTCCCTTGACTCCATATGGCTCCACCTGCAACCGTACTTTCTTCCTTGTTTCACCATGAAAATTAAGTTCTTCCTCACTCTTGTCTTGTGCTCTCAACTCTCCGGAGTATCCGTCCACCGCCATCACACAACGATCATAAAGTCACCAAATCGACAACGCCGTTGCATCGTCACCTTGGTAGCCTCGTCCTTGATCCATGTGAAAGTGAACAACTCACATATTAGGTGTCACAAATAAGAGTAACATGAACTCATCATTCTCTCTATTGTTGACTGCATCTCTAAAACCTTGAAAAAAAATTGCCGTTGCCTTAAGTCATCTCCAGTCAAATTCACAACTGTCTCATCACCGCTTTCGCAGATTCTCCATGGCCAACACTCATCCATCTCCATGGTCTTGATAGATAGTTACCGTGCCTGGGTAGTGGAGGCAGAGCGGCGACCGCAGCGCCGTGCCGGAGCGGCCAAGGCAGCTCCGTACATGAGGCAGCCACGGTGAAGGCGGGGTAGTGGAGGAGTCTCGATCGGAGCAGTGGCGATGACGACCGACACAAAGCGACGGGAGGCCGCGTGAAGCCGCCGAGGCGGCGAAGAGGCCACATGGACAATGGTCGTTACGGCCGCCGCGTGGCGTGTGACTCCGCCGTGTCGGTGAAGAGGCCGGTAGTCGCGCCGGTGTAACATCCCAAGTATGAAAACACCCTTAGAATGTTTTATTTCTTGTTAATTTATTATTAGTGCATCATGTCATCATAAGCATTGCATGTGGTATGTGTTTCAAATTTGAAATTCAAATCAAATCATTTCATACTTGGCATGTTCCAATTGTGGTTTAAAATTAAAATCTTGCAAACATTCAAATTTAATAAGCTTTTCATAATTGGTTGAGTTTATTGAATAAACTTGTTTAGTTTAAAAAAATCAAAACCTATATGAACCCTATTTGAAATTTAAATAGCAATTTCAAATCTTTTGGCAATTTCAAAATTTTGAAAATAAGTACACATACCTTTGTTCTTGTTGTTTTGTAATTCAATAAAAATTATTGTTAAAATAAAAGCCCCAAAAATCCTATTCTATTTTATCTCTTTTTCTTTCCTACAAAAAAAAAAGTAAACATAAAAAAAATAAAAAAAAACAGAAAACAAAGAAGGGGGGCAGGCCAGCCCAAGTGGGCTGAGCCCACCACAGCCCCGCAGGCCCAGCCTCCCCCACCTGTCCCTTTCGTCCTCCTCTGTACGGAGACAGAGAGAGGAGGGAGCTCCCCCACCTGCAGGAGCTCACCTGCCACCTCCTCCTCCTCTACTTAAGGTACCCCGAGCGCCCGTGCCCTAGCTCTCTCATTCTTCCTCCTCCCTTGCGCCGCCGTCGCCTCCTCCTTCTCCTCTTGCCTCCACGAAACCTCTCTGTATCTGCACCTCCACCACCGCACAGCACCGCGGCAGCAGCCGGAGATCGCCGTCGCCATGGCGCTCCTCCGCGCAGGCTGAGCGCGGGAATCGACTCCCCGCGCCTCCACCTTCCTCCTCGACACCGCAGCAGGACCTGGGAAGCAGCAGAACCACCCCGCCGTCTCCGTCTTGTCGCCGCCGTCGATGTCTGAACTTCACCGAGCCGCTGCAACATCTTCAGTCGGTGGTGAGCACCACCTCTCCCTCCTCTCTCCTCCGCCTGGTTGCACGCGGCCACGCAGCACCCGCAAGCGGTGCACCCCTCTTGCACACGCACGGCAGCAGCGAGCACACAGCGATCGCAGCACCGCCGCCAGCCTTCGCCATCCATCGTCGAACGACAGGTTCAAAGACTGAACTTTTTGTTCAGTTTCAGTTAACGACGCAACAGCACCTCAAACCCCCCACGCATCGCTGTTCTGCCAAGATTCAGCAGCACAGCCCAGTGGCTAGAGCCACACGCGCGCACACCCGCGGTCGCGTGTTCGAACCCCCGTCTGCGCGGAACAAACCCACCTTTTTACACCGCGCGCTGATAGGTGGGGCTCTCCTGTCAGCGACCCTGGCAGCCACGCGCGCGCACACCCGCGCCCAGTCGGCGCCACCGTGGCACTAGGGCCCGCTGTCAGTGACTCGGGTTTTCGGTACGCACGGTATAAAAAGTTCCAAATCCATTTCCTTTTCGTACACAGGTCCTTGTGCTTACAGATCAGTCCCTGACCATCACAAACAGGCCCTCATCTATTTTAATTATTCACAGATTAATACCCCAACTTTAAAAATGCATAACTAATTCATTACAACCCCAAATTTAATAATTTAAATATGTTTTCCAATCAGAATTAAATGCTCTATCCAAATATGCAATAATAATAATGTTTCGAGAAACTAAAAATCCCACTAATTTCAGTACTGATTTTCATTCAAATAAAATGCCAAAAGCCATAATTAAATATTTACCACTCCAAATTTGGCAAATAAAACATCTAGTTGAAGCTAATTTCATTTCCTAGCTGTTGCTATCATCTCTCATGCATTTAATCCACTTTAACCAATGTTTAGTTGTAGTTCATTAAATTCTCAATTAATGCACATGGGCTTTTCCATATGCAATCCAAATTGCATATGCGCCCATTTAAATATGTTTACCATGTCAACTAGCTTATCTTGATGCATCAATTAAAATGACATGCCTCATCCCATGTTTGTGCATTATGCCATGTTATTGATTGTTTGTCTCTCTGCGTTGTTTGTTGGCTTCTTCTCGAATAGACGACGACGTTGAGACAGACGAGGTTTACGACACTACTTCAGAGGAGTTAGCCCAGTACCAGGCTACTGAGTTTGCAGGCAAGTATTCACTCACCTGAACCATTGTGTCCTTTCCACACTGGATACCGATACTTTCCGTTGTCTAAATCTGCTAGCCTTAAGATTCGTTGCTTGTGTTCCGATCCCATCACATGTTTACCCTGCTGCCCCGATATTGCCTTACCTACACACCTATAACCCTGTTTTTTGAAACATTTTCTACTGCAGGAGAGCCCCCCACAACCCTTTATTGCCAACCAAGAGTGTTACAGTTACAGATATTTACAAATTTACAAGGAGATAGACTAAGGCAGTCTATCCCAGACTAAGTTAGTGAATTAATCCATACAACTAAATCAGCAGCCACGGAAGCACTCAACCTATGCTTAAGCATAAGGAGATCTAACAAGAAGCCCACTTCCCATCCCATAAAGGATTGTCTTTCTGATTTAAAAATGACTCCATTCCTCTGCTTCCAAATATTCCAGCATGCAATAATCACTATCTCAGTGAAACAAGGTCCTTTGAAAGATTTTTTTGCCAGCATAAGATTTTGCACAAGTGTGTTATCACCTATGCAATAATCACCTATAACCCTGTTGTTTGTTGGCCTGTGTCGTACTAGCATGCTTAGGTTTGTTTGCGCTCGAGTCCTGTTGTCTTTTGTCCTATCACCTGTTTAGTTGATAGTTGGGTTTGTCCTAATCAACAACATGTTAATGTTTTGGGTAATAATAATTTGATGATAAGGCACCGGCAGGAGGCCCGGCGTGGTTTTAAGGCCTGCTAGTGTCGAACTTAATTAGAAAAAGGGTCTTGTCTACTGATCCATGATGAGCGCACTAACCGCATGTGGGAAGCGAGTATGGGCGCCCCCCTCAACTTTGATTCGATTCGCATCTCGTCCAAATTGCCTCATTTAGTTCAGGTTTTCCATTTGCCGCATGCATATGCAGGTGCGAACTCTTGGCGCCAGGGTGGTAACTTTTGTAGTCGGCATTTAGGGAGATACGGTCTTAGAGTGCTATGAGGGTCCCCTTTTCTTCGTGGGGATTGATTAGTCGTGCGCTCAACTGCACGGGGTTCTTTGGGATTGATGCGAAGAAGAGTTGGGTTGTGTTGAGTGCCTCGCTTGGTGGAAGTGCATTTCCATCTGGCGGGTTATTCTTACGTGTACGGCCAAATTGGTGCATCCCTGCAGGGTTAAATCTTCTCGACAAGCCGTGTTGTCCGCGGTTATGGATGACTTGGTGAAAGTGCTGGCTAACAAGTACTCAGACAACTTACACCTAACGATAATAACTTGACTAGTAATATAGATTACCTCCACCATAAAAATGATGTCACCCTAATCAACAGTGTGAGTTTCCTTGGGTTGCTTCCTTAGTAGGGGGTAACATTGGATGGGTATTGTTTGGTGAGTAGTTGTAGTTGGTTCTGATACGCTCTCTTATCCCTCTCTAATAGCCGGATGTTGTAGCGTGTCTCTGTAGTTGGTTAATGCAGCCCGCTGCCGCACCTTTGTATCACCTATCTTCCGTTGAACCCAAAGCATATGTACTTGGTGTTGCCGGGTACACTTTGGTATCTTGTGCGTCTTGCTTGCCAGTACTCGTCTGTACTGACCCCTTTGGGGCTGCGTGTTCTGCAGACTACGTTTCCGAGGATCCCCATGGTGGCTACTACGTGGAGTATGACGAGGCTGTTGACGAGTAGATAGCGGACCCGGGCAGGATCCGAGACTTCGTGGATGGGCTCCGTTTTCCTTTGGTTTTCGGCCTCTTAGGCCTATTTGGATCTTATCTGTACTCAGATACTTTGGATGCTTCCGCTGTGTTGTAATGATGACTTGTTGGGACATGTGTCCGCTGCATGATTGTATTTGCTATCTCTGCTCTAGTGAGAGCTATTTGCCACTTATTTCTATTTCTTTGTGTCTTAGAGATTTGTTGTGATAGCACTTGTTCAAATGCCGTTGACGTACCATCTGTGTATGTTATGAAGTACGTCAATGGAAGTATTCGGATTCCTATGGGATGGTTTGCGCAGACGATGAATAGTAGAGGTTGGTTGTCACACGTATACGTGTTGGCCTACTCGTAAGAAGTGCGGGTGCAGGTAGGCCCCGTAATCCAATCATCTACTGTTTAGCGGGCTGTGAGTATCCTATAGAAGTCCGGGTGCGACAAATGGTATCAGAGCCTGTCTGCCTGTAGGATCCCTTTTACTGGTCGCAGTTGAGTCTAGAAACTATTTTGTAGCTATATAGGAAAAATGAAACGTGAGAGTAGGAATTATGTTCTTTTATTTCTTTCCCCACCCACCCTCCCTTTTTCTGGTAAGGAAGTGCAACGTTGTTTTCTCTTTTCATCTAAACTTTCAAGTTAGGATTTCACGTATCCTTCTCTAGGATGGTTATATCTACTAGACCATAGGAATGGAGGTGGTTGTGACATGATTTATCATGTTGCCTACTCACGATTGAGAACGGAGGCACATAAGCCCCGGAAGCAGACCCTCTATTCCTTAAGCAGTAGATATTGATCCTTTAGAAGCCCGGATGGGGTTTCCGTAGTACCTCAGGAGTGTTTGGTCTCGTGTTTCCCAAATGCTGCTTCGATATCCTGTTCTTCTCAAGATCCTTTTCGTCCGTTGGAACCTTGTTGTTGCTTACCACTTCAGTTCTTCTACCGGCGTCTAATCAAAGTTTCCCCGATCATCTGCAGATGGATCTCAGGTTCTATCCGCAGGTGGTTCGTATGACTCGTTGCGAGAGCACTGCCGGTTATCCGGAGATGCTGAGAGACATGGTCACTTTTCTGGGGTTCCGTTGGGAACCAGAGTACCAGGTCTACGAGCAGCAGCGAGAGTTTGAGCAGACCTACTACCAGGCTATCGTCTACATTCTGTCAGATGATGGCATGAGCGTAGTCCACCGCTATGAGGCAGTGGGTTCCACAGTGGATATGGCTGTGCATGAGGCAGCTTATGTGAGTCTCACCGTCCTTCGTGCTGACTACTGGGGATTTGACGATTCTATCTATCGCCACATCCCCCGTGGTTAAATCACTTCGGAGGGAGCTCACTTCACTCTCTACGACAACTTGGATGTTTACGAGCATGATAACTCCAGGCTGCACACCACCGCTCAGTTTGTGAGACAAAGTGACGCAGTTGCCAGGACACTATCTCAGGAGTTGGCTTCAGTCAGAGAGCAGCTTTACCTTGCTTTGACTCGTCTGGCGACTTACACCATAGACTTTGTTGGAGACGAGCGCTTTGCACGTTTCGATCAGCCAGTTGGGCGTCGTCTGCCAGATGCTGGAGGTTACGAGCCGATCAAAGGTCCACTCCTTAACCTTGGTGCTGGTTACACTGGGATTCCACGCTTTGGAGCACAGGGAGTCGACGCTATGTACTTCACCACGCCTAGACTCGGTCTCAGACCACGTCAGATCTACGTGGATCGTCGTTCCACATACTTTCGTGGGCGTACTCCTCACCGTACCTCTCGCCGTACTTCTCGCCGCCGTCCTGCGTGATGAGCATGGGAGTACCGATGTATCCATTCTTATCTATGTTTAGTTATCCTTTCGCATTCGAACCATTTATGGTGTGTTGGATATTCTGATGTAATTGAACATGTGATGGTGAACCTTGTGGTTGTCTATTCATGCGTCGGAATAATCTCTCTTTCGGTTGCCAAGACTATCCTTTTCTATTGTTGTGCTAAAATGCATTTCCATTCAGGATGCCGCCAACAAGGAACAACACGCCTGAGCCACCGCCAATCGTGGAGCTGTTGACTCAGATGACCCAAGTCATGACGCAAATGGCCCAGTTTCAGGCTAATCAGCACATCAACCAGACAGCTCCACGAGTCAGCATCAAGGATTTTCTCAGTCTGGGCCCAAGATCTTTCGTGGCCACACGCGAGCCTCTGGACGCTGATGACTGGATCCATGAGATAGCCAAGGCTCTGGAGATTGCACACGTAGCTGAAAAAGACAAGGTCAAGTATGCTTCCTATCTGCTGAAGGGTCAAGCAGCTTCTTGGTGGGAAAACTACCAGGCCATGAGAACTAGCATGACAGTCACGTGGGATCGTTTCAAGGAAGCCTTCCTGAAGCACCACATTCCAGATGGTCTCATGGAAAGAATGCGTGAAGAGTTTCGCTCTCTCAAGCAGGGCAAGTTGGACGTCATCGGGTATCAGAGTGAGTTCAACCTCGCTCGGTACGCTGGAGATGAGGTGTCCACTGAAGCTAAGAAGATGGCAGGGTTCCGCAGAGGTTTTCACCAGGAACTCAAGTATGCCCTCACCAATGTCAAGGCCAACAGCTTCGAGGATCTCGTTAACACCGCGCTCAATGAAGAAAATGGGCGCAAGGCGTTTGAGGAGTCTCGCAAGCACTCGCGTGAGGGTGGTCCCTCCTCCAACATGACCACCCCTTCGCAGAAGTGCCGCATCTGGGTACCAAATGGTGCTGTCACTCGGGCTCCATACGCCCAAACTTCTCTAGGCTTCGCTCCCCGCCCACCCAACCCTGCTCAGCTGAATGATCCAAGGGCTTCGATGGGGCAGCCAAGGCCAGGGCCTCCTCGTGTCGTCACATGCTACAAGTGCAAGCACACGGGACACTACGCCGACAAGTGCACGCAGAGGCATCTACCTCCACCACGACCTCGTCCTAACACAAACCAGGCAATGGTGCGCGCTCCCCCTCCTAAGGCCTTCAACTCCAACAACAGGCCCGTCGGGAGGACCGCAAGTGTGAATCATGTCAAGATCGACAAAGCTGAGGAAGCTCCTGACGTCGTTCTCGGTACATTTCCCGTAAACTCTATTCCAGCTAAAGTGTTGTTTGATACCGGAGCATCACATTCTTTTGTGTCAAAGACCTTTGCCACAACAAACAACCTAATTGTGGTTCCGCTAAGCAATCAGATCACTGTAAACTCCCCGTGATCTAAAATGTTGACTTCCAAGATAAGTAAGGACAATCAAATCCTAATTGGAGGCCACATATTCCTTGCTTCTCTCATGTTGCTGGGAAATTCTTACATTGATGTCATCCTTGGTATGGATTGGCTGAAGGCCAATAAAGCAAAAATTGACTGTGCTCAAAAGTCAATAACTCTGTTCCACCCGTCTGGCCAGATAATCTATTCTCCACATGAATCAAGTTCCATTCAGCTATGCACCCTCAATGCAAAACCTCTACCTTCACTTGAAAATGTTCCGGTGGTTTGCGAATTCCCTGACGTTTTTCCAGAAGAGTTGCCAGGAATGCCTCCGGACAGAGCTGTTGAGTTCGTGATCGAACTTGAACCAAGTACTGCTCCAATCTCTAAGCATCCCTACAAGATAGGAACTCCCGAGCTGAAATTGTTGAAGGAACAAATTGATATGTACATGGAAAAAGGTTACATTCAACCTAGTTCCTCGGCTTGTGGATGCCCAACTCTGTTCGTTGCGAAGAAGGATCAAACAAAGAGACTCGTTGTTGACTATCGTCCTCTTAACGAGAAAACCATAAAAAACAAGTACCCAATTCCTCGCATCGATTATCTTTTTGATCAACTTGCTGGAGCCTCAATATTCTCCAAGTTGGACTTGAGAATGGGTTACCATCAAATAAAGATCAGAAAAGAAGATATTCCAAAGACAACCTTCACCACTCGCTACGGTCTATATGAATCCATCGTCATGTCCTTTGGTCTCACCAACGCACCTGCGACCTTCCCTCGACTCATGAATTCTGTCTTCCATGAATACCTAGACAAATTCGTTGTGGTATATATTGATGACATTCTTGTCTACTCCAAATCCGAGGAAGAGCATGAAGAACATCTTCGTCTAACTCTCATGAAGCTTCGCAAAAATTGTCTCTATGCCAAGTTCTCCAAATACGAGTTCTGGATTTCCGAAGTCGTTTATCTTGGTCATGTCATCTCTGCCAAGGGCATAGCCATTGATCCAGAAAAGGTTAAAGCAATTGTTGATTGGAAACCTCCAAAGACGGTGAAGCAAGTAAGAAGTTTTCTTGGCTTGGCTAGCTATTGCCGTCGCTTCGTCCCAAACTTCTCCAAGATTGCCAAACCACTCACTGACCTCACAAAGAAGGACAAGAAGTTCGTTTGGTCTCCACAATGTGATGGGAGCTTCAATCTCCTAAAGACTAAACTCACTTCTACACCAGTTCTGGTTAGCCCAGATCCTACCAAACCTTTCCAAATATTATGTGATGCTTCCCTCCAAGGTCTAGGTGCAGTTCTTATGCAAGAATGTCAAGTTGTGGCTTATGCTTCACGTCAGTTGAACACACATGAGCTCAATTATCCCACTCATGACCTTGAACTCGCAGCAGTTGTGTTTGCCCTCAAGAAATGGAGACAATACTTGTTGGGTAATCGCACTGAAATCTTTTCCGATCATAAGAGTCTGAAATACATCTTCACTCAACCAGATCTAAACCTTAGACAAAGGAGATGGATTGAAAAGATCAAAGACTTTGATCTTACCATTTCTTACACTCCAGGCAAGGCTAATGTTATGGCCGATGCTCTCAGTCGCAAGTCGTATTGCAATAATCTCATGATCATGGAAAGCCAACCTCCTCTTCATGAAGAATTCCAGAAGCTCAACCTTGGCCTTGTTCCTCAAGGCTATCTTGCAAACTTGACAGCCACTCCAACTCTCGAGGACAAGATTCGTTCTGAACAACTTCGTGATGCTGAACTCAAGAAGATGGTAGAGCACATCAAAGAAGGCAAGGAGAAATTTAAGTCCTTCTCAATCGATGACAAGGGAACTGTGTTCTTCGAAGGACGCATTGCAGTTCCTCAAATTCAAAGTCTCAAAGATGTCATTCTCAAGGAGGCTCATGAAACTCCTCTCTCCATACACCCTGGAAGTACAAAGATGTACCAGGATCTCAAGACACTGTATTGGTGGCCTAGCATGAAACGTGAAATTGCTCAATACGTTTCTGAATGCGACGTTTGTCAACGTGTTAAGGCAGTTCATCAGAAAACAGCCGGTCTTCTCCAACCTCTGAAAAACCCTGAATGGAAGTGAGACATGATTGAAATGGACTTCGTCACTGGTTTTCCAAAGTCCAAGAGGGGCAACGATGCAATCTTCGTTGTCATTGATCGACTCACTAAAGTAGCTCACTTCTTTCCTGTCAAAGAGACAATCTCAGCTAGTCAGTTAGCAGAGCTCTACACAGCAAAGATTGTTCCTCTTCATGGTGTTCCATTGGAAATAAGCTCAGACCGTGGAATCATCTCCACTTCTCATTTCTGGAAAAGCTTTCAAGAAGCATTGGGCACCAAGCTTCTGTTCAGCACAGCCTACCATTCTCAGTCTCAAGGGCAAGTCGAAAGAGTCAATCAGATTCTCGAGGATATGCTCAGAGCATGTGGTCTCTCCTTTGGCATGAAATGGGAGGAATGTCTTCCATATGTTGAATTCTCCTAAAACAACAGCTTCCAGGCAAGCCTAGGCATGGCACAATTTGAGGCTCTCTATGGCCGCAGATGCAGGAGTCCAATCAATTGGTCTGGAGCTGGTGAACGTTCACTCTTAGGCCCTGACATTGTTAATGAGGCCGAAGAGAAAGTTCGCATCATTCGTGACAATCTGAAGATTGCTCAGTCTCGTCAGAAAAGCTACTATGACAGCAAACATAGGGACATGGTCTATGCAGCTGGAGACAAAGCATATCTCCGTGTAACTCCCCTCAGAGGCACTCATCGTTTTGGTGTCAAAGGAAAGCTTGCACCAAGATATATTGGTCCCTTCAACATTCTCTCAAGGCGTGCAGAAAATGCCTATCGTCTTGAACTTCCAGAAAAGCTATCCAAGGTGCACGATGTGTTTCACGTGTCACAGATCAAGAGGTGCTTCAAAGATCCAGGTCGTGCAGTTGATCATGATCCCATTGAACTGCAAGAAGATCTTTCTTATGAAGAGCATCCTGTTCGCATTCTCGATGAGACCGAGCGCAAAACTCGCAACAAGAACACCAAGTTCTTAAAAGTGCAGTGGTCTCATCATTCCGATAAAGAGGCAACGTGGGAGACCGAAGAGGATCTTCGCAAGAAGTATCCGGACCTTTTCTCTTCTCAGTAGGAATCTCGGGGCGCGATTCCTTCAAAGGGGGGCGTTTTGTAACATCCCAAGTATGAAAACACCCTTAGAATGTTTTATTTCTTGTTAATTTATTATTAGTGCATCATGTCATCATAAGCATTACATGTGGTATGCGTTTCAAATTTGAAATTCAAATCAAATCATTTCATACTTGGCATGTTCCAATTGCGGTTTAAAATTAAAAGCTTGCAAGCATTCAAATTCAATAAGCTTTTCATAATTGGTTGAGTTTATTGAATAAACTTGTTTAGTTTTAAAAAATCAAAACCTCTATGAACCCTATTTGAAATTTAAATAGCAATTTCAAATCTTTTGGCAATTTCAAAATTTTGAAAATAAGTACACATACCTTTGTTCTTGCTGTTTTGTAATTCAATAAAAATTATTGTTAAAAGAAAAGCCCCCAAAATCCTATTCTATTTTATCTCTTTTTCTTTCCTACAAAAAAAAAAGTAAACAGAAAAAAATAAAAAAAACAGAAAACAAAGAAGGGGGGGGCAGGCCAGACCAAGTGGGCTGAGCCCACCACAGCCCCGCAGGCCCAGCCTCCCCCACCTGTCCCTTTCGACCTCCTCTGTACGGAGACAGAGAGAGGAGGGAGCTCCCTCACCTGCAGGAGCTCACCTGCCACCTCCTCCTCCTCTGCTTAAGGTACCCCGAGCGCCCGTGCCCTAGCTCTCTCCTTCTTCCTCCTCCCTTGCGCCGCCGTCGCCTCCTCCCTCTCCCCTTTCCTCCATGAAACCTCTGTGTATCTGCACCTCCACCACCGCACAGCACCGCGGCAGCAGCCGGAGATCGCCGTCGCCATGGCGCTCCTCCGCGCAGGCTGAGCGCGGGAATTGACTCCCCGCGCCTCCACCTTCCTCCTCGACAGCGCAGCAAGACTTGGGAAGCAGCAGAACCACCCCGCCGTCTCCGTCTTGTCGCCGCCGTCGCTGTCTGAACTTCATCGAGCCGCTGCAACATCTTCAGTCGGTGGTGAGCACCACCTCTCCCTCCTCTCTCCTCCGCCTGGTTGCACGCGGCCACGCAGCACCGCAAGGGCTGCACCCCTCTTGCACACGCACGGCAGCAGCGAGCACACAGCGATCGCAGCACCGCCGCCAGCCTTCGCCATCCGTCGTGGAACGACAGGTTCAAAGACTGAACTTTTTGTTCAGTTTGAGTTAACGACGCAACAGCACCTCAAACCCCCCACGCATCGCTGTTCTGCCAAGATTCAGCAGCACAGCCCAGTGGCTAGAGCCACACGCGCGCACACCCGCGGTCGCGTGTTCGAACCCCCGTCTGCGCGGAATAAACCCACCTTTTTACACCGCGCGTTGACATGTGGGGCTCTCCTGTCAGCGACCCTGGCAGCCACGCGCGCGCACACCCGCGCCCAGTCGGTGCCACCGTGGCACTAGGGCCCGCTGTCAGTGACTCGGGTTTTCGGTACGCACGGTATAAAAAGTTCCAAATCCATTTCCTTTTCGCACACAGGTCCTTGTGCTTACAGATCAGTCCCTGACCATCACAAACAGGCCCTCATCTATTTTAATTATTCAAAGATTAATACCCCAACTTTAAAAATGCATAACTAATTCATTACAACCCCAAATTTAATAATTTAAATATGTTTTCCAATCAGAATTAAATGCTCTATCCAAATATGCAATAATAATAATGTTTCGAGAAACTAAAAATCCCACTAATTTCAGTACTGATTTTCATTCAAATAAAATGCCAAAAGCCATAATTAAATATTTACCACTCCAAATTTGGCAAATAAAATATCCAGTTGAAGCTAATTTCATTTCCTAGCTGTTGCTATCATCTCTCATGCATTTAATCCACTTTAACCAATGTTTACTTGTAGTTCATTAAATTCTCAATTAATGCACATGGGCTTTTCCATATGCAATCCAAATTGCATATGGGCCAATTTAAATATGTTTACCATGTCAACTAGCTTATCTTGATGCATCAATTAAAATGACATGCATAATCCCATGTTTGTGCATTATGCCATGTTATTGATTGTTTGTCTCTCTGCGTTGTTTGTTTGCTTCTTCTCGAATAGACGACGACGTTGAGACAGACGAGGTTTACGACACTACTTCAGAGGAGTTAGCCCAGTACCAGGCTACTGAGTTTGCAGGCAAGTATTCACCCACCTGAACCATTGTGTCCTTTCCACACTGGATACAGATACTTTCCGTTGTCTAAATCTGCTAGCCTTAAGATTCGTTGCTTGTGATCCGATCCCATCACATGTTTACCCTGCTGCCCCGATATTGCCTTACCTCCACACCTATAACCCTGTTGTTTGTTGGCCTGTGTCGTACTAGCATGCTTAGGTTTGTTTGCGCTCGAGTCCTGTTGTCTTTTGTCCTATCACCTGTTTAGTTGATAGTTGGGTTTGTCCTAATCAACAACATGTTAATGTTTTGGGTAATAATAATTTGATGATAAGGCACCGGCAGGAGACCCGGCGTGGTTTTGAGGCCTGCTAGTGTCGAACTTAATTAGGAAAAGGGTCTTGTCTACTGATCCATGATGAGCGCACTAACCGCATGTGGGAAGCGAGTATGGGCGCCCCCCTCAACTTTGATTCGATTCGCATCTCGTCCAAATCGCCTCATTTAGTTCGGGTTTTCCATTTGCCGCATGCATTTGCAGATGCGAACCCTTGGCGCCAGGGTGGTAACTTTTGTAGTCGGCATTTAGGGAGACACGGTCTTAGAGTGTTATGAGGGTCCCCTTTTCTTCGTGGGGCTTGATTAGTCGTGCGCTCAACTGCACGGGGTTCTTTGGGCTTGATGCGAAGAAGAGTTGGGTTGTGTTGAGTGCCTCGCTTGGTGGAAATGCATTTCCATCTGGCGGGTTATTCTTACGTGTACGACCAAATTGGTGCATCCCTGCAGGGTTAAATCTTCTCGAGAAGCCGTGTTGTCCGCGGTTATGGATGACTTGGTGAAAGTGCTGGCTAACAAGTACTCAGACAACTTACACCTAACGATAATAACTTGACTAGTAATATAGATTACCTCCACCATAAAAATGATGTCACCCTAATCAACAGTGTGAGTTTCCTTGGGTTGCTTCCTTAGTAGGGGGTAACATTGGATGGGTATTGTTTGGTGAGTAGTTGTAGTTGGTTCTGATACGCTCTCTTATCCCTCTCTAATAGCCGGATGTTGTAGCGTGTCTCTGTAGTTGGTTAATGCAGCCCGCTGCCGCACCTTTGTATCACCTATCTTCCGTTGAACCCAAAGCATCTGTACTTGGTGTTGCCGGGTACACTTTGGTATCTTGTGCGTCTTGGTTGCCAGTACTCGTCTGTACTGACCCCTTTGGGGCTGCGTGTTCTGCAGACTACGTTTCCGAGGATCCCCATGGTGGCTACTACGTGGAGTATGACGAGGCTGTTGACGAGTAGATAGCGGACCCGGGCAGGATCCGAGACTTCGTGGATGGGCTCCGTTTTCCTTTGGTTTCCGGCCTCTTAGGCCTATTTGGATCTTGTCTGTACTCAGATACTTTGGATGCTTCCGCTGTGTTGTAATGATGACTTGTTGGGACATGTGTCCTCTGCATGATTGTATTTGCTATCTCTGCTCTAGTGAGAGCTATTTGCCACTTATTTCTATTTCTTTGTGTCTTAGAGATTTGTTGTGATATCACTTGTTCAAATGCCGTTGACGTACCATGTGTGTATGTTATGAAGTACGCCAATGGAAGTATTCGGATTCCTATGGGATGGTTTGCGCAGACGATGAATAGTAGAGGTTGGTTGTCACACGTATACGTGTTGGCCTACTCGTAAGAGGTGCGGGTGCAGGTAGGCCCCGTAATCCAATCATCTACTGTTTAGCGGGCTGTGAGTATCCTATAGAAGTCCGAGTGCGACAGCCAGTGTCGGTGTGGAGGCGCGTGAGGATCGACGGTGGCGGCGGGCCACGCAAACCGATCTTGAATCGGAAAACCAAAAAACAAAACGCCGGCCAAGCGACCGGCGGAGAGAAAGACGCTCTAGGGCTGCCGATCCACGGGACCGGCGGACGAACCCTAGGTACGGGCGGCGCGGCCCCCGGCGACGATCATAGATCCGTCCCGGGGGCGGCGCGAGGCGGAAGCGACGGCGGCGGCTAGGGTTAGATCGTGTTTAGTCTGATAACATGTAGAAGGATGAAATTGGCGGAATATGTTGGATGTATTATTGAGCCTCATGGGCGAGTATATATTGGGGTACAAACTTGGAGGGCAAGAAGCTCGTAGAGATAGAGTAGGAGATTGTACAAATCCTAAACTACCAAAGATACGTACACATAATATATCTCTAACAGGGCTATATACAACCGAGGTGGGTGGCTTAATTCTTGGCGTTTAGATGCATACCTTTATCATCTTCGTTTGGTTGGTGTTTGTGGTCACTTTAAGTGACCCGTGAGCTGTAACAGGATGAACTTTTGACGTTTTCCATTTAATAAAATCCGGCCGTATGCATCATTTTAATACAGAGGCTAGCGCATGGCTAAAAACGTACATACGACACGTGACGTCAAAGCTTCACCTCCTGCCGCGATAAAACATCAACGCATGTGTTTATGATTAGCAAAGCGATCCACTAGAGCAAACCAACCTATGTTTGGAGTGTTAGGAGGGTGGTTGTACTTGTACCCTAACCAACCAGAGTTTAAACCTCAGCTTTGACACATGTGTTGCATTTAGGCGCAATATTATTTCAGTGAGAGGCGATGTTTCCGTCGACAGCAAGCCGCCTGTGATGACTTCGTCAAACTCAAGACCCGCCAGCTCAGTCTCTCGAAAATGCTCATAGTTGTATGGCTTGCGTTTGTACTGTGTTTTTAAAAAAAATCCTATAAAAACCGTCCAAACCCATTGGGGAAAACAGTACTCCTACGGAATATTTTCTAGACTAGATGACGATCTAGAAAATATACGAAATATAGCCCGAATGTTAGGTTAAGCCTGTCTTGCGCCGCCTCTGCGAGAGCTATCTCTCGGTGACTCCAATTCATCCATATATGAGTTTAATTTGCGGATGATTTATTTGTTGGTGGAGAAGTTTCAACAACATCTCATTCCCGAGAATGAGAGGAACGATAAATCGCCGTTTTGTGAATCTGCTGGTGACTAAATCCGGCAAGCGCCGCCCGGCTTTCAGCCTGCACCGCATCGATCCCGCCGGCCTATTCTACCCTGCCGGACCACCAGAACCAGCGCATCCAGCGGCAATGAGGGATACTGCGCCGCCTCCTGCTCCGACTCGGCTACCTCCGGCCGCCATATCCTTCGACTGGCCACGCGCGTGGAACGGAGCCGGCTTTATGGATTTCATGGCCTTCCACGACGACATCGTCACCGTGGACCACGTGGGCCGCACCATCCTCTACAACGGTGCTTCGCATGCCGTCCGTACCATGAACCGTATGATCGACCCCAGGCCCAGCGCCATCTCCGTCGCCGTCGGCGGCGGCCTGTACTCCATGGATATCCAACGTGGCATGGTGAAGTATTTTCAGGGTCTCAGCTACGGACGCCCGTTCGGATACACCCGGCCAGAGGACTGGCACTGGCGCCCCCTCCCGCCGCCTCCCATCGATCACGACGCCTACGACGTTCCCCGCCACCAAGACTACGAGGAGCCTGTGCCACCACACCCATGTAAGATCAACGCCTACACGGTGGTCGGCGACTCGCAGATCTGGATATCCACAGTGGGTGCCGGCACGTACTCCTTCGACGCGGCCAGCCGCGCCTGGAGCAAGGCGGGTGAGTGGGCGCTGCCGTTCAGAGACCGCGCCGTGCACGTCCCAGAGCACGGCCTCGTTTTTGGCTTCTCGGATCCTGACAGCCATCTCTGGGCGGCCGACCTGCCAGCAACGTCCACGCAGAAGCCGGTGGTGCAGCACGTGTGGGAAGAAGACCCGGCTCCACCGGAGGCGTGGATCCCGACGGGGTCTCGCCTCTTGCCGCTGGGCTCCGGCAAGTTCTGCGTCGTCAGGTTCTTCGAGATATTTAAGCGGACGAGGCCGTGTTCGTCAAATCACTACATGAAAATGAAAGTTGAGCGCTTTGCGGTGATCGCCGGAGTGGAGCTTGTCAAGGACGATTACGGCGCAGGAGGCCTTCACATGGTCAAGCACAAGTGCAAACGTTACGTCTTCAAGGACGATAAAGTCAAACTGCTGTGATACTTCAAGCGAGAGTTTTCTCTAGAGATCGAAGACCAATGTTTCCGGTCATGTTGATCAAAAACCACGTTAGACAGAGCCTCGTTTCGTTGATTTCAATTTCAGCACAAGTAAGACCAAGATGTATTTATAGTACTCCCTCCGATCCTAATTAAGGGACACGAGTTATAAAGAAATTTGTACTACTTGGTTAGTTCATTCATCACGACCATTAATACGGATCGGAGGGAGTACTTTATCAGAATTTTTTGACGCCTCTAATTCTCGGTCGACCGAGAATGTCAATTCTTTGTCACCAATGTCAATTCTTTGTCACCAATTCCATATGCAATTCAGGTGTGCAACTGCAACAAAAAAAAATATGTGTAATTGCACACAATTACCTTTCATGCGCAATTGTAATTCATATTTAACAATGTGCAAATTACAAATCAAGATGCAAATCCCACGGTAAAACAATCGACCTGCTCTAATAAATTAAATTTCAGTCGACCGAAAATTAGCAAAAGGGATATTTTTTTCCATGACAAATGCAACTTTGGCATCAAACATAATAGTATGTGTCAACTATTATACCCTGCTAGCGGGTCCTACCTAGCGCAGCCTCCAAACTGTTCGCACGAGCAGGCGTCACATTGAGCCATGGAGGCGATGAGGAATCCACGGACTGTGCCGCCTCCACCCCCGGCGAGTCGCCCAGGGCCGGTGCTGCTCCCTGGCGCACCTTAGAACAGATCTCCGGCGTGTATGCCGCCGCCGCCGGGAAGGCTGCAGGTTCCGCATATGTTTCACCGCCGCCGAGAGGGCCGGCCCGTGGTCCAATGGGCGGCGTCCTGTGCGAGCTGTCGCCACACACCGCCGGAGATGGAGGGCGCCATGATTCCGCCACCGTCGCGATGGCTCGCCTACCACGATTTTTTTTGCTACATTTTTTTACTTTTTTTTTGCTCTTTTTGTATAAACTTTTTGCTATTAGAGATTCTGGTGATATCTCCGATGAGGTTCTATTTTTGCTATTTTATAAAAAAAAATTGCTACAATAAGTGTATATTTTTGCCATAACAGTATACTTTTTTTCTGTTAGGTTTCCCGTCGAGATTTGTCTTTTTTAGTTTTCTGAGACGTAACATTTTTTTGCTAAGAAGGAGTAAAAGCGGGTATTTTTTTTGCTACCGGAGCAAAATCGGGTTTTTTCTGCTAACGGGAGCAAAAAGGGGATTTGAGGGGGGTAACACGTGTCAGCACGGGGAGCCGGGGGTTAGAAATTTGGAGCCCCCGGACGCTCAGCACGCCCAAAAAAAAATTAAGAAAAACATGCCGCAAATTTGTAGTGGTAGACAGGGTAGCAAAATAGTTTGAGGATTGGACAAATACCAACCGAACGCTGAATGACTTGCCGATGCAGCGATGCCTGAGGCGGACCCTCCTCTCTCTGGTGCACAACGACTTCCTTGCAGGCTGGCGCGCTCCTCCGGGCTCCAGCCCCGCCTTGCTGGCCTGCTGGGATTTAGCGGCTGGGCGAGTGCGTCATCCACGCGTCGCCTACTGGTGGTGTGGCGCTCCGCAAGATGCTCGGTCGCCAGGTCCTTCACGTCCTTCCCGGCCCACGCTGGTGGATCCTGGTCGTCTGTCGATGCCCGCCTTGTCCTGGCTTCAGTTGGGCTGCCACTCGTGCGGACTCATGTCGAAGAGCATCCTTTTTTGAGGGAAAATAGTCTATCACTTTATTTAGCACAAATGTTTAGGCCTGCTTGGATTCGTGTGTTGATGTTTCATTCTGCCCACCAACACCGGCGGTATTTGGAGCGACGCTTGGACATGTCCGTGAATATTTCCCGTCCCCTTGTGTTGGAAGGACAAAAAAACCGGCGAACCAAGCGCTGACTCCGGGAATTAATATGGCCATTAATTTCTATGCGGGTTTCAACTAAAAAACACGGAACCAAGCGGGGCCTTACGGGTATACTCTTCTTCGATGATGTCTAGCAACAACCTATCAAGAGGCTAGTCAAGACAAATATCAGAAACCTGCCACTATATCAAAAAGGCACACAATCATATTATAACAAAAAGGAGAAAAAGAGGAGCAGGGGTCGACGACAAGGCGCACCAATCTTTTATCGCTTAGCAACTCATGTACTAGGAGAATGGCTCTCCAAAACAAACTCCTACATGAAGAAAACAATGCACACATGTCATCGTTGTCGGATCAAACCACTTAATGTGTGATTTATTTTCCACCCATGAGATCTGGTGTGAGCAACTCCAAACAATGCAGAGAATTCCGACCGTGTGCACCATTTTGGTCCAAAGGATGGGGGTAGAACCTCTATTTCGGAAAAAGAAATGCAGAAGTGTGTAAATTAACACCACCATTGCCAGGTATGGAAAATTAAGGTAGACCTAGATTTTCAACAAGGAGTTCATGGCTGGGTACTCGAGAAAGCACCACCAAAAGAAAGTCAATGTAAAAGTTTGTTCATTATAAAAAAAATGCGTAACAGTTTATATTTACTAGGAGTATAAGAAAATTTGTTACAAAAAATGCATAAAATTCATATTTGCTTATCATTTGTACTGGTTGTGTGCATATGCATTCTTGATTCTTTAAGCACGTTGACACCTATACTCCATGGAAGGGGAAAATCAGTAAAGCACCTTAGCGATCCCATCAGTCGGCTAGGTAATCGCCAAAAGAAGAAAAAAAACACACCATCCGCGGTGGAGAAAAATCTTATGAGACCAGGTCTATTTCCCTACCCCTCTAGATCTGCCTAACAAGACACCACGTCTGCTACACTAATCTTAAAGTGCTTCTTCTCTAAACACCTCTCTTGAACGACCTCCGCGCCTAGGCCATGGTTCTATCGATTTAGCAGCAGGCTGGAGGCAAATGACCGAGGACGTTGATAAGAGCGCCATGGATAACATGATGCACGCCCTCGACGTTCTCGTAGAGAGGCACTCCTCGCACAACCGTCGCCAAACCACATCTCGTCGTACATGCCTCGTCTTACGCCAATCGCTGGCGAGTCGTTCGCCATGGGTGCCGCAGCATACCGTGACCTATTAATTTACCTACAGTTCAGTCTAGATGGCCAAATCACGTTTTAGCTTAACTCAATTTCGTTTAATCTTTTCACAAGTGTTGATCGCCCTTGTCCGGTTTATCTAGTACCATTGGTGTTTCTGATCAGGACGCATGGAGGACCCGTGCTCTCAACCCGGTCTTGCACTAGTATTTAATTAGTTAAGTTACAATTTGTAATTCCATGGCTTCAACCTGTGACTCTGTACGTCCAATCTGGTAGAGAAGGTCCGGAGGACACCAAGGGGCAACTGTTTATTGTGTACTACTTAGTCGGCTGAGTGCAGCGACCTCTTTTACACCATGGCGAAGTCGAGTGCTCAAAACGGTTCCTGCTAAGCTATTTGGAATCAATGCTTTTAATCAAACAACATCCTATTGTGGATGTGGAGAAAGGTAAACAAGTTGTCTCTTGTAGGCAGGGATTCACCAGGAAGAAATATGAGGAGGATGGTCGCCAGAAGGTGCGGCAGCGCTGGCAGGCTCCGGAGCCTGGAACAATGAAGCTCAACGTTGATGGTGCATTTATGGCGGACGGACCGGCGGGCGCAGGCATGGTTCTTCGCAATCATACCGGTGAGATCATCGCCGCGGCATCCAGGGAGCTTCGCACATGTGCGGATGTTGTCGAGTCAGAACTGGTGGCGATGGAAGAAGGACTAGCTATGGCACTGACTTGGACACAGGATACAATTATTATGGAGTCGGATTGTGCTGAGGCCATCAACTTGCTCAGGGGAAGTTCTACTGACCGATCACGGCATGCTATTCTTATTAGATCGATTAGTGAGTTGGTTAAGGAAAGGGATATAGTAATACAGAAAATTAGCAGAGAGGCCAATGGTGTTAGCCATGAACTGGCCCGTCTAGGAAGAGTACAGGGCAGAACAGCCGTTTGGCTGCGTGACTTACCGCCAGAAATCGTTCAGGCGATGAACTCTGATTGTACTCCTCCTGTGGTTTAATTAAAATCCCTTTTCCATGCAAAAAAAAAAAAATTCAACCAGACGACAGAGACGGAAGCACCAAGGAAGAAAGACTTTGAGATGTGTGCAAGACACGTGTCATCTCCTCATACAGGTCTAAACTGGTGGGGAAATAGACCTGTTCTCATAGGATTTTTCTCCGCCCGCGGTTATACACGCCCGTGATCTCCGGTACGTACTATTTCTCGATCTTGAGTTGATACGCACTCTCCGTTGATTATTGGGATCTCAGAGTATTCTTCAAGCATGAATCGCCGTTTCGTGAATCTGCTGGTCCAAAAGTTGCACGGCGGCCGTCCGTCCTTCAACCTGCACCGCATCGATCCCGCTGGCCTATTCTACCCTACCGGAGCACCAAAACCAGCAGATCCAGCTTCAATAACGTCGGAAAGTACGGCGGCTCCGGCTCGGCTGCCTCCGGCCACCATATCGTTCGACTGGCCCAGCCCGTCGAACCACACCGGGTGGATGAACTTCATCGCCCTCAACAACGACATCGTTGCCGTCGACCACGAAGGCCGCACACTCCTTTACGACGGCGACCTTCGCGCCATCAGAAACATGCCCGCGGATATGATAAACCCCCGGCCCAACATCATCTCCTTCACCGTCTGCAACGGCCTCTACGTCCTCTCGCGCCCGGTCGGCCGGCCGCGCCAGGCGCACCATCTCCAGGCTCTCAACCTCAAGTCCTGGCGGCGTTGGAGCACTGTCCCGCCGCTCCCCTTTGGTGCCGTGGAAATCAGCCGAGACCCCACCTACACGGCGTACAAGCTGTCGCTGGAGGACGCGGACGAGCCCTATGAGATCGGCGCCTACACGGCGGTCGGCGACTCGGCGTTTTGGGTATCCACGGTGGGCGCCGGCACCTACTCATTCGTGCCCTTCTACACAGCACCTGACTCCGAGGATGTGGGCGGCAACTGGAGCAAGATCGGCTACTGGGCGCTGCCGTTCAGAGGCCGCGCCGAGTACGTCCCCGAGCACCGCCTCTGGTTCGGCTTCTCCGGCAAAGACGAGCACCTCTGCGCCGCCGATCTCTTGCAGGAACCTCCCGAGCTTTCCCGGGGGGACTTTCCCCTGCGGCATGTGTGGGAAGAACCCCCGCCGCCGGAGCCCTGGACGCCGACAGCGACACACCTCCTGCCGCTTGGCTCTGGCAGGCTGTGCGTGGCCAGGTTCTTCCGGGGAACTAAGGGCGAGAAGCTGAGCCCGTCGGAGTACAGGCAAGGGAAAGTCGAGAGCTTTGTGGTGCTCGCCGGCGTGGAGATTGTCAAGAATGCCGATGCGGGAAGTCTCGAGATGATCAGACACAAGTCTGTGCGTTATGGCGTTGGGGAAGACACCATCCAACCGGTGTGATCGTTTCGTGTGTCATACTTGCATCGTCAATTGGAGCTTTGATATTCGAAATAAGATGACCAGGCACGCATTTCTCATTATTTGTTTTGCCAAGTCCCGTTCCAAGACGAGAATTAAGTTATAGTACCATCGGATTGCATCTTGATTCGTGCAATACTCCCTCTGTTACACAAAATATCAATATTCTAAACTAGTATTTTGTACATTATTATACATTCTCAATTTTGGACATTAATAATCTATAGGTAATCAAGAACAGGCAGTTTCGTTCTAAATCGAGTGCGTGTGGAGGAGAGGGCGATGAGTAAGGGACCCGGAGGGCGCCGGCGGCTAACTCTGCCGCCGGGTGGCTTCTCTTGAAGCAAGGCAAAAGTTTTGCCTTTTATATTGATATAGAAGAAGCAAAGCACAGAAACGGCCTAAGCCAAAAGAAAAAACACAAAGAAGCAGAAAAGGAGATCAGCCAACAAGTTCCGCTAGATTTTTTGCGCCCGCGAGGATCTAGTTCCTGCCTCCGTCTTTAATGCGCTGGAACAACAAGGTTGGCATGGAAAACTTGTTGTTGAACACCCTCGCATTCCTTTCCTTCCAAATCTCATGACCGCCGACTTTAGGCCTTTAGAAGAGAGGAAAGTAGTGTCGGTCACATCCTTCCAGTAGTCAAAAATATTTGGTTTCGTCGGTCCCAAGGCCACCGCAAGGTCAGGGCACCGGAGCGAAATTGCCACATCCCTCCAAATTCCGCGAGAATAGCGACATTCGAACAAAATATGCCTTGCCGTCTCGGGCTGCTGCCTGCACAACTGACAAGTCGGCTAATGAGGCTAACCACGCACGACGAGACGATCCGAGGTCCAGAGCCTGTTCTGAACAGCGAGCCCGACAAAGAAGCTGCATTTAGGCGGGGGGGGGGGGAGTTTTTCAAACGACACGCAAGAAAGGAGCAGATGTAGCCTCGACGAACTGAGCCTTGTAGGCTGATTTTGCACTGTAGATCCCACCGCCCGATAGCGTCCAAGTGATGGCATCATCCAAGTCAGGGATAAGAACAACATTCCGCAGAAGGCTCGAGAGGTTAACAAACTCGGCAATGTGATCCACCGTGAAAAGCTGCACCGAAAGGTCAGAAATCCAGTTGAGGTCCGCCAGAGCCTCACTCACACATCTCTTCTTTCGTCTGGAGGCCTTGAAGAGCAGGGGCGCACGCCCTTGGGGGGGAGGCCATCGAGCCAAGTGGAACCCCAAAAAGAAAGCTCTGAGACCATTGCCAACGGTCACCCTAGTGGCAGCATTAAACAGGCTTCGATCCGATGAGTCAACCGGCGTCCCAGAGCCCACCCAAGGATTTTCAGGGGAAGCCCATTCATGCCAGAGCCATCGAAGTCGGAGGGCCCGAGAGAACTTGTCCAAATTCAGAATCCCCAAACCCCTCAGCTGTTTGGGGCGGCAAACCTTGTCCCAGCTAACCTTGCACTTACCCCCGCTGACCTTGTCATTACAGTTCCAAATAATACCCCGCCTGAGCTTGTCGAAAGCCTTAAGGATAACTTTATCAGCTTTGATGGCCGTCAAAAGGAAGATTGGCATTGAGGAGAGAACCGATTTCGCAAGGGACATGCAGCCGGCCCTATTGATGAACTTTCCATTCCAAGGTTGCAGACGCACGGCCACCTTGTCGATGTAAGGCTGCAGGTCGACGCGGCGAAGTATACCCAAGGCCAAGGGACGAAGGCCAAGGTAGTTGATCGGGAACTGGGCAGTAGTGGCTTGGAAATCCACCATGATCGAAGGCAGGTCGACCACATCAAATCTAATCGTCTAGATGGAGCTCTTCGCAAAGTTAGTGACCAGGCCCGTGACTTCCCCGAAGCTATGTCGAGTGGCCGCAAGGTTTGAGATGTCATTGGCCGAGGGGACCAAAAAGATAGCAACGTCATCAGCGTAGAGAGAGACCCGCATCTTCGCCAAATTGTCTGGAATAGGTTGCAAGAGGCCGGCTTCCGTGGCCAAATCCAGAGTTCTGTTAAGGGGGTCGATGCCAATGTCGAAAAGCAGCGGAGACAGAGGGTCACCATGCCGGAGGCCCCGACCATGGAAGATGTTTAGTCCCGGAGTGCCATTGAGCAGAGCACGAGATGAGGCTGTGGAGAAGAGAATGGAGACCCAAGCCCACCACCTGGCAGGGAAGCCCTTGCGCTGCATCACATCAAGAAGATAGTCCTACCGCATGGAGTCAAAATCCTTTGCAATATCAAGCTTGAGGAGAAGCATGGGAGTGTGATTTCGATGAAGTCTCCTTGCCGTGTTCCTGACGTACATGAAGTTCTCGTGGATGCTTCTATTCTTAATGAAAGCACTTTGACAGTGAGAGACAAGCCCATTCATCTTGGGCCCCAAACGGCGCGGCATAGCCTTTGCGATGATCTTGGGGACAATGTGGATGAGGCTGATGGGGCGGAAGTCCGAAATGAAGTCAGCCCCCTCTTTCTTCGGCAAGAGGGCAATGTTTGCGGAGTTGAGGATGTGGAAATTGTTAGCCGAGAGCTCCGGAAGGCATCAATGACCCGCATAAGGTCCCCATCAACAATGTCCCAGCACGAGGCCATGAAATCCATGGAGTAGACATCCGGGCCGGGGGCTTTGTCTTTAGGAAAGTCGTCAATAGTAGATTTAATCTCCATGATGGAGAAAGGGAGTGCCAGATCATCGAGCACGGTAACAGAGGGGTTTATAGCATCCCAATCAAGGTCCAGTTGACGCGTAGGGGGTTGCCCCATCGAGTGCGAGAAGTGCTCGAAAATTAAGGCGGCCTTATCATCATGAGAGGCCGCCCATCCCCCATTATGGCTAAGTCTCTGAATGTGGTTTTTCCTCTTGCGGGAGTTGACCAGGAGATGGAAGTACTTGGTGTTGGCATCTCCCACACGAAGGTTCTTGATGCGGGAGGCTTGTCTTTTGCGAGAGCGCTCCAGAACTGCTAACCCCATTACCCTCTTCTTGAGACCCGCACACACAGACTTCTCATCCAACGACAGGGAGCGAGATTCCTGAGCAACGTCAAGCTGAAGAATGACGTCAAGGGCCATGAAGTATTGCAGCTTAAAGTCCGAGAAAATACTCTGACTCCAAGACCTTAATTTCCTCGCAGTGTACTTGAGCTTATGGTTGAGCACCTAAACAGGGTGCGTGTGAGAGGTCGGTTCCCCCCAAAGCTGAAGCCACGACATCCAAAAATCCCGGCATCCTGGACCAGAAATTCTCGAAGAGAAAAGAGGGAGGGCGACTTGGGCCATTCTGATTGGAGAGCATCAGCGGACAGTGGTCGGAGAGCGCGAAGGAGAGAGCGGTCAAAACATGATTCCCAAAAGCAAGGTCCCAGCTTGCATTACAGAAAGCCCGGTCCAGCTTAACCAAGGTTGGGGAGTCCCTCTCTGTGCTCCAGGTGAATTTCCTCTTCTGAAGCTTAATTTATTTTAGTTGACAAAAACTGAGCGCTTGGCGGAATTGACCCATGAGGCGGAGATCCAGGTTGGCTAGGGACGGCTGCTCGCCGGACTGCGGCTCTGGGGGTTCTAGGTTCTCCTCCCTGGTAGAGGTGACTTCAGACGAGGATGACTGCGCATCGAAGGTCCCATTCGAGGGGGCGCTGGAATTTCTCGACAAGGAGAGGCCGGCTTCTCCGGGTTTGGCATGGTCGACGGTCACAACGAACGGGAGGAAGTCGTACGACGAGATCGCTGATGAGTTATGGCGGGATATCGGGCTCTCATCGCCTGTGTCTTCAGATCGGAAGCGCGGAGCTTCGTCCTGCCCCCCGACCGATGAGGAGAAGGCTGAGGTCGTGAAATCGCCGCCTCGATATCGTTCTTCATCTCCGAAAGGCTTCCACATGGCTAGGCCGACGAGGCTAGGATGGCGAGGTCCAGTTTTATCGACCCAGCGTCTCACCGCCGGCAGTCCTTGGACAATTTTTTCGGGAGATGCCAGCTATGGCCCCGGCGGAGGCGCCCAGTTCGGATCACGTGATTTCCGGCGTGAGTCATGTAGTTCAAAAATCGGTTGATCCAGACCATTCTTCGCAATGGGCATATCTCGGCCATGTGTTTGCATCGCTGTCGAGTCCCATGTGAGTGGACCCGCCTAGGGCCGATCGATCATTTTTTATCCGCCCGGTTCCAATCTGATCGAGACGAGGACTGCCTCGTCGCTGTCGTCTACGAAGGAAACCCCCTCTGTCCCTCAACTGTCAACCGCCAATTGCCCGAGCGCTGCTTCTCCTCCGACCGCGCAGTGGGCGAGGAGCGGTCACCTGCCCGTCCCGGACCATGTCGGGCTCAGCGTCGTCGGGCGGCCTTAGAGGTTTCCCAACAACGGCTCCGGAAGTTGCGTCTGGAGGTGGAGGGTCTAGTGGTACAGCGACTTGGTCTGCTCTGGCGGCAAATCCGGTGTCGATGATCTTGGTAGAGCGGCAGCCCGCCCTCTATGCCTTAGCCGGGGGTATCAGTGTCGGTGGTTCATGCTCTGGTGACAGCTATTACCGTGCCTTTCAATCTGGGGGCTGCTACGTCAAAGAACAACAATAATAAATCCAAGAGGAAAAAGAAGAAAGTCGTTCCCATGCTCTACTAGCGGATCCGGTGGCGGCGACGCCTCCTGTCGTCTAGACTCACGTGGCAGTTTCTACCACTACTCCTGCGGTGGTGCGACCAAGGAAGAAAAAGTGTGCACATTGAAACATGGAGTCCCACGATACTAATCAGTGTACGATGGGTCGGTATTGCTTCATTTGTGACAGAATTTTCCATCCGACATCACGTTGTCCTATTCTCAGGTTGCCGAAGCCTTATGCGGGTTTGGGAGGTATTGGTAGCGTGGTTCAGTCATCTTCCGGATAGTGTGTTTAAGGCGCATCTTACATAGAGTGTGTCTCCTATAGCTATGGTGACGGCCTCTTGTGGGACAGTTTCAGCTGAGATAGTGCAGACTCTGGTGGCTCGGTTGTGTCGGGTTCAGTCTGCTTGGAAATGGGATGCTATTCCTCATGACGAGAACTCGTTTCTCATTAACTTCCCCTCGATGGCTGACCTGGCGAGTGTGGATGATTTCGAGATTAGAGTGCCTAATAGTCAGACTCGGGTGACCTTTAAGGCTTGGAGGCAGGAGGAGGTTATGCATAATCAGGAGCTTGGCACTACTTGGGTCAATGTTACCGGGGTGCCACACACTGTTAGCCATTTCCTCGGACTCTGGTCTGGGGCACTCTCATTGGTAGGACTCTGGATGTGGACCTTCTTGCTCTTCGTCATCGCAATATTGTCCGGATTCGAGGGGCTATGTGGAACGTTGATGTTTTCAGTCAAGATTGGTTAAGGCGGATGCGTTCATTACCTTCAAAGGATACACTTTTTGCTTTACCAAGGAGTACGATGATTTTGTGCCTGAGATGGATTTTGTACCGTACATGTGGAAACGTAATGGCAAGGCAGATGATGCTAATGGGGCCGAGGAGGGGAATCGGTCTGCTATTGGGGTTTTGCCGAGATCTGCTACAATTGATGAGGATATCCCTATGCCCCAAGCACCTGAGCCGAGTTCTTCTGCGGCGGGAGTGGTTTCGTCCTTGGAGATTCTTCGGGGGTATGCGGTCACTCCTCTCAACCCGAACCCGCATACTCCAAGACGGAAAGAAATTGTGGCTAAAGCTCGTTCTTTGCAATCTCTGGCAAATGCGAGAGGCGGGTCTTCGCCGGCTCCGTCACCTTCTGTTAACGTTCAGGTGGAGAACGTGTCAACGATCGTAGCTGGGACTAGTAACGATAGGCGATCGCAGCTTTCGTCCGCACATACGGAGCCTATGAAGCTGCTGGTTTCCGGCCTCACTAGCGCTATTGGCCCACAGAGGGAAGCCGACGATGATGGGCTGCGGCTGGTGGTTGGAGCCCAGAAGCACTGTGCTCCGAAGCGGGCCTCGCCGAGCATTTGGCGCCGGTGTGGTCTCCTTTGGCGTCGGACGGGGCGGCGGTGCGTTCCATTTCGCCGGGTGTGGACACGGGCCGTGGGCCGCTAAAGACGTGGGTGCAGGACGGGCCACAGTCGCTCGTGGTGGAAGCTGCTGCGCCTAGGTAGCGGGTCACCCCTATGCAGCAGGGAGGCGTGCTTCATGCTGGGCCGGTGGGAGCTTCGCCACCATTGCTGATGGCTGGTCCATCAGTCCTGCTCCACCAATTCGACGCTTGTGACTCTGTGTTGGCATCGGGGGTGGGTTTTTTTTTTGAACAAAGAGAGGGGTCAAAGACCCCCAGAGCTGCATTGTCATTACACGTGGTGGGAAATTTTTACAACTAGGTCCTTTACATTTCTTGCCCTCTAGACTTGAAAATTCGAAAAAAGACCTGGAACTTTACAGCAAAGACCCTGGAACAGAAGATAAAACGCAATCGGGTCCAAAGCCTTCTCCACCACCTCATCGCCGGCGACCTCCAGGCGAGAAGCACCAAGGCCAGAGCACAGAGCGCTCGAATCTCTCCCAAACCAGCGAAGGATCAGAACCGCCAGCAATCGGCTCGAGAGCGGGGACGAACCACTTGCCCTAAAGCCGATGGCGAGCACTGACAGCTTGTCCAGCGGGCCTCCGAAGCGGAGGTTGAACAAAGGCCACCCTCTTGGCCCTGATACGCGGAAGCAATCCATGCTTCGCGTGGCCAGCTCGTCGCCGCAACATCGCACCTAGTTCCTGTCCACGAAATGCAAAGAAGCGGCCTCCTCCTCCTTCCGCCCCTCGCCTCCACGGCCGGCCAGCAGAAGAACAACATCCACTTCTTCAGACTTCACAGAGAGGAACCGAGAGCACCCCAGAACCAGGGCACCACCATCGACCTTATGCGAGGAAGAGGACCCTGCCACCAACTCCTCCAAATCCCACCCCCACCACGAGAGCCACAGATCAGAGAGCGGAAGCAGCAAAACCACACAGGTTCGGGTCGGACTCACCTGCGAGGAGATCCTCGATGGCATGACGCCAAAACTCAAGCAACAAAGCAAACAGCAAACTCGAAAACCTAAACTACTTCTACACATGCGGGGCCGGCACCCTACGGCATCACCACACCAGCTAGCACGAGCGCTAGCGGCGGGGATGGCCGGAGAACGGCGAGGAAGACGGCGGTCGACCCTCAATGTACTGTAGCTGGGGAAAGGATGAGGCTCGGTCCCTCTCCGTTAATAGGTCCCTTCTTGAGTTTTCGGGGGTGGGTTTGACCTCAACTATCCCAGCCCCGACACCGACACCGTTAAGGAGGAGCACAAGACATTCCATCGCCGCAGATGGCTCGTCTTGCACGGACTAGCACTCTTTAGCGAGGGCGATGCGACGCAAGGCCGACAGCTTCAATGATTACGCCGGTATGGAAATTGTCAATACGTCTTTTCTTGCACTGTCAAACTCGAGTATCTCAGTTAAGTTGCATAGTGTAGGTTTTACTTTGGGCAATAATGTTGATAAAATTGATATTTTTGACGAAAGACTTGAGACATATAGAATATGACTGGTTAACAGTCATCCCAAAAAGTCTCGGTTAAGTCGTCCACACCTTACAGAGACGAGGAGGGGCTACATGACACAATTAATGCCTAGCTGCTCACTCATCTAGTAGGGGATGTTGACGAGGGGGGTTTGGATGAGGCAATGCTTAGTTTAGCTTATGATCTAAAAGCATCTAGCCGTAAGTCTAAAGACGTCTCTCTTAAGAAAAAGAAAAGCTCGCCACGAAAAAAGGCAAGAATAATCAAAAATCCAATTTTCCCCAATGAATGGAATCTTTTCGGACACAGAGGTCTTCGAGACTTGGCTAAACACGTTCGTATTGCGGACTCTATTCGGGATTATAATTTGGACTTTGTTGGTATTTCTGAGACTGGTAAACAAGATTTCATATCTGAAACGAAGTTTCATATCTGAAACAAAGCGGACAACTTTCTATGGAGTCTGGTCTCCATGTATGGAGCAGCCTAGGATGAACATAAAACTGCTTTTCTACGTACTAGGAAAAGGCCTATAGCCGCATCCCATAGCGCCGACGCACATGCATTCGTCTCCGCCAGCGGTATGTACCGTCGGCGCGCAAAATGTTGGTGCGCCGGCGCTAGCACGGTACCCCCGGCGCGCACGCAACACCCCGCGCCGGCACTAAAGGTATGCCACCCCGGCCCCTCTGATAAACATACCCCCGGCGCCCCGCTTCCCTGCGCACCGGCGGTAACTGCAGTTAACCCCGGCGCGTTGTGGGGCCACGGCGCCGGCGGTAACCCTGCACTTACCCCCAGCGCCCCTGCATGCATACGCGCCGGCGGTAAGTCTAGGATTTTTATCTCCACACCGCCCCCCCCCCCCCGTGGACCGCCTTTTTAGTCTTCTAAAACCTAAACAAAAATGATAAAATGTTTAAAAAATAAAATCCTTTGATCTATGGGTAGTTGAACTTTTATGCATGTAGTGTCTAGTCGGTATAGAAATTTTGAAATATGAATTTTGACCTTTTATGCAAAATTCAAAAATAAAACGTAAAACGGGCATAACTTTTGCATACGACGTCGAAAAAACGCGTTTACTATATCAAAAAAATCGTGAACAAATTTCCAATCCAACCTCACTCGCCTTCGGCCTCAACGTCCTATATGTTAAAAAAAATTAAGAAAAGATGATAACAATGTCATATTTGGATTCCTCGTATTTTCTGATCAATTTAGACATATCATTTGTCAAATTTATACTTATGGATTTGTAGATATCGTCCAATAGTTAAGAGGATTGATAGCACTATACTTACAAGAAAGAATGAGATGTTCCTAGGTAGCTCATAGGGATGGAACTAAGGAGTTAAGCGTGATGGGCCTAGAGTAGTGGAAGGATGGGTGGCCCAATGGAAAGTTGACCAAAGTTGACAAAGGGGACCTAGAATGATAGAGAAAAAATTCAATTAAATCGAATATATGTTTTTATTTGTTTTGGAAAAAAATATTTTTTTTCAAATTTTTTTTAAAATTCCAAAAATCAATTTTTAGAAAAAAAAAAATCCGAAGGTTACCGCCGGCGCGTGGGGTGTTGGTGCGCCAGCGGTAATTTTTGTACCGCCGGCGCAGTGAGTCTACGCGCCGGCGGTAACTTTTTACCTCCGGCGTGAGCATCGCCGGCGCATGCCTATGCGCCGGCGATAAGCCTTTTTTTCGCGCCGGCGGTAAGCCTTTTCCTAGTAGTAAACTTAGCGAAAGATAATCCTTATCCTATAATTATAGGATGTGATTTTAATTTTCTAAGATATCCTCATGAGAAGAGTAGAGGCAGATTCGACAACCATTGGCCTCTCTATTCAATGCTGTAATTGACAGACTGGATTTAAAAGAGGTTACAATGTCCGGGAGACAGCTCACTTGGGCTAATAGCCTCCCAGAGCCGACATACGAAAAGTTGGATCGTTTGGTGATGGATGCTAATTGGGAATCTAAATTTCCAATGGCGTCAGTACGGGTCCTCGAACGTATTGAGGAATTATCGGATCATGCTCCCATATTATTAACTAGTGGTTCTCATAAATCCCACTGTAAACACCAATTAAAGTTTGAATTAGGATGGTTACATCGGGAGGTTTCGAGGACATGGTTAAAATGGTGTGGGCACGCCAGTCAAAGGTCTCACCCTGCTAGATAGGTGGAATAATAAAATACGCGCCTTGCGTAAACACCTAAGGGGTTGGGCGAGATATATAGTTGGACAATTAAAAAAAGATAAGTCTTGTCTGTCGTCAATTATTGATGAATTAGAGGCTTTTGCGGAATGGATACCACTAACTATGCAAGAGATTGACCTTAAAAAGAAATCCAATGCGGAGTTGGTGGGTATCCTTCACAAGGAAGAGCTTAAGTGGTACTAACGATCCAAAGCACGCTTTATATTAGAAGTAGATTCGAATACGAGATACTTTCATATTCTAGCTAATAGAAGACATAGATAGAAACTCATTCATTCTTTGTCCCAAGACGAAGGCGTGATTGAAGGTAACGAGCAGCTAAAAAATTACATCACAAAGTACTATAAAAATATGTTCGATGAACCAGAGGAGACTTTTGTCTCGATGAATGAAACATGAATAGATGACATTCCTAAAGTTTTCGATGAGGAGAACTGATACGTCCAAAACATATCGTCTTTTCCAAACACTTTTATTATTGTTTTCCTCTAAACTTGTGAGTTTTGGATACCACTGATACGTCTCCAACGTATCTATAATTTCTGATGCTCCATGATCATATTATGTCAATTGATACTTGTTTTATACCTTATTTATAGCATTTTTATACGTTTTTCGGGACTAACCTATTAATAAGATGCCAAGTCCTAGTTCCCTGTTTTCTGTTGTTTTTGGTTTCAGAAAAGTTGTTCCGATAACATTCTCGGAATTGGACCCCACAAAGCCCGAAGTTTCTATTTTCCCCGGAAGCATCCAGAACACCGAAGAGGAGTCGAAGACGGGCAACACGGGGCACACCATAGGGTGGCGCAGGTCCCCCTGGTCGCGCCACCTATGGTTGTGGGGCCCCTGGAGCTCCACCGCCTTTGCCCTTTCTCCTATTTAATCCCCCGGGATGGAAAACCCTAAGCACCTGATCAAAAATCCGTGAATTTTTCCTCAGCCACCCTCACCGGCAACCCTAGATCAGGGGGTTCTGAAGCTGTTTCCGGCACCCTGCAGGAGAGGAGATCGTCACCGGAGGCTTCTACATCACCATGCCCACCTCCGGAGTGATGCGTGAGTAGTTCATCCTTGGAGTACGGGTTCGTATAGCTGTAGCTAGATTGTTGTCTTCTCCTCATATGCCTCCATGTTTAGATCTCGTGAGCTACCTAACATGATCGAGATTGATCTTATGTAACTGTATATGCTGTGTTTGCTGGGATCCGATGAATATTTAACTTATGCCAAGTTGATTATAGTATTTATTTGCATATGCTATTTGTGATCTTGCATGCTTTCCATTGTTAGCGGTTTCTCTGGCCAAGTAGTTGCTAGTGACTCCAAGAGCGAATATTTATGCTCGATATGGGTTCCCCCTCCTCACCACCTTGCTCGAGTGACAGAAAAGTGAAGGGGGGATGTGATGTTGCCATCAAGGAGAAAACAGCGGTGTGAGTGCCCGCGTGCATAATTATTGCTTACATTACACACTTTGTTTAATGCAGTTATCTGTTGCTTGCAACTTAATACCTAAGGGGGTTCAGATGATAACCTGAGGGTGCATTATTAGTCATAGATGCAGTTGGCTTACGGTCTATGTATATTGTTGTAATGCCAGCACTAAATATCATAGGAATATTCATGTCATATTGTGCACTACGGTGCAACCTCTATTTGTCAAATGCTCAACTATAATTTGTTCACCCAACATGCTATCTTTTATGGAGAGACACCACTAGTGGACCTATGAACCCCGGTCCATTTTTCAACACTGTTAAGAAAACCACAACTATTTATTGCTTTCTTTACTTACTGCAAGCATACATCATTTTACACACTATACGTCTAATCTTTATTTTTAGCAAGACCGGTGAGATTAACAACCTCATTGTACTGTTGGGACAAAGTATTTTGGTTGTGTTGTGTGCAGGTTCCACGTTGTTGCTGACACCGGTGAAGTGCCAGCACCACCGTCAGTGGCATCAACCTTCCTGAGATCCTATTCCTCCTACTGGATTGATAACCTTGGTTCTTAACTAAGGGAGATTCTTTCCACTTGCTCATGACACCTTCCTCTTGGGGTTTCCAACATACCATCAAAGGGAATCAAGAATTTATGGCGCCATTGTTGGGGAGGAATAAGTCTTCTGGCAAGGGGACTCCCTCACTCTCAACTTCTTTATTTTGTTTATTGTCTTGTTTTTTTTTGCTTCTCTTTATCAAAAACACAAAAAAAATTAGTTTACTTTATAGATGTTATTTATTTGCTTGCTTTTATTCTGCTAAAATGAGTGCCTCTGAGAATACTAAGTTGTGTGACTTCACTAGCACAAACAACAATGATTTTATTTGTACACCTATTGCTCCACCTGCTCCTATTGCTGCTTTCTATGAGATTAAACCTGCTTTATTAAATCTTGTTATGAAAGAGCAATTTTCTAGTATTAGTATTGATGATGCTGCTGCCCACCTTAATAATTTTGTTGAACTATGTGATATGAAAATATATAAAGATGTCGATGGAGATATTATTAAACTAACATTATTTCCTTTCTCTTTGAGAGGAGGAGCTAAAGAATGGTTGTTATCTTTGCCTAGAAATAGTATTGATTCATGGACTAAGTGTAAAGATGCTTACATTGGAAAATGTTATCCTCCTGCTAAGATTATATCCCTAGAAAGTGACATAATGAATTTTAAACAATTTGATGATGAACATGTTGCTAAAGCTTGGGAAAGAATGAAAACTATGGTGAAGAATTGTCCCACTCATGTACTGACTACTTGGATGATTATACAAACCTTTTGTGCAGGACTGAATTTCTCCTCAAGGAACCTATTGGATTCAGCTGTTGGAGGTACCTTTATGTCCATCACTTTGGGCAATGCAACAAAGCTTCTTGATGATATGATGATAAATTATTCAGAGTGGCACACTGAGAAAGATCCATAAGGTAAGAAGGTAAATTCTATTGAGGAAACCTCCTCTTGGAGTGAAAGGCTTGATGCTATTATGTCTATGCTTGTTAATGGTAAAGCTCAAGTTGATCCTAATAATGTTCCTTTATCCTCTTTGGTTGCTCAAGAAGATCATGTTGATGTAAACTTTATTAGAAATAATAATTTTAACAACAATGCTTATAGAAATAATTTTGGTGGAAACAATTATAAGCCTTATCCTCCTAATGATGGTTATGGTAATTATTATGGAAACTCCTACAATAGCAATAAAATCCCTACCTCTGATCTTGAAAACATTCTTAGAGAATTTATTAGCACCCAAACTGCTTTTAATAAATCTGTTGAGGAAAAGCTTGGTAAAATAGATATTCTTGCCTCTAAAGTAGATAACCTTGCTATTGATGTTGATTTTCTAAAACTAAATTTTTTTGCCAGAAGATGTTAAACAAAGCAAAACTTTGAATGCCATTCAAGTTCAAATTGATGATAATGTTAGGTTGATGGCTGACTTACGTGCTAGGTGGGAAAGAGAAGATGAATTGGTTAGAAACAATAATATTGCTAGAGTTTGCACTATCACAACCACTAGTAAAACTGAAGCTCCAAGTGCTACTAAACCTCCTACTATCAATGGTAAAGTAATTGGTGTTAATAAAGTCCCTACTCCTTTGGTGAAACGTGCTAAATTGCCTCAAACTACTGAAATTCCTCCTGATAAAAGTGCTGAAATTTTTAGAGATGTGGGAGATAATGGTTCCATTACTTTTGATGATAATAATATTGATTTTGATGATTGCAATATCTCTGAAGTTATTATGTTTCTAAAAACTCTTGCTAGAAGTAACAATGCTAGTGCCATGAATATGGCCTTTACTAAACATATTACCAATGCTCTCATGAAAGTTAGGGACGAAAAGTTGAAACTTGAGACATCTATCCCTAGGCAATTAGATGATGGTTGAGAGCCTATCATTAAGATAATAAATGATTTTGATTGCAATTATTTGTGTGATCTTGGTTCTAGTATCTCTGTTATGCCTCAAAAGCTTTATAATATGCTTGATTTACCACCGTTGGAACACTGTTATTTGGATGTTCATCTTGCTGATAATGCTAAGAAGAAACCTCTTGGTAGAATTGATGATGTTCTTATTATGGTTAACAATAACCTTTCCCCTGTTGATTTTGTTGTTATGAACATTGAATGTAATGCTTCTTGTCCTATTGTTTCGAGAAGACCTTTTCTTAGAACTGTTGGTGGTATTATTGATATGAAAGAGGGGAGTATTAAATATCAATTCCCCCTCAAGAAAGGTTTGGAACACTTGCCTAGAAAGAAGATGAAGCTAACTTTTGAATTTATTATTAGAGAAAGATATGATGTTCATGCTTTTTCACTTGAAAATACTTGAGTTGCCCTTTTTATGCCTAGCTGAAAGGCGTTAAAGAAAAGCGCTACCGGGAGACAACCCATTTTATTTCGCTGTTTTCAACCCGTTTTATTTCGTTTTCTTTTGTGTGCTTTGCACCGGGGTGTTGTCAATTTCCTTAGAAACCCTTCTGTATCTTTTATTTTGAGTTTTTGTTGAGCCAAGTAAATCCTCTAGTGAAAAGTTGAGGTTATATTTCGGATTTCTGCGCAGGAAACAAATTTCTGCTGTCCACTGTTAATTCCGTTAAAAATCACAGAAAATTCGAAATGACCTGAGTTTTTTGTGCTTAATCTTGAGGTATATACGCAACTTTTCTTAGTTTAATACTTTTTGATTTGGGAAACATAATACTTTTGAAAATAGATCTTTACCTGATGTTCTATTTTGACAGATTTCTGCCATTTATCGCATTTGCATCTTAATCTCTTTCTTTTGGTGTTCTTTTGAGAAAAAGAGTTTTAAAAGAAGTTGTGAAAGTAGCTAATGTTTTTTTGAGTGTTATACTTGTGTTGAAACTGAACCATGTGAATTTATTATTTCAATTGCACTAACTTTGGTAATGAAGATTGTGAGAATTTGTGTGTGAAGGACGTTTTCAAGGGTCAAGAGAAAAGGATGATATGATGTGACCAATAATAATGAAAAGCCTAAGCTTAGGGATGCCCCGGTGGTACATCCAAAAAAATTCCAAGAAGATTAAAGCGTCTAAGCTTGAGGATTCCCAAGGCACACCCTTCTTCATCAACAAATTATCATGTCACTTCTAGTGAAACTATATTTTTATCCGGTAGCATCTTATGTGCTTTACTTGGACCGTCTTTTATTTTTGTTCAGTTTATTTTTGCTTTTGCTTTCATTTTATTTTCTTTTTCAATAAGCTTGGTTGGACCTCAACATTATTTTATTGGAGAGTGACACGCTCCTCTTTTTCATGAGAATACATTGTATTCTTAATGTCTGTCTAGCTGCTGCATTTATTTAGCTCATGTTTTGCATGCATCTCTTATTAGAGTTGTTAGTTTTAGTACTGCTATGTGAGTACTATCATGTTTGCTTGCTGTATCATAAAGACTATTTTTTTAAAGCATGGTTTGTATGGTGCTTGTTGGGAGAAAGAAAAGTGCTGCTTGAAGTTGAATTTATAACAATACTAGTAGAAGCCTGTATAGACTGTGGCTAGAACTTTTTCATGCCATGCTAAATGTTATTTTAGTTTTAAATCCTTGTGGTTATTTAATAGCATGATTAGCCTCAAATATCTCAGAGTGTTTAATATGTATTGAAAGATTCATGAGTTGTTCCTGTCATAGTAAAGCATCAATATATGGTATTCTCTTTCGAATGTATTATTTGGTTGACTTGGCGATGCTCACACCATGTTTATGACTACAAACCAGTCACGAATATCCTCCATGACCACTTAGTTTTTGAACTTGTGATACTGCTTATGTTTTAATTAATGATTCTTATGTCGCTATGCATGATTATGGCTCTTATGATCTCTTGATTTGTCGCTCCCAGACCAATATCAATGCAAACAAGTTCTCTTCACTATTTTTGCCCCTCATTTACCAGGCAAAGCATAATTGTGTAAACAAAAGAGAAAGAGGGATGACCTTCTACACCAGTTGCCTCGTTCACCATGGGAGCCGCTCTTGTGAATCCAGTTGGCTTGTGACGTACTGTATTTTCTGTTTACCATTCGTTGACATTAGCATACATCTCCCAAAATATAGACACTCAGTTTCAAACTTTTAATACCTTTGTTTAATAAAATAAAAGATCTAGCACATGAGTGATCCCTGCTTCCCTCCGCGAAGGGCCTTTCTTTTACTTTTATGTTGAGTCTCCATCTTATAACTTTATGCACAATGGAGAGAGCATTTTTGCCATTCCGAGTTCTATGTGCAATTGTCCCATAAGCATCCATAATTACTTCATGATGTGATATTATTTGTTCTTAAATTATTTGTTCTAGACTTCCTCATGAACTTTGAAGGTTTCCTGGTATTTATGTTTTTCCCCACTATTAAGGACTAGCAAAATATCACTTTTCCATGCTTTCTCTATACCTGAAACAAACGTCTACCTTTCTTTTGCATTATTATTCATGATCCTTTATTTGAGTTACTCTTCGTGATGCAAAGTAATTGCTATGCTTTATTATTAAAGTTTTATTTATCATGTCTGTGTTTTAAAGTTTTATGATCTCAGCGTTCATATGCTTTTACATTATATTGATCAAGTTTATGTTATTAGCATGTCACCTCAGAAATCATTGTTTTATCGTTTACCTACTCGAGGACGAGTAGGAACTAAGCTTGGGGATGCTTGATACGTCTCCAACGTATCTAGAACTTCTGATGCTCCATGATCATATTATGTCAATTGCTACTAGTTTTCTCCCTTATTTATCGCATTTTTATACGTTTTTAGGGACTAACCTATTAACAAGATACCAAGTGCCACTTCCTTGTTTTCTGCTGTTTTTTGTTTCAAAAAAATTGTTTTGGAAACATTCTCGGAATTGGACCCCACAAAGCCCGAAGTTCCTATTTTCCTCAGAAGTATCCAGAACACCGAAGAGGAGTCGAAGACGGGCAACAGGAGGGGGCACACCACAGGGTGGCGCGGGTCCCCCTGTCCGCGCCACCTATGGGTGTGGGGCCCCTGGAGCTCCACCACCTTTGCCATTTCGCCTATTTAATCCCCCCGGATGGAAAACCTTAAGCACCTGATAAAAAATCCCCAAAAAGTTCCGCAACCGCGTCACGGTCAACCCTAGATCAGGGGGTTCTGAAGCTGTTTCCGGCGCCCTGCCGGAGAGAAGATCATCACCGGAGGCTTCTACATCACCATGCCTGCCTCCGGAGTTATGCGTGAGTAGTTCATCCTTGGACTACGAGTTCGTAGCTGTAGCTAGATGGTTGTATTCTCCTCATATGCCTAAATGTTTAGATCTCATGAGCTACCTAACATGATCGAGATTGATCTTATGTAACTCTATATGATGTGTTTGCTGGGATTCGATGAATTTTGAACTTACGCCTAGTTGATTATAGTCTTTATTTGCATATGCTATTTGTGATCTTGCATGCTTTCCGTTGGTAGTGGTTGCTCTGGCCAAGTAGTTGCTAGTGACTCCAAGAGGGAGTATTTATGCTCGATAGTGGGTTCATGCCTCCTCACCACCTTGCTCAGGTGACAAAAACGTGAAGGGGGCGGATGTGCTGTTGCCATCAGGGAGAAAACAGCTGTGAGAGTGCCCACGTGCATAATCATTGCTTACATTACATACTTTGTTTAATGCAGTTATCTGTTGCTTGCAACTTAATACCTAAGGGGTTTCAGATGATAACCTGAGGGTGCATTATTAGTTATAGATGCAGATGGATGTCGGTCTATGTATATTGTTGTAATGCCCGCACTAAATATCATAGTAATCTTCATGTCATATCGTGCATTACGGTGCAACCTCTATTTTTTAATTGCCGAGCTGTAATTTGTTCAGCCATCATGCTATATTTTATGGAGAGACACCACTAGTGAACCTATGAACCCCGGTCCATTTTTCCACACTGTTAAACAAACCACAACTATTTACTGCTTTCTTTACTTACTGCAAGCATACATCATTTTCCGCACTTTACGTCTAATCTTATCTTTTAGCAAGACCGATGAGATTGACAACCTCACTGTACTGTTGGGACAAAGTATATTGGTTGTTTTGTGTGCAGGTTCCACGTTGTTGCTGACACCGGCGAAGCACCAGCTCCACCGTCAGTGGCATCAACCATCCTGAGATCCTCTTCCTCCTACTGGATTGTTAACCTTGGCTCTTAAATGAGGGCAATTCTTGCCACTTCCTCATCACACCTTCCTCTTGTGGTTTCCAACACACCATCAAAGGGCATCAGCACTAACACGGACTAACGCTATTTTCAGCAAAATTACCTTGGTGTCTCGTTTTTGTGTAGAAAAATCAACTTTCGGGAAATTGCCGATAAAACACCTTGAGCTTATATCACCAGAGGACCCCGGGAGCCAGAAGGACACCTAGAGGGGGGATAGGTGGGGCCTAGAACACCCCTAGGCACCCAACCCCAGGCCGCGCCGCCAGGTGGTGTGGGGGACACCTCCACCCCCTCGGGCTCCCCTTTCGACTACATATGACCCGTAAACCTAAAATACGAGGGGGTTCGTCATATTCCATAGAAACAAAACAGAGCGCCGCCTCCACCTAGAAACTAAATTTGGGGATCAAGAGTTCATGTTCTAGCGCCCTGCCGGGATGGGTATTCGAAGGAGATCATCGCCATCGACAACGCCACCACTTCTCCATCAACCATCCATGATTCCCCCGTCCATGTGTGAGTAAACATCAATGTACGCTGAGAGGGAGATGAAAGGGATTGGATGAGATTGATCTTGTAATAATGCCAGATTGTTAGGGCATAGTGCCTTGTATCCATTGTTAGTGTTTTATACCGTTGTTGCAACTTGTTATGCTTAATGCTTGACACTAGGGCCCGAGTGCCATGATCTTAGATCTTAACATGTTATTGTTTCGTGGGTATAATTATATTTCTTGATCATATCTGCAAGTTGTTTACATACATAACTGTTTGGAACTCGAGGCCCCAAAGTGACAGAAATTGGGACAACCGGAGGGGATGGTTTTGATGTGAGGGTCACGTGTGTTCATGGAGTGTTAATGCTTTGTTTCGGTGCTTTATTAAAAGGAGCACCTTAATTACCAGTAGTTTTCCTTGAGGCCCCGATGCAACGGGCTGGTAGGACAAAAGATGTTGTGCAAGTTTCTCATTGTCAGCACGTACGACTATATTGGAACACATGCCTATGGTTAGCCTAGAACTTGGATGCTTTATTATTATTATCTCCAATGCACATGTTTAGATTATTACATGACCTTTGTTATCCATGCAACGCCCGTTCATCCATTCCCTCTATTCCTATGGTACTAACGTCCTGCTGTTTCCCGCGATTGCTACTGTTGTTACTATTTTATTCCTGCTTTTAGTTTGCTACTACTTCTGTTATAAAACTATACCACTGATAAATTGTTGCGAGCAAGTCTACTTTCAGGTGCAGCTGAATTGACAACTTTTTTTTTTTTGAAATTAGCTGAATTGACAACTTAGTTTTTAAAGCTAATAAATATTCTTTGGCTCCCTCTGTGTCGAATCAATAAATTTGGGTTTTACTTCCCTCAAAGACTGTTGCGGTCCCATATGCTTGTGGGTCATCAAGACTATTTTCTGGCGCTGTTGCCGGGAAGCATAGCTTTATTTATTTTGTCACTTGAACGTGATATTGTTTGCTGCAAGCCTTTCATAATGGGAAAGACTCGTGATGGAAAAGTTCCTATATTACCATCCACTACAAGGAGAGGTACAACTCTGAACACCTATGTTGCTCTTGATTCACCGCCTATTATGAGTAAGCTTCGTACACCACCACATGCTACACGCACTGTTACTTCTGCTGAGTCTGAAAATGCTTCTGATACTTTTGATGATGCTTCTACTATGCTTGATGATACTGGTTCTCTAGGTACTTTACTAGATGCTACAATTGCTAAATCCAAATAAATTGAAAGTGCTGAAATTCCTGTTGAAAATATTGGTACACCTGTTAATTCACCTGAGTTTATTGATAATCTTGATGACACCTATATCGAACTTAATGATGACTTTATTAAGGAAGCTCAAGCTACTACTGGTGCAAGTTCTCTTAAGTGTCTTCTTGCAATACACGTTCTTAAATATAAATCTTCTCTTGATGCTAAGTTTGCAACATCTCCCATACACATTAGAGACAAGGATTATGATTTCTCTCTAGATTTATCTTACATATCTATTGTTGAGAAGGAACCTTTTTGTGGAACTGAAAGTAAAAGTGCTATGGAACATATGAATGAGCTTTCATCTTTGCGTAGTTTATTTTCTGATGATACTAAATTGCGTACTTATTTTGTTACCAAGATCTTCCCTTTCTCATTGAAATATGAAGCTAAAACTTGGTTTAGCAATCTGTCACCTGGATCTACTACTAGTCCTATGGATTTGGTTCATGCTTTCTTTCAAAAATATTTTCCTGCTACTGCCCAACATGTTGTTGTGCAGGAATTTTTTAACTTTGAGCTAATTGAAGGAGAGAAATTGCCTGAATCTTGGACAAGGTTTTGTTCGTTGATAATAGCTAGCCCTGGCTACCCATTACCTAAAAATGAGATCCTAGATATATTTTATAATGGACTAACTGTTGAATCTAGGACATACCTAGATAGTTGTGCTGGTTGTGTTTTCAGGAAAAGAAGTCCAGAAGAATCCAAGGAATTAATCTCTAAAATAGCCAAAAATAATGATGGTTGGAATATACCTGAGCCTACACCTACACCTACACCAGAGCCAACACCAATACCAACATCCAAGAATAGAGGGATGATTGAATTAAATGATGAAGTGATGAAGGAAGTCAAGAAATCTCTTAAAGAGAGGGCTATTAAATCTGAAGATGGGAAGAATTTACCTCCTATAGAAGAATTATGTAAGCCTATTCCTCATCCATTAACAATTGAGGTAAACTCTCTCCAATACTTTGATAATAGAGATATTCCCTATTCTAAACAACCAGATCAATGCTTAGATGATTTTGATAATTATGTTGTTAAGCAAGACAACTTTAATATGAGAGTGCGAAATCACCTTATGGAAAACTCTAGAGATATTGATAATTTGCATGGTATTATTGAGAGAACCTCTAATGATGTTAAAATGCTTGTTAAACATTTTCATATGGTTCAAACTCAAATCGATCAACTCACTAAAGTGCAAAAATATATGCTAGCTAATGCTTTTAGAGAAAAACATGTCTGTGAAATAATTACTAGAAGTGGTGTTTCTATTCAGGACCCCTTGTATCCCGAAGCACATCCTAAAAGAATTGAACAAGATTCTCGGCAACCTAAAAGAAATAGTTCTCCTTCTAAGAAAAAGAAGAAGATCATAAAACTGTTGTAGAATCTCCTGAACCTGCTTAAGATCCTAATAGTATATCTATTTCTGATGCTGAAACTGAAAGTGGTAATGATAAAAGTGATGCTTCTGATAAAGACGAAACTGTAGCCGAACCTGAAAAACAAACTAAAAATGTGAAGTATACTAAGGAGGAATTCATTGCTAATAAACATGGTAATAAACGAGAGCCTTGGGTACAAAAAGCAATGCTTTTTCCTAATAAGAAACACAAATCAAAGGAAGAAGAACATTATAACAAGTTTTGTGAGTGGATGAAACCTATGTTATTGCAAATCCCTTTGTTTGATGCTATTAAACTGCCTCCTTATTCTAAATATATGAAAGATATTGTCTCTAACAAAAGGAAGATCCCTAATGAGAAAATTTCCACTATGCTTGCTAATTTTTCTTTCAGTGGCATGGTTCCAAAGAAGCTTGTAGATCCTGGTATTCCTACTATCCCTTGTTCTATTAAAAATAATTATGTTAGAACTGCTTTATGTGACTTGGGAGCTGGAATTAGTGTTATGCATTTCTCTCTTTATAAGAGACTCTCTCTTGAAAAATTGATACACACTGATATATCTTTGCAAATGGCTGATAAGTCTACTACTATTCCTGTTGGTATATGTTAGAATATTCATGTTCAAGTTGCTACTCGTTATTTGATATTAACTGACTTTGTTGTGTTGGAAATGCTTAAGGATGATTATATGTCTATTATTCTTGGGAGACCTTTTCTTAAAACTTCAGGTTCTATTATTGATTTCAATAAAGGAAAAGTAACTTTTAATGTTAATTATAAAGAGCATATTGTTTATTTTCCCAAGGAGATTGACAAAAGATATGGTCTAAATTCAATAGAAAATATTGAGACCATCAAGATTGGAGAATTTATTGTCCCATTCAAAAGCCACCAAAAGAATGTAAAATTATTGTGATTGGTACTATCTCTATCAAGGTTGAGGTAACATAATTATTTAGTGATATGCAAAGTTTTGCTTGATATAAAAATTGTTCTGGTAACAAGACTTGATCACCCTTGTTAATAAAATGATTTTGAATGAAGAGGACAATGTTTTAACTATGTTTTCACCTTCCCCATTATGTTTTAACCATGCTTGCTTCTGTTTTCACCTTGCTACTTAAGTGTAATCATGTTTTCCATCATCTATTCATGCTTTCCTCATGTTTTCACCCTGATTACTATGGTTATGCATGTTTTCACCACCCGTAATTTTGTTTTCACCACTTCCACCTTTGTTTTCTTTGGTTATTTTTTCATTGGAGTGGCATAGAACCTCAGTAGTACTGGTTTTGATTTTGTTTTCCACCTTTTTTACTTTTGTTTTTCTGGATTTTTATTAATTATTAAATTATGGAAATACCTCAAAAATAAAGTTTCTCGAAAAGTTCAAGAAAAATTATAATAAATTCTTACGTAAAAAATGAGGCAAAGAGCCACCTGGAAGACCCCAGGGGGACCCACCAGTCACGCACCCTATAGGGGCGCGGCCTGTCCCCTGGTAGCGCCAGCACATGGTGTGGGGCCCCTGGACCTCCACTAACTCTCTCCCCTGCCAAAGATTCCTCTCTCACCCCACAAACTCAAAACATTTCCTTCAACCCGAGTTCTTTCTGTTCTTCCTCGAGATTTTTCGACCGCTTTGCTCAGCCCATCACTTGTGCTGAAATTTGGTGCATTTGCTCTCCGGTATGTGACTCCTCCGATTATCCAAGTAGAATTCTATTTGGTGGAGTATTTCTTGAGTATTTTGGTACTTTAGGTGAAATCATTATGTGAGTTTGCATGCTTGATTTGAGTATGAATAATATAGCTTTGATGCATGTTTAGCTCTCCTGTAAATCTCTATGGTAGTTTCCACCTTGTAGTTGCTTGAATAGATTTTTGTTATGATTGTTAAAAAATTCAGAGATGGAGCACAATGTGCATCAACTAAACCAGCATGAGTTGGAGTTGGATGAGGTCATGCCTGTGCACCGTGAAGAAAGAGTGTTTCCATCGATCTATCCATGCCAGGAGTTCATGCAGATTGCGGGAGTTCTACAGGATTTCTATACTCTTGTGCATAATGCAGGATTGGACCGCTTCATTGAGGATGAACCTACTCAACATGTTAAGCTAACTATGTCTGTGGTGCAGGAAATTCGCTTTAGATGGTCTTCAACTAACCTTATGGTCCATTACAAAATTTATAACAAAGCTGTAGACTTGCCTTTCAGTGATTTTTGTGCAGCTATCAAGGTACCAGAGTGGGGTTCATGTGAGAAAATAAGAGGGAAGCCTAAACCACCGCTGGATTTACCTGAGGAGATTTTCCAAGGAAGAGGCTTCACGAGGGAGAGTGGTAAAATACTATAAATTTAACTCCCTAGCATTTGATACTTTGCTTATTATATTTCTAAATGTGTGTTAGCTAGAAAAACTGCCAACAAGCTATCAATTTATTATGTGGCTTTTATCTCAGCTGCCCTACAACGTGATAGGTCTTATAACTTTGGTGCTTTAGTTGCTTACCGTCTCTCACTTAACCGTGAGAAGGGCGAATTTTATGGAGGTCTTATTGCCTCACACTTGCTAGCTTTGCATGGTGTGGATCCACACCCTTTAGACCTCCGGTTTCCTTTAGAGAGGCTGGACCTTGTTTCCATGATTCAACTTATGTTTCTCTCTACCAATGCTCACATGAATAATTTATCTTATGGAATAAATTTCTCCAAATAATCCAGGTGGAGAGTGACTAAAATTGATAGAGTAGTACTTTTGCATGCACCTCCTTTGTTTAATCTTAATGACATGCAAGGATGGATGCTTTCTGAGAGTGAGCTGGACGCATACATTGAGCACCACCCTTAGCATGGGGAGGATGCCGGAGAGGGGGACGATAGTGATTTTGTCCAGCCCTTTGACACTGCAGGGATCCCGTGCCACCACTCTGGATATGACTATGAGCTTGCTTCTTCATCTTATTCTTGGGAGCCCAAGTATGACCATGCGAGGGACAACACACCACAGTGGGGATACTTCCCGCGCCGTGATTGATCTCCACTTAGGCCAAAAGCCTAAATTTGGGTGGAGGTATACTGACATCGCATTCATTTATATATCATGTTTCCGTCGGTTCTTCGTATATCCATGTTTTTCATTTCGTTTGCTTCTTTCGTTTCTCTTTATTTTTGTTACTTTATTCTTGCTTTTCAAAACACAAAAAGACCAAAAATATTTCTGTTGTTTCTCTTTATTTGCTTCTTTAGTTTTTTTTGTTGGTTTGCTTTCTTTTCTCGTTTTGGTTTAATATTAAAAAATCCAAAAATATTCTGCTTTGTTTGTTCGTTTCCTTCTGTTCTTGTTGTAATTCGAAAATCCAAAAATATTTGTTGTTATTCTTTGGTTTTGTAAAGTTTGTTGCAGAGTTCGCCGGACTTCCATGTCTCCTTTGGAGCTTGGTTATCATTCTATATTATTCAATCCACAAGTGAAGAGCAATAATGATTACTTACGGCAATCCAAGTTGTGGTGAGAGGCTGGTATGAACTTTATTTGTTTTATTTTTGTACATATACTTATCCATGTGAACATGCTTAGTTTGTTAGTGTAAGGTGTATATTATTTAATCGATGCTTAGTAGTTCATGATCTCACGTGTTTAGTTCCAACTTATTAATATAAGATAGCATGTCGTATGAATGTTTGCTTGCATTGTTTTATTCATAGAAGGGTATGACATTGTGGTATCTCCCTTTGATTGTTTCGCTTGAATCGACTTGGTACATGCCCATGCATGCATATGACTGAAAAAAAAAACTAAATTAAGCATAGATGCTTTATTTTGCCTCAGAGTATTGGTATCATTTTTATGCCCCTATTATTTTTGTTTTGTCGCAAGCATGATTATGACAGTTGTTGCTCTCTTGATTGTCGCTCCCCGTCTATTGCTAGCCTTCACCTGTACTGAGTATGAGCTCTAATCGTGCATCCAACTCCCAAAAACCAAAGTTTCCAAATGTGTCCACCATACCTACTTATATATGTGGTATTTAACCGCCACTCCAAGTAAATTTCTCGTGTGCTAGTGTGCTACCTTTAAAACCTTCGAAAAATTATTCCTGTTTTGTGCCCCTGTTATAGATCGTGAGGACATAAATAGAGAATCTTTATCTCACTTGTTGATTGGATTTCACACCCTAGACTAGTGGCTTCATCCGCTATCCAAATGATAGAAGAGCCGGCAGTGGGGTGCCCAACCCCAAATTAATAGAACAAATTCTCTTCACTATTTTTTCCTCTGATTAATCAGTAAAAGCATAATTGTGTAAACAAAAGAGAAAGAGGGATTACCTTCTACCCATATGCGTCCTTCTATGGGAGACACTCTTGTGAAGTCTAGTTGTCTGGTGACGTACTGTATTGTCTGTTTACCATTTGTTGACATACGCATACAACTCCCAAAAATGTTTTCAATACCTCTGTTTAATAAAATAAAAAGCTCTAGCACGTGAGTTAATCCCTGCTTCCCTCTACGAAGGGCCTTTTTTTTATTTTTATGTTGAGTCTTCACCTTGACACTTTATGCACCTTCTTGAGAGCATTGTTGTCATTCTTAGTGTAATGTGCTTGTCCCAAAACACGGTTGATTGTGGTATAACTTTGATGTTTGTATCTTTGATATCTCTATTTGTAGTCTTCATTTGAACTTCAGAGGTGCCCTAGCATTTAGGTTTTTCTCTATTATTAAGGGAAAGCGAGTACACTTTATCATACCCTATTATGAGCATTGCAATCCTGCAGAATGATATACTTCATGTTGTTTATTATTAGTTTGTTGGCATCTCTTCATGGTTTTCATAACTTCTAGGTGACTTTTATATTGCATATATCTTATTATGAATTGCCTCAGCACCTGATCATATAGTGAGTATATTTACATCATATGAAAGAAATGTGTTCGTAAAAGTCTTTTATCGCACTCAGTTGTCACTGAATTTCTTGAGGACAAGCAACAAGCTAAGCTTGGGGGGGAGTTCATACGTCCAAAACGTATCTCCTTTTCCGAACAATTTTCTTATAATTTTCCTCTAAACGTGTGAGTTTTGAATACCACTAACACGGACTAACGCTGTTTTTAGCAGAATTACCTTCGTGTCTCGTTTTGGTGCAGAAAAATCAACTTTCGGGAAATTGCCCAGAAAATACCCAATTGAGCTTATATCACCAAAGGACCCCGGGAGCCAGAAGGACACCTGGAGGGGGCCCAGGAGGGGCCCAGACCAACCTGGCGTGCCCCCCAGGCCGCGCTGCAATGTGGTGTGGTGGCCACCTCCACCCCCTCGGGCTCCCCTTCCAACTACATATGCCCCATAAACCTAAAACGCGAGGGGGTTCGTCATGTTCCACAAAAATACAACAGAGCGCCACCGCCACCTCGAAACTCAATTGGGGGATTAGAAGTTCTTGTTCTGGCGCCCTGCCGGCACAGGGATTCAAAGGAGATCATCGCCATCGACACCGCCGCCTCTTCTCCATCAACCATCCATGATTCCCCCGTCCATGTGTGAGTAAACACCGTTGTAGGCTGAGATGGATGGAAGGGATTGGATGAGATTGATCATGTAATAATGCCAGATTGTTAGGGCATAGTACCTAGTATCCATTGTTACTGTTTTCTACCGTTGTTGCAACTTGTTATGCTTAATGCTTGTCACTAGGGCCCGAGTGCCATGATCTCAGATCTGAACATGTTATTTTTTTATGAGTATAATTATGTTTCTTGATCATATCTCCAAGTTTTTTACACATGTCACTGTCTGGAACCCGAGGCCCCAAAGTGACAGAAATTGGGAGAACCGGAGGGGATGGTTTTGATGTGAGGATCACGTGTGTTCACGAAGTGTTAATGCTTTTCTCCAGTGCTTTATTAAAAGGAGCACCTTAATTACCAGTAGATTCCCTTGAGGCCCGCTGCAACGGGCTAGTAGGACAAAAGATGTTGTGCAAGTTTCTCATTGCAAGCACGTATGACTATATTGGAACACATGTGTCGTGGGATAATCACGGCAGACGTTACCGGGGGTAACTTATCTTGGGGAATTCGACTCTGGTGTTTGGGAGAGGGTTTAGCTCAGGGGAAATCATGCTAATAATCGATCTGGTAGCTCTGGCAATCAAGTCGCCGAGTCTCCGATCTAGGGTTAGAATCTCAGCTTTCGTATTACAGGGAATACTCGAATATCTGGTAAAGCTCGTCTTGGACACAAGGATTATCCTGGTTCAGCCTCTCCATTGGAGATAATAGCTTACTTCCAGCTGGGATCTTATTAGCTATCGATCTAGAGGCCCGGACTGCAATTTCGCCGAGAACCCAAATCTTGGGTTACAAATATAGCCGAGACCCCAAATCTAGGCTCGGGATGACTCTCGCCGAGACCCAAAATCTAGGCTCGGGCTGACTCTCGCCGAGACCCCAAATCTAGGCTTGGGCTGACTCTCGCCGAGACCCCAAATCTAGGGTTTCTACTCGAAATCTCTTAGTCTCTATGACCTAGGAGCCTGCTTATATGGGAGGCTGGTCTCCTGGTCGTACAAGGTAAAAACTGGGTCATACCATATTAAGAGTCCTAATCTAGGTCTCCTTCGTGACCTCCAAGTATTGAGTCTCCAACTTGTACAAGGTTTCCGGGTCTTCCAGAATCTTCCTTCTATAGCATCTGACTCCTCTGGTCGGGTCTCCTTCCTGACCAGGCCTTGCCTCCTGGCCGGGTCTCCTTCCAGACCAGGCCTCGCCTCCTGGCCGGGTCTCCTTCCTGACCAGGCCTCGCCTCCTGGCCGGGTCTCGCCTTTGGCCTGTCATACTTTCTTTGTTGTTAGGGGTACCAGGTTATCTTTCCCCCAACAGTAGCCCCCAAGTTTAAGCTGGATTCGAGCTTGTCTTGTTCTCCTTCATAATCTTGATTTTAGGCATCATGTTTCAGGTGAAGCAGCGAGCTCGATCATCCAGGTTAAACTCCTGAAATAAGACAAATAAAAATATAAGAGGATAAAACCCGGTTATTCTTCCTGGGTTCATACGCCTCTAGGTATATCTCAATAACATCCCATAAATCATGTTTCTTCCTGGGTTCATATGCCTCCAGGTTACCGAGATGGGTCCTCTCAATATGTCGATGGTTTAGATGACCCTGTTGCAAACCTTTAACTGTAAGCCGGCTTTCGCATGGATTATCACTGCTGTACTCACTCTGTAAAACAGGGTCAGTTAAGTCTCCATGGGCATCATAACTGATTGAAATTATAGGAGAACAAACATGCCATATAAGTGCGAGTCACATCGAGCTTAAGCAAGATAGGCAAGAATTATACTGGCGGCATAAAAGCAAGGTCTTAGGATTGCAGCTACAAACTATTCAAGTAAGAGCCCCCAAGAGCCGGATCAATGTTTATAAAGTAAAGGCTTAATTGTGCAACATTACCCCATTGATCCGCATACTGTTGCGAAGGACTCTTGGGCACGCTAACCGAAGTTGCGAAACGCTCTTGGACCAAGCTAATATTTAGCGAAGCACTTTGGGCAACACTAACTGAAGTTGTGAAGCACTCTAGGACTAAGATTATATTAACAGAATATTTTACAATATTGCGAAGCACTCTCGGGCCAAGCTAGTATACATTTTTGCGAAGCGCTCCTGACACAGAATTATACTCATTATTGTCAGAAATTAAACCCGAGGTACGTACCATATCCATGGAGACGTTGACGCGGCCGATCGCGATGACAGATCCGGTCTCCAGCAAGTCCGACTCTGGCCCCCAGCCAGAATCGTCGACAACCTTCTCTCCTTCGGGGTCGGTGACGATCTCACCGATGCCGAGGTTCTTCATGCTCTCCCGAGCTTCTCCCGTGATGTAAACACCCTTGGACGTAGTCCCCACGGTGGGCGCCAACTGTCGTGGGATAATCACCGCAGAGGTTACCGGGGGTAACTTATCTTGGGGCAATTCGACTCTGGTGTTTGGGAGAGGGTTTAGCTCGGGGGAAATCATGCTAATAATCGATCTGGTAGCTCTGGCAATCAAGTCGCCGAGTCTCCGATCTAGGGTTACAATCTCAGCTTTCGTATTACAGGGGATACTCGAATATCTCGTAAAGCTCGTCTTGGACACAAGGATTATCCTGGTTCAGTCTCTCCATTGGAAATAATAGCTTACTTCCAGCTGGGATATTATTAGCTATCGATCTAGAGGCCCGGACTGCAATGTCGCCGAGACCCCAAATCTTGGGTTACAAATATCGCCGAGACCCCAAATCTAGGCTCGGGCTGACTCTCGCCGAGACCCCAAATCTAGGCTCGGGCTGACTCTCACCGAGACCCCAAATCTAGGGTTTCTACTCGAAATCTCTTAGTCTCTATGACCTAGGAGTCTGCTTATATGGGCGGCTGGTCTCCTGGTCGTACAAGGTAAAAACTGGTTCATACCATATTAAGAGTCCTAATCTAGGTCTCCTTCGTGACCTCCAAGTCTTTGAGTCTCCAACTTGTACAAGGTTTCCGGGTCTTCCAGAATCTTCCTTCTATAGCATCTTCCAAAGCTGACTTACCCCCTGACTCCTCTGGCCGGGTCTCCTTCCTGACCAGGCCTTGCTACCTGGCCGGGTCTCCTTCCAGACCAGGCCTCGCCTCCTGGCCGGGTCTCCTTCCTGACCAGGCCTCGCCTCCTGGCCGGGTCTCCTTCCTGACCAGGCCTTGCCTCCTGGCCGGGTCTCGCCTCTGGCTGGTCATACTTTCTTTGTTGTCAGGGGTACCAGGTTATCTTTCCCCCAACAACATGCCTGTGGTTAGCCGAGAACTTGGATGCCTTATTATTATTACCTGCAATGCCCATGTTGATATTATTACCTGACCTTTGTTAGCCATGCAATGCCCGTTCATCCATTCCCTCTATGCCTACGGTACTCCCATCCTGCTGTTTCCCGCGATTGCTACTGTTGTTACTATTATATTCCCGATGTTACTTTGCTACTACTTCTGCTATAAAACTGTTACCACTGATAAATTAATGCGAGCAAGTGTAGTTTCAGGGGCAGCCTAATGGACAACTCAGTTGTTAAGGATAATAAATATTCTTTGGTTCCCCTTGCGTGTAATCAATAAATTTGGGTTTTACTTCCCTTGAAGACTGTTGCGACCCCATATACTTGTGGGTCATCAAGAACTCTTATCTTACTGCCCCCAATCCAAGGAGGAGGTGAAAAAATCAGTCTTTCTAACGGAGCACAATAAAGCACCGGGTCTTGATGGATTTCCAGCAGAGTTTTCTCAAAACTTTTGGGAATTAATGAAGATGGACTTGCTTGAGTTATTGCAGAATTTTCACGATGGACAACTAGATCTATTTCGCCTAAATTTCGGTGAGATAATTTTGTTGCCAAAGGTTAATGAAGCAGAAATGATTCAACAATATAGACCTATCTGCCTCTTGAATGTCATCTCCAAAAATTTCACTAAAATCACAACATTAAGGCTTAACACGGTTGCAGATCATGTGGTTCGACGGACTCAGACTGCTTTTATGCAAGGATGCAATATCCTTGATGGGTTGTGGTCCTACATGAAACAGTTCATGAGTTGCATCTGAAAAAGATGAATGGAGTGATTTTAAAAATAGACTTCGAAAAGGCCTATGATAAGGTCAAGTGGTATTTTCTCCAGCAAACTCTCAAAATGAAAGGATTTTCAGATGGGTATCGTTATTTGATTAGTAACTTTGTTTTTGGAGGGAGTGTGGCTATCAAAATCAATGATGACATTGTCCCATACTTTCAGACGAAAAAAGGTTACGACAAGGCGATTCTCTATCACGTATATTATTTAATATAGCTGCGGATATGTTAGCCATTATCATTGAACGTGCTAAACTTGATGGTCAGATTGATGGGGCATGATCTATTCTTCAATATGCCGATGACACAATTTTGTTTATGGATCATGACATAGAAAAGCTAGAAATTTAAAGCTGATTCTTTCAGCCTTCGAGCAACTTTCTAGTCTTAAGATCAGTTATCATAAAAGTGAATTGTTTTGTTTCGGTGACGCTCAGGTTGGCGCCAACCAATATGCTGAGTTATTTGGCTGTGGTCAGGGTCAGTTTCCAATCAGCTATCTAGGCATTCCAATTCATTTCAGAAGGCTTACGATTTCACAAAGGAAACATGTGGAGGGAAGTCTGCAAGCCAGATTGAATAGATGGAAAGGAAAACTCCTGTCCCTTAGTGGAAGACTGGTTCTCATAAACTCAATTCTCAGTAACATGGTGTTGTATATGATTTCCTTCTTCCAATTGCCAAAGGGTGTCTTGCATCGATTAGATTATTTTTGATCGAGATTTTTTTGGCAAGAGGATGGTGAAAAGAAAAAATACAGACTAGCTAAATGGAATATAGTGTGCCGCCCTAAAGATCATGGTGGTATAGGGATTCAAGACCTTGAGGTCAAGAATAGGGCCTTACTTGGTAAGTGGCTTTTGAAACTTCTGACCGAAGAGTGCGTGTGGCAATCGCTGCTTAGGAAAAAGTATTTAGGCTCAAGTGCGCTTTCTCAGGTTTCTTGGAAACCCGGGGATTCATACTTCTGGGCTGGCCTAATGGCAACGAAGAAATTCTTCTTTCCATATGGCTCTTTTTCCATTAAAGATGGTTCACAGATAAGGTTCTGAGAGGATAGGTGGTTAGGTAATAGCACTCTCCGGGAACAATATCCAGCTTTATACAATATAGTTCTTGGATGACACAAAAGCGATTATATTGCTATGGTGTTGGAAACTTTTCCACCACAAGTGTCGTTTAGGAGAGACCTCATTGGTACCCGTCTTTCACCTTGGAATGAATTACTCCAACATTTGGAGATCAATAATCTGGCTGAGGGGGAGGATGTGTTCCTTTGGAATTTACACTCTAATGGTAAATTTTTGGTCCGCTCTATGTGTGAAGCAAACTGTGCCAATTGATAATAATAGGAAAATCTGGACGATGAAAATTCCACTAAAAGATAAAGTTTTTGCGTGGTATCTTCGTCGAGGGGGTAATTTTAACTAAAGATAACCTTGCAAAATGCAATTAGCATGGTAACAAACAGTGTGTCTTATGTCAGAAAGACAAGACTATTAAACACCTGTTTTTTATTGCAATATTGCTTCTTCTATATGATCAATCATTCAGATAGGTTCTACCTTATTTCCACCAACAAGCATTGGCAATATTTTTGGTAGTTGGCTAAATGGTGTGGATAAAAGGTTTAAAAGACTTCTTAGGATGGCAACGCTAGCCGTGATTTGGTCGTTGTGCCTATGTAGAAATGACAAGGTTTTTAATGGTATAAATTGTTCTCTTATGCAGATTATCTTCAGGACTACCGCTGTACTCCATATTTGGGTACCTCTGCAGCGTGTGGAGCACTGGAACCTTTTTATGGAGGTGTGGATCAGACTGGAGAATACAGTCAGGGACTTTTTATCCCAGCATGGACGACATCATAATTTGCGGATCGGCCCTCCACCTGCATAGGCGTTGTTACTTGCTTTGTACTTCGCCTTCCTTTTGTTCACTTTATTTCTTTTTCGGCTGTGTGCATCTTGATATGCAGAGGCTAGGTGTATAACATTACTTCTTAGTAATAAAATCTCCCTTTATAAAAAAGGTAATCAAGAACAACAAAAACTAAAGGGCTCGTCTCTCTCTTACTTCTTTCGAGACAGGCACGGAATTCAGAAAACAGAAAAAACCCGGTTTAACTGAACCATAGACAACAAAAAACCAGACAGAGGTGGGGTTGAGGGGCCCGCGTCAAGATTGGCACATAGAGACACACGGCTCGCGAATGTGTCCGACGACATAATGGCTTGTCAGCTAGGTGTAACGAGTGTTTCTATATATTACTTACTAACCAACCACACAGTACGTGGAACAAATAGATCGTTTAAAATATTTTGACACCCTATATGACTATCAGATAGAACCATAAGAAAAAACAGCACGCTATCGCCCGCGGAGAATTGTCTCGCTAAATCAATCAGTGTATATATAATGTCTCGTTAATAGCACACTATAACGTGATATTGCATGATGATAGTATATTTTTTTATAGCGCTATTTTGTTCCGTGCATAGAATCCGACTTGGGTACTTTTTTTTTTTTTTTTGCATTTTTAGGAGCAAACTAGATGAAATTGTAGTTCAAATTAATTACTTTTGATGAATTGGCTACCATTCATTTTATTGGGAAAAACTATATCGAAAGCAAGAAAGTAATTTCTATTTTATAATTAGTCATTTAATATATTATACTTTGTGTGGAAATTAGATAGGCCCCATTTTGAACTATATTTTTTGTAATTATATCACAAAAGATTAAAAAAAAAGTGCATATGAAATGAAAAGGGGGCATATTATCATAAAACAAGTGAAATTTATATATTTTTTAATTGAATTATCATACTTAGCGTGGGGTCATATACCCAAAACATAGCTATGTGAAAATAAATTCTGACAAGTTTTCGATATTATTTATTTTCCTTATTAAACAACTGTAGGAAAGGGTAAATAATTACTTTTTGTAGATGATAAACGTTAAATTCCAAAATAAAAAATTCTTAAAAATTTGAACGTAAATAATATACGTGCATACTATTTTATTTTACTTGTTTGCCAAGTGCTTTTGTTTTTAACTCAACAAAGTTGATCCGGTCTTCCGTCCACTCTCAACTTCGGTTAGAATGGACACGTGTTCACAATATTTTCAAAAACATACCATGGGAAGGTGAATTATTTTCATGGAAGAAGTATCCAAGTGGTTACAACAGCGTCTTTGGGCTTAGAATGCAAATCCAAAACCAAAATATTGACGAGTTGTCTTTTTATTTTTTGCGCAGTCGGCAATGTGGCGTTTTTGTCCATTGTGAAGAAGTACACTCGGCAAATTGACCATTTCCGGTTGGGCCTAGTGTGCCAAACAGCTTTATTAGGAAAAGAAAACTTAATGTATGTATGAAGAAAAGTAAACGAGCTGGCCCCTCACATAAACGCCACAATTAAGTGGAACTTTTCATTGCAGATGCCCTGATATTCCAGTCCAAGTACCCTAGGACCGTTAATGAATTGCCAACCAAGCAACCAACTAAGCCAGATCAGAGTACTTGTTAAAGTTGCGGATGTTCTTTTCTTTGAACAAATTCTTCTATTACATGGTTATTGAACAGTTAATCAAAGATACATAGCTAAAACATGAAAATAGAAGACTACACATATTGTAGCTAGCAGGCAACATCAGTACGTTGCTAGCTAGACCGCTTCTAGTACAGCTAACGAGAAGCAATGTTAAATCGAGCAACACCTACGCATGCATGGTTACGCGCGCTCTCAGACGTTTGCCACCGACGGCAATGTGTCATGTGTGAAGATGGATCAAGACTCAAGCGCAACCAAGCCTGAGCTCAAGATCTAAAACTCCACCTCCATCACTGAACCCTCCTCCGACGCCAAGGTCCAAGTTCACCTCCAACGCAGCATCCTTCACGGCCGTTGGCGTAGCGGAGTCCACCGCCGCCGCCGTGGAGAAGAAGCTGTAGACGGCTCGCGGAGTCGTGGTCGCCGTCGTCGTCGTGCCGCTGGTGCAATAGTACTGCGGCGGCGCGAAGTTGAGGTTGGGAAGCACCCTGTGGATGGGCGCGCAGGAGTAGTAGTGGCGCAGCCTGGCCCTCTCCCTCCGGTGGACGTTCATGTGCCCGCCCAGCGCCTGGGCCGACCGGAAATCCCTCTTGCAGTACCCGCACGTGTACGACGACGACGACCTCTGCGCGGCCACCGGCCACGGCACGCCGCCGCCAGCGCCGAAGCTCCACGCCGCTGGCCGCAGCTGGGCGAGGTGGTAGCGGCCATGGTCGCCTCCTCTCGCGCCACCGCCCTCCATGGATCAGCTACTTGTGCGCGCGCGCGTGGTGGTGAGTGTCGAGTGATGTGGTGCTGTAGCGAGAGTGTGGCTTGGGCGGAGAGCACCGTAGAGTGGCTAGTATTTATGCTACTCGATCCAGTAGCCGGCGTATACACTTGACACTTGTTCTCTACTCTCTAGCACCGCGCGCACACACACACACACAGTGTCACCACTCTGTCACGACTTGTAATTAAAACCCCTTGCTACCTAGCTCGTTTTGTTGTTGAATGTTGGGTCGATATGATGGACAGATGGAAGTGACCGAGCGCACGCGGAGGTAGTCAAAGGTACGCATATTGGTGGGCTAGCGGTGATGTTGCAGACGAGATACCGTCAGAACAATGCTCTCCGATTCAGGGACGATCTATGTGACATGTGTTTGCAACCTCTGCAGCCCGCTTTTCCTCGCGACAAGACATTTTGTGCACCCGAAGAGGGCTCCTGATCGAGTAGACACACTATAAATATATTGGATATTTGCATTGTTCGTCGTACTGTAGTTTATGGTTGGCTACCTGGCTTCTGAGTTACTCCAGCTGCTAGCTAGGTCGATAGCTGCATGCATGCCTACATGGCCAAAGAGGCCAAAGGCGTTACCGATGCCCCGAAAGCGCACGTACCATTTGCCCTCTATTTGCTGCCCTTGAGTTTGACCGCAACTATAGCATCTCCTTTTTCTTTCCCCCTCTTTGTTTTCGCACATGGAATAATTACCAGGTGTGTCATGCAAGTATTAATTCATGCATGCATATATGTCCTGCACCCTGCGTGCGACTGCAACACATCACGTCAATCGTGTCATGTCAGCATTCAAGCAGGCCCGGCCGAGTATCGTCTTTCGTCAACGGATGCATGGGCGATTCTTTCTCACTCACTGGCAACACCTTGCCTGCGGCTTCAAGGCATTGTACCCCATTGGCCAGCACCAGACATGTTTGGGCGCTGGTAGACATGATGGTAACGCAAAGGCGAGCTGGGTTTTGCTATATATACCTGCATGTAAATCCTTGGGTTTTTTTACATTGGAAAAAATGTTTACTACTTGCCATGTCCGGATCTGGTCGACACTATTGCTAGATTTTCTTTTCTAAGATGATACTAGCAGATATGCATGCATGCAGCCGAAGCATGGAGATGTTTTTCTTTTTGAAAAAAAAGGCTCGGAAAGCATCCGGCCCATCGAGAAAAATATATAATCCTCTGGCCGTACCCGATCGAGAAATTGGTGGCCCGGTGCTGAATCTAATTAAATTGAGATTCTACATACCGGAATAATCAATTAGTAGAGCAAGTTATTTTTTTCATATCGCGGTTTCAATACAATGCATTCCTACACGGGAATAGTCAATCTCGTGGGAACGATATTTTTCTTGCTACTACAATTATTCTGAGAAGCATGTTGTAAAAACGCAAATTTTGACGGTAACAAGAATAAAATTGCATTGGAACTGTTTACGGGCAAGAACTTTATCATTTTAGTGTAAGCATCTACCTTATGGCATTTCTTCATACTAAAAACCAGTGGTGGAGCTTGACAAAGATTGCAGGGGGGCGAAATGCTATTTTTCTTCTCAGTTCAGCCCTTTAAAAAAATCTTAAGCATTTGGTCCAAACCTGGGGGGGGGGGGGGGGGGCGGTGGCCCCCCCGAACTACACTAAGCTCCGCCACTGCTAAAAACTATATATTCGCAATAAGTCATCTCTCAACTTCAATTTTCCAACCCTTTCTAATTTTCACACAAAGCATACTATATTAAATTGCCTATTCTAAATTGTTAAAAAAATCTCGTGTCCAAGATAGCTATGCACATTTAAATGAATTTCAGCGAATTCATTAAACACTTTTCACATTTAAACTACAAGTGTATTCTAGTTTGCTCCTAAAATTTTCCAAAATCATTTTAAGATACCAAAGTCATATTATATATGATATCCATAGAGGGTGTTGAAACATGTGGGACTTTGCTAACAATACTTCTGCTTGCAGTTTTGACTCCATTTTAATAGAATAATAAAATATGAAGCAAATATAAAAAACTGCAGTCCTTGAAACTTCAAAAAATGGTCAATCATATGTGTAAATTAATCATAGTTCCTAACAATCCGACAATAATAGACACAAAGGTGCAATTTTTTGTTCGACACAGTAGGGACAATAGAAGTTTCAAACTGTTTCTTAAAACAAAATATTTTTTCTCACTTTATTGGTGCAAAAAATAGGAGGTTTTGTCAAGTAAGTGTAAACAATATGCTGCAAAATAGAACCTATCCAGTTTTCACACAAAATTGACCATGTTGGATGGCCAATTCCCAAATATATATTAATAACGTTCTCTCTTTGTAGCTACCTTTTCTCATTTTGGCCAATTTCCCAAATGTAATACAAATTTGATCTACATGTATATTCTAATTTGGTCATAATCCAAACATAATTTTCAGATATCCAAGTAGGATTCTATGTAATATCCATAGAGGTATTGAAAGATTCATGAACTTCCTATGAAACGTTGTGCCGATAATTTTGAAAAAAAAATCAAAGAAACTGACAAAAAGGAAATACTTTGGTGTTACAGAAAATTAATAAACAAGAATTTTGACATATTTTGTGAATAAAAAATCCCCAAATCATCCTATCAGATTTGAGCATTCATGACTTTAAAGTAAACTGACTAAGCTCATGCCATATCCACAACACAGTTCATCATAATATGGCCATCTTTGATATTCGGGTATATCTCACCATGCAAAAAAAAACAGTGTCGAGAAGAGTTTCCAAGTTTTTATGGCAATTGTTACATATTTTTAGTGCCCAAATCGGGTTTTTTTTGTAGAAAGTGCAAATAATATGGTAGAACATGGCACCTCTTCAATTTTTACACTAAGCAGCCAATATTGGATGGCCGATTTCCGAAAATTAATATTTTTTCACTTTCTAGCTATTTGCACCCATTTAAATGAATTTCGACCAATTTCCTGGAAGTAACTAAAATTTGAAGGCACTGATGTACAATTCCATGCAATAGCTCTTCATATGAATAGTTTTTTTTGACACATTACAATGGGGAAAAAAACCCACTGTGTCAAAAATTTCTATTATATATGAGATGTTTACATTGAGTGTTCATACAATGAAATCATAAAGTGTCAAGACATTGGGCATGCCATCTTTAAGAGATGGTTTGGCTTTGTGTCTGGCTAGAGTAAAATTTTCCTTAAAAAAGGAAGTACATAAATGGATGTCTTTTGAGAACCCATCGAAGATGATCTTATTCCTATGATTCCAAATGGTCCATGAGCCAATAATGAGGATTTCCTTGAAACATATAATTTTATATTTAAGTCCACCCGATTGCATTAGAATCATGTGGTCTTGCACATCTGCCCATTGAAATCCGATAAAATCCCAGAACTCATTGCTGAACGAGCATCCAAAGAATAGATGGTGTAGGTGTTCATCTTGATCATTATCACACAGCACACATAGCTTGGTTGGAATTTGGAATTGATTTCTGCTGAGTAAGTCACGAGTATTCAGTTTGTCTTGTATTAATAGCCAGAAGAAGAATTTATGTTTAGGAAGTGTACATGATTTCCATATCCATTGGAATGGCTTAGGAGCTGTGGGGAAAGGTCTAAACAGTTTGTAGGTTTTGCTACTTCTGTATGTAGTAGCAGTCCCTGGCACATTCCATGTGTCCATATCATGATTGTGGGATCATAGATATAACTTATGTGTGAAGTTGTTGTATTGTTGCATGGCAATATCAGATAGTGGGGTATGAAATAGATCATAGCTATCTCCATTATTGATGCATTCAATAACTTCTTTCAGTGAAATGTTATCCTGCTTAGCATAGGAGCATAGTTGAAGATATTGTCTGACAAAGGTAGTATCTTCCCACAGTCCTCTCCATAATCCAATAGTGTCCCCAATACCAGGCTTGCATTTATAATGTTCTAGGAATTTATCCAGTAGAGAAAGACAGTCTTTCCACCAAAAGGAGCCACAAAGTCCAATAGTCTGAGGCAATTTTCCTCCTTGATAGTGAGCTTGCCATACCAAGTTGACCCAAGAGATATCTTGTTTATTCACGAATTTGTATAGATATTTCATCATAAGTGTAGTATTCTGAGTTCTAAGATCAAGAACAGCACGTCCACCTGCCTTTTTAGGTTTACAAACATTATCCCAGTTGATAAGACATTTACCCCTTTTCTCAATGTCTTTACAAGCTCATAAGAAACCTCTGGATGATTTTTAAATATGTTCAATGAATCCAATAGGCATTTTCAGTGTACATAGAGCAAAGTTGGGTATGGCTGTGATAATGGATTTCACAACAATGAGTCTTCCATCATAGGATAGGGTATCGACAATTCCAATTAATCTTTTGTCAATTCTTTCAATGATGCCAATAAAATCATCAATCCTAGGTTTAGTGGTTCCCATTGGCAGTCCAAGGAAAGTGAAAGGCATAGTTTCAGTTTTGTAACCATTAGTGTTGGCAAGTAAAGTAAATTTCTCATTGGTTATATTGATTGGTGCAATAGATGTTTTATGGTAATTCACCTTGAGTCCAGTGGAGGAGGAAAATTTGTCGAGAAGGCCTTTGAGATATAATAGTTGTGTGACATCAGCTGGCATGATGATCAGGGTATCACCAGCATATTTTATAATGGGATAATCCATGTTGAAATTTTGCTCCATAGGTGTAGAAATAAATCCATCCTGCCAAGATTTGTTAACTTCATATTGTAATAATCAGAAGCAGCCACAAATAGAAGCGGGGAAAGTGGATCTCCTTGTCTAACACCTCTCTAGCAATTAATGGTCTTGCCTGGGATCCCATTGAGTAGGATAGATGTGGATGCAGAATTGAGTATGTTATTGATCCATACAATCCATTTACTGCCAAATCCCAAATGAGTGAGCATGTGAATGATAGCAGAATATTCCACTTTATCAAATGCCTTTTCAAAATCAATTTTGATAATAATGGTTTCCTTCTTGGATTTATGACATAGATGAATGTATTTAAAATCCCATGCACCGTAGTCTTGAATGGTTCTCTTCCTGATGAAACCATATTGGTTTTTGTGAATGATAGGGATAATGATGTCTTCTAGTCTGTTGGCTAATATCTTGGTGAGGATCTTAAGAGATATGCTGACCAGAGATATTGGTCTATAATCATTCACTCTGGTTTTGACATTTAGGAATAAGAGCAATGAATGCGGTATTAATACTCCTCAAGTCTAAGTTTCCATAGTTAAATTTCTTGCATAGTTCATAGAACTGCTCTTTAATAATGGGTCAACATTTTTTTCACAAATGCACCATTGAAACCATCAGGTCCAGGTGATTTGCCAGAGGGCATATTAGAAATAACATCATCAATTTCCTTGCTGGTAAATGGAGCTTCTATGGAGTTGAAGTCAATATTTTTGTTACTAGGAATAAGTTCTTGGAGATTAAATAACATAGGGAAATTATGTTAGATTCTAATCCTCTCCTTGTAGCTAGTCCATAGTGCAGCAACTTTTTCATCATAGTCACATACAATATTATCCATATCAATTGATAGTGAGGCAATAAAACTGCATCTGTAGCTTTTAGTTGCAATTGTATGGAAAACAATTATATTTTCTCCACCAAGTTGGGCCCATCTGATCTTGGCACGACTTCTCCAGAAAAGCCTTTTAGCTTCAATTATGTGTGTGAGATGCTTTTTCAGTGCCCTCCTGAAGTTAATTTCTTGAGTGGATAAAGATCTCTGGTCCTCCAACCATCACTCATAGCAAGTACATAATTACATGAATCAATAATTTTGTTGAGTTGAGAGAAGTTCCTACTCCATTTTTTGAGGCCATGGCATAATGTTTTAAATATGGCAGTAATGTCCTGTGCTGGGTTTTTATATGATCCATTATTAAACAAATTATTGGTGACTACATCCAAAAACCCATAAAATTGCATCTAGTATTCTTCCCATCTGAATAATTAACATTTAGGAATGAATGTGCCAATATGTGTCTTAATTGGGATGTGATCTGAAGATAATTTGGACAATGGGGTGGCCACTGTGTTGGGAAAATTATCAGTCCAATTGCCAGCTGTGAAAATCCAGTCCAGTTTAACCAGCAGTGGGTCATCTTGCATATTACTCCATGTAAAAGCTCTACCTTTGATAGGTATCTTCTCAAGATCCAAATAAGCAATAATTGAGTTGAACATAAGCATACGATGTATATCTCCTTCCCCTCTATTTTTATTGTGCTTACCCCTTATGAGATTAAAATCACATAGTATAATCCAGTTATGCATAGGAGATTTGTCAATGCTATATAGCCAGTCAAATAAATCATGTTTGTCTTCATGGTGAGAAGGTCCATATATATTTGTGATATACCAAGTATGTCCACTAATTTTGCATGTGAGTTCCACAGTAACATGAAATTTGTTAGGACTAATAGTATTTCCATGAAACAGAATGCCATTCCAAATAGTAATGATAACTTGATGGTGCAGGTCTTCCACTCGTTTGGAAACCCCATGACGAAGGTATGATGAGCACAACAACAGTTTTCCCTCACAAAGAAACCAAGGTTTTATCGACCAGTAGGAGGAAGGAGTAACTTCAGAAGGTTGATGCAGCTGAGATGGCAGGACGCACTACCGGTTCAGCAACAACGTGGAACCTACATAACACAGACAATTCACTTTGCCCCAACGAAGCAGTGAGGTTGTCAATCTCACCGGTTTTGATGATAACAAAGGGGTTAAATGTATGGCGTGGAAAACAGTACGAGAACAGTATGAAAACAGGAGCATCAGTGTGAAAACAGTGGAAGCAGTGTGTGTATTATCAGAATGAGAAAATGGACCAGGGTCCACAGTTCACTAGATGTGTCTCTCCATAAAAGATAAATAACATGAGTGGTGAACAAATTACAGCTGGGCAATTGACAGAAATGAAGGCTGCACCGTAGTACATATGCAAGACATGAAGATTACTACGTGATTCATGCGGGCATTACAAAAAAAATACATAGATCGTCATCCAACTACATCTATGACTAATAATCGACCCTCTGAATATCATCTGAACAAACGTTGGGTATTAAGGTGTAAGAAACAGATTATCGCAGTAAGCAAAGTGTGTAATGTAAACTAAGTAAACATCGTTGTTTTCTCCCTAATGGCAACATCACATCCTCCATCCGTCACGTTTCTGTCACTCAAGCACAGATGCAAAGGAGCCATGAACCCACTATCGAGCATAAATACTCCCTCTTGGAGTTACTAGGTACTACTTGGCCAGAGCATCTACTAATAAAGGCGAGAATGCAATATCATAAATAACATATGCATGAAGATAACATGATAGATTGATATTCAGAAGACATAACATTCAACATTTATCAGATCCCAGCAAACACAACATGTAGCATTACATAAAGATGATCTCGATCATGTAGGGAAGCTCACGAGATCTAAACATGAGGTACAAAGTGGAGAAGACAACCATCTAGCTACTGATATGGACCCGTAGTCGAGGGATGAACTACTCACGCATCACTTCGGAGGAGGGCATGGTGGTGTAGACCCCTCCGGTGATGAATTCCCCTCCCGGGAGGGTGCCGGGGAGAGCTCCAGAACCCTCCCGATCTTGGGATGAGGATGACGGAGGCCTCGGGTGTTTCTCGGGAAAAAGTGGCATCTCTGTAGGGTTCATGTATCGGGGGATTATATAGGAGAAAGGGCAATGGCGGTGGACGCCCGAGGGGCCCACACCACCCCCAGACGCGGCCAGGGGCGCGCCGCCCTATGGTATGGCCCAACTGTGGCCCCCCTCCGAGCCTCTTCGGGACCGTGTGGAACCTTTGGGAATTCTACGAAATCCGGGCTTCGAATTTTCCAATTCTGAGAATATTTTCAGAACAACTTTTCTGAAACTAAAAATAGTAGAAAATAGAGAACTGGCTCTGTGGCATCTTGTCAATAGGTTAGTCCCGGAAATTGATAAAACTAACATAAAGTGTATATCAAACATGTATGAAACAACATGAAAACAACACGGAATATCAGAAATTAAGGATACGTTTATGACGTATCAACATCCCCAAGCTTAGTTCCTACTCGTCCTCGAGTAGGTAAACGATAAAAACACAACATTTCTGAGGTGACATGCTACCAACATAAACTTGATCATCAATAATGTAAAAGAATATGTAAGCTGAGATCAGAGAACTTCAACACAAGCAAGATAAATAAAATTTTAACAATAAAGCATAGCAATCACCTTGCATCATGAGAAGTAACACAAATAATAGATCATGAATAATAATGCACTGAAAGATATACATTTGTTTCAAGCATTGAGATAACATGACAAAGTGATATTTCGCTAGTCCTTAAGAGTGGGGCAAAACATAAATGCCAGGACACCTTCAAAGTTTATGAGGAAGACTAGAACAAATAATTAGAGAACAAACAATAACACATCATGAATCAATTAATAATGTTTCTGGGACAAATGCACATTAAACACAGAATGGCAACTATGCTCTCTCAACTGTGCATAAAGTTAGAAGATGGAGACTCAACATAAAAGTAAAAGAAAGGCCCTTTGCAGAGGGAAGCATGGATCACTGATGTGCTAGAGCTTTTATTTTATTAAACAGAGGTATAAAATGTTTGACACTCCACCCAACCATCTTACACAAACCATGGCTAACTGAATCCTCGGGTGCCTGCCAACAATCACATACCGTGGAGGAGTGTCTATTTTTTAGGGAGGTGTATGCTTATGTCAACGAATGGTAAACAGAAAATATAGTACGTCACAAGCCAAATAGACTTCACAAGAGCGGCTCCCATAGAAGGACGCATCTGGGTAGAAGGTCATCCCTCTTTCTCTTTTCTTTACACAATTATGCTCTGACTGATAAATCAGGGGCAAAAATAGTGAAGAGATTTTGTTGTTATTAATTTGGGGCTGGGCACCCCGCTGCCAGCTCTTCTATCAATTGGAAAAGCGGATGAAGCCACTAGTCCAGGTTGTGAAAGTCCAATCAACAAGTGAGATAAATATTCTCTATTTACGTCCTCATGAGCTAACACAGGAGCAAAAAACAAGAGTAATTTTGAAAGTTTTAAAGGTAACACATGAGGAATTTACTTTGGAGTGGCGGTTAAATACCACATGTAGGTAGGTGTGGTGGAAACATTGGGAAAACTTTGGTTTTTGGGAGTTGGATGCACGAGTAGAGATCATACTCAATACAGGTGGAGGCTAGAAAAAGACTGGGAGCGACAGATCAAGAAAGCATAAGAACCATAATCATGCATAGCGACATAAACATCATTAATCAAAGCATAAGTGGTACCACAAGTTCAAAAACTAAATGATCATAGAGGCTATAAGTGACCGGTTCATAGTCATAAACATGGTGTGAGCATGCGCCAAGTCAACCAAATAAAACATTCAAAGGAGAAAACCACAAATTTTTGCTTTAACATGACAAGAACAACTCATGATTCTTTCAATGGCACATTAAACGCTCTCAGCTATTTGAGACTAATCATGCTACTAAATAACCACTAGGATTTAGAATTAAAATAACATCTAGCATGGTACGAAAAAGTCTAGCCATAGTCTATACAAGCTTCTACTTGCACAGTTATAAATTCTACTTCATGCAGCAGTTTCTTTTCCCAACAAGCACCATACGAAGTATGTTTTAACAAAAACTCTCTAAATGACACAGAAAGAAAACATGAGAGTAATCACACAACACTACTAAAACTATCAGCTCTGAATAAGATATGCAAAGAAAAAAGGGCTAAACAGGAATTTTGCAGCAGCTAGAAGAAAAAATAAGAATACGAGCATAACGAGTATTCAAACGAAAAAGCGGAGCGTGTATCTCTCCCAAACAAGAAATTCTAGGGTCCAACTATATTATTGCAGCAAGGGAAACAAAATAAAACAAGAGAAAACAAAAGAAAAACAAACAGATGCTCCAAGTAAACTTCATACACTAGTGGAAACAACCCCTCTCGTCCAGGGGGCCAGGGGGTCAGCTGTCCCGGTTGCAACCGAATCCGGGACAAATGCCATGCTTTGGTCCCGGTTCGTGCGCCTGGGGCAACAGGAATCGCCTAGGGGCATTGGTCCCGGTTCGTGGGGGACATATCGGTCCCGGCTTGTGCCACGGACCGGGACCAATGCCTAGCCACATGCCACGTGGCACACGCATGAACATTTGTCCCGTTTCAGTCCACGAACCGGGACCAATGCCCCCCTTCCCCTATATATACTGCCCCAGCCCCTCCCCCCTTCCATCTTTTTTTTTGCTTGGAGGTGTGAGAGAGTGTGGTGTTAGTGTGTTTTATTTTAGAGAGAATTCCTTATTTGGCCCTTAGTTAAAATCTTGTTCCCTATTTGGACCTAAAAAAATAATTCTTCCCTATTGGACACCTTAACTTCATTTTCTTCCTTTCAACACACAAGGCACAGCCCACTGGTTCTGTACCCAGCGCGCGCAGCAGGAGGTGGGGGGTTCGAGTCCCCCCTCCCACCAAATAAAACCAACTTTTTATTTTGCTTTGTTTTGGTACAGAAACATCTCAGAAATCCCAGATAGGTCCCTGTTGATTAATTCTAGCCCCTGTAAAATATTTTCCAAGTCCCTAATGAATTAAAAATGGCAGATTTGCACCAAATCTTGTAAAATGCCTAATTAATTCATCTTAACTCCAATTTTAACTTTTTAAATATGTTTTCTGTCCCAAATTGAATGCTCTATCCAAATATAATTTTTTTTTACTGTTTTGAATATTTTAAATTGGTGCAATATTTAAAAACTTGTTAAATTCACTTAAACTTGCAAAAATCATAACTTGGGCATAAAAATTCCAAATTCCACAAACTAAATATGTTTTCCAATCAACTTTTCATGTACTTTCCAAATATAAATTTTTTTTGCTGTTTTGAATAATTTAAATTGCTGAAAACAACTGTTTCTGGTTTATTGCATTTAAAATTGCCAAAATAATAACTTACTCATTTTAAATCCAATTTCAACAAATGAAATATGTTTTCCATGCAAAATTAAACCAACTTTTCAAATATAAAATTTGTTCCATGTTTTGCATAATTAAAATTGGGTAAATAATTTAAACCTTGTTTAATTCATTTAATATTGCTAAATTTATAACTTGATCAAATTAAATTTTTTTGGGACATATAAAATATGTTTTCAAACCATAAAAGTATAAACTTTTCAAATATGAATCTCAATTAATGTTTTGAACAAATAAAAAGTCAAATAAGTTCATGTTTGAATTATATTCATTTAATTCTTGCTTAAACTTGTTTAATTCATAAATAATTTATTTGAAATCATTTTTCAACAAGTGAAACATGTAAACCACCTAAAATTTGGTGTTCTTTTCAAATATGAACTTTGTTATCTATTTTGAACAATTAAAATTGGTGAAAACAACAAATGCTTGTGTGGCACCTTTAAGTAACCAAAATTTCTTAACTTAATAAATAAAATCCTAAACTTGGTAAACCTAATTTCCAATTGCTTCTATTGTTGTTATTTTGCTGTTTTCCTCATCCATGCATCATGCTAATTCACTTACACAAGTTGATTAGTTGTAAAACAAATGTTTCCACTTAATTCATGGGCTTTCCATATGCAATCCAATTGCATGTGGGTCCATTTAATCATGTTGCTATCTTGTCAACTAGTTTATTTTGATGCATCCATTAACTTATCATGCATCATCCCATGTTTGTGCACTATACCATGTTATTGATTGTTTGTTCTCTGTGTTGTTTGTTTGCTTCTTCTCGGATAAACGACGACGTTGAGACCGACGATACTTACGACACCCCTTCTAAGGAGTTAGCTCAGTACCAGGCTACTGGGTTTGCAGGCAAGTTATCACTCACATGAACCACTGTGTTCCTTTCAACATTGGTAACCGATACTTTCCGTTGTCTATTTTGCTAGCCATATGTATCGTTGCTTGTTCTCCGAACCTATCACATGATACCCTGAACCCTGATATTGCCTCACCCCCACTCCTATCACCCCATTGGTTGAGCCAGTGTCTTACTAGCATGCTTAGGTTGTTTTGCTCGAGTCTGTTACCCGTTACTTTCTGTTACTATTTCTATTATGTTCTGGGGGATCGATGTTTAATCAATCAATCATGCTAATGTTATTGTTAATAATAATTTGATGATAAGGCACCGGCAGGAGGCCCTGTGTGGTTTTGAGGCCTGCTAGTGTCGACCCTAATAGGAAAAGGGTCTTGTCTACTGATCCATGATGAGCGCACTAACCGCATGTGGGAAGCGAGTATGGGCGCCCCCCTCAATTTGATTCGATTCGCATCTTGTCCAAATCGCCTCATTTAGTTCGTGTTTTCCATTTGCCGCATGCATGTTTTTGCGAGCCCAGGCCAGGGTGGAACTTTTGTAGTCGGCATATAGGGGGACACGTTCTTAGAGTGCTATGAGGGTCCCCTTTCTTCGGGGCTCGATTAGCCGTGCGCCCAAGGTGCTTTGGGCTTGATGCGAAGAAGAGTTGAGTTGTGTAGAGTACCTCGCTTGGTGGGTTTGATTCCCGTCTGGCGGGATATCCTTGCGTGTACGGCCAAATTGGTGCACCCCTGCAGGGAAAATCTTCTCGAGAAGCCATGTTTTCCGCGGTTATGGACTACTTGGTGAAAGTACTGGCTAACAAGTACTCAGGACAACTTAAACCTAATGATTAACAACCTTACACCCAATGATTAACAACTTGACTAGTAATAGGCTTATTGACACAATAATCTGAACCATCATTAATCCAACTGTGTGAGTTATCCTCGGATTTCTTCTTTGGATAAGGGGCGAGATCCATGATGGGTTTGTTTGAGGTTAGTTGATAGGTTGGTTATGATACACGATCTTATCTCTTTTCTGTTAGCCGGAGGTTGTAGTGTTTCTCTAGTTGGTTAGAGCAGCCAGTTGCAGCATCTTTCATATCCCCTTCCTTCCGTTGAACCCAAAGCATCTGTGCTTGGTGTTGACGGGTTACACTTTGGTGAACTGTGAGTCTTGCTTGCCAGTACGTTTATGTACTGACCCCTTTGGGGCTGTGGTTTCCGCAGACCTACGTTTCCGAGGATCCCCATGGTGGCTACTACGTGGAGTATGACGAGACTGCTGACGAGTAGATACCGGACCCGGGCAGGATCCGAGACTTCGTGGATGGGATCCGTCTGTTTGTTTCCGGCCTCTTAGGCCTATTTGGTTCTTGTCTGTACTCAGACATTTTGAATGCTTCCACTGTGATGTAATGATGAATTGTTGGGACATGTGTCCTCTGGATGATTGTATTTGCTATCTCTGCTCTAATGAGAGCCATTTGCAACTTATTTCAATCTTTTGTGTCGTAGAGATCTGTTGTGATATCACTTGTTCCAATGCCGTTGACGTACCATGTGTGTATGTTTTGAAGTACGTCAATGGAAGTATCCTGATTTCTATGGGATAGTTTACGTCGACGCTGAACAGATAGGGGTTGGTTGTCACACATATGTGTGTTGGCCTATTCGTAAGAGGACGCGGGTGCCGGTAAGCCCCGTAATCCAATCTACTACTGTTCAACGAAACGGCGAGTATCCTTTAGAAGTCCGGGTACGACAAGATACTTCTTGTATCTTGATTGCACGGTTGCTTGAGAGGGATATCTTTGACCTCTACCTCCCTGAGTTTGATAAACCTTGGGTAATCCACTTAAGGCAAACTTGCTGCTATTCTACAAACCTCTGTACTTGGAGGCCCAACACTGTCTACAAGAATAGAAGCGTGCGTAGACATCAGGGCGCACCTACCGGTTCAGCAGCAACGTGGAACCTACAAAACATAAACAATTCACTTTCCCCAACGAAGAAGTGAGGTTGTCAATCTCACTGGTTTTGCTGATAACAAAGGGGTTAAATGTATGGTGTGGAAAACAGTATAAAAACAGGAGCAGCAGTGTGAAAACTGTGGAAGCAGTGTGAAAGCAGTGGAAGCAGTGTGTGTATTATCAGAATGAGAAAATGGACCGGGGTCCACAGTTCACTAGAGGTGTCTCTCCATAAAAGATAAATAACATGTGTGGTGAACAAATTACAGCTGGGCAATTGACATAAATGAAGGCTGCACCATAGTGCATATGCAAGACATAAAGATTACTATGTGATTCATGCGGGCATTACAACAAAATACATAGACCGTCATCGAACTTCATCCAATGACTAATAATCCACTCTCCAAATATCATTTGAACAAACGTTGGGTATTAAGTTGCAAGCAACAGATTATCGCAATTAGCAAATTGTGTAATGTAAACAATGTAAACTAAGTAAACATCTTTGTTTTCTCCCTAATGGAAACTACACATCCTCCATCCTTTATGTTTCTGTCACTCAAGCATAGATGCAAATGAGGCATGAAACCACTATCGATCATAAATACTCCCTCTTGGAGTTACTAGCATCTACTTGGCCAGAGTATCTACTAATAACGGAGAACATGCAAGATCATAAATAACATATGCATGGAGATAACATGATATATTGATAATCAGAAGACATAGCATTCAACATTCATCAGATCCCAGCAAACACAACATGTAGAATTACATAAAGATGATCTCGATCATGTGAGGCATCTCACGAGATCTAAACATGATGTACATAGTGTAGAAGACAACCATCTAGCTACTGCTATGGACCCGTTGTCCAGGGATGAACTACTCACGCATCACTTCGGAGGAGGGCATGGTGGTGTAGACCCCTCCGGTGATGAATTCCCCTCCGGCAGGGTGGTGGGGAGAGCTCAAGAACCCTCCTTATCTTGGGATGACGATGACGACGTCCTCGGGTGTTTCTCGGGAAAAAGTGGCATCTCTTTAGGGTTCACGTATCGAGGGTATTATATAGGAGAAAGGGCGATGGCGGTGGACGCCCGAGGGGCCCACACCACCCCCAGGCGCGGCCAGGGGGCGCGCCGCCATATGGTGTGGACCCTTGTGGCCCCCCTCCGGGTCTCTTCGGGACTCCGTGTAACCTTCGGGAATTCTAAGACTTCCGGGCTTCGAATTTTCTAATTCAGAGAATATTTTAAGAACAACTTTTCTGAATCTAAAAACAGCAGAAAAAAGGGAACTGACTCTGTGGCATCTTATCAATAGGTTAGTCCCGTAAATCAATAAAAATAACATAAACTGTATAGCGAGCATGTAGGAAACAACACGGAAGATCAGAAATTAAGGCTACGTTTATGACGTATCATACCTCCTGAATTTCCAACGGATGGGAAAAAAGAGTATTGATTAAATCTCTTGGGACAATTTTTTTGATATAAGCCAAGTCAAAATGGTCTCTCTTTGTTTCTTGTATTAAATCTCTCTTTTTGATATAAGTCAACGGACGCATCAATATTTTCTAATATCATCCCATCTGGTCTGTGAATTAATTCCCCTTAAATTCCAATCTAAGATAATCCAGTTTCTATCCATAAATAACTGTGGAATAAAAGAATTCCAGTACTACATAATAGTCCAGGTGCATTAATTCAGCAGCACAATAATCTCCATAATGATGTAGATCAACATCATCAATAAGTGAAGAAATATAATTCCATAATATGCCACATATCATCATCATCTTCATATAATATAATAGAGCATGATTCATAGCAAACTCAAGTACCAAATTATTACAAATATTCAGTAGATAATCCATGAGCTGGAATGGCATATTGTAGGCCATACAATCCACAACCATAAGCAAAATAAATAGCCATCACAAAGTTTTATGGATGTAATTATTACATAATGGAAGATGCATTTATTCCACACTATCATTGGTACTATCATAGTCAAGTGCATCATGAAATAGATCCCTAGGATTCATCTCGCAAGGACCAACCCCCAGGGCCCTGATGTTTTCATTGCTGAGATGTGGGGGAGGGAGGGCATGATCATCAAGAACATGTGCAACTTGTGTAGCAGATGGCAATTGTTCCTCAGTGTCTTTAGCACCTTAAGGTATGATACCATCCTTGTATCCTCCATGAAGAATGGCCAGTCTGTTGCTTCTCCTAACATGTGTAGTGGATGCAAGTCCCTTACCCTTGTTCTTCTGTAAGTTCCTAGATGTGGAGGTAGCTGTGGAGCTAGTGGCTTCCTCATCAGTGAGCATGCTGTTGTGTTTTTCAGTAAATCCAGGGTCTTTAAATAGCATAGCAGGTGGGTCAGGTAGTGCCAAATTCAGCACTGGCTCAATATCCATCTGATTGATATTCTCCTGGTTATTGTCCACATCATTCATGCCACATCATTAACAAGAGGTGCAGGCTGTGGAGGGCTCTGTGGAGGAGTGACCATGATAGTTTCTTGAGCAGTTGCAGGTGCAGCATGTCCATGTGCAGGTGCAGCATTCCCTACATTAGGTGCTGCAATGTTGTTCAAGTCCACCACTCCCTCATTGTCAGGATGCCAAATAGCAAAATCGTCAACTACCATAGGGACAGGATGTGGATTGGCACCATCTGGAGGCAGAGGGTCCTCATCACCAGCAACAACTCCTAACATGATAGAAGATAGAATAATAGTTGGGAAGGACCATGATCCACCATTGCCCTCATTTGATGTGTTCTGAATCACAACAATGCTAAGTGGAATTCCGTCAACATCATAAACTCTGATTTTAACTAATATTCTAGCCATGTTAGCATTATCTCTTTTCCAAACAAGCACTTTGCCATATTGAGCTAATGATTTCACAATTGTGTCCAAGTCCTAGCACTCACATGGAAAATTCATAAGCATAATCCAGCAATCATGTGTGGAAGTAGCAGCTCTGTGATTCCTACCTCTATTATGTGCAATAATCCTCATAACAGAGGCTCCAATGAAATAAGGGCTATGAGCAATAGGATTATCCCTATCACTGACATCTTGAAATCGGACAAGTGCAGCACCCATACAAGAGGGAGTAATGTCCCGGATGATGTAGTGGCGTTCATGCTCGATGTGGTGTCTGATGAGCGCCGCCATATCGTTGAATAGTGTTGGGTGCGGCTCTGGCTCGATGGCGATGATGGCCCGGTCATCGCAGTTGTGGGGCAGAGTCCCTCCGACCACCACGTACCCCCGCTGTGGCCCTAGCTGATTGAGAGGTATGTAACCAGCACCCGTGGGGAGGTGGGGGGAGGAAATCACATGGATAGTTCGCCATTGCAGGTGATGGAACTATCGACGGATTGGGGTTTTCATGGTTCTCGAGGAGAGGCGAGATGGATGAACGAGGAACAATGGAAACCGTATTGATATCTAGGTCTTCTCGGCTTCCACGGTTAATAAATTATGATTGTTGCTATCTTTCCGTTTGTAGAAGGATTTCTTTCTGTTCTTAGCTAAGCAATTAAAAGATATGTGTCCGTAATTGTAACAAACTCGACAACGGATTTGATTAGTACATTCAATATTGGTATTCCTAGAAGCAAGACATATAGTACAAAATAAATTGTACGTAGTAGAAATACCCAGGTGAGATGTAGAGTCCTTATTGGCTGATTAAAAGCAGAGTTGGGCCTTGGGGTGTCAATAGTGATAGGATTGGATCCAATAGGCACCCAAATTTGTTTGCATGGAAGGGTATCAGAATTTCCGCTCTTGCTCAGTTTAAAGACCCGTAAATTATGAGCATGATTTGAGACGATAGATCTATTCGATGTAGAACCTTGAGAAGGACCCAATGGGGTAGAGTTAGCACCAGTAAGAAGATGCAGATTACCTCTATGTGAAGATGATGACGTAACCATAGAAGATGAACGTGATGGAATATGAGTGCATTCTGCTTCTTGTTCTTTGTACCATGCAATTTCTTCACGGATCCAGTTAGGGCCTCCAAAATCCCATAGATGAAAGTAGCACTTGAATAGATCACATGAAAATCATCGAAGATTTGATATGAAAAACCCTACCGCCTTGGATCAGACAGTGAACTTGAATACTTGATGAGATAATATTTCAGTTTTGAAATTATCATGTGGTGCACCAATACAAGATTCAAGAGCCCAACCCACATGATTCGTAGTAAGACGAAATGCAGCTCTTCCAAATGAAACAACAAGATGAAATCCATGCGGAGAGGAGGGTGAGGTGACCGAGGCCAAGAAAAGTGAACGAACCTGATTGGCCAAATCACGGCGAAAACTAAAAACAAGTTTATTGTGGAAGGAGGGGAGGTGATGTGGGTGATCCATGTCCTCAGATCTAGAGGGATGGACAATGTGGTTGGATGGGATCTAGGGTTGGTCGAAATCGCCATTGTAGTCTCCTAGGAGGGGTTCACGAGGCCGAGCCGCCATGTGGCAAGTTTCTTTTCATATGAATAGTTGTTCGGCAATTTTTAACTTAGTTTGAATAAAATCAAATAAAAATAAGGAAGTATAAAGAAACACCGCATGCGGTCCTTTTTATAGCAGCATCATGTGTGTGTGTGTGTGAAGCCTAAGAACATGCTGCATAAACATTCATTTAATTTTGGCATGCCGGAATATTTTAGAGGATGGGAAGATGGTGTTTTTGCCGATTTAACCTTTGCTTACCACTTGACTTAGGGACATCAAATATATGTACCGAACCTACGAAACAAATAACCATATACTCAAAATGTTTGGCACTTCACATCCATATTCATTTAAAACTTTCACAAATATAGATCACCATATGAGGAATCCTAGTTACATGAATAAATTACCTCGACAATTCACGTCCGTTTAAGCATTGACAAAGGAAGATCGAAATACACTATTCCATTCTACATGTCCAAATAGAGGCCAATAGCTCATATGTGAACCCTTTCATGTGTATTGGAAGGAAAGCACCGTAGTTGGATAGAATAGCTCTGATGCACCGTTTCTACGTGCACAAATAGCCAAGGCCCGACCTGGCCCTCTTTAGCGCTTAAACGTAATAGAAAGTCAACACTGATCGTTATAGTTATGCATTGTGTAAGCGAGTGTAACATCCCTGATTTTTGGAAAGTTCAAAAATCACTAAAAATTGAAACTTTTTTTAATGCAAGTCACAAAAAAAACAAATAAAATACAAACACAAAGGAACTATTATCTCCTATTCTAATGTTATTAGAATTGGAAATCCAATTATGCCTCTGTTTTTCTAAACCCTAAAGCCTATTAAAAAATCGTTATTCAAAGTAATTGTTTTCTCTTAGCAAACCTTACTATATAATTTTTTTTTAAAATTCTACAATTACTTTGAAAATGTTTTATAGCCTTGGAAACCAAAGAATTATTTGTTTTGGTAATTATCTAGGTCTCAAAATATTTCAAAGAAATAAAGGTATTTATATAAATTCTTAAATACTATTCCAAGTTTTAAACATAAGTGATATTCATAAAATATTTTGTCTTGAAAAAATATAAAAAGGGGACCTTGAAAACAATATTTTGACTCGTGGAGTATTGTAGTAGTACAGCCCATCACAAGCTATACTTTTGTGTGTAGTACTGGCCCCTGAACCGTTCACCAGCACACACAGCACAGATAGTAATCAAAGGAAACAAATGTATTGAATACTATCAAAATTATCCAGAGTAAAGTAGTTTATTACAATATGCATAGCGAAGTGCTAGCTCAAATAATTATTAAACACACAGCAAAGCAGCGGTAGACCTCCATCTTCTTGTTTGCACGCCACAGGCGAACAAAGGTTGATGTGAAGTCTCGAAAACCTACGACAGCTAATCCGAATCCGAATAACCTGCACGTTGGAATATGCAGCCCCCAAAAAGGAGGTCAGATCATTCTGAGCAATGATGGCAAGTGACACTATGGTGGTATATAAATGGCAAGTGCTAATCTACATGCATATTTGGCCGGTGGAGTTTCTAGGCTATTTTGCATAAATGCATTTGTCCTATCTTTTGATATAAATTCGTTTTACACATATTCTGGACACTTTGGTTGATAGCAAAGTGCTCCTAAATAATTGGACACCTTGGTTGATAGCAAGATGCTCCTACCCTTTGGATTAGCACACTGAAAAACCATCAGGCACTTCTCCAATAAGCCATAGTCAAATTATTAGTAATTAATAAAACAAGATGAACGAGATATGTCATGTTTCCTATCTAGTTGTTGAATTGTTCCTAACCAATGGAACACGGCTGAGATCTTAGTTTTAACCCTCGCGAGGTTTGTGCCCTTTTCCCATGTTGCCTAATCGACCCCAAACACCATGATACACCACTAGTACCACGGAAGGAAAGAAGATCAAGCCATAAACCATAAGAAGTAGATTCCCAAACCCACCACGAGCCGGACCAACCTACCACTAATCTACATCTCTGGACACGTTGGGTTCGAGTCACCACAACCTACAATTTATGTCTAGCCCATAATAATATGAAACATGGTTGCACGCAATAACAACTATATAAAGAAAGTAAACATGACCTCAAGATACTGGGCGGCGGTCCCCACCAAACTTTGTACTCTGATGACACTCTAGCAATCCGCCCAGTGGTCAATTAATTATCATGTTGTTTTCATAAGCAATTAAAATAATGATTTTCATCATAACATGATAATGATCCCAACCACGAATAGCTAGAGCATGGCTAAGCAATCTACAACTACGATGTTTGCCTACCATATGGATGCTACAATCTAGGGGTAACATATGATTACTCCACTTGGGTGTTAGTGAAGCAACCCCTAATAATATCTAGCATAGCGATAACACTCAACTCCTACTCATGCATAACTACTATAAAACTCTAATGCATATAGTAAAATAGTAGGTTCATGTGTGTCACTTGTCTTGGCAGCACGTGCAGCTGTTCAAGCACTCCTCGCAACAACAATCGTTGTAATCGTTGTAATCTACACGTTGCAATCGACAATCATAAGCAACAAGACAACAATATGCAACACATGCATGCATGAATGCTTAGTGATGCAAGAATAGATCTACTATTGTTCTCTGCTTAATAATGATATGCATGAGGCAAGGAATGTGTCTTTGTTGCAACGAAATAAATTAAAACAATTATAATGATTTAATAGTGCTAGATTAAGAACATGCAATATCTAAGTTGAATTATGCATCTACACAAGTTAATGATATTTTTCCTGAATAGATCTACTCAAAACAAGATCATACAAAGAAGATTCGATGAATTTCGAGCTACGGTTGATTTTATATGATTTAAATAGCCCATAAAGCATAATTGAAAACAGAAAATATTTATAGCTCAAAATATATATTTGATTGCGTAAATGGATAGAACTCATTTTTCTCTTTCGTTTGGTATATTAAATGCGCAAAACGGAGTTACGGAACTAAAGATATTGAATTTACAAAATTTAGGAAATTTCTGAAATTTTAAAACGAAATAAAAGATTTTGACCGGGGGGTTGACTGCGCTGACGCAGGCGTGACGTCAGTGCCACGTCAGCGTGAGGTTGACCGCGGTCAGCTCGGAACTGTGTCGTCGGATCGAGATCCGATGGCCCAGATTGGATCTCGACGGGGAGCTCACCGGAGCGGCGGCCGGCGGCGTGGACGCGGATGGCGGCGACGGTGGCGGTGGTCTCCGGCGACGGCGAGGGCGGCATCGAGCTCGCCTCCTCCTTGCGAGCTCGGGGGCGGTGGCGGTGCGGGCTCCCGAGGTTTATCTCGCCGGCGGCGAGAGCTCCCGAGGCGGCGGCGGCTAGGGCTCCGTGGCGGCGCGCGTATCGAGGGCGGGGTGGTGTGGACGTCGAGGTGGGGGGGCGGCGGCTTATATAGGGGGTCGGGGGTTGCGTGGGCGAGGAGTTGGCGGCCGAATCGGCCGCGGAACCGTGGTGGCGGTTGGCCGGAATCCGATCCGGGCGGGGTTCCGGCGGCGGCTGACGTCAGCGCTGACGTCGTGGGCAGGGGCCCACGCGTCAGCGGCTCGGGGTTCTTTTTTTTTTCGAAAACCTTCCGCGACCGTGCGGGCTGGCTGGCCCATGCGCGCTGCGCGCTGCGCGCTGCGCGCGCGTTGGGCTGGCTCGGCCGCCCGGTCCGTTTCTTTTTTTTATACAAAACTTAAAACATTAATAATTTTTAAAATATAACTCCAAAAAGGGTGAAACAAATTTTGAAAAATTTGAAATTTGAAAACCTATCCACCTAGGTTATTTTGAGGGGGATTTTTGGGAAAGATAAAAATAATAAAAATACTTTGGCCTATATTGCCTTATATAAGAAAATGATTTCTTTTTAGACATGATTAAAATTTGGGATTTCAAATGCAACAAACAAATGCAAATTTTGAAACATGCCATGCTATGCATATGCTCTAAATGCAAAACATTCCAAATGTAAGATTTGGGATGTTACAGACTAACCCCCTTGAGATGAAGCTCGCCCTCGAGCTTCAGAGTGGCTAACAAATAGGTGTGGGTGGTCTTCTCGACGATCATTCTCTCGTTCCCACGTAGCCTCCTCTTCGGTGTGATGGTTCCACTGAACCTTGCAGAATTTGATCGTCTTGGTCCGTGTCATTCTTTCCGCTGTATCCAAAATCCTTATAGGTTTATCCTCATACGTGAGATCACTCTCCAATTGGACCTCCTCTAGTGGAATTGTATCCCTCAATGGTGTATCTGCCATTTCTGGGTGATACTTCTTCAGTTGAGACACATGGAACACGTCATGGACGTTAGACAATCCTTCTGGCAATTCCAACTGATAGGCTACTTCTCTCTTGCGTGACAGAACCTTATACGGTCCAATGAAACGCGGTGCTAGCTTTCCCTTAATTCCAAAGCGCTTAACTCCGCGCAGTGGCGATACTCTTAGATATGCCCTATCACCAATCTCGTAGGTCACTTCCCTACGCTTTGAATCAGCATAACTCTTCTGCCTTGACTGTGCTATCTTCAACCTATCGCGAATCAGTCTAACCTTCTCCTCAGCGTCCTTGATAAGGTCAGGGCCAAAGAAGCTACATTCTCCTACTCCATCCCATAACAAAGGAGTCCTTCACTTCTTTCCATATAGTGCTTCGAATGGAGCCATCTCTATGCTAGACTGATAGCTATTGTTGTAGGAAAACTCTGCGTAAGGCAAACTCTCATCCCAGCTAGAGCCATAATCTAGGGCGCAAGCTCTCAACATATCCTCTAGAATCTGATTCACTCTCTCTGTCTGACCATCCGTCTGAGGATGAAATGTTGTGCTGAACTCTAGCCTTGTTCCCAATGTCTCGTGCAACTTACGCCAGAAATGAGATGTGAAATGTGTTCCTCTATCAGACACAATTCCTTTTGGTACCCCATGTGCACAGACAATCCTACTCATGTAAAGCTTAGCCAATTTGGCGCTAGTGTAGGTGCTCTTCACTGGTATGAAATGAGCCACCTTAGTCAAGTGATCGACCACTACCCAAATAGAATCATAGCCAGACCTTGTTCTAGGCAATCCGGTGATAAAATCCATTCCAATCTTATCCCATTTCCAATCTGGTATGGGTAATGGCTCCAATAATCCTGCCGGCTTCTGATGCTCAGATTTTACTCTACTGCACACATCACACAATGCAATGTACTCTGCGATGTCCTTCTTCAAGTTATTCCACCAAAATCTTTCCTTCAGATCCATGTACATCTTGGTATTCCCTGGGTGAATGGAATACGGTGAGTCATGAGCTTCTTGGAATATCAGCTTTCTAATTTCAGGATCCTGCGGTACACAAATACGCTCCCCGAACCATAATGTACCATCGGCATCTTCATGAAACTCCTTCATCTTTCCTTCACTCATTTTCTATTTTATTTCCTTTATTCCTTCATAATCCTTCTGGGCTCCCTTGATCCTGTCCATCAGTGTTGGCGTTACCTCCATGGCTGCCAAATACCCTTCATTCACTAATTCCAAACGAATAGACTTGAATTGTTCACACAATTCATCTGGCAACTCCCCTGCAGTGAGTCCATTCACATATCCCTTGCGGCTCAATGCGTCTGCCACAACATTAGCCTTTCCTGGGTGGTATTGGAGATTCAAATTGTAGTCCTTTATCAATTCCAACCATCTCCTCTGACTCATATTCAGCTCTTTTTGAGTGAAGATATACTTCAAACTCTTGTGATCTGTAAAGATGTCACACTTCTTGCCCATGAGATAATGTCTCCATGTCCTAAGGGCATGTACAACTGAAGCTAGCTCTAAATCATGAGTCGGATAATTCTTCTCGTGATTTTTGAGCTGTCGTGATGCGTATGCACCTACTCTTCCATCCTGCATCAATACACTACCCAGTCCTCGTCGTGAAGCATCGCAGTACACTTGGAAATCCTTCTGGAGATCCGGCAAGCATAGAACTGGTGATGTTACTAATCGTTGTTTCAGATCTTGGAAACTAGTCTCACAATCCTCACTCCATAAGAACTTCTTTTCCTTCTTCAGCAATTCTGTCATAGGTTTAGCAATCTTGGAGAAATTCTCAATGAACCTACGGTAATATCCCGCAAGTCCTAAGAAACTCCGGATATCCTTCGCATTCTTTGGTGATTCCCACTCAGTTACAGCTGATACCTTGGCTTGGTATACTGCAATACCATCACCTGACACCACGTGTCCTAGGAATCCTACTGTATTCAACCAAAACTCACATTTTCCAAACTTAGCATATAACTTATGTCCCTTTAGCTTTCCAAGAATCAAACGTAGGTGTCCTCCATGCTCCTCTTCATTCTTGGAGTATACTAGAATATCATCTATGAATACCACTACAAACTTATCCAAGAACTCCATGAATACATTGTTCATCATGATCATAAAGTATGTCGGGGCATTGGTCAATCCAAAAGACATGACGGTGTATTCATATAGACCATACCTTGTGGTAAAGGCGGTCTTTGGAATATCCTCCTTCCTAATCTTCAGCTGGTGATATCCAGATCGCAGATCGATCTTAGAGAACACACTAGCTCCCTTCAGCTGATCAAACAAGTCATTGATGTTGGGAAGTGGGTATTTGTTCTTTATCGTCACCTCATTCAGTGAACGATAATCCATAACTAGACGCTGTGTCTTATCCTTCTTTTCCACAAACAAAACTGGTGCTCCCCATGACGAAGAACTCCGCTGAATGAATCCTTTATCCAACTGCTCCCTAAGTTGTTTCTTGAGTTCCTTCAGTTCATCTACATCCATCTTATATGGCCTCTTAGCAATAGGTCCTGTTCCCTGTATCAAGTCAATGACAAACTCGATGTCCCTATCAGGTGGCATTCCTGGTAGTTCCTCCAGAAACACGTCGGGGTATTCTTTCACTGTAGGTACATCCTCTGGGCTAACCCCCTTAAGAGAATTCAGCTTGATATCCTTAAGATCGTGAGTGGACCTATATATATCTGATTCTTCTTCCTTCAGGTGTCGTGAGTGTGATTGTTCTCTTGGCACAGTCTATCTGACCTTCATACATTGCCATCCAATCCATTCCAATAATCACATCTAAACCTTGTGAATCCAACACTATGAGGTCTGTGGGGAAAGTGTGTGATCCTATAGATAAGGCAAGTAGGCGACACCCCTGGGTTGATAGCATTTCCCCTCCTGGAGAGCTAATTCTAATAGATCTCTTAAGAATGTCAGTAGCTAGCTTATTTCTATCCACAAATGCCCTTGATATGAATGAATGCGATGCTCCAGTATCAAATAATACGAGTGCGAGGTAAGTATTAACCAAGAACTTACCGAGCACGAGGTTTGGTTCAGCTTGCACCTCCTCCACGTTCACGTGGTTAATTGTTGCCTTCTGGGACATGTTGGCCTTGATTCCTTCTACGGCCTTCTCCTCCGTGCACCTGTCGGCGAAGTGTCCCGTTTTCTTGCATTTAAAGCACTGCACCTAGCTAAGGTCCTTCCTGAAGGTGTGGTTGTGGTTGCGGTTCTGTCTGTTGCCTCCCTGGTACTGGTTGTTGCCTCTGTAGCCACTATTGTTGTGACCATTCCCTCCATTGTGCTGGTGACCTCCACGGTGGTTGTGTCCATTTCCTCCAGTCCTGTGCTGCCCAGAATTTCCACCGTTGTCCTGGTGAGTGCGTATCCTCTGGTGTGTGCCTGAGCTGTGGCTTCCTCCCATGTGTTTCCTCTTGCGCTTCTCAGCCTGCTTGTGTTTGCCCTCCAGTATGATGGCCTTGTCAATGAGTGACTGGAAGTTAGTGATAGGAACCACTGACAGTTGAATGGCCAGCTCATCATTGAGTCCATCGAGGAATTTCTCGCGCCTCTTAGCATTGGTGTCCACATCCTCTGGTGCATAGCGATCTAAGTTGCTAAAACCATCTATGTACTCACTAACTGAGCGATGGTACTGTCGCAGGTTGCGGAATTCCCTCCTCTTGAGACTCATCACTCCAGACGAGACATGGGCGTTGCGGAATCCCTCTTGAAACATATCCCAGGTGACCTCCTCAATAGGGTGGGTAATCTGATAGTTATCCCACCAGGAAGCAGCTTGTCCCTCCAGTAAGTGAGCGGCAAACCTCACTTTCTCTTCCTCTCTGCATCCAATAGTCACTAGGTCCTTGCTCACAGAACGCAGCCAATCAAGAGCAAGCATGGGCTCAGATGCACTAGAGAACTTCTCTGGCCTCAACCTCAGGAAAGGAGTGAGCATGTCCACCTGTGGTGGTGGTGGTGGGGTATTGTTGTTGTTGTGGGTGATGTACTGGGCCATCAGTTGGGCTAGCTGAGTCACTGCATTCTCCATGTTGTTGTTGTTGTTGTTGTTGTTATTCTCCTCTTCCTCGTTATTGCGGCTGGTGTCGCGACGGGGAGACATCTAAAGGTTAGCATAGATGAGTTTAGATAGATAGGACTAAGGAGAATAGCTACCCATACTATATATGAACCAAGCAACACTTAGAAATCATCAATCAAACCAATCAAACACTTTATATAGCTTTTAGAAAATAGGCCTAAAATTCCTGCGAAATTTGAGGTACTTAATGTTTACAAAACTTATTGAAAATGCTTGAACTAATATTGCCATACCACAACTTTTGGTATGGTCAAACCTATCACGATTTATTTCCTAACGAAGACTAATGGTGGGCTAACTATCTACTTCCGGGAGCGCTTGCCACTTGGAGACTTCACTCCCATCTTCCTCTTGCGATCCTCATTCACGTCATAGTCCTCGTCATCCGTGTCTTCCTCATCCTTCTCATCTTCCACCTCCTCTGGATCTTCTTCCTCTTCTTCAGGGCCTTCCCCTTTGACCTCCTCATCACAGCTCTTCTTACTATACATGCGACTAGTTGGTAGCGGTAGTGGAGGTGGTTGAAGGAGCTCCTCAGGTAAGTCCACGCTAATCCCATTCCTCACGAGTATGTGATCCTTCTCCACTAGCTCCATGGTGAGTCTAGTGTCACTAGCCTTGAACTTCTCTACCTGGATCTTGAGAGCGTCCATCTGGGCATTGAGAGCACTCAGTTGGGCGTTGAGAGCGGTGATCTCCTACGCCTGGTGGTAGACGGTGGCCCTTGCCTCCTCACTCTCACTAGTAGGGAATTTCCATTCTATGGAATGGATTCTGTGGCGCACCTCTATCTGGTGCGCCACAGAAATATTATTTTGTGGCGCATGGCCCAGGTTGTGCCACAGAAATACCTATTTTTGTGGCGCATGTGGTGGACGTGCGCCACAGAAAGCGTGCGGGGCCCACACCAATCATTGGGCTGGGTGTCAGAGGCCATATTTTTATGGCGCACCCTGACGCGTGCGCCACAGAAAGGGAAACTTCTGTGGCGCACTGCACTGGTGCGCCACAGAAACACCATATTCTGTGGCGCATCCTGCCCAATGCGCCACAGAATATGTTGTTTCTGTGGCGCACCAGTGCAGTGCGCCACAGAATAGTATACTGGTGCGCCACAGAAATATGTGCACTGTGCACATAAAGGTGGCAGCCCCCTCTCTCCCCCCCATAAAGTGGATGTTGCTCACTCGCCCCCCCTTCTCTCCACTCTATTTTTACACATTTAGTTCTCCTTTTTAGGTAGGTGAACCTATTTATTCGATGTATAATTGTTGGTGAAGTTTGTTGTTGTTGGGGGGGCCTAATTACTTGCATCTATACTCCGGTCCCTCCCTCTCCCTCGCTCTTTTCGCGTGTCAGTATCGAATCTACTCGGGGAGTATAGTTGGAGGTGCATATGTCTTGTGTGGCCATCGATCGATGTGTATGGGTGTTTGTCATGCATGTGCAGGTGGAACGATCGATTGTCGCGCGTGCGGGCGCGGTGGTGCATGGATGTTTGCCGAAATGTTGATTCACTTCCATTTCGGCAAACTTTTGAACCCCATATGTCCTACTTATAGGAGAGGTCATGCCGAATTTTTCCGGCGACTATGCATGCATGTTGTGGTTCTAATTTTCTGCTCTCTATGTGTCTGTGCAGGCAACCATGGTACTAGAAATGAGCTCTGCTCGAATCGCTAGATACAAAAAAGACGCGAAGGCGGACATGATTCGGTGCAACAGGCGGCATATAAGATGCCCGTGTCGATCATGCAAACTCGTGCGCTGGATTGACCCTGATTCCGGACAATTGGAGGAGCACCTTCTTAGACGCGGTTTCTTTGACGACCGCAACCACGTGGCACCGCCGGCAGCAAAAGTTGTGCACGAAGAGGAGGGCGAGCGAGGATATGACGGCGAACAAGATCATCATAAAGAAGGATATGTCGGCGGAGAAGATCGACATGACGATGAAGACGAGAACACGGAGACCCCGCTAATTTCGGCCTTGCGGGACTCTCATGTTCAGGATCTGCTGCTTAAGGAGACGAGCAACGACATAGCTGCAGCTAGGGAGAAAGCCAAACTGGCACAAATGGAGATAGACGGGGTGACTCCGTTGTTTCCTGGGTGCCGCCCCGAGGATACGCGGTTGCATGTAACGCTTGCTGCTCTGAAGATGAAGACGCAAAACAAATGGACCGACTCGAGCTTCAACAAGAACTTGAAATTCTGGCACGATCGCCTTCCCGAGGGGAACACATTGCCAAGCAGTATCAACGAGGCTAAGAAAGTCGTGTGCCCTCTTGACCTACCTCACGAAAAATTTCACGCCTGCATCAATGATTGTGTAATTTATCGGGGGGAGTACAAGGACACAATCACATGTCCGAAGTGCGGCCACGGACGATACAAGTGTGGAACCAACAACAAGAAAATTCCTCGAAAAGTGGTATGGTACTTTCCTATCACTCCCCGTCTTCAACGGTACTACTTGGACCCTAAGGAAGCAAAGCTCATGCAATGGCACGCAAAAAGGGAGAAGCCGGAAGAAGATCCGGAGAAGGGCTATATCATGACACATCCTGCAGACGCTGCCCAGTGGGAAGCATTGGACATAACTTTCCCGAGTTTTGGGGGCGACGCGAGGAACGTCAGGCTGGGTATGAGCACCGATGGACTCAATCCGTTCGGCAACCAGAGTAGCACACATAGCAGCTAGCCTGTGTTTGTATGGCCTTACAACCTACCCCCGTGGCTGTACATACACTTGAGTATTCTCATCCAGGGGCCAAAACAACCAGGTGTCGATATGCATTTGTATCTCGGGCTGCTGAAAGACGAGTTAGACACGTTGTGGAAGACGCCACCCCGTACGTGGGACGCGTACACTAGAGATTATTTCCATATGAGAGCCGCGTTGCTGACGACGGTCACAGACTATCCTGGTTACGCGTATGTATCTGCCCAGGTCGGCCACGGATTCTGCGGCTGCGTGAAGTGCATGGACGGGACCCCGCATCTCCAGCTACCAAGGGATCCTGGGTCTTCGAAAACCGTGTACCCAGGGGCTCGAAGGTGGCTTCGCCTGGATCACCCATGGAGAAAACGCGGTGAGTTGTTCAATGGTAAAGACGAGCCCGATGGAGCCCCGCGCACGAGGAGCGGCGAAGAAATTGACGAGCTTCTGAAAAATTGGGACGAGTGCCCTTCGCCGGGAAAGAAACGACCCAAGCCAGAGCCGCTGCTGGGTGTATGGAAAGCGAGGTCTGTTTTCCACGACTTGGAGTACTGGCCGGTCCTCCACGCGCCTCATAGCCTTGATGTGATGCACATTACGAAGAATGTTACGGAGAGTCTGCTTGGCACTATTTGCAATTCGGAGAAGTCCAAGGATGGGCCGAAAGCAAGATACGATCTAAAATATTTTGGCATTAGGAAAAATCTACAGGTCCCCGCCGATAGTGATGATGATGATGACGATTGTCGTGGTGGTGTCACGGCAGATGCCATGGGATGGCTAAAGATGTGGGGACGAAGGACGCTGGAGGTGCTCGGGGAGGGATCACGCGACGAGTAGCCGCGTGAGACAAGAACAACACACTGCAAACAACACGATCTACCCAGGTTCAGGGCCCTCGTGAGGAGGTAAAACCCCTACTCCTGCCTTTCTCTATGTATTATGATGTCTCTCCGAGTAGACACAGTACAAATGATATCGCTACCGAGTAGCCGCTCTCCTCTCTCCGGGAAGAACTAGGTCAAGGACTTATAGTTTATGCGCGATCCCTCGTAACCTTGTGACCTGCCTCTCGCAGGAGGCGGCGGGGCACCTTATATACATGGTGCCCAGCCGGATACGTCCAAATCTAGACAAGTGTCGACATAGTGTGCACATCGTCCTTCTTCCGAGTTCCCGCTGACAGCTTTGGTTCCTAATCTTGGCTGCTTCTGTAAAGTCGTTGGGCAAAACAAGGGGACAGACTGGTATCACTGTGCCAAACACAGAGTAGGCCCCCCTTATCCTGCCACGGCCTGCTTCCATGCTGTCACTGTCAGACAGGCCGGTCCCAGATGAACAGTAGTTCGAATAGTGCCAAGTACGGACCCAGGATACGCGGGATCCTGTGTCAGAACGGCTCCTTTGACTTTCTGGCCCGAGTAGGTTCCCGCCAATTTTACTCGGGCCATCTCTTCTACTCGAAGAGACAGAACCTGATGGTTATCTCCTTTCGGTCATCTTGAGGTGAGACCGAGTAGCAGTCGATCGGGTAGCGAGTACCAGGTAGTCGGCTACTCGACCAAACCTCCCTTCTGTTATTCTCCTTTATCACTTGCCTTTGCCCTACTCGGGGGTAACCCCCCGACAGCAGTCCCCGAAGCTGGTAGAGTCTTGCGAACTTGTTCACTAGGCTCTGCCAGCTTAAAACCAATCTTTGCAACACAGCCCTTGAACCTCAAGATGCCGAGTAGAACCTCCGAGTAGCTCTCTGAAGCGTACCTTGAGTTTCCTCTTCTCCGAGTAGCAGCCTCATTCTACTCTGCAGCCGAGTAAAAAGACTTAGAGAATTTTCTCAAATTGAGCCTCTGCAGCGCAGAGCGCAATCCGGCCCTTCATGCAGCAACTGAACACGTGTCAAGCATCCATGCCCCCGTCGTTTCGCTGCCCAGGACACGATGTGCCACGCGCCCAGTTTTTACGCTGTGGGCCCACTCGCCGTCATGTCCCATCAAGCGTAATAATAGGCCACGATCCGGTGGTGGGATCAATTGCGGCCGTTACGCGCGCATCCCGCGCTTGCGTGCGTTTCTAGCCGGCCACATACCCCACCACACGCCACGATCGATCCCACTTCCACGACGGTAACGGTAATACCGCGGAGAGGATATAAATACCCCCGCCGGTAACTTCCTTTTCCCCTTCCCTCGCACTATTCCTCTTTCGTCCTCTGTTCTTCTCCGCCACCGAGCTCTCCGCCGCCGCGCCATCTGTTGCGCCGCCGCGAATTCAATCCACCCCACCAACTCCTTTCGATTTCTTCCACCGCCCCTACTCGCAACCATGTCTCGCGCTGGCTGGGCGGGCTCGATCGTCACCGCTGAAGATTGCGCCTGGCTCGTGAACACCCGGAGAGTTCCTCCCGGTGTGGAGTGCCGGGCGCCTGGCGGCGAGCTCGTGCCAACCCCGCGGGAGGGTGAGCACGTTGTGTTCATATCGCACTTCGAGCGCGGCTTCGGATTGCCGGCTTCCGAATTCCTCCGCAAGTTCCTGGACCACTTCGGCCTCCAGATGCATCACCTGCCGCCCAACGCCGTCGTCTTCCTCGCCTACCACGCCGTGGTGTGCGAGGCCTTCCTCGGCATCCACCCGACGACGGATACCTGGCTGAGGTACTTCCACCTCCGCCAGCAGACCACCGGGAAGAAGGACAGCGCGGGCGTTGGCCGCGCCACCGACACCGGCTGCGCCATGATGGTGCAACGGGCGGGGACCAACCACCCCCGTATCAAGGGGTTGGACTCCGTCAAAATGTGGCAGAAGACGTTCCTTTACGTTAGGAACATTCCCGCCGCGAAGGGAGCAACGGTGAGTGACCGAATCAATTTGCCCGCTTGGAGCACTCGTGCTCCGACTTGGATGAATTGGAAGGAGAAGCCCGCCAACGACGACAACGCCATCGAGATAGAGAACAGGCTTGGTTGGCTGAAAGACCAAGGCCTCAAGAATGACGATCCGGTGGCTTGCTGGATCAAGAACCGAGTGCTGCCTCTGCAGGAGCGCTGCCATCTCATGTGCTACATGGGAGGCCCCCGCGACTGCACCAGGACAACCACCATCGAGCTCGACAACATTGATGTTCCTGCGCACGCAAGGACCATCCTGGCGACGAGCCTCGGCGACAACTGGCAGTATGGGTTCATCCCGTACAGCCGCACGAAGCCGATTGAGCGAGTAAGTCCTTCTTACTCTGTTTTCTGCATATGCCTTCCGAGTAGACAACTCCGACTAGCAATTGCCCTCTGTACCGAGTAGGATACTTAGTCGAATCGCCTAGGCTTAATGTGCTTTGTGCCTGCACGCCTTTCCGAGTAGGATATTCTGCAATCATGCTTAGGCTTAGTATGCTTCGTGTTTGCACGCCTATCCGAGTAGAATACCTTCCTGCTACTCGGCTAACCTGCGATTCTTCTTTGTTCTTCAGACCCTCACTCGCCAGCGTATTGAGAGCTGCGAACGTTTCGAAGGCAACTGGTTTCATGATCGCGAGGAGGACGACGTGCCCTCCTTCGATGCCGCGGATCAAATCAACTCCCCCACAATGGAGAAGCGCGACGCCGAATCAACTCTTCGCGATTGGTCCGAGGACGACTTCGAAGGTAATTGCGTACTCATTTTGCTTGTTTCCGAGAAGTACCAATCCATCGTTTGCTGTTTCTGATCCGCTCCTCTTCTCTTTTGAATTCATAGACGATGTTGCTGAGGAGAAAGATGGTGAGGATGAAGATGAGGACGAGGGCGATACGGCCTTTGTCGTCAAACCTCTGTCCGTTGCCGCTCCTGACACCCGCAAGCGTACTGGCAGTGGCGCCCAAGAGCCTCCAGCCAAGAAGAAGAAGCTTGCCGAGAAGAAGAAGGCGACCAAGGCGGTCGTGAAGAGACCAAGGCGGAAGCTCGCCTCCACCAGCGCGTAAGTTTTCTTCTCGGTCGTCTCCCTTCTCGTGCTGTATTGTTTCCCCAATCCTCTTCTAATTTCTGAATTCCTTTTCCTCCGCAGACCTCCCATGGACGCGAACGCTGCTCACGCGCCTGACCAGGCTAAGAAGCCAGCAGCACCGCTTATCAACCTCGATGATGACGAGGACGAGACCGCCAATGCTCAAGGAGCAGATTCAGAGTGGCAGTCCCGTGCAGAGTCAGCAGCGCAGGACACTGCTGCACACCAGGAAAAACCCCCTTCTCCTCCGGCCGACACTGCCGAGGAGACTCAAGATGAAGAAATGCAGGACAACACCGCCCTTGAGCGGCCAGAAGCTGAGCAAGAGCAGCCAAACACAGGAGCTGCTGACCAAGTGAACTCCGCTGCCGAGCAGCGGGTAGAAGACGCCACCATGACAGATGCTGCCCCGACAGACCACTATCCATTGAGCGACGCGCAGCCAGGCGCCGCACCGACTGGCGCCCAGCCAACTGGCGCATCGGATAGCACGCCCCTGGCGCCGCCAACTGACCAAGGCGACGTCCCGATAGATTCCTCCTCTGCACTACCCACCAAGGCTACAGCCAGCCCTCCGGCCGGGCGAGTAGCCAGGCAACAAGCCCTTGATGCTCTGAAGGAGGCAGTCGAGAAGAGGACAGCCGAGAAAGAAGCTGCCGAGAAGGCAGAGGCTGAGAAGGAGGCGGCCGAGAAGGATGCCGCCGAGAAGGCTAAGGCCAAAGTTGATGGTAAGAAGCCCGAGAAGCCATCCTCCGGGAAGCCACCTGCTCAGAAAGAGACAGCCAAGAAGAAGGCTGCCGACAAGCCGCCGTCAACCTCAGCTGATCAGTCCAAACAGTTGATTATCTGCAATCCCAGTGCGGTTCCTGCCGCCGCCACCATAGCTGATCGGCCCCTCTACCCGGATTATATGTTGAATATCAGCCAACAGCGCCAGATTGGCCTTTCCGTCGAGGATCGGAAGCTTGCTCTCACCAAAGGACGGAAGGCCGTGGCGGTGGAGTCTGGGTCCTCGGCCCCCAACCAGGATAGATCCATTGCTTCTCGGGGAGCTCAAGACCAGGCAATATCATCCCAGAGCCTCGAGCAGATACTCGACCTGGTGGGTTTCATTGACGCTAAGTGGGATAGCAAGCTTCTCGGCAGAGAGAAATGGCATGGCCTTGGCCTGGGCGACATCGACCATATGCGGGTCGACTGGAACAAGGTGGACCTGGGCTACAAACCCATGACCGTCTCCTCCAGCACCGCTACCCTTGCTGCCAAGATGTTTGTGCACCGCAAGAATGCCGAAGATCTCGAGCAGTCTTACGCGGTAAGTTTTAATTTGTCCTCTCCGAGTAGCATTTTTCTTCTCTCCTATCCGTTTTCATTTTCCTTTACCCTCACCCAGTCCCCGAGATTCTGGCCGAGTAGGCGGATGCTCTCCCGAGTAGCCGCCTTCTCGGGTGGAATCTGCACTTTTCTGATTAACTTGTCTTCTTTTCGCTTCTCAGGATAGCGTTTTGAAGCGGACCAGTCTGCATCGCCAGCTTCTCTGGAATCATGCTATCGCCAGGAGGCGAATCGCTGCACTGGAACGAGAGAAGGCAGCTGCGGAAGCAGCCAACAAGAAAGCAGCAGATAGCACTCAGAAGCTGTCTGAAGTGGAAGGTACGCTCTTAGCCGCGTGGTTCCTGCGTTTTCTGTTTACGCCCGCTTCTGCTTTCTTTTGCGCTAACCATTCCTATTCTGCAGACAACCTGAAAGCCTTAGCTGAGGAGCACGGGAAATGCCGTGCGTTTGTGGAGACAGCCGAGTCCACCATCAAGAGATTGGAAGGTAAGCCTCCGTCTACTCGGTTTGCCTTTGTGTCTGTTTCCTTTGCTTCTCTGCTAACCGCGCTTTACTCTTTTCAGAAGACCATAAGAAGTTTGTTGAAGAACACCAAGACTGCGTCAAACCTGAAGAAGTGCAGCAGCGGCTGTCCGACCAGGCCGTTGAGCTGGTGAAGGACCACACTACAGAGATGGAGAAACTGCAACTGCAGCTGCAGAAGGCACTCAAGGATGCCATCGACCTTCGCGCCGAGAGGGACAGGGTTGCCGCCGAGAAGGCCAAGGCTGAGACAACTTTCAATGCCAAGATCAAAGCCCTCGAGCAGGAGTGCGAAACGCTGAAGAAATCCAATGCTGGGTACTTCACTCAGTTGGACGGACTCCGCCTGCTCGAGGAGAAGCACATTTCCAACGAAGAGGAGTGGAAAGTCCAGCTGCAGCAGTTGTGCCGCGAGCTACACAGTAAGTTTCCTCCTTTCTGCATATTTTCTTCTCGGTTTCGTCTCTTCTCGGATCCTGTGACTAAATTTCTCCCTTGCTTCTGTGCAGAAATCTTCCCTCATCTCGTGTCCGCTAGCGCGCCAGCCTTGGCCAAGGCCCGAGCAGTTCGCCATGAGAAGGGCGAAGCCTCGGACACCAGAGCCGAGATTGAGGACAGCCTGCTGGTGCTGAAAGGGTACTTCGAGCGTCTAGCCGGCGTGGGCACTGACTTGGTGCGCGTCGGCTTCGAGCTCCACAAGCTGTTCTGGCCTGAAGATTCCGCGCCGTCAACGATTGATGGCCTTGCTCTGAAGCTGCAGAATGTGAAGGCCGAGCTGAAGAAATGGCTCGCCTCGGGAGCTCGGGCGGGTGCTGACTTGATGCTTCTCTGCATCGCTTCTTGGTACGAGAATCTGAACATGGAGATCATCCGCGGGAAGCGCAACGATTCCAAGTGGGAGATAGACCCCAGCTGCGTGGCCATGCGCAAGCTGATTGCGTATGAAGTCGCGGAGTGCGCTGAGACGGACGTCTTCATCGACGGCCTCCCCGAGCCCGACACCGAGGTGGAGGAGGACGAGGAAGCGGATGAAGACACAGAGTCCGACCTGGACGGCTTCTTCGATTCGCCTGGAGGCAAGGCCGGGAAAGGGAAGAATGTTGCCGTCGCGAGTAGCGATGAGGAGACCGAGCACATCGACACCGCCGCACTCGGTTTTAGCACCTCATCAGGAGCCGCTCTCGACGACACGATATTCACCCCTGGCCAAGCCTCTGGTGTTTCTTCAACCCCAGGGCCTATCTCGGTGGCCACGGCCACTTCTGACCAGGTAGCCACCGATCGCGACGTCGAGATGGAGGAGTCCGCCACCGTCCAGCCGGAGGCGGATGCCGCCCATGCCAGCGCCGAAGAAGAAGCCGCAAGGACAGCTGCCGCCAACTCGGAAGCAGAAGCAACCAAGTCCACCACAGAAGATGCAGCAGCCAAGGCCAGCGCCGACAACACTGCCTCCTCCACATGATTTTACCTGCACACGTTTTACTTGAACACTTATCAGATCCCCGGGATGCCGGGAGCATATGTATCAGACTTATTCATTCCGTTGCTACTCAGTTTTATTTCCACACATTATCTTCAATTTAATCAAGTTTAGCAACCCTGGCTCAATGCCGGGTTGCGTTATCATGCGAGTCCCCGAGTTGCCTTTTTTATTCACTCTCTCTTTTCGTCTCAGCTCTACCTGCAACTTGTTGCTTTTTTGGTATTCGAGTCACAAGAGTTAAAGAGTAGAGCTGCAAATACTTAGCCGCTTAGAAACAATCATAGTAACGCAGCCCACCACTTAGCCGAAAAGACAAGACAGAGAACGAAAGGAAGCGAACTCTCTACTCGGTTCCTGCACTTTTTTCTTCCTTAGCGATTTTTCTTGTGCTCATTGACCTTTTGCTTGTTCTCTTGCTTGCCATGAAGCCGGGTTTCGGACAGTAGCAAAGTCGAAGAGTTGGCATACAGGTTTAGGCGCAGTACTCAACACGCTTATGAGTTTCGAAGTGAAGCAACCGAGTAGACAAACCGTAAAGCCGAGTAAAAACACTTAAAGCAAACTTGAGCGAGGGCAGTCCCCGAGAACAATTTTAGATTGCAGAGTAGAATTTCAACTCGGTTAAGAGGGTACATACACATCTTTGCTCATGAATGAAAACGACGGAGTAGAGCTACATTCCAAGGGCGCTTGGTTTCCTCTCCAGCTTTATCTGCCCTGTTCGCCTGTGATGGGCGCACATCTACAAGGTAGTACGCATCATTGTGCGGCGCTTTGCTCACAATGAAAGGCCCTTCCCATGGAGGAGACAACTTGTGCATCCCGGCCGTGCGCTGCACAAGCCTAAGGACCATGTCTCCTTCTCGGAAAACCCTTGGGTTTACCTTTCGGCTATGATAACGCCATAGGTTTTGCTGGTAAACAGCCGAACGTGACAGAGTCAGCTCTCTTGCTTCTTCAAGCAGGTCAACGTCGTCTTCTCGAGCTTCTCTCGCCTCCACCTCAGTGTAGAGGGCTACTCAGGGGGAGTCATGCTCTAAGTCTATTGGCAACACGGCCTCAGCCCCGTATACCAAGAAGAATGGCGTGTAGCCGGTTGACCGGTTAGGGGTAGTCCTTAGACTCCACAACACCGCTGGCAACTCTTCTAACCAACACCCAGGTGTTTTCATCAGTGGCTCAATCAGCCTTGGCTTTATGCCTGCCAGTACCATTCCATTTGCTCTTTCAACTTGCCCATTGGAGGCAGGGTGCGCGACTGACGCTACGTCTAGTCGGATGTGCTTATCTCTGCAGAACCGCACCATTGCCCCTTCTGCGAAATTGGTGCCGTTGTCGGTGATGATGCTGTGCGGGTAGCCATATCTCATGATCACATCCTTCACGAATCTCACAGCTGTGACCCCATCGCACTTCCGAATAGGCTTCACCTTGATCCACTTGGTAAATTTATCCACCATGACCAAGATGTGTGTCATGTTGCCTTTAGCCGGCTTGAAAGGGCCGACCATATCCAAGCACCAAACAGCAAACGGCCATGTGATAGGAATTGTTTTCAACTCGGAGGCAGGCATATGAATCTTACTTGCGAACATTTGGCAGCCATTGCACTTCCTCACGATATCTTCAGCTTGCTGCAAGGCTGTGAGCCAGTAGAAACCATGCCGAAAAGCTTTCTTGACCAATGCCCGAGAAGAGGCGTGGTGCCCGCATTCTCCTTGGTGTATCTCTAGCAAGATTTCTTCTCCCTCCTCTGGGCTTACACAGCGCTGCAGCACGCCTGTAGCACTCCTCTTGTGCAGTACCTCTCTGACTATGGTGTAGCCCTTGGACCTTCTCTGAATCTGCCTTGCAGTGACTTCATCTTCCGGCAAGGTACCGTCCCTTAGAAAGGATAATATGGGCATAGCCCAACTCGGTGTCTCCCGTGCGGGAAACACTGGTTCGTCCAATTCCATCGGAACAGGCACTTGTGGTTGCTCAGGAGGGGTAGGGGCGCTTCTTTGTAGCCCAGACCGATTGGCGAGAACCTCTTCAATGAATGCGACAGCCTCCGGGTTAAGGACAGCAGTCCCCGAGTAAGGAGTGGCAGTCCCCGAGTAGGGAGTGGCAGTCCCCGAGTAGGGAGTGGCAGTCCCCGAATAGGGAGTGGCAGTCCCCGAGTAGGGAGTGGCAGTCCCCGGGTTTCCTGTAGCATTCTCCCAGTCAATGTCCATGGGATCAGATTCCTCACTCGGCAGAGAAGGAACGTAAATGGATTCCGAGTTGGGGGAAGGCTTGATGGATGGCTTCCTCAAATGCTCCAAGGCAATCCCTGCCGGGATGGACTGCCCAGAAGATCCCAACTTGGATAGCTCGTCTGCTTCTTCATTCTCTGCTCGGTGAATGTGCTGGAACTCACAGCCCTCGAAAAATCCAGTCATAGACTGCACCAGAAAGCGATACGACGCCATATTGGCATCCAAAGCATCCCAAGTGCCTGAGACTTGCTGCACCACCAGATCGGAATCACCATAGCATATAATGCGCTGCACTCCAACTTCCTTGGCTACTCGCAAGCCATGAACCACTGCCTCGTACTCGGCAACATTGTTGGGCGCCTTGAAATGAATCTGCAGCACATCCTTGAGTTGATCTCGCTTGGGTGACTTAAGCACGACACCAGCACCAAGGCCTTCCTTCACTTTCGAGCCATCAAAGTGCATCCTCCAATAGTTAGAAACTGGAGCAGGAGGTTCATACTGCACCTCGGCCCAGTCCACAAGAAATTCCGCCAGGATCTGTGACTTGATAGCATCTCTTCTCGCATACGCGGGAGCGTACGCAGCCAGCTCGATCGCCCACTTGGCTACTCTGCCACTCGCCTCCTTGTTGCCCATGATATCCGAGATGGGAGCAGAGCTCACAACAGTGATAGGGTGCTCCTGGAAATAATGTTTCAGCTTCCTGGCGCCCAGGTACACACCATATGTCATCTTCTGGTAATGCGGGTAGTTTTGCTTGGAGCTGGACAGCACCTCACTGAGATAATACACTGGACGCTGTACACTCTTGCCTTCTTCTTCTCGCTCCACCACTATCACCACGCTGACTACTCGGTTGGTCGCAGCAATATATAACAGCATTGGCTCTTTGGGTAGCGGACTAGCCAAGATGGGAGCGCTACCCAGCATTGCCTTCAGCTCATTAAATGCCACGTCCGCTTGCGGAGTCCAGACAAACTTGTCACTTTTCTTCATCAGCTGATATAGAGGCAGGGCCTTCTCGCCCATTCGGCCCAGAAAACGGCTCAGGGATGCCAAGCAACCTGTGAATTTCTGCACATCTTTCAGTGATCTCGGCAAAGACATGCTCTCAATAGCTTTTATCTTTGAAGGATTGGCTTCAATGCCCCGACTAGAAACTAGGAAGCCGAGTAGCTTTCCAGCTGGCACGCCAAAGGTGCACTTACTTGGGTTCAGTTTCATTTTGTACTTGCGTAGGTTAGCAAAGGTTTCCTCCAGGTCGGCAAGCAGAGTATGTGTTTTGTTCGTTTTGATGACAATGTCATCTACGTACACCTGCACATTCTTGCCGAGCTGGTCGTGCAAGCATTTCTGCATGCATCTCTGATAGGTTGCACCCGCATTCCTCAAGCCAAAACACATGACACGATAGCAATAAGCCCCGTAGGGGGTAATGAAAGCAGTCTTTATTTGATCAGCAGGATTGAGTGCGATCTGGTGGAAACCAGAGTAGGCATCTATGAAAGACAACAGTTCACAACCAGCAGTGGAATCGATCACCTGATCGATGCGAGGTAGCGGGAAAGGATCCTTGGGGCATGCCTTGTTCAGGTCGGTGTAGTCGACGCACATACGCCATGCGGTAGCAGCCTTGGGATCCTCCTTCTTCTTCTCGACCATGACCGGGTTGGCTAGCCAATCCGGATGCAGCACCTCCATGATGAAGTTACTTATCAGCAGCTTGGTGATCTGATCACCGATGGCCTTCCTTCTCTCATCCCCGAAACGGCGCATAGCCTGCTTCACGGGCTTGGCATCAGGACGCACATGCAAAGAGTGCTCAACCAACTCCCTCGGGACTCCTGGTAGATCTTCATTGGTCCATGCGAAAACATCCTGATTCTCACGGAGGAAGTGGATGAGCGCGCTTTCCTATTTCTCCTCCAACCCGGAGCCAATGATGGCCACGCGGTCGGGGAACTCGGGATCGACCTGGATCTTCTTCGTCTCCTTGCCAGCTTGGAAAGCAGTACCGTGCTGGGTACTCGGCACGCCTTGCGCTCCAGCTTGTGCGGACTGAGCCAAGGCCACCACCTCGTACATCTTCTTCTTCTCGGCCTCAATCACCATTGACTCTGCCAGCTTGGAGCTAGCTGAGGCACACTCTATGGACTTCTTGTAATCACCAGCAATAGTGATAATGCCATTGGGACCAGGGATCTTCATCTTTAGGTACGCAACATGCGTAGAAGCCATGAACTTGCTCAGAGCAGGCCTGCCGAGTAGAGCATGATAGGGGCTCTGATGATCAACCACCTCAAACTGCAGGCGCTTTGTGCGACAGTCCTCCCGGGTACCGAATAGCACATCTATCCACACTCGGCCAATCGGGTTGCATGAGATCCCAGGCACGATTCCGTGGAAGGTGGTCTTGCTGGGCAGCATCGCGTTCTCGGCCATGCCAAGCTTCTCGAGTGTGTCCTTGTACACAATGTTGATGCTGCTGCCGTTGTCGATTAGCACCTTGCTGAACCTCACATTCTTCTCGGGACCCAGGAAGGTAGGATCCAGCACCAAGGCATAAGTACCCGGGTTGGGCATCACCTTGGGATGATCTACTCGGGACCACCTGATCTCCTGGTCGCACCAGTACATGTAATGAGGGACAGCCGGAATCACTGCATTGACCTCCATGGCACGCCTGTGCTGTGATTGCTTGTCGAGTGGCTCAGAGGTGAAGATCATGTAGCTCTCGTGGTGCTCTTGGTACTGATTGGAGCCTCCGCCCCCATTGTTGCCGTTGTTGTTGTTGTTGCCCTGGTAATTGTTGTTGTTGCCTCTGTTGTTGTTGTTGCGGTTGTAGTTGTTGTTGTTGTTGTTGCGGTAACCATCATTGTTGAAGTTGCGGTTGGCTCCTAAAGCCACCTGGTTCACATTCTCTCTTCTCGGGTATACTGGCGGCCGAGCTGCGGGTGCGCGAGTAGGCTGAACAGCAGCATTAGCGGCTGGCAGAGGAGGAGGAGGAGGCAAGCCATCACTCTTGATTGCCTCCCACCATTCGCATTGCCGAGTAGTATGGTTTGCAGGCCTCGAGGGGTGGTGAGTGTGGAAGCTGCATGGACCATCCTTCATGTCATCAAAGACAAACTTCTTCGGCTGCTCGGAGTTCCCGCTACCCGACTGGGGAGTACGGAATGGTTTCTTGTTGCCCTGGCCCTGGTTCTGGTTCTGCCCGTAGGCTCCAGCAGGTTTCTGCCTTTGGCCACCGCCGCCTCCAACATTCACTGCATTCACCTCTTCAGGATCATACCGAGTATCTACTCGGCGCTTGTTGCGGAACTCGTTGCGCTTGCTGTTGTTGAAGTTCCTTCTCGGCTCAGAGGAGTCCATCAGTGGCTGAGTAGGATCACCGAGTGCGTACTGATCCGCAATCTTGATGGTCTCCGCCAGAGTGTTCGGCATCTCCCTCTGCAATCTCTGCCACAGCATACTGCCATGTCGGCAACCCTGCGCAAACCAAGTAATGGCCTGGGCCTCATTCACACCCTCACAGGTATTCCTCAGTGTGCTCCACCGAGTAAGATACTCGCGGTCCGTCTCGTCTTCTCGCTGCCTGCAAGCGGACAACTGCTGCGGCCTATTCGGCCTCTTGTATGTGCTGGTGAAGTTGCTGATGAAAGCATCCGAGAAGTCCAGCCAGCAGTTGATGCTGTTCTTGGGCAAGTTGTTGAGCCAAGTGCGAGCTGGACCCTCTAGCATCTGCGGAACATAGCGCACCGCCCACCTTCTGTTGCCATTCGCGATATGAACCGCTGTGACATAGTCATTGAGCCAATCTTCTGGCTTGGTGCTGCCATTGTAGCTCTTGGTGCCTCTTGCGAGCTGGAAGTTCTTCACGGACGGCTCGTTCATGATGCGCGGGCCAAAGCACTCGGGGCCAGGAGGACCCGTGCTCTCAAGCCGCGCCGACAAGTTGATCCTGTCCAGCTGATGCCTCGCATCCCCAGGCGCCAACATGCGCTCACCAACACGGTCGTGAATATCATAGCCATCCATCTCCATGGCCGAGTAGCCATCATCATATCTGTCCACCTGCACCGCTGCAGGCTGCTCCACCGGGTTGGCGACTGGTGCCACTGCGCGCCGCTGCTGCCTCTGCCGAGTAGGCTGAGCTGCGGGACGTCGAGAAGGGCCTTGGCGCTCTCCATCTCGGGCGTGGCTTTGAGCTTTATGGGCTTGAAAGCCTGCTCCTGCAGCGTTGTGTTCCTGACCGGACTGCTGCGGCACAGCGGGCTGTTTCGCAGCAGCAGTCGGGTCGTACACCTGCAGTTGCCTATCTCTGCCTGAACGTCCGCTGCGGCTCCTCTCGCGACTCGGGTGTGGAGACGAGGCCTGGTCGTTAGACCTAGCCGCGTGCGAGTGCACCACCTGCGAACCACCAGCACCCGGGTTGGCCTTCCGGAACTCCTCATTCTGCCTGGCTGCTTCCAGCACCAACTCGTTGAGCCTCTCCTGCTGCCTCGCCTTTGCCTCACCATCGAGACGCGGCAACTCGGCAGCCACTGCCTCCGCGGCTCTGAGTGTCTTGGCGGGCGTACTGTACCTTGGCCTGTTGGAGGTGTTCGCGGTGGCGGACTGAGCAGGGACCTCAGCAACGGTTGCCATCTCGGCACCCAAGTTGCACCGCGTGGCGCCTACTCTGCTAGCCCTCCTGGTGACGGGCGTGAAGCCGTGAGCCTTGTTGTACTCGATCTGGTCCAGGCTCAGCTCGAGCCTGATCTTGTCCAGCTCCGCCTGCTCGGTAAGCAGCTCCAGGCGTTGCCGCTCAAGCTGCTCCCTCATGGCTAGGAGCTCGATGTCGGTGGGAGTAGGTATGCCGGTTCGCGCAGCCGACGCGGGAATAACAGTAGAAGTGGAAGGCGGCAAGTTGCTCTCCTTCTCATAGGGCCGGTGAGTCCTGCCACCAGCAGGCGGTGCATCAAGATCCTCAGCGGCGGCTGCAGTGCTAGTCGCAGCTGCGCCAGGGCCTGCCGCCAAGCCAGTCACCAACACCTCAGCGCAGTCCACAGAGCGGCACGCGGGCCTTCCGCGCGCAGCGATCACCGCGGGAGGATCCTCCGCGTCATGCACCAGCTCGGGGTACGCGCGGTTGGCGACGGTGGCGACGTAGACGAGATGAGAGCCGAAGGAGATCACCGAGCCGCCCTCCGGCATGGCCATGCCGCCGAAACAACCGGCGTTGTCGGTGACGAAGTCGAAGGAGCCAAATCTGTGGACAAGGCCACAGACCACGCGCTCCGCTGAAGAAGATCCCGTCCGAACAGAAACTCCAGCCAGCGCCGCTGGTTGCCCCACGGTGGGCGCCAACTGTCGTGGTGGTGTCACGGCAGATGCCATGGGATGGCTAAAGATGTGGGGACGAAGGACGCTGGAGGTGCTCGGGGAGGGATCACGCGACGAGTAGCCGCGTGAGACAAGAACAACACACTGCAAACAACACGATCTACCCAGTTTCAGGGCCCTCGTGAGGAGGTAAAACCCCTACTCCTGCCTTTCTCTATGTATTATGATGTCTCTCCGAGTAGCCACAGTACAAATGATATCGCTACCGAGTAGCCGCTCTCCTCTCTCCGGGAAGAACTAGGTCAAGGACTTAGGGTTTATGCGCGATCCCTCGTAACCTTGTGACCTGCCTCTCGCAGGAGGCGGCGGGGCACCTTATATACATGGTGCCCAGCCGGATACGTCCAAATCTAGACAAGTGTCGACATAGTGTGCACATCGTCCTTCTTCCGAGTTCCTGCTGAAAGCTTTGGTTCCTAATCTTGGCTGCTTCTGTAAAGTCGTTGGGCAAAACAAGGGGACAGACTGGTATCACTGTGCCAAACACAGAGTAGGCCCCCCTTATCCTGCCACGGCCTGCTTCCATGCTGTCACTGTCAGACAGGCCGGTCCCAGATGAACAGTAGTTTGAATAGTGCCAAGTACGGACCCAGGATACGCGGGATCCTGTGTCAGAACGGCTCCTTTGACTTTCTGGCCCGAGTAGGTTCCCGCCAATTTTACTCGGGCCATCTCTTCTACTCGAAGAGACAGAACCTGATGGTTATCTCCTTTCGGTCATCTTGAGGTGAGACCGAGTAGCAGTCGACCGGGTAGCGAGTACCAAGTAGTCGGCTACTCGACCAAACCTCCCTTCTGTTATTCTCCTTTATCACTTGCCTTTGCCCTACTCGGGGGTAACCCCCCGACAACGATGAGGATAAGACGGAAGGGACTCAACGTCCTCCCCGCAAAAAGGCTAAGAAGAACACCGTGGTGCTTCCCGCTGCCTGCTTCACATTGAGTCCGCCGGAGCTTGAGCAGTTTTTCAGGTGCCTCGTAGAAGTCAAAGTTCCTCACGGATACTCAGGGAGTATAAGAAGATATCTGGACTTAGCGAAGAAGAGGTTCACCGGGATGAAGTCTCACGATTGTCATGTGCTCATGACGCAGATACTTCCTGTTGCGATCCGAGGGATAATGGACGAGCATGTCCGTGATACGTTGTTTGGCCTTTGCAACTTTTTCGACGTTATCACCCGGAAATCGATCGACGTGAGGCAGCTCAAGATGCTACAGGATGAGATCGTGGTGATACTATGCGAGCTCGAGATTTACTTCCCGCCGGCATTCTGTGATATATGTGTACATCTCCTTCTCCATGTCGTTGATGACATCAGGCATCTCGGCCCGACGTTTCTGCACTACATGATGCCGATGGAAAGGCAGAATGGTGTCCTGAAAGGATACGTTCGCAATAGGGCCCGTCCAGACGCAAGCATGGCCAAAGGATTTCTAACCAACGAGTGCATCTCTTTCTGCGACAATTACCTAAGCACCGAAGATGATCAGGATGTCGGTTTGTCCACCAGGACGCACCGTGGCAGACTCAACGGAGTCGGTCACCGCGAGGGCTGCCGCGACGTCCATGTCGGCATTCAAAAACGACGCGACGACTTTGATAGGGCTCACCGGGTCGTGCTACAACACTTAAAGTTGATCGAGCCTTTCGTGGAAGAGCACAAAAGCTTAATCAATCATAATTATATTGAAATGGGCGGGCCGAGGAAGATGGGAGACGTAACCAAAGAGCACAACTCCGGCTTCATGCGTTGGTTCAAGCAAAGTCAACTGATTGAAGCACGGAGAAAAATGCCTTCTACGGAAGATGAAAAACTCATATACATCTTATCACAGGGCCCCGGGCAGAACGTAAGGACCTATCAGGGGTACGACATCTCCGGTTACAGATTCTCCACCGAGGACAAGGACATGAGTAGCGAAAATCAAAACTCAGGAGTAACTATGCTATCATATGGCGATGCCGAGACTAATGTGGAAGAAAGATACTTTGGAAAGATCGAGGAGATATGGGAGCTCAACTACTACGGAGAGACGGTGGTGCCAATGTTCCGTGTGAGATGGGCCAAGAATGTCAAGAAAGAAGGACGGTATTTCACCACAATGGTTATACCCGATGCTAAATCGAAGAACGCATCCGCGAAAAATGAGCCATGGGTACTCGCTAGCCAAGTTGACCAATGCTTCTTCATCACCGACCCGTCAAGGCCTAGCCGTGTTGTCGTGAGGAGGGGCAAGAGGAGCATCATCGGAATGGAAGGAGACGCCAACGAGGAAGACTTCGACAAGAACGGTGATCCGAAGATCGAGGAGGAGTTCGACAAGCACTTCGACATGCCTACTACTGGTAAAGTAAGAAGGAAGACATCCCTACCTACACACGGTTGTCCGTTCACGCGAAGAAATCTCAAGGTGGCCGGTATAAAGTATCCAGTCGCCAAAAAAAAGGGAAAAAGACGCTAATTAAGCTAGATCGGAACAGATCGAGACAAATTAAGAAGATTTTTGTGTGTATATACATGCATGTGTATGTGTGTATGTGAGACAAGTACTTCTTTCTATATATATGTGCATGTGTATGTGAGACAAACACTTCTTTATATATGTGCATGTATGTATGTATGTGTATGTGAATCTTTCTTTCTTTATAATTAAATAAAATATTAAAAAAATTTGGGGCAACCAGGATTCGAACCCAGGCCATTAGGCTTAAGTACCTCACAGCTAAACCAACTGGGCTAGTAATAGATAACTGTCACATACAGCGTTTCGTTTTTTTAATTTATCTACCGACCCAATTCTGTGGCGCACCACTGGAAGCATGCGCCATAGAAATCTTTTGGACTCAATGACATGTGGCCCCGCACATCATGGCCACAGAATAGGCCAAGGAAATTCTGTGGCGCACCCCTTAGAGGATGCGCCATAGAATTCTTACAATTCTGTGGCGCACGAGGTCGTGGTGCGCCACAGAATCATCCTCTCAGCCAATGACATGTGGCCCCCATCTCCATCTTCCACACTTAGGCAAATTTCGCAGTTTCATCTCTCTCAAGCGCGCGACGACGAACCGATCTGGATCCCCTTCATCTCTTCTCCCTCGCGCTCGATCGCCACCGTGGAGGAACCGTGTGGAGGTGGTAGGTAGGAGGAGAAGCCGCGCCGTCGAAGGAGCATCGAGGAGGTGCAGGACCGCGCGCGCCGTGACCTAGGAGAGGAGGAGCCGCGCCGTCACCCGTCTGCATCGACCGCCGCCGCTCGACACCGTCTTCCTCGACGCCTTCTACCTAGGGCAGGTAAGCCCCCTCTTCTCCCTCTCAATGCTCTAAACGGGGATGGATCCAGCAGCTGCGTATACACGCGCGACCTCTTTTCTTTTCTTCTAGTATTTGCTTACTGAATCTTTGATCCACGAAATCCTAGTATTTGCGTATACACGAAATCCTTGATCCACCAACAAGTTGGTTCAATATGGAGAATATGGAGAATATGTGAAACCTTTGCCATATTGGACAACTATCAGACAAGCCTAGCTGTCAGACGTGTTTTCTTTGATCAAATCGGATAGCAGAATGCAAAAAATTCTTTATAGAGCAAACAGGTTAACAATTGGCCAATTGCAATGGATGCTCTGGCATGCCATGTGGAACCATCTGTTCTTGGTTTGGGACAGGTAGTAGAAAACATGGGTGAAGTAACCTGTGAACCCTGGAATGCAATGTGAATAAGGCACTAGATTGAGGGGATTGGATGGTTTTTGTGCAGGTACACATTGAGAGTTGGCAATGTTTCGCCGGAACGTCGATTCATTTCCGTTCCGGCGAATTTCTGGCACTCCGGCATGGCCTTTTTTAGCAAAGGTCATGCCGAAATTTTTTGTCGAACTAGCTATAGTGTTTCCTTTTGCTCATATACAAAGATTGTAAAAAGAATAATATGGCATAGGTTTTAAGATTCTATGTACAAAGTTGTTTCATGAAAAAAAACGATATCTTTGTGGTTTGTAGAAAGAAATCCTCATTTCCGTGTCACGTTGGAAATGAGGAGCACTTGTAGGAGTAGGTCTTCACAGTTCACATCAACCGTGTAGGAGTACTTGTCATCGTGCATGATGCGATGCCGGCCGGTAGATATAAAGGAGATCCATCTACTCCCCTGAAAAAAGGCCTCCATGCATCCTGCCATTGTCTAAATCTTCATGTGAATGTACAAGTTTAGAGTAGCATCTGAGAAGTCTGGTCTGGTTGCTCATATACTGACTGCCCCTATAGGTCTAACAGAAGTTGGTTTTCTCTTGTGGATTTTGATCAAGTTACATCTTGTTTAGTTGGTTGTAAGTGCCATATTTCATCTGTTCTCTTATCTGTTATGAATCTTGTGTTTGCGGGGTTTCTGCTTTTGCTTGGGGCACTATTATGTTTTGCTTGAGCGTGCGTCGGTGCGTGGTGAGGGCATGTAGGTCCTGTTTGTGAATTCTTGTGAACAGGAGGAATGTTGGCAGCCCCTCCATTCCAGGAACACTGACATTTCATATATTGCTAGTCTGGCAAATCTTAGGAAGTAAATGTTTCCTAATCCTAACATTGCATAACCATGTCCTAAGTTAATACTCCCTCCGTTCGTGGAAATGGAGTCCATCTATGAGCGTGTACCCTACAGTCCAATACACACTATACACCGCCAATAATTCAGCCCAAACAGAGGAGTAAAAAGTAGGAATAGATCCCCTGCTCTGTATCAACAGGAGCTAGCTGAACTGGAAAAGGGGAAGTAGCTAGAGAACAGCTGTTACTGTACTAGATTGTAACATATGGCTTGATCACATCAAGGCACATGCTAAGCTATCAACTTGGTTCCTGCAGTGTTTAGTCCTCAGAAACCAACCAGAAGATCTGATTTCCCGGTCATGACGCATACGATATTTTTTATCACTAATACCCATTTCATCAAGCCTATAATAGTACAGGTGGTGTCAGGGAAACTTTCTAATGCTGCGTGTCAGCATGTGTAGCGTCAGAGGTGCGCACATCCGATCCAGCTGCGTAGTGGCGTACTGCTGTACTGTTTGTTGTAAGGTCATGCTCCTATTGTTGGTCCAGGATTTAAATATTCTTCTGGATGGATGCTAATCAACTAGTGTTAGAATACTCTAAGCACCCCGCCATGCGTCCCTCACCTCCTCCATTGGCAGGTTAGCGACCTACCTGCAGTTGCACCGATGGATGCACGCATGAACAGTGAAACAGTGGGTTTGGACTTTGGACAGGCAGTCAGAAGGAAATGTGATTTCAGAAAGAAAATACAGTTCCTTGTACTAGCTCAATGGATAGCTACATCTAAACATCTTTGCTTGATCAAATTCGTATAATAATATACTAGTAGAGGCCTTGTTAATTGTGTGGGTAGGTGTTGTTGACAGTCACTGAACTTTCTGAAATTTGACACTGCAAAATACAGAGAAGGAAACAGAGTGCGAGAGATAGATGTTTAGGCTGCCAAACGTTGCAACGGTTTCTATTATTCTTTCCCATATATAAATGTTGTTACAGAGGGGTTCAGTTAGATAACTAAGTCTTGATCAGCCACCGCTATGATCCGCTTCTATGAGTCACAAACGACCATGTAATATTCAAACATTTTCAAACATTTTCACTTGGAGTATTCTTTTATTCTCTTTTGCTATGTTCCTTTGAATAACAGGGATGAAAAATGGCACTTAACTTCAGCCCAAAAGTACTCCACTTAAGTTCAGCAGTACAATAACACTCACTTGAGTCCACTTCAATCATAGCATAATGATACAGTCCAGTTTCGCAAACAACATCACTTTAGTTCAATTTAGCAAACATCAAGCAAAAGGAAAACCCTCCAAACAACAGCACATCAGTTCAGTCTTCCTCTCTTCCAGTACAGCTGGGAGATCTCCTGAATTCAGATTGTGCAACTAGCTCATTTGTTTCAGTCAAACCACACCATTGTCTTGTTGGCAGTAGCTAACTCTATAGTTGCCTCATTTGTTTCAGATTACAAATATATAGTTAGAGACTTGTCCTTAAATCCTTAAATATATGTATGGCTAGAAAAAATATATATATAAGATAAGATTATAGAAGGAAAAGGAGAGCATGAATATAATGAAGCATACCCTTCTATACATCAGATATAGTGATGTAATGGAAAAGATGCCATTTTAGAATTAGAATGTAGTCATCCATATTAATTCAAGTTCAGTTTAAATTCCCAGACAGTGTGCTTACTAAGGAATTTCATCATGAATCTACATTTTTTTTACTGTATTAGACGAGTAGAATTTCATCATGCAGTAAAAACAAGCAGGAATAATTTGAAATCCAAGCACGTCTATATTGAATAATTTGAAATCCAACTCAAAAACTCAAATTTGAATGTTATTACAGAAACATGTCTGGCTCTTCCAAGAACGTGTCCGTGCCCGAAGCCGGTGCCGAGGAAGAGGGCTGGGATGCCCACGCTGCAACCAGAATTGAGGAAGATGTCCGGGAGGACCCTGATTGGGGGTACTTGGAGGAAGAGGACCAGGATAAGAGCACCGATGGTGGTGGCACTGACCGCACGGCGGCTGGTGGTAGCGGCGACGCCGCCCCGACGACCGATAAGAAGAATAAGAAGCCCCGGGCCCCAAGGAAGGATCGTAAGCCGCAAGTGGTCGCGAACGTCACCGATACAATCACCGAGGTCTCGCCGAGTGGCCTACCATTGGCGCCTCGATCTGTTACCTCAGGGTACGGCATGCAGCTAGGGTGCATCGTGCGGGAAAGCATGTCGATCAACACGATTGACCTTAGACACGACGACAACAAGGCTTTGGTCGAAATCCTTCTGAAGAAGCTTCACCAGCGATACACGTTCCCGGAGCCGTTCAACAAAATGGTGGACTCTTTAGCCATCACGAAGATGAGCACCGCGTTGAGCAGCTGGAAATCCCGGGTGAAGAAGAAGATTGAAAAAGGTAAAAGCTGGGAGGAGATCAGTCGAAAAGACCCGACGCTTCAGAAAGAAGATTTCGAGATATTTAAGGCGTACTTGAACACCGAGGAGTGTAAAAAATGGACAAAATAGGGGCAGGATATGCGGGACCAAAACATAGGGCACCAACATCTCGGAAGCGGTGGTTACCAAGGAAAACAACCTATTTGGGAGAAGGAGGACCGCGAGATGGAACGTCTCGGAAAAGATAACCCCTGGCACAAAATCATGGATATACAAGTTAGGAACTTTGTCCGATCCCGGTACTTCTTAGACTGGAAGACGGGGGAATTCGTGACGAAAGACGAGGACGTGAAGGAATTTGAGAAACATTTGGTAAGGATACATATATCTCAAGTACATGTATATTGCATTGATCTAATAATTAGATAATGGGCTCACCTTAATTTCCTTTTGTCCGAAGGAGAGGGAGTTGCGGAAATCTGACTCGTCCGAAGGGTCGACGAGTCGGTGGGACCCGCCTTTCAACAGAGCGACAAACGCATACAAGCAAAGGCCGTTGGATGCCCCGCCGACGTCAGCTGGCCGCATCTCCGGCTTTGGGATAAACATGAAGGTAGCCGAGTACTACTCATCAGATGCCAAGTCAAAAAAGAAGAGGAAGACGACATCGACTAAGGATGATGAGGAGGTCGCGGAGCTGAAGAAGAAGATGGCGGCTCTAGAGAAGAAACTGAAGAGCAGAGAGGTGGACCCCGACAGGCTCAACCGATTAGTGGATGAGAGGCTCAAGGAAGTCATCCCCGCTGGGCTGATTGAGGGGCTAGCTTCCTGGAATGCGGGGGGTCAAATTGGACCGATCCATCTGCCCAGCTTCATCGGCAGCAACTCAAGCATGAACCAGCAAGTGCCGCCGCAATAGCTGACCCCCCAGACGCCGGCGCCACTCCTTCTGGTCACATCGCTGCCCCCTTCGGCAGCAATGCCGAAGAATGATGGGCCGGCCGCCGGCACCGTCGCCCTTGTCTCGACACCCGCCGAGCTAGACGCCATCACCAAGGTAACTAATTAGTTAATCGTGATCTAACTACGCATTCTCAAGATGACTGTCATCTCATGATGCCTGGTATGTTGCACAACAGGACGAACCTTGCGTACTCCTGCATCGTGTGGTGTCGGGCGGAGAGTTGGTGGATGTTGCTACCGGCACTATTATACAACCCATGAAACGCACTATGCACCACTCTCGAATGGACGAGAACGTGATGAAGGTGAAGTTGGCCAATGTAGTGCCGGAGTATCGCGACGTCCTCCCCCCCCCCCTTTCAACCTCCAGGCTGCGACGAGGACAACTTGGTACTTGGAGAGTGCACGACTTGGGTGATGCAATGGCCGAAGAGCCAGATTCGTCTTGGGGGGGGTCTTGTGATCAAGCGCAACACCGGCGCCACATCCCCTATGGCCCCGCAGAATAAGATCGTCCGGCCCACGAAGCAAAGAGCCCTCCAGACTGCACCCAAGGCCGCCGCCCCTCAGAAGGAAACAGTACTCGTCGCCACCACCACCCAGAAGGAACCGGCGGTTGTTGCCACCACCACCCAGAAGGAACCGGCGGTTGTTGCCACCACAACAAGGCACAAAGTGTTGTTGGGAAATATGCCGCAACGACCGCCCAAAAGATCATCAAAAGCAGTTGTGCCTCAACCGCCGGCATCACAGCCGCCGGCATCACAGCCGCCGTCACCACCAAAGGACGTGGACAACCAGTTTGCTGGAGCCGCCGGTGTCGAAGACTATCATTACGATGACAATGTCGACATCAATGCCTACCTCAACACGGGCTACAGCCAAGATAGGTACATGCCTGATATTAATCGTGACGACGAAGCCTTCCGCAGTCACGACGATCAACCTAGACGTACTGAAGTCACGCAGCGTCTGACCTACCCGGAGGGTACGGTATTCAGCCCTGGCACACTGCATAAGACAATATAAGGGTCGTCCCGAGCACCCGCACCCCCAGCTCCCTCACCCCCAGCTCCCGCAGCAGATCAAGCCACCGCCAGCAAGAAGATTAGGAAGAGACCTGCTAAAAAGGTCCAGCATACTAAGATCTTGGCCGACGCCGTGATACGACCCCCTAAGGATGGCTTGACCCGCTTGCATGAAGCTGGGAAACCGATACTGGGTCCGGACGAGATACATGGGGCAACTGGACCAATGCTCACATTGCAGAACATTATCGTGATGCTAGAGGGTCTCCTTCTTCAAGACAAGTGTCCAAATTACCCTGTGTTCACGGTCAAGGTGCCAGAGGGCCCGGACTTCGTCAACGAAGACCCCGCGGGACTGTTCTTCATAGCGTATGAGGATATCTTCAGTCTGTTTCACTCGAGACGGCTGGACTATAACTTGGTCCGCCTATACGCGCTCAATGCTCAGCTGCAGATCCAGCAAGAGTTACCCCCTCACGTTATGGTAGCGGATCCCTACTACATGCGTGATAGCCAGCTGGAGGAAGGATCAAGTACATGGACCAAGGCAGTTAAGTACCTCGAGAGCTTCATGTTGAGAAACAGTGAGAACAAGAGGGACATTCTTTTGCCTGTCTTCCCCGAGTAAGTCTCGCGACCGTCGTAGCTAATGTTTTTTTTCTAGATTTCATCCATTGCTTATCCTGGATTCAATTGCATGTGTTGAGCAGGGACACATACTGCACACTCGTCGTGCTTTGCCCACAGTGGTCACTTGCCCAATACTTCGACTCGTCGAATGTGACGAAGAGGAAAGACTACACAAGAATAAGGGGTGTTCTCGATGAGGCTATGAATGGCTACGCCCAAAATGGAGGCACATTCCAAAAGAAACAAGAATGTATCAGGCCGGGTACTGGCAAATACGGGTTCAGGCACGTGACCGAGTTCCCCTGCATCAAGCAGCCGGCTTGGAGCACGAAAGAGGCCTTCTATGCCCTCCATCGCCTCAAAGGGATTGTCCGCGATGCAAACAATTTGAATCATCCTTCTAGACTCCGAGACTGGTCCAACAAAATGGCGGGGGAAATCTCACAGGAAGATCTTATACAAGATTTTCATCGCATCAAAGTCAAGTTGTCGGAGATAATCATTGAAGATGTCAACAAAAAAGGAGGGTCCTTCCACCAACCCATAGGGTTATGCCAGAGGGATATCCAGGAACGCCTAGAGCGGCAGGCTGATCGTAGGACGTGGATGACCAAGGACCTATATAAGCCGTTTCCGGCGCCGCTCCAGTTGAGGTATCGTTGATCGAGGTGTGCGTAGCTAGCTACTATTAGTTTGTTTAACAAAATTTGCTTAACTTATATAAGCCTAGCTACTATATTAGTTTAGCTCTAAACTTAGGCCTAGCTAGCTACTATTAGTTTGCTCTAAACTTAGGCCTAGCTATAGCTACTATTAGTTAGCTCTAAACTCCTAGCTAGCTACTATTAGTTTGCTCTAAATTAACTTAGGCCTAGCTAGCTTTATGTTTGTATATCTTTGATGATGTTTATTTTTTGTTTCCTTAGTTGTTTTTTGTGAACATATATGACTTAGTTGTTTTTTGCATTATACTTACTAATATGCTTTGTGTCTATCTATATAGATGACGTACTACGTGGTGTTCGAGGGTCGGGTTCCAGGAGTCTATGACGAGTGGAAGGACTGCAAAGCACAGGTCGACAAGTTCAGCGGCAACTGCTATAAAGGATACAAGACTAGACACGAGGCGGTTGCGAAGTGGAGGGACCACCAGTCGAAACAGATGAACAAGATGAAGACCTCCATCAAGCTACCGTTCTTGCTCACCATCGTCGCCGTGCTTGTAGTCTATTTCATCTTAGCTTAGGCATTTGTAACTTGACAACTCGAGTAACTATATGCGGTGACAATTATTGTTCGATGATGATGTGTTTGACAACTCGATCGAGTTAACTATGTGATCACTTTGAGACAAATTCGATACTTTGCACTATGTATCACTATTGTGATTTAGTAACTTTGTAAAATATCAGTAATATGTTATATGTTGTCAGATATCACTGCTGTGAATAATTCCTGTATAATTCCTGTATAATTCCTGTATATTCAAACTGTATACAGCAGAAACAATTTAAATTTTGAAATATTGCAGATGTTTCTGTGGCGCACCATTGGAGAATTCTGTGGCGCACCTAATTCTGTGGCGCACCATTAAGGGATGCGCCACAGAATCGACCATTTCTGTGGCGCACGGGCTCGGTGCGACACAGAATCTACCATTTCTGTGGCGCACGGGCTAGGTGCGCCACAGAATCCACTATTTCTGTGGCGCACGGGCTGGGTGCGCCACAGAAATTATTTTTGTGGCGTGTGTTCTGTGGCACACCCCTGTGGCCCCAGGGTGCGCCACAGAATAGGATTTTGGTGCGCCACAGAAGAGGGTTTCCCTACTAGTGTCTCCATCAAGTTCTTACGAGCACGATCCTCCATCCCAGCACTATAAGACTCTAAATCCTCTACGTGCTTCTGCATCCTGGTCTTGTCTGGATCGTAGCTCACCATGACTTGTCCATCTTCACTCCTCTTCCCAAAATCTCCATAGATGGAATCTTCAGATATCTGGTCACGGTAGTCATAGTTTAGCCGTGCCAGCGCATACTTCATGCATGCGACGAGTTCTTCTTCCCAGCTGGAGTAGACGCCCTTGTAGATGAGAACCTGGGCTTCACCATCCACAATACCCATCACGATGGTGGTCTTGAGGTTCCACCTCTTGTCTCCTGGAACGTTTGTTGGATATATACCAAATAGGGGTATAGTAGATGGTAGATAAAGTGCCGGATTACCAGGGTGGCCTAAGTGGTAGTGGGCTTAGGTCCATTAGGCGGCCCAGTAACCCGACGCACAGAAGCTGGATTCTAGAAGAACCCGGATCGCGGCCCACGTGATCTGGCTTGGAGGAGAAAACAGATTCCTTGCTTTCCAAGTTACAAGTTACCGTAGTCTTCTAGGTTTCCTATTCTGTAAGCCCTAATCCGGCTATTATATAAAGCCGGACGGGAGATAGATTAGATAAGGAATAACAGAGAAGCTCTAGGCCAACTTGCCGAGAAGTTCATCCTCGTCGAGTAGCTTAGATCTAAAACCTCACATTGTAACCCTGTATCCAGGTTTCAGTCCTGATTAGTGAGAAGTGCAGGAGTAGGCACGTCGTACTGTCGCGACGTACCGAACCTGGGTAAATCCTGTGTTCACTGTCCACCACGCGATCCCGTTACCCCACGTCTCTACCGTAGTCTCATGGCACCCCTGTCTATGAAAACTACTACGACGTCTCGACAGTTGGCGCCCACCGTGGGGCAAACGACGTCAGGCGTGAAGTTCCGATCTGGGATACTTGGCGGAATCGGAAGATCAATCACTGTCGGAAGCTTGGAGTTCGAGGACGACGTCGGGCGCTTCCTCGACAACAGATCATACATACCGGCGCAAAACCACCTGGTAAGTGCCTATGTGTTACCGATTGGATCTGCTAACATCTTCATCGGACTAACTGCAGAAGCAATGGGGTTTTGCGGTGGAAGCAAATTTATCCCACCCGCCCTATACCCAGTCCGAAGATGACTATGATACCGGATTTTGCTCAGATCGCTGACAAAAAAGTGATACACACTTTATCGGCATGGTGCAATCCGAAGTCGCCGAAAACACGGATGATGGAAATCCCGTGCAAGACGCAGACAACAACACACCCGTCATAGAGACGGAAGATCCCACACCCGTCACAGAGGCGGAAGATCCGACATCCGTCAATGAGACGATGAACTCGGAAGCCGAGTCTATACTAGCCGCCATTGAGGCGAGATTGGAGTCGGAAACCGGATCGGATAACTTCGACTCCGAAGATGAAGACGAGGACGCCTTCGTAAGAAAGGTTAAATCTTTTCAAGAAGGATTCCACGAAGTACTAATGGCAAAACCGGCTGAAACCGCGAATGCCGACAGTCAGGAAAGTCCTAAAACCCCTCCGCCAGAGGAAGAGAGAGAAGACGGAGAAACTTCTCCGGTATTTCCTAATGTCAAGGAATTGACGGAAGACGAGCCTGTCAAAAAGCCTCCCTCTTCCAAGAAAAAGCATAAAACCGCCAAAAAGCTCCAATACAAGCTCCGGAAGAAAAAATTGGCTGATGCAGCCGAAGAAAACCCGGAAGTAGGAGATGCAAGCGAAGTAAAGCCTGCGGAGAAGAAAACAAAGGAAATCCTTGTTCCAATAATGACAGAACAAGATCTGTTGCAAACGCCAGTGGGACCAGATGAACCCCCTGAGATGCTGGAAGCCAGGAGACGAGCTTTCCAAAGGCAACAACAACATCTACTCAGATCTCGGCAACACCTCCAACAAACCCAGAATGACATCAAGGTCATGAAGGAAGAAATAGAGGAATACGAGAGAAAGAATAGATCTGCCATAAAACCTACAAGGTTACCCGGAATCGCAATACCGGAAGTACTGCCGCCAAAAGAAAGGTTCTACAACCCATCTTGGCAAAAGCAGGTAAACGGCAAAAATGCCAGTGGCAAACCAATTTATAAAACCGCAGCAGAAAACGCGGAAGCAGCGTTCGCCATCCTCAATAATGATCTGTACTCCAACGGTGAAAAACTTCAAGGGGTGTATGCTTTCTTAGGAAAAGCATTGCAACAATAACAGCAGGGCCAAGAGCGATCAGGGAGGTTGCACGATAACTCCGCCCTATGTAAAACAGCTACTTGCGCCGCTGGAGCACCTGGACCGGAAGAACCTGGAGATTCAGACTATTCAAAGGATAAAAAAGAGCATCCAAGAAAAGACAAGAAAAACCCCGACAATAGGGATGAAGCGTCAAGAACTGGATCCCATCTCCCGAAAGATGGGCATAAAACCCACAATCAGGAAGAAAAATACCGGAATGATGGCAAAACAATGCCACCTCCGAGAAACCCAGCTGAGAAAGCCGGAAGATATGATATACCTCACAGACGTGAGAGATCTCGGACACCTCCTAAGAATAATGAAAGGAACAGGAGTAGAACTCCGCCTAAACCCAAAGGACGTGATCCAGGAAGAAATAGAAACGATCCCGGAAAAGCGCGTCCGCGCAACAATGGAAAAGAAAGGAGCAGATCCCCTTCTGTCCATTCAGCTGGAAGATATTCCGCACACATTGATAGAGCGGAAAAGGATGATTTATACTTTGGTCCTAAGTGTTTCACTGACAGGATCCGAAGGATAACCCTGCATTCTGGCTTTGCCAAGGTCGGTCCAACGTACCAAAAATACACCGGTAGTACAAACCCGGATACCTGGCTCTCAGACTACTATACAGCCGTCCAAATAAACAATGGGACAGACCTGGAAGCTGTCAAGTTTCTTCCCCTAATGTTACTGGACGGAGCCAGAGATTGGATCAATAGATTACCATCAAGAACTGTAGACAGCTGGGATGATATGGCTAGAGTATTCACTCAGCATTTCCGGGGAACGTACAAACGCCCGAACAGCATCAACCAGCTGAACCGCTGTACCCAATTTGAAGACGAACCATACGTGGATTTCATCTCCAGATGGACGGCAATGAAGAATAGTTGTTCTAGAGTAACTAACGTACAAGCTATGCATGCTTTCGTCAATGGCCTAAAACCCGGACTCGTACCGTTCATGGTTGGTTCCAAACAGCACAAAGATCTCGGATCTATGCTTACAACCGCCAATGAACACGCTGCAGCCAAAGACGACATCAGAGCAAGAGGAGGCAATATCGAATCACTGATACTCGCCAAGAAAACGCCTCGTTCTGACAAAAAAGGAACTCCAGAAACGACGTCAAAATACAAAGAGGTCAATATAGCCTTTGGAAGTGAGAAAGGGAATAAGTGGAAAGGACGCAATGCAGATCCAATCAACTACACTCCAGAAGAGTGGGAGAGGATTAAGTCGGAACCCTGTGTCCACCATTCGCAATTTGGGAAACCCACCCATACAAACGCGCAATGCCGGCTGAATAAGCACATGAAAGGCAATGCAGGATCCGGAAATAAGGGGAAGGGTTCCAAAAGGAAGCCCGCCAAACAAAAGCCAGAAGCTGACAAAGAAGACAGTGAATCGGACACTGATGAAAAAATCCAGGAACAACAGCGAAAGGGCGAACCCAAATTTCCGAGAGTTGATGGAGAAGCAATGTTAACATTCTTAGCAACTCCGTCAGCAAAGGTGGCGAAAAGAACACTTCGAGAAATAAACGCGGTTGTTCCGGCAACCCCGAAATTCTTGAAGTACTTCAACACACCAATAACCTGGGATCAGTCTGATCATCCCGGGAATATCCCTGAACCCGGCACACAAGCTCTTGTTGTAAGCCCTATTGTCCAGAACACTAGGCTAAGAAGAGTGCTGATGGATGGAGGATCCAGCATTAACATAATGTAACTGGACACACTGAAGCATCTGAAGATCTCCGAGTCCCAGCTCAATTACAGCAACATACGCTTCCATGGCATTGTTCCTGGCAGGCAAGCACGATCCCTAGGAGAAATTTCCCTGGATGTCACCTTCGGAGATAAAGATCACTTCCGGCAGGAAAAAGTATCCTTTGAAGTAGTGTCGTTCGAAAGCGTGTATCACGCAATACTCGGACGTCCAGCTTTCGCCAAATTCATGGCAAGATCCTGTTATATATATAACAAGCTGAAGATGCCAGGACCCAAAGGAGGAGTAATCACCATAGCTGGTGACTTCAAGCTGGCAAACGAGTTGGAGAAAGAAAACGCCCTTTGCGCTCAGAGAGTTATAGCAAAGAAAGAACTGAAGGAATTAGCCAAGGAAGTATCGCCGACAGAAACGCCGGCAGGAAAAGAAACTCGGAAGCCAACAGACAGCTTCAAGGCGTCCGAGAATACAAGACAGGTAATCCTAGATCCCAATGATCCGACAAAATTCGTCGTCGTAGGGACTGGGATGACCGACAAATAGGAAGGCGAGCTCATCAAGTTCCTCCGTGAGAACTGGGATATTTTTGCCTGGTGTCCAGCTGACATGCCAGGCGTACCCAGGGAACTTGCTGAGCACCAACTTAAGGTGATTCCAGGATCAAAACCCGTCAAACAAGGTCTCCGTCGATTTGACGGAAGAAGACGGAAGGCTATTGGCAAGGAAATTATCCGGCTTCTAGCAGCGGATTTCATCAAGGAAGTAATCCACACTGATTGGTCCGCAAATCCGGCATTAGTACCGAAGAAAGACACTACTGCTCTTAGAATGTGTATAGATTACACATGCTTGAACAAATTGTGTCCGAAAGATAGGTTCGCGTTACCGCGAATCGATCAAATAATAGATGCCACTGCAGGCTCTGAGCTTTTATGCTTTTTGGATGCATACTCCGGGTACCACCAAATACGCATGAAAAAGGAAGATCAAATTAAGACTTCTTTTATAACCCCCTATGGGACGTACTATTACGTAACCATGCCATTTGGCCTGAAGAACGCAGGTGCGACCTACCAGCGTTGCATGCAACGTTGTTTGCATAGTCAGATTGGCAAAAACGTCCATGTTTACGTAGACGATATTGCTGTCGTAACCAAGGAAAAAGATACACTCCTTGAGGATTTGTGAGAAACTTTCGAAAATTTGCGCACTTACAAGATGAAGTTAAATCATAAGTGTGTATTCGGGGTTCCCTCAGGAAAACTTCTGGGTTTCATCGTTTCCCACAGAGGAATAGAAGTTAACCCGGAAAAGATCAAAGCCATCTTGAACATCTCAAAGCCTACGTGCGTAAAAGATGTCCAAAGATTGACGGGTTCCACCGCTGCCGTCAGCAGATTTATTAGTCGGCTGGGGGATAAAGCCTTACCAATCTACAAGCTGCTGAAGAAATCCGACAAAGACAAGTGGATAGCGAAGGCCTGGGAATATCTAGCAAGTTATGTCCCTTTCCGTACTTAGTTCAATTCTATGTAAACATCTTTTGAGATCATGAAATAAAGTTGTCGAAATTTTGATATCCATGTTTTTACAAGTTCATTATAGTACAAAGCATGATTCCACCTTATCTATTTCCCAATGATCTTACAAAATACTGAATGTTAACCCGAATTGTGCTTGCGTACTCGGCGTTAAAAAACTGAATGATTTTTAAGCCTGCTAACGGCTAAAGGAAACTTGAATTGCCTGCGTGCCCAAGTTTCATTCAAAAAATTCCTTGTTTCTCTGAGCATTATCTGATTGCATATGTGTTGGGTTACTGGAGCTAGTTAGTAAAAATGCCTTTAGCATGATCCATGTTTCCGAGTATTCAACTGATTGGTTACACCCAGTTACTCGGCATGATGATTCATATTGCTATTTGAGCCATTTCAAACACTAAGGACAGTTAAAACATATATGCCAGAGAACTTAGAAGATAAAGGAATAGTAAAATCCGAAAACCTTGCAAAGAATTTCATAATTAAGACTGCAAAAGGCGGAGTTCTCATTCATACAAATAGAAGCATTACAATTTGAATTACATTGAAAGAACAGTAATGCTCGTATTGTCTACTTTGCTCATCCAGGTTTAGGGGATCCCTTCAATCATCTGACTCCTCCTCGCTGCTGTCATCCTCGGGGGCTGCAGGGATCTCCTCTTCTGGATAAAAAACGGAGATATTCACCATGGAGGCAATCTTGGTGGAATGGCCTTTGACCTCATCAAAGATTGTATTTCGCTGCGTATCCGTGTATCCTTGAGGGACACCGGACGCCACGCGCCAAGACTTTGCACCAGGGTAGTGCATACGCATCAGGACGAGTGCCATGCGTGCACCACCCCGTGCAGCGGAGAGTAGGGTGGACTCCCTGGACTCCGCCACCTCCATGATGGCACCCGGAAGTTTTTCAACTTCCGAGAACTCCCCAGTCCTTGCTGGAAGAAATTTATTGATCAGCTGCATACCAGCAGCTCTGATTGAAGTCCATGTCTTCCCGAAGGCTCGAATTCCTTCAATCCGAGTGCCATCTGGGTTATCTCCTGTTTTTTCCGGCAAAACAACCAAAAGGGTTAGGTGGAAAAACAGAGAAAGAAAGCAAAACATGGAAAAATGGTAAAGGTATCAGAAACTTACCGATAAGCTTGTCAATCTCGGAGACTTCCTCCAGGCGAAGGTTCAGAGCGTTTTCTAAATCCTGAATGGTGGATTTATCCTTCTCCGCCTGTTCGGACGCCTTGGAATTAGCAACTCCAAGGGCCAGATTGCTGGCCTCCAACTCTTTTTGAGTCTTCACAAGATCCTTGTGAAGATCCAAATTCTCCTTTCGGATATTATCGGCATTGCCGGCGTCCTCAGCTATTTGCTTGGCCTTGGCCAAAGCAGCTGAAAAGCAAGGAAAATTCCGAGTTTAGGACATTCCCGGAAAAAGTACTTAGAGAAAAAAGTAATCCGAAAACTTCAGAGGAAAAATGTTTACCTGTCGTTTCCGACAACGTGAGCTGAGACGATGCCAGCTCCGCCTCTCTCTCCTCAAGAATAGAAAGAAGATTTCTAACTTCTTTATTCTTGATGGAGAGTTTGTTGAAAACCTCCATGTTAATGGCTTCGGAGGTTTGCTGGAACATAGCAAGGAAAGAAATGATTACAAAAGCATCAAAGCAAAAAGCATACATTTTGTTTAATGCTTGGGGGCTAGAGTTACATACCTGGCTCATTCATTGCAAACCCGCCAAGTTTTCATTGAACTCTTTTACGTATTCCGCAAAAAGAGTTCCGGCTGCGTTTAGGCCGTCATTGATAATCTTGAAGTCCTTGTCGAAGGTGGGAATCTCCTCGTCGAATGTCCGAGAAGTTTTTTCCACCTCGGGAGCCACCCTTTCCCTCGTGTCAGAGTTCGACACAACAGGCTGGCTGGTCTCCAGCGGTTCTGTGTGTGTGGGGGGGGTGGTAGCATGTTCTTCCGCCATTGAGGACGATGAGTCCAGAGTAATGGCGGAAGAAGAATGGGTGCCTCGGCTGGACAAGACCTTGTGTCTCTTCAGCTTCTTCGGCTTCAGGTTGGAGGGAGCTAGGCTAAAAAACAAGAAACCCGAAAAAAGTTAACTTTCCGAAGACGAAAGAAAAACATCGACAAATAACAAAAACAACCCGGATGAGCTAACCTGGAAGTGGCGACGGGAACCCCGTCAAGGTTGATAACTTCCTCAGAGGAAGGAATCTTCTTTCGCTTGCGCCCCCCTGTGGCAGCGGTGCGCAGTGCATCCAGCTCAGCCTCGGAGGTCAGCTCTAAGTCTGGAAGTTCAGTAATCTGTTGGAAAATAAAATCAGAGTTGTAAGTGAGAAAATCCGAGAAAGAATGACAAAACTCTACCCAAATGATGGAAAAAATACCTTGGGAGCCGGATTATCGGCCGTGTACATTGGCCGACTCGCTTCGTATTGATCGCGCGATGCGACCAACTGATTGATGCGCCGTCGAAGCTCCTTTGCGGGCCAATCTTTGTTGGTTGTCCGCATTGGGTCCTTGGCACCCGTGTATTCGCAAAGAAGGCGACCACCATGATTGGCCAATGGTTGGATTCGCCTATTCAACCAGCAAAAGACCGTGTCCATGCCAGTCAAAGGTGGATTGGAGGAGGTGAGCTTGGCGATGCGCCGCTTGATCCTTAGAAGATCAGGCGGCAGGACTTGGACGGCTTCCGTTCCCCAATTGTCTTGGGGAACAGCAGCAGAGTTCGAAAAAGGTGGAACCCCGATGGCCTCTGTTGGGAAAGGCACATCGGGATGGTAGAAGAAGGAACCCGTCCAAAATTTGACGGATTCCGACGTCTTGATCTTGGGGAACCAATCTTCCCTAAATCTCCTAAGAGTAAAGGAGATGGTTCCGCAAGTCGGGAGTGTGCCCTCCGAGGAGTTCCGCTTAACCCCGAAACAATACGTCCAAAAATCTAACCTAGGTTCTAAGCCTAAGTAACCCTCGAACAAATCCTGGAAGCCGGCCATGTAGAGGATGGAATTGGGTGGCAGGTTATGGGGTTCGATGTTATAGTGGGAGAGGATTTGGAGGAAGAAAGCGGAAGGCGGAAGTCCCATATATACCTCTTAGGAGATGGGAGGAGAGAAGAACCCTTTCGCCGTCTTTCGGCATTGGTTCGCTCTCGTCTTCAGGGAGCCGCCATTTCCCTTTGAGAATCAAACCCTCCTTTTCAAGGTTTGGAAGGAGGGCTGGTGGAATGCTGCAGGCAATCCAATTGCCTGCAGATTCCACCTCTTCATCCGCTCCGGCGGCGGCGGACGCGGCAGCTGCAGCAGCGGCGAGCTCGTCGCCGAGAAGCTGGATCTTCTCCTCCGCCGTTTCAGGGGCAAACGGCGAGGGAGGCGCGGAGCTCGATCCCGCAGCGTTCGCGGCGGCGGAAGGATTTCCTCCGCCCGCCGCAGAGGCCGCGGTCTGTTCTTGCTCGTCGCCAGCGTGCTTCGGCGACCCTAGCTGCGGATCTAGGTCGCTGATGATCTCATCGATGCTGCGCGCGGCGGAGCGAGTGGGTGACGACGGCGAGGATGCCATTTGGTGGCGGTGCGTTTTCGTTTCCGGTGGCGCTCTGGGTGCTAGGTGTGCTCGGGAAGATTTCTTCGCTCGGGGGCTCGTGCGTGGCAATGGCGTAAGGAGTGAGAGTGCAGAAGAATTTCAGCGAGGACGAAGAAGGCTATTTATAGCCGGAAATCCGTCAAGATACGTGCCAACGGCTATTTTTGACCGTTGGATGATCAACGCGTGTCAATCGCCGGAAAATCCGGGAAATGGAACGACAGGGTAATGATGGCTATCTCCTCGTTTCCCGTGAGAATCTGTCAGAGATACGTTACAGGGTTTCCCGCGTGAAACCCAAACGTCCCTTACGTCATCATGACTCAAGAGCTCACGTAGGAAGTTCCTTCTCCACGAAGGATCGTGAGAGAAAAGCCGGATTTTCAGGATTCCGAGTTTCATGTTACCATCTCTTTTCAAAAGAAGAATAAGAAGAATCAAGAATGCTGAATCAGTATTTCTCGGACAAAGTATATTTGACGAAAGACGGAGAATCAGAGTTTTAATCCTTCTTGGGGGCTACTGTCGGATATATACCAAATAGGGGTATAGTAGATGGTAGATAAAGTGCCGGATTACCAGGGTGGCCTAAGTGGTAGTGGGCTTAGGTCCATTAGGAGGCCCAGTAACCCGACGCACAGAAGCCGGCTTCTAGAAGAACCCGGATCGCGGCCCACGTGATCTGGCTTGGAGGAGAAGACGGATTCCTTGCTTTCCAAGTTACAAGTTACCGTAGTCTTCTAGGTTTCCTATTCTGTAAGCCCTAATCCGGCTATTATATAAAGCCGGACGGGAGATAGATTAGATAAGGAATAACAGAGAAGCTCTAGGCCAACTCGCCGAGAAGTTCATGCTCGTCGAGTAGCTTAGATCTAAAACCTCACATTGTAACCCTGTATCCAGGTTTCAGTCCTGATTAGTGAGAAGTGCAGGAGTAGGCACGTCGTACTGTCGCGACGTACCGAACCTGGGTAAATCCTGTGTTCACTGTCCACCACGCGATCCCGTTACCCCATGTCTCTACCGTAATCTCATGGCACCCCCGTCTATGAAAACTACTACGATGTCTCGACAACGTTGCTAGTCATCTTGTAGCCCTCAATCTTCGGCAAGAAGAATCCCAACAGCTTGGTTAGGTTTGCAAGCTCGTTCTCGAACTCCACGTCCGAGTTCTCCTCAACATGGTAGACTTCTTCTTCGGTACTCATCTATAGAAAGGTAAGAGTGGAAGTTAGAAAAGACAAGTGGTATGAGACGAAAGGTAATGAATGTAAAGATAGAAGGTAAAATAGAATTTTCATCCTATGGCTTCCTATTCCAAACTTAGGTTTTCGAGCCTACAGTCAACATTTGCTCTGATACCATCTGTAGTAGTACATCCCATCACAAGCTATACTTTTGTGTGTAGTACTGGCCCCTGGACCGTTCACCAGCATACACAGCACAGATAGTAATCAAAGAAAACAAATGTATTGAATACTATCGAAATTATCCAGAGTAAAGTAGTTTATTACAATCTGCATAGCGAGGTGCTAGCTCAAATAATTATTAAACACACAGCAAAGCAGCAGTAGACCTCCATCTTCTTGTTTGCACGCCACATGCGAACAAAGGTTGACGTGAAGCCTCGAAAACCTACGACAGCTAATCCGAATCTGAATAACCTGCACGTTGGAATATGCAGCCCCCAAAAAGGAGGTCAGATCATTCTGAGCAATGATGGCAAGTGACACTATGGTGGTATATAAATGGCAAGTGCTAATCTACATGCATATTTGGCTGGTGGAGTTTCTAGGCTATTTTGCATAAATGCATTTGTCCTATCTTTTGATATAAATTAGTTTTACACATATTTTGGACACTTTGGTTGATAGCAAAGTGCTCCTAAATAATTGGACACCTTGGTTGATAGCAAGATGCTCCTACCCTTTGGATTAGCACACTGAAAAACCATCAGGCACTTCTCCAATAACTCATAGTCAAATTATTAGTAATTAATAAAACAAGATGAACGAGATATGTCATGTTTCCCATCTAGTTGTTGAATTGTTCCTAACCAATGGAACACGGCTAAGATCTTAGTTTTAACCCTCGCGAGGTTTGTGCCCTTTACCCATGTTGCCTAATCGACCCCAAACACCATGATACACCACTAGTACCACGGAAGGAAAGGAGATAAAGCCATAAACCATAAGAAGTAGATTCCCAAACCCACCACGAGCCGGACCAACCTACCACTAATCTACATCTCTGGACACGTTGGGTTCGAGTCACCACAACCTACAATTTATGTCTAGCCCATACTAATATGAAACATGGTTGCACGCAATAAAAACTACATAAGGAAACTAAACATGATCTCAAGATACTGGGCGGCGGTCCCCACCAAACTTTGTACTCTGATGACACTAGCAATCCGCCCAGTGGTCAATTAATTATCATGTTGTTTTCATAAGCAATTAAAATAATGATTTTCATCATAACATGATAATGATCCCAACCACGAATAGCTAGAGCATGGCTAAGCAATCTACAACTACGATGTTTGCCTACCATATGGATGCTACAATCTAGGGGTAACATATGATTACTCCACTTGGGTGTTAGTGAAGTAACCCCTAATAATATCTAGCATAGCGATAACACTCAACTCGTACTCATGCATAACTACTATAAAACTCTAATGCATATAGTAAAATAGTAGGTTCATGTGTGTCACTTGCCTTGGCAACACGCGCATCTGTTCAAACACTCCTCGCAACCACAATCGTTGTAATCGTTGTAATCTACACGTTGCAATCGACAATCATAAGCATCAAGACAACAATATGCAACACATGCATACATGAATGCTTAGTGATGCAAGAATAGATCTACTATTTTTCTCTGATTAATAATGATATGCATGAAGCAAGGAAAGTGTCTTTGTTGCAAGGAAAATAATTAAAACAATTATAATGATTTAATAGTGCTAGATTAAGAACATGCAAGATCTAACTTGAATTATGAATCTACACAAGTTAATGATATTTTTCCTGAATAGATCTAATCAAAACAAGATCATACAAACAAGATTCGATGAATTTCGAGCTACGGTTGATTTTATATGATTTAAATAGCCCATAAAGCATAATTGAAAACAGAAAATATTTATAGCTCAAAATATAGATTTGATTGTGTAGATGGATAGATCTCATTTTTTCCCCTTTCGTTTGGTATATTAAATGCGCTAAACGGAGTTACGGAACTAAAGATATTGAATTTACAAAATTTAGGAAATTTCTGAAATTTTAAAACGAAATAAAAGATTTTGAACGGGGTCTGACTGCGCTGACGCGGGCGTGACGTCAGCGCCACGTCAGCGTGCGGTTGACCGCGGTCAGCTCGGATCTGTACCGTCGGATCGAGATCCGACGGCCTAGATTGGATCTCGACGGGGAGCTCACCGGAGCGGCGGCCGGCGGCGTGGACGCGGATGGCGGCGACGGTGGCGGCGGTCTCCGGCGACGGCGAGGGCGGTGTCGAGCTCGCCTCCTCCTTGCGAGCTCGGGGGCGGTGGCGGTGCGGGCTCCCGAGGTGAATCTCGCCGGCGGCGAGAGCTCCCGAGACGGCGGCGGGACGGCGGCGGCTAGGGCTCCATGGCGGCGCGCGTATCGAGGGCGGGGTGGTGTGGACGTCGAGGTGGGGGGGGGGGGGGGCGGCGGCTTATATAGGGGGTCGGGGGTGGCGTGGGCGAGGAGTTGGCGGCCGAATCGGCCGCGGAAACCGCGGTGGCGGTTGGCCGGAATCCGATCCGGGCGGGGTTCCGGCGGCGGCTGACGTCGTGGGCAGGGGCCCACGCGTCAGCGGCTCGGGGTTCTTTTTTTTTTGTTCGAAAACCTTGCGCGACCGTGCGGACTGGCTGGGCTGGCGGGCCCATGAGCGCTGTGCGCGCGTTGGGCTGGCTCGGCCGCCCGATCCGTTTCTTTTTTTTATACAAAACTTAAAACATTAATAACTTTTAAAATATAACTCCAAAAAGGGTGAAACAATTTTTGAAAATTTTGAAATTTGAAAACCTATCCACCTAGGTTATTTTTAGGGGGATTTTTGGGAAAGATAAAAATAATAGAAATACTTTGGCCTATACTGCCTTATAGAAGAAAATGATTTCTTTTTAGACATGATTAAAATTTGGGATTTCAAATGCAAATTTTGAAACATGCCATGCTATGCATATGCTCTAAATGCAAAACATTCCAAATGTAAGATTTGGGATGTTACAACTATTCCTTATTTAATTAAACCCCAAATCAAATTATTTGATTTTTCCTATTTAAAAATGGCATTAAGTTATTATTAGTAAATCCCTCATATCCTAAATTATAAAGTATGAAAATGGATTGAAATGACTTTGAAACACTATATTTGACATGTATAATATCTCTGAAATTTTATCTAAACAATAACATCATTTTATTGTTTTCTCATTTAAAAAATGACATCAAGTACTATTAGTGATTTATAATTACAGAATATAAAATTTTAAATGTGTTGAAATGTTTATAAAAATGTTCTAAACATAAAGATATTATTTTGAGAAATATTTAGAAATTTATGTGAGGCCATTTGAATGTTTAAAACAAAAGATATTACAAACAAGAAAACAATGATGGTGTCATCGTCATCAAGCTCGGGACGATTCACTTCTACCGTTTTTGCTCACATAAGAATTCAATTTCTTTCATTTCAGACATTTAAGCCTCCAATTGATGCCCCTCCCTAGCCCCCTTGTAGCCTCTTACCTCCTCTTCATGTATCCTCTCCTCACCTTCCACTATGTGCTCCCAGGCTAACAGAATCCCTTGCCAGAGTGTGCATGGCAGCCGCCGTATTTTGCCGTTTCCGACCAACTGAGCAGGTCCCTGCCGCCCCTATTTGGTTCATATTGTTTCCCTCGCTCACGTGCACCCTATGATACCCTTGCTCGGTTTTATTTAGCAGTTTAACGACGCCGCCGTGCAAGACCCGAACGTCACCAGAGGAGCGTCGTCTCCGTCCGCTTCTCGCTGCCATCCCGTGAAGAGAGCGCCCACACAATCATCACCATCTGCGTTGCCGTCCCGTGCCGCACACCATCCTTACACACTGTGGTATATTTCAACTGAATTGGGTACAACTTTTGCAAGTCTATTTTATGTTTCTTTTGCAGTAGTATTGGGTGTCTTGGCTAAAATGGGGGTGATCTTTTCTGCAATCTAAAGTTGTGATGTCATCTTTTATATTGTCTACAAACTTGTAATACAAGTATGTTGATGTGAGATTTGATTTATCCTGATTGTACTTCCATTAGGTTCGCGTCTAGCAGATATGTACCACTTGCAAGGCTTGCCATTCGCATCAAAACCTCTCCACCTCGCAAAACCTTCTTTCTATTAGTCCCAACAGTCTTGGCATCAAACTCATGTTTGACTACATAAGTATTGAAAGACATCCTAAACTCATCCATGTTTGGCCACAACTTTCCTACTTCGGTAACATGGTTTTCTTTGTCATAGACATGTACCAACTCATCAGCATGTGCGTCATGGACATTATCTACAACATCTTCCATCACACATCAGACGAATCTTTGTTACCATCAGCATGCAAACTAGATTCACCCCTCTCCTCCCTATCTCTATCATCTATTCGAATGCCAAATAGTTTGGTCATCTCAGTGTCAGACATTTGTGCAATGACCAAATAAATAGGCTCATCTATTTCTACAGAATTCTAATCAACATAAACAACCCCTTCAACAACACCATGACCCTCTTGTGCATCTACATCAGCCAACTCAGCTACTACTGTCACTTCAGTACATATGGGCATTAGGTGTGTGTGTGTGAACCCCAATCATCATCTACCAATTGTGAATCCAACTTTGACACCACATATCCAATCTTGGAGTCAATCTTCATATCAACGAGCTCAGCAAAAAATCTGCCTGTTTGGTTTCTCAGACATCTTACCGATCGATTTTATCAACCATTTATTCGCAATTCCAATTTCTCTCATACCCCGTTTCCAATTATCGATCCGCAACAGTGATACTTCTTGTTCTAGACCACAACTAACACTCTCCCCAAATTTCTCCACCAAATTCTGAACCACCTTCTCTTCCATGTTTTGTAGGTCTTGTGTATCAATATATGCAAAATCAACCCAATTTCACAATTGTATCATTCTCAATGTTCTACACGCTACCATAAACTAGCTTTCCGTTTGATGGAAATAATTTGATTATCAATTTGATGATCCTTGCTGCATCAGTATCAACCCCGGTGAGCATGAACAGTGGATGCGACTTACTTCTTGGCCTTCACCCTGTGGAAAAAATGAGAATGAGGAAGCATTTGGCTGCTTTAGAATCCACAATCAGTTTTATGTCGGAAGAATATTGGCATAAAGGACAAAAGACACAAGTTGGGAGAGGAAGATCTCTGTCTCAAATCACATTCCAGTACCATCTACTCCCATCTTAAGAAAGAAGTTTCCCTCTTATTTTGTGTGTGTGGAATCTGATCAATTGTTTCTTATCTCCGTGGATCTCCTTTTTTCTATTTATGAAATAGGGGAAGAACGATGAGAGATGAGTAAGATCGGGTCTCGATGCGGGAGCGGAGGCGCTCTGTGTGGTTGTTGATGGGTGTCTACTTTAGAAGACAGGTTCTTTGCCGGTTTTTTGCAATTTTTTCTCACAATTTCCGTGAGGTCCAAATTGGGCTCTTTATGGGCCTTGTCTTTGTGAAAACCATGAAAATAAAACGGTTATAAGGCCCATCAACTGCCAAAACAACAAAAGAAAAACAAGCAAGAAAAAAAAAAGGACAAAAGGCCCGACACAGGATTGCGGAGGTGGACCGAATCTGCTAAGCGCTTTTCGCTGACGCCAGTCCACAGAGAAATAAGAAACCGAGATGAGATAGAGACACTTGGGATCAGATAGTTGTCAAAAAAAAAGTTGTCAAAAAAGAAAACTAATGGGATGAGATGAAATCTCGTCAACCGTGGTATTAATGGCTTCAACGTCTCGATTTGGTTTTATATTTTCTTCTATTCTGACAGGAATCTTGGTATCAGTAAAGTAATTAACACGGGGGTGGGTCTCTATGTACTGTACATGTATCACAAGTTGGCTACACCAGGCGCTCCTGGAAGCTCGAGACTTTGTGTTGCATCGATCGGTGGCTATGAACTCGGTGAGGAACTTGCTGTGCTTCCTTCTGGGAGCAGCGGCGACGGCAGCCTTCGTGGTGCTGCTGCTGCCGGCAGCTCCCTGCCCGTACACCATCGCAGATCTCGGCATCAGGAAGCTCGGCACGGTTCGTATACATCTTCTTGTTCCGATTCTTCTGGTTTGTTTGTATGCCTGAGCTGGAACATCACGCGTGCGTACGTTCGTGCAGGTCGCAGCTGTGAGTAGTAGAGTTAACGAAGACGCCGACGACAGCCTCGCGGAGCTGCTCCGGAGGGCGTCCATGGCGGACAAGACCGTCATCATGACCTTCACCAACGAGGCGCTGGCGCTACCCGGCTCGCTCCTCCAGATCTTCCTAGAGAGCTTCCGCACCGGCGTGAGGACGGAGCCCCTGCTGAAGCACCTGGTGGTGGTGGCCATGGACGCCAAGGGGCTGGACCGGTGCCGGAACATGCACCCGCTCTGCTACCCGCTCGCCGGCGACGACGGCATGGCGGCGGAGGTGACGTACATGAGCAAGGGGTACGTGGACGTGATGTGGGCGCGGAACCGGTTCCAGTCGCGGGTGCTGGCGCTGGGCTACGGCTTCGTGTTCACCGACGTGGACATCGTGTGGTTCCGGAACCCGCTGCTGCGCATCCCGGTGGGCGTCGACATCGCCACGGCGTGCGACAAGTTCTATGGCGACAACCCGTACGACCTCAACAAGTCGGCGAACGGCGGGTTCGTGTACGCGAGGCCGACCTTGGCGACCGTGGCCTTCTTCAGGAGCTGGTACGAGGCGAGGTCGCGGTACCCCGGCGAGCACGACCAGGCCGTGTTCGACCATGTGAAGCACGAGCTGGCGGGGAGGCACGGGGCCACGGTGCAGCTGATGGACACCGCCTACTTGGGCGGCAACTGCGAATTCAAGCACAACTTCCATCAAGTTTGCACGTTCCATGCCAACTGCCTCTACAGCCTGCAGGACAAGATCGAAAGGCTCGGCGCCGTGCTCGACGAGTGGAGGCAGTTCAAGGCGCAGCAGCAGCTGCTCGGCACCAACAGCACCGCGCTCACCTACTGAACCATCACACTTCGAGGCCGGCGTCGCTTCTTTTTAATATTTAGATAAAAGGCATAACTGCCTAGCTTTGAATTAACGAAGCTAAGAGTTTATAACGACATTACAAAGGATCATGGTGCAGAGGAGAGCCTCTAAGCACAATTAGGGGACAAGCTAAAAAAAAAAGGGAATGCACTACGTCGAGCACCAGGTCCTTGCGTACAACAGCCAGCCAAGAGGCAGGATCGGACCACTAGCGAAGACACACCACCACCAGCGCATAGCTTGACATCGGAGCGGAAAGTCGGAGACGAAAAGCCAAAGTCTTCAACAAAAGGCGAGCTTGAAGGAGAGGGAGCCGAGCATCCTGGCGTTGGGCAGAGACCACGACAACGGCAGCGGCGAGACCGAGCCCTTGCGTAAAACAGCCAGCCTCCTGGGTGGCGGGATCGGATAGCACCGACGCGGCGGGCACCAAGCCCTTGCGTAAAAACAGCCAGCCACCATAGGGGCAGGAACGAACCACCGTGTCCACCAAACGTGCCTCCACCAAGGCACAGGCGCACAACAACATCACAATAGATCGACGGCTGAGGAAAGGACCTAGCTTTGCACTCCAGACACCCATGGCGCGACGAGTCGACCCCTACTCCATGCCGGTGCCTCCAAGGAGGGCACGACGCCGAAGCGCTGCCACCGGTCGGTCAAAGACCTGGGTTTTCACCCGGAGTAAGCACGAGAGGGGCCAGGTGGAGCCACAGTGTCGCCCCCAAGAGGAAAAAACCGGCGCCCACGGGCGTCACCGGCGTACACAGACGGCTTGAGCTTTCGCTCGGCCCCACTCCACTGACCCCCGATAGGGGACACCGCGCCTACCCGCCATGGCTGCACCAGAGCCTCTAATTCAGAATCTGGGCGAGGAACAACGCCCACGCTGGACCTCGCCAGTCTCTCCCACCGCTGCCCACCTTGTCGCCCTCACGACCAAGGGGCACAACCAACACCACGTGAAACGGAGCCTATCGTCAAGGCATCGCCACGTCCACCGTCCAGGGTCGCCACCCCGGCGTCCAAAACTCCCTGTACCACCGAACCGAGAAGCGAGCCGCGCACCACCGCGACGAACAACCCCGACTGACCGCGACCGACGACTTCACCATCATTCGCTACCGGCCCACCTCGCAGGACCCACTAGCCCGTCCCGGCAGATCGACTACCCCGCAACCTCCATGGTTGCCGCAAACGTCAGATCTGGAGGCTGAGAGGTGGTCGGCAGCGAGCTCCGGCGAGGGGAAGTGGTGACCAGCAGTTACCGCGACTTTAGAGGCCACCACAACAACGGGAACGGATGCGAACGCACAGGACCGGGACCCCTGCCCCGGCTCGTGGCCGACAAGCGGCCAAAGCAAAAGCTCGCGACTGCACCACGCCACCGCGCCTGCCAACATCCCTGCGAGCAGCAGAAGCGCCGCAATTGCCGGTCAGATCCGTCGCCGCAAAATCCGCGGACCTCGCGTCCAAGATGGGCAAGACCACCACTGGTCCGCCAAGCATGGGGAGGTGCCTCGCCGCGGCCACGCCCCAGCCCAAGAGCCAGGCCGCCTGACGGCCGAAGCAACCGCCGCCCGGGAACCCACCGCCAGCCGGCTCGATCCCACCACCGACGAGGGCGCCTGCCACCAAGCACCAGCAACCGGCGAGGAGGAGCTTGAGGGGGCCAAGCAGCCGGGACCATGGCGACGGCGGCAGCACTCGGCGCAGCAGCCCCCACCCAGCCACCGCGCAAGGGCTTTTAGGCCGAATCCCCGCCGCCCCATCACCGGCGCCGCGCGGCCTTGTCCGGCGGCCGCATCCGGGAGCGACGAGGCAGAGGAGAAAGGGAGGAGGTGGCGGCGCGTGGGGGGCTAGAGTTCCCCTCGGTCGCCTGGGGGAGACGACACGAGGGGACAAGGTCAGGCCGGCATCGCTTATTAGACGTAAACATTATTGTAACCAGGTCGGTTGAGATAAAACCGACGTCGGATGTTATATTGAGTCCGATCGGAACTCTCCCTTGTCACGTTGCGATTTGGTTAACCATTTATTTTTCGGTTTTGAACCTAATTAACCATTTTGTGTAAAGGGACCAAATATGTTAAACATTAGTTTATTAAGGTTATAAATGGTTAACCGTTGGTTATTAAGGTTCGCCCCATTTCTTTAACATTATCCAATGATGCTACTTTGCTATCTAGGAAATGTTACGTGATTAGTAGTATATAATATTTTCATTAGCTTTTAACAAGCACCAACTATATTAAATGTCCGGTCAAAATAAAAACCATGTCACCAACTCCCATATTGCCATAAAAAATCAGAAAGAGAGTCGATTCTCCTCCACTCAGCACTAGTAGTACATGAAGTGCAGCAGCACGACAAGCATGAGGAAACATCTCTTTGGCCTCCCCGCATCCATGGCAAGAAGTCCCCATGCGTCTTCCACCGCATCCATAGCACACCGTATCGGCAGCGTCCATGAAGTGATTGGCAGTGACCATGGGGTGGTTAGGTGCTAGCTCTTGCACAGAGGCGTAGAGTCACACGCGCGGAGGCGCCTCCACCAGCCGGCCATAAAACGCGACACGATATCACGAGAGAAGAAGGAGCAGGTGGAAAAACGGCTCTTCCGCACGCGCAAGCATCACTCCGTAAACATGTATAAATGCATTATTAGGTTCGTGATGGGATAACCTTTGGTTAATTTGGATCGAACCTAAATAACCTAATGGATTTTTAGGTTAACCATTAGGACCATTGGGTTCTTTTTTAGGATAGGTTAACCTAACCATTGGTTACAGGGGAACCAAGTCCCAATTTTACTCCCTTGTACCGACTCTCATGTACCGATTCGAGGTATTATCCTCTGATATGAACTCTCGGCTGCTAAGAGCACCGAGCAGAATCGATCAAAATTGCTATTTGGCATGGTATAAGACTAGATCTTCCTACACATCCAATCTACCGACCGAACCCTAGAAAAACCAACCACCATTGTTGCCGACCATGGCAACCTCTTCGAGCTCCTCCTGTTCTTCCTTGGAGAAACCTTCCGAGAAGCTTACACAGACTAACTATCCTCTATGGAGGGAATAGGTGTTGTCGTCACTATGAGGGCGCAGTTGTTTAGAATCACCGCGGGCGCCGAGGTAATGCCTCCGAAGATGCTCTCCGATGGCTAAGATAAAGCAGCATATCGCGTCAACCCGGAGTATGACGATTGTTTCCCCCGAGATGAGAAAGTTCTTAGCTATCTTGTCAACTCCCTCTCTAGAGAAATTCTCACCCATGTAACCCTGTATGAGCATGCCGCTCAAGTTTGGAAGGCCGTTGATGTTTACGCATGCTTCTATTGTTGTAGATAGTGTTGGACCTCCAAGTGTAGAGGTTTGTAGAACAACATCAAGTTTCCCTTAAATGGATCACCCAAGGTTTATCGAACTCAGGGAGGTAGAGGTCAAAGATATCCCTCTCAAGCAACACTGCAATCAAGATATAAGAAGTCTCTTGTGTCCCCAACACACCCAATATACTTGTCAGGCATATAAGTGCACTAGTTCGGCGAAGAGAGTAAAATGCAAGTGATATGGATTATAATAAGTGATAATAGCAATCTGAAATAAAAATGGCAGCAAGCAAACATGTAGCAGAACAGGCGGAAAACGGTGTTTCAATGCTTGGAAATAAGGCCTAGGGCTCCTACTTTCACTAGAGGACACTCCCAACAATGATCACATAAATGAATAACTAGATATATTATCTCACTATGCTACTCTTATGTGACGCCCCGAGATCGGGCACTATGCAGATTTCAGCATTCCCGCCAAATCCGCATAATAACCGATTCCAGGTTGCCATTTATGATAACATTACAATAGTTCACGAATACTCCACAATTACAACAGAAACAGATAGATACAAGATGACTCAAACGAGCCGGGGTTACAACTGATACATTCCAAAGATCCAGATAACAGCGGAAGAAAACAACATAGCGTCCGGCTACGAACAAGATCCAAATTGGACTAAGAGTCCTGAAGATAACCGAAGGCGTCCAATCCCTGCCCAGGCCAAGCCGGAGGGATTCCCAAGCTAACGTCGTCAGACTTCAAACTTGTTGACTGCAATTTGGAATTTGCAGCCACGAAAGAGATTCGTGGGTCAGTACGGTTAAGTACTGGCAAGGGGGACAAAGCCCATACTCACAAGAATACTGGCGTAGCCAATCATCACAAGATACAAATACTTTAGGATCAACGGAGAAGAAGGGGTTATTGCAAATAAGCGACAACAGGCTGCACTAACCAACTACAGAGATTCTATTACTTCCAACTATCAGAAAGGAGATAAGATCGAGTGATAGTAACCAACTGAAAGATAACTTCAAACAAACCCATCCTGGATCTCGCCCCTTATCCGAAGAAGCAATCCGAGGATAACTCACACCGTGGTATTAAAGATGAGTCAAGTTATTGTGTGAATAACCTATTACTAGTCAAATTATTAGTCATTGGCGTAACATGGTTGATCATTAGGTTTAAGTTGTCCTGAGTACTTGTTAGCCAGTACTTTCACCAAGTAATCCATAACCGCGGAAAACACGGCTTCTCGAGAAGATTTACCCTGCAGGGGTGCACCATAGCAACCGCACTCATGAATATCCCGCCAGATGGGATGCCTCCCACCAAGCGGGGCACTCAACACAATCCAACCCTTCTTCGCATCAAGCCCAAAGCACCGCGTGCTGTGCGTGCGCGGCTAATCGAGCCCCACGAAGAAAAGGGGACCCTCATAGCACTGGAAGATCACGCCGCCCTAAATGCCGACTACGAAAGTTCCACCCGGGTACCAAGGGCTCGCAAGATCATGCATGCAGCAAATGGAAAGCCCGAACTAGTACGGCGATTTGGACGAGATGCGAATCGAGTCAAACTGAGGGGGAGCCCATACTCCCCAAATGCGGGTAGTGCGCTCATCATGGATCAGTAGACAAGACCCTTTTCCTAATTAGGGGGTCGACACTAGCGGGCCTCAAAACCACCCGTGGGCCTCCCGCCGGTGCCTTATCGTCAAGATTATTATTAACATTAGCATTATCAGGATTGATTGATTAGCATTCGAGCCCCCGAAACGATAACAATAGTAATAGAACGATGGTAAAAGAAGTAACCGACAGCGAGCTCGAGCAAAAGCAACCCTAAGCAAGATAGTAAGACACAGGCTCAAGCAAAGGTTATAGGAGTGGAGGTGAGGCAATATCAGGTTTAAAGGATTCATGTGATAGGTTCGTAACAGAAACAACTACTACTAAGGCTAGCAGAAAAGAATCAAAGGAAAGAATCGGTAACAAGTGATGAAAGGCAGCCATGTGGCATGCAAGTGAGTATACTTGCCTGAGATCCCGCAAGGTAGCAGAACTTGTCGTTGCTCACATCATCTCAACGTCCTATCCGGGAAGAAGCAACGAACTAAAAGAAACACCGGATGCAACAATTACTATTACGGCAAAAGATCCAGCATGATCCTATTTTATATGCATGACATGGCAAGATGCAACGGAGAGGAAACAACTTAAGCAATTTAATCGGAACCGGAGTCCGGAGAAATATGAATTGGTTCAAGTTGTTTAGCTAACCATCAATTTAAATGTTGTTTAGCATGGAAAACAGTAAATAGGTGAGTTAAGCAATATTAAATGGAATAGGGCAACAATTGAATTAAATACCCCAACACATTCCATATTTATTTATTAGGTGAACATACATAACACTACTACAAATGCAACATGCAAGGTGAAAACATGAACATGGATGGCATGAATAGATTAAGTGCATTTTTCTGGTATGAAAACATATTTTATTTGTTGGATTTGGAATTACAATGAGCAAGTTATTAAATTAACAATTTTAAATGCATTAATTAAGAAATAGTTGTTTTCAGCAATTTAATTTATTCAAAACAGAAAACAAAGTTTATATTTGCAAATTTGATTGGAAAACATATTTTACTTTTCAAATTTGGAGTTCAGATGAATTAGTTATGATTTATGCAATTAAACAATTTAAATTGAGCCGGAAGCCCAACATTTAATTTAGGAGGTTCGAGTTATTTATTTACCCACAAGAATGCAATGCAACACATGAACGAGATGATATTTTAATTATAGTTGATATGTTATAGAAAACAGGGCATAGGTATAGGGGTTTTAGGGTTTGGGTTCGCACGTGTGGAGGGGAGATCTTCGGGTTTGACGCCGGAAAGAAGGAGATCTTCGGAACAACGTCGGAGTGTTCGGGACGTGGACAAAGTAGCCGACGTAGAGGAAGTAGGGGAAGTAGATGTTCGTTCTCATGTAGTCGAGGAAGTAGTTGGTAACCATGTAGTGGAAGTAGTCGACGTCGAGGACGTAGTCGTTCCAGGGTCATCGTCATGGAGGTAGTCGTTCACGCCGTAGAGGAAGTAGTCGTTCTCGAATCACGCGGTCATCGTCGTCGAAGTAGTCGTAGTAGTCGTGGGCGAAACTGACGGTCCCGGTCTTCGGGCGCGCACGAAGGCGGCCAACGCAAAACGGACACGGCAATGGAAGATGTCCACCCCGTCGTTGTGGAACTTTTCGATGAAGGCCTTGTCGTCGAGGAACGGGTCGGGGTCGACCTTTGCACAGTCGTCGTATTTTCCACGGAACGGAGATCTTGTCGGCGGTCGTTCGTGCGTTGGCGATATAGTACCATGCCGTTGTCGAGGAAGGGTATCGCAGTCGTGTGTCTCCGTGGTTGCGGTGACGGCATCACCGCCGTCCCGTCGGCGACAGAAACCACACCAAGGTCGATGCCGGAGTTGCACGAAAACACCTCCCCGCCGGGAGTGAGATCGGGGCAGCGGCACCACCGCAGCGACGGCGGCACAAGGAGCATCCCAGCAGCGGCGCGTCGACCATGGCAGTAAGAGGACGGGAGGATCGACTTGGAGGCGGTGTTGCACACTCAGCAGAGGAGCTCGCGCAGAGAGGACCAAGGGAGCCCGGACGTGAAGGAACCGGACACGGCCGCTCGGGCGCCGGGAAGGGCTCGGGGACGGCCGAGCTTGGGGAGGGGCGGCTGGCTGCCGCCGGCCGGAACGGAGGCGAGGTGAGAGGGGGCGGCCGGAGCAGGGAGGCCACGGGGAAAGGAGCAGCGGCGGCGGGGCAAAGCTCGGGCGCAGGTGGAGGAGGTGAGGGATGGCGGCGGCCGGCCGGAACGGAGGAGAGGCGGAGCAGCGGGTTCAGGTCGGAGGGGACGAGGCGAGGGGCGGCCGGCCGGAGAGAGGAGCGGCGGAGGGAGCTCGGAGGGAGGTGCACGGGACAGAGAGGGAGGGGCGGCGCCGCTCGCAGGTTGGGGACGAGGGGATCGAGGAGGAGGCAGAGGCGATGCAGCGAGCGGGGGGGTCGAGCGCTGGAGGGGATCGCTCGATCCCCTTCCAGTCGCGTGCGGTTTCTTTTTTTTTTTTTTTCTGGTGTGCGTGCGTGAGTTGTTCCTGGCAGTTGGAGTGGAGGGATCTAAGCGGAAATATGAGAGACGGCGGGGGGTTTTTTGGAGAGGGAGAAAAGAGAATTAGGGTTTGGGGAGAGGGATTCGGTGGGGAGTGCGGCTGGGCCTAGCTGGGCCAGAATTTGGGCAGGCTGGCTGGCTGCTCTCCCCCTGTTTTTTTTTTTTGTGTGTGTTTGCTTATTTATTTATTTATTTTCCAGAACTTTTTTAGGCAATAAAAAAAATGGATTTAAACATCAAATAAATTGCAGTGAATTTGTGAAAACATGATTTGATTAATTTCAAATAGTTTGCAAGTTTTAAACTGATGATGATGCATGAGGATGTCATGCGATGCAAAAATAAAAACATCGATCAAATCTATTAGGGGAAAAACCCCGGACGTTACAGCCGACACCACTAACAAGGGGATTGCGCCCTCGCAATCCAACCACGAACACGGGAGGGAGAAGAAGTCCGACTAACGAGTCTTCGCGCTTCCAGGTGATCTCCTCGACACCACTAACAAGAGATTCTTGCTCGGGCTGATGACGATGTTCTTCCACCAGGAATCTTCCGATGATCGAACCTATTAGGTTAAAAGCTCAGAAAACGTCCACCCACGTAGGATCCTAACACTTTGAAAGATTGAGTACGAGAGTAGACTCCAAAACAAATAAGATGGGAGGGGAAATAGAATAGAGATAAGGAGAAAACAAGAATCCTATTGAGATGGTTTTCCAAAAAAAGTTTAGCAGAAATAGTTTTTGACACTCTAGAAACAACGACCGTTAGCTAGGTTGACCTACAGGCTTTGCGGACCCGTTGCTTCGATAACCATTCGTATCGAAACAATCTCGGGAATCGGAACCAAGGCTCTGATACCATTTGTGACGCCCCGAGATCGGGCACTATGCAGATTTCAGCATTCCCGCCAAATCCGCATAATAACCGATTCCAGGTTGCCATTTATGATAACATTACAATAGTTCACGAATACTCCACAATTACAACAGAAACAGATAGATACAAGATGACTCAAACGAGCCGGGGTTACAACTGATACATTACAAAGATCCAGATAACAGCGGAAGAAAACAACATAGCGTCCGGCTACGGACAAGATCCAAATTGGACTAAGAGTCCTGAAGATAACCGAAGGCGTCCAATCCCTGCCCAGGCCAAGCCGGAGGGATTCCCAAGCTAACGTCGTCAGACTTCAAACCTGTTGACTGCAATTTGGAATTTGCAGCCACGAAAGAGATTCGTGGGTCAGTACGGTTAAGTACTGGCAAGGGGGACAAAGCCCATACTCACAAGAATACCGGCGTAGCCAATCATCACAAGATACAAATACTTTAGGATCAACGGAGAAGAAGGGGTTATTGCAAATAAGCGACAACAGGCTGCACTAACCAACTACAGAGATTCTATTACTTCCAACTATCAGAAAGGAGATAAGATCGAGTGATAGTAACCAACTGAAAGATAACTTCAAACAAACCCATCCTGGATCTCGCCCCTTATCCGAAGAAGCAATCCGAGGATAACTCACACCGTGGTATTAAAGATGAGTCAAGTTATTGTGTGAATAACCTATTACTAGTCAAATTATTAGTCATTGGCGTAACATGGTTGATCATTAGGTTTAAGTTGTCCTGAGTACTTGTTAGCCAGTACTTTCACCAAGTAATCCATAACCGCGGAAAACACGTCTTCTCGAGAAGATTTACCCTGCAGGGGTGCACCATAGCAACCGCACTCATGAATATCCCGCCAGATGGGATGCCTCCCACCAAGCGGGGCACGCAACACAATCCAACCCTTCTTCGCATCAAGCCCAAAGCACCGCGTGCTGTGCGTGCGCGGCTAATCGAGCCCCACGAAGAAAAGGGGACCCTCATAGCACTGGAAGATCACGCCGCCCTAAATGCCGACTACGAAAGTTCCACCCGGGTACCAAGGGCTCGCAAGATCATGCATGCAGCAAATGGAAAGCCCGAACTAGTACGGCGATTTGGACGAGATGCGAATCGAGTCAAACTGAGGGGGAGCCCATACTCCCCAAATGCGGGTAGTGCGCTCATCATGGATCAGTAGACAAGACCCTTTTCCTAATTAGGGGGTCGACACTAGCGGGCCTCAAAACCACCCGTGGGCCTCCCGCCGGTGCCTTATCGTCAAGATTATTATTAACATTAGCATTATCAGGATTGATTGATTAGCATTCGAGCCCCCGAAACGATAACAATAGTAATAGAACGATGGTAAAAGAAGTAACCGACAGCGAGCTCGAGCAAAAGCAACCCTAAGCAAGATAGTAAGACACAGGCTCAAGCAAAGGTTATAGGAGTGGAGGTGAGGCAATATCAGGTTTAAAGGATTCATGTGATAGGTTCGTAACAGAAACAACTACTACTAAGGCTAGCAGAAAAGAATCAAAGGAAAGAATCAGTAACAAGTGATGAAAGGCAGCCATGTGGCATGCAAGTGAGTATACTTGCCTGAGATCCCGCAAGGTAGCAGAACTTGTCGTTGCTCACATCATCTCAACGTCCTATCCGGGAAGAAGCAACGAACTAAAAGAAACACCGGATGCAACAATTACTATTACGGCAAAAGATCCAGCATGATCCTATTTTATATGCATGACATGGCAAGATGCAACGGAGAGGAAACAACTTAAGCAATTTAATCGGAACCGGAGTCCGGAGAAATATGAATTGGTTCAAGTTGTTTAGCTAACCATCAATTTAAATGTTGTTTAGCATGGAAAACAGTAAATAGGTGAGTTAAGCAATATTAAATGGAATAGGGCAACAATTGAATTAAATACCCCAACACATTCCATATTTATTTATTAGGTGAACATACATAACACTACTACAAATGCAACATGCAAGGTGAAAACATGAACATGGATGGCATGAATAGATTAAGTGCATTTTTCTGGTATGAAAACATATTTTATTTGTTGGATTTGGAATTACAATGAGCAAGTTATTAAATTAACAATTTTAAATGCATTAATTAAGAAATAGTTGTTTTCAGCAATTTAATTTATTCAAAACAGAAAACAAAGTTTATATTTGCAAATTTGATTGGAAAACATATTTTACTTTTCAAATTTGGAGTTCAGATGAATTAGTTATGATTTATGCAATTAAACAATTTAAATTGAGCCGGAAGCCCAACATTTAATTTAGGAGGTTCGAGTTATTTATTTACCCACAAGAATGCAATGCAACACATGAACGAGATGATATTTTAATTATAGTTGATATGTTATAGAAAACAGGGCATAGGTATAGGGGTTTTAGGGTTTGGGTTCGCACGTGTGGAGGGGAGATCTTCGGGTTTGACGCCGGAAAGAAGGAGATCTTCGGAACAACGCCGGAGTGTTCGGGACGTGGACAAAGTAGCCGACGTAGAGGAAGTAGGGGAAGTAGATGTTCGTTCTCATGTAGTCGAGGAAGTAGTTGGTAACCATGTAGTGGAAGTAGTCGACGTCGAGGACGTAGTCGTTCCAGGGTCATCGTCATGGAGGTAGTCGTTCACGCCGTAGAGGAAGTAGTCGTTCTCGAATCACGCGGTCATCTTCGTCGAAGTAGTCGTAGTAGTCGTGGGCGAAACTGACGGTCCCGGTCTTCGGGCGCGCACGAAGGCGGCCAACGCAAAACGGACACGGCAATGGAAGATGTCCACCCCGTCGTTGTGGAACTTTTCGATGAAGGCCTTGTCGTCGAGGAACGGGTCGGGGTCGACCTTTGCACAGTCGTCATATTTTCCACGGAACGGAGATCTTGTCGGCGGTCGTTCGTGCGTTGGCGATATAGTACCATGCCGTTGTCGAGGAAGGGTATCGCAGTCGTGTGTCTCCGTGGTTGCGGTGACGGCATCACCGCCGTCCCGTCGGCGACAGAAACCACACCAAGGTCGATGCCGGAGTTGCACGAAAACACCTCCCCGCCGGGAGCGAGATCGGGGCAGCGGCACCACCGCAGCGACGGCGGCACAAGGAGCATCCCAGCAGCGGCGCGTCGACCATGGCAGTAAGAGGACGGGAGGATCGACTTGGAGGCGGTGTTGCACACTCAGCAGAGGAGCTCGCGCAGAGAGGACCAAGGGAGCCCGGACGTGAAGGAACCGAACACGGCCGCTCGGGCGCCGGGAAGGGCTCGGGGACGGCCGAGCTTGGGGAGGGGCGGCGCTGGCTGCCGCCGGCCGGAACGGAGGCGAGGTGAGAGGGGGCGGCCGGAGCAGGGAGGCCACGGGGAAAGGAGCAGCGGCGGCGGGGCAAAGCTCGGGCGCAGGTGGAGGAGGTGAGGGATGGCGGCGGCCGGCCGGAACGGAGGAGAGGCGGAGCAGCGGGTTCAGGTCGGAGGGGACGAGGCGAGGGGCGGCCGGCCGGAGAGAGGAGCGGCGGAGGGAGCTCGGAGGGAGGTGCACGGGACAGAGAGGGAGGGGCGGCGCCGCTCGCAGGTTGGGGACGAGGGGATCGAGGAGGAGGCAGAGGCGATGCAGCGAGCGGGGGGGTCGAGCGCTGGAGGGGATCGCTCGATCCCCTTCCAGTCGCGTGCGGTTTTTTTTTTTTTTTTTTTCTGGTGTGCGTGCGTGAGTTGTTCCTGGCAGTTGGAGTGGAGGGATCTAAGCGGAAATATGAGAGACGGCGGGGGGTTTTTTGGAGAGGGAGAAAAGAGAATTAGGGTTTGGGGAGAGGGATTCGGTGGGGAGTGCGGCTGGGCCTAGCTGGGCCAGAATTTGGGCAGGCTGGCTGGCTGCTCTCCCCCTGTTTTTTGTGTGTGTGTTTGCTTATTTATTTATTTTCCAGAACTTGTTTAGGCAATAAAAAAAATGGATTTAAACATCAAATAAATTGCAGTGAATTTGTGAAAACATGATTTGATTAATTTCAAATAGTTTGCAAGTTTTAAACTGATGATGATGCATGAGGATGTCATGCGATGCAAAAATAAAAACAACGATCAAATCTATTAGGGGAAAAACCCCGGACGTTACATCTTAACCCTATCCGGTTGGATAACATACACTAACCATTGTGTAGGGCTGCAAAAATCATTCCTTAAAGTAAGCATTCTGATGCCTAGTTAACCCCACACTGTCACTATGAGCGCCCTAGAAGGTACTAGACAAACACCACAATTAATAGAAGAGACACACACGATGTGCACACTGTCACCTTCACACCGCGATACAAGGTGACTCCATAGTTCATATTAATAAAGCACTTGAGTAGCAAAAGATGAAGAGTAACATCTACGAATTCAAATAGATTACAAACCTCATGATCACATATAGATCACACCATGGGAGAGAGAGATGAACCACATAGCTACCGGTAGAGCCCTCAGCCTCGGGGGAGAACTACTCCCTCCTCATCATAGCAGACAATAACGGCGATGGAGATGGTGGTGGAGTCGATGGAGATGGCTTCCTGGGGAACTTCCCCATCCTGGCAGGGTGCCAGAACAGAGATCTGTCCCCCGGAACTTGTCGGCCGCGGCGGCGGAGCTACGGGTGTATTTTGTGGAAAAGGTCGATGTTTTTAGGGTTTTCCCTCGGGGAGTATAAATAGGTGAAAGGGCGATGCCGCGGGGGTGTCAAGGGGCCCCACACCCCTAGGTGGCGCGGCCAGGGGGTGGTGGCGCCACCGTATGGTGTGTCCACCCTGTGCCCTCCTCCGGGGCTCTTCGAAACTTCTGGATGCTTCCGGGACTTCTAAGACTTCTGGCTTTCGAATAGTCCAATTCCGAGAATATTTTCAGAACAAATTTTCTAAAACTAAGAACAACAGAAAACAGGAACTGGCTCTGTGGCATCTTGTCAATAGGTTAGTCCCGGGAAACCGATAAAAATGACATAAAGTGTAAGGAAAACATGTGGGAAACAACATGAAAACAACATGGAACATCAGAAATTAAGGATACGTTTATGATGTATCAAGCATCACCAAGCTTAGTTCCTAATCGTCCTTGAGTAGGTCAATGATAAAACAAAATATTTTATGAGGTGACATGCTACTATCATAAACTTGATCGTTATAATGTAAAAGCATATGTACGCTGAGATCATAGAACTTCAAACACAAACATGATAAATATAACTTTAATAATAAAGCATAGCAATAACTTTGCATCATGAAGATTATCTTAAATAGAGGAGCATGGATAATAATCCAAAGAAAGTTAAACGTTTGTTTCAAGTATATAGAAAACATGACAAAGTGGTATTTCGCTAATCCTTAAGAGTGGGACAAAACATAAATGGCAGGACACCTTCAAAGTTCATGAGGAAGACTAGAGCAAATAATTTAAGAACAAATAATATCACATTATGAAGCAATAGCTGAATGACCGTGCGTTGCAATGGCTATCAGGTTTGTTTCCCTACCGCACATATAAATACAATGAACGTAAACATTCTAAATTTTAATGGCAATACCATGCATCTATCTGATGGAAAGAACAGGAAAGTTTGGTTACTCAACACTATATTATGCTATTGATCATGGTTTTCTGATTCTTTTTTCTTTGTCACCAATGATGCAGCTTCACTTATTTCTCCATTGCACGAATATTGTGTTTCAGTCACCCACACCACTGCAATAATCTTTTCTCGCTCTCTTTCTGGCATGCGATGGCAAGGATGCGACTATCATCTATTCTCTTTCCCCACAAGCCCATTTTCTTCACTTGTGCTTTAATTTTTTTCAATACCTAGCAAATTTTTAAAACAATTTGCAAGGATTTTCCACATATAGGCATGGTAATATAAAAAACCACTTTATTTTATAAAAGTAAGCATAGGGCGAGGTACCACACATGCACTGCTAGGCCAATGTTGCCATATCAAATATTACAAGGTCACTAAGATCTATACATAAATATATTTGAGCACAGCCTCCGTGTCCATTGTAATCTCTAAGCATCAATAATATGGCAAAGAGGGTGACCTGACTATGTTCTGCAATCTGAAGAAGTGATCAAACGACGATATATTTTAGCTCACGGCTTTGTTCCTCTGCACTATAGAGGTCATGCTTGTCTCTTATGTCACAGCCCAAACCATAATCATACACTCTGATGCATCCACCTGACATGAGACTTCTTAAGTTAGATGGTTTTATGATGATACAGTAGCTTTACGTTTTCTCCCAAATGTCTACATCTTATCTACTAGGGGATGCGATTTTTCAATAAAACTTCTCCCTCAGAAACAAAATTCATGGTACCACCTCTTCTTCCTTCAGCACCACACCCACTGCCTCAATCGTTCATATATTCAGGAGAAAATCTACAAGATGACAACCAATTTATTTACCTAAGGGAGACTGAAACGGAAAACCTAAAGAAAACACATGCGTGATATGGCTACTAAATTCATCATGCATTCTCTAAAATGTTAATGTTCCTACAATCTTACATTTTTTGTAATACTAACCATCTAGTGTAGCAAAAAATAGCACTTTAGATAAATTTTTACAGAAAGAGTAAGCTAAGTTTATTAGCTTGAATAATTTTTATGACCGACAAAAGGAAATCAAGGAGGTCATCAGACCAAACATTCAGAAGACGCAGACTTCTACTCTAATCTAAGGCATAGCACAACCTGGATGCATATAGGAGTTGCAGAAAATAAAATTTGGCTTAAGATAATACTCCTGTTCACATTAAGTTTACAAGGTTATGCTGCAGATAATTAAAGGAATATGATTGACCTCACACATCATGTAAAATAATCTACTCCACGACACATATGAATGGTGCTGAGGGTCTCTACCACGACCAATAATATCTACTACATCGCAACTCTCACATGGTCAACATACCTTGAGTAACAACAACTGAAAGATGGCAGCATATCAGGTTGCACTTAGAAAAAATCAGAAGCATTGCACAACTTGCAAAACAATAGCACGGTCGAATAAATAGGTAGTTCCAAATGGTTGTCTTTACACCTGAGATATTTGCACCGAATGTACATCTGCAAGTGGCCTGCTCATATGTTCATCTTTCATCAATGACGACGCTGAAGTCAATTTAATTTATATTCTCGACAATAATAAACAAATAACTGGCAGGGAATAATATAACTTGGGGCGGGCTTGCACAAAATGGTAATGCTTCCTGCAGGCCTTTATGGATTGGCACTTGCCACTACTCCTCCCAGATCGAGGCCCCTCTAGCAACACCTCCAAGAATCCAGCAAGTCCTTAATTATTGGTCCGCAAACTATGTGTCGTGCACACAAGAGCAAGATAGATATCATATATCTGCAGCAAGGCAAGAGGAACATGATTATCGGGCGACCGTGGTGGAAGGATGGGGGGACTGCGACCAATAAATGAAATCAAAGCCGCGATTGAATAAATCAGGGGCTGAGAACTATCGTCGCTGGGGACCAAATCTAGATCTCCACTCCCTGAATCGAGGTTGCCATTAGAGGAGATCAGAAAGGAGAAGAGGATCAGAGGATGGAGCGCAACCACGGCATAGAAACGGCTCGCCAGGCGTCTCAAGCCGGAACGCAGCCACGACACATAGCGACGGGTGGGCACGGCGAGAGCGCCGCAGCGTCGTCGGCGGCTTCGAGGAACAAGGCACTGCTCCCCTCCGCGCCATGCATCGGTGAGGGCGGTGGCGGTGCGCCGGCTTGGGGGACATGTGCACTCGCCGCACTGGCTTGCGAGAAGACGTCGACACAATATTTGGTGGGTGCGTGGAAAGTTTCCAGAGCGAGCAACTATTTTTTCCATGACGATAGGAGTCGTGGCCTCGTGTCGTGGGTAGTGGCCACGAGTTGTGGGTCCATGTCCCTTCGGTTTTTTTTCTTTTGGTTTTCCCTTGCGCTAGTTGTGCCTGTGCGGGGATGGCAAGACAGACGACGTACGACAATCACGACGTACTCAGCTTTAATATAGTAGAGATTATTGATGTTTATGAGACAAATGCACATAGAACTGAGAATGACAAAAATTCTCTCTCAACTGTGCATAAAGTTAGAAGATGGAGACTCAACATAAAAGTAAGAGAAAGGCCCTTCGCGGAGGGAAGCAGGGATTAACTCATGTGCTAGAGATTTTTATTTTATTAAACAGAGGTATTAAAAGTTTGACAGTCCTCCCATCCATCTTTCACAAACCATGGCTAACCGAATCCTCGGGTGCCTGCCAACAATCACATACCATGAAGGAGTGTGTATATTTTAGGAGAGGTGTACGTTAATGTCAACGAATGGTAAACATAAAATACAGTACGTGAAAAGCCAACTGGATTCACAAGAGCGGCTCCCATATGAAGGACGTATCTGGGTAGAAGGCCATCCCTCTTTCTCTTTTGTTTACACAATTATGCTTCGACTCATAAATCAGGGGAAAAAATAGTGAAGAGAATGTGTTTGTATTAATTTGGGGCTAGGCACCCTGCTGCCAGCTCTTCTATCATTTGGATAAGCGGATGAAACCACTAGTACAGGGTGTGAAATCCAGTCAACAAGTAAGATAAATATTCTCCATTGATGTCCTCATGAGCAATAACAAGAACACAAAACAGGAGCAATTTTGAAAATTTTAAAGGTAGCACATGAGCAATTTACTTAGAGTGGCAGTGAAATACCACATGTAGGTAGGTCTGGTGTACACAATGGCAAAACTTTGGTTTAAGGGAGTTGGATGCACGAGTAGAACTCATACTCAGTACAGGTGGAGGTTAGCAAAAGACTGGGAGCGATAAATCAAGAGAGCATAAGAGCCATAATCATGCACTGCGACATAAGCATCAATATTTAAAGCATAAGCAGTATCACAAGTTCAAAAACTAAGTGGTCATGGAGGCTATTTGTGACTCAATAATAGTCATAAACATGGTGTGAGCATGCGCCAAGTCAACCAAATAAAACATTCGAAAGAGATTACCATAAATTAATGCTTTACTATGACAAGAACAACTCATGAATCTTTCAATGACATATTAAATACTCTCAGCTATTTGAGGCTATTCATGCTACTCAATAACCACAAGGATTTAAAACTAAACTAACATTTATCATGGAATGAAAAAGTTCTAGCCACAGTCTATACAAGCTTCTACTTGCACTATTATAAATTCTACTTCAAGCAACAATTTCTTCTCCCAACAAGCACCATACAAGACATGCTTTAAAAAAATACTCTTTATGATAAATCAAGCAAACATGAGAGTACTCACATAAAAATACTAAAACTAACAGATATGAATAAGAGATGCATGAAAACAAAGGCTAAACACAGTACTAGCAAAAAGTGAACACTCACAGAACAATAAGAATGAAAACTAGAGTATTCTAAGCAATGAAAGCGTGTATCTCTCCCACACAATTATGATAAGATCCAACCATGCAATACAGCAAATAAAACTAAACAAAATGAAATCAAAAAAACAAAAGATGCTCCAAGTAAAGAACGTAAGATGTGACCGAATAAAAATATAGTTTCACTAGAAGTGACCTGATAATTTGTCGATGAAGAAGGCGATGCCTTGGGCAACCCTAAGCTTAGATGCTTGAGTCTTCTTGGAATTTGCTAGGATGTACCTCTGGGGCATCCCCAAGCTTAGGCTTTTCACTCTTCTTGGTCACGTCATATCATCCTCTTCTCTTGATCCTTGAAAACTTCCTTCACACCAAACTTCACACAATCTTCATTAGCAACGTTAGTGCAAATCGAAATAATAAATTCACATGGTTCAGTTTCAACACAAGACTAACAGTCAGAAACACATTATCTATTGTCACAACTTCTTTTAAAACTCTTTTTCTCAAAAGAACACCACAAGAAAGAGATTAAGATGCAAATGAAATTATTGGCAGAAATCTGTCAAAACAGGACATCAGGTAAAGATGGTTTTTTTCGAAAATATTATGTTGCTCAAATAAAAAAGTGGTAAACTAAGAAAAGTTGCGGAATTAGCTAAGGAATAAGAACATAAAATTTCAGATCATTCTGATCTTCCAGGATTTTATACGATGTTTTATGGTGGACAGCAGAAATCTGTTTTCGGCGCAGAAATCCGAAAACCAACTCCAACTTTCGTCGGAAACTTAACTTGGCACTACTAAAACATGAAAATAAAGATACATAGGAGTTTCTACATAAGTATAAAAACCCTTGACTCAAAGAAAGCAGAGAAAAACAATGCAAAAATGAAAACATGGGTTATCTCCCAAGACGTGATTTTCTTTAAAGCCTTTTTTAGCTAGGCATGATAATTTGAGAAGATTCTCACATGAGAAATATGAATTGAAACAAAAGAGAGAGTCAAGAAGAAAATAAAAAACAAATTTAAGTCTAACCCACTTCCTATGAAAAATAATCTTGTAAAAAAGAAGTCATGAAAACATAAAGCAACAAGCATAGGAAAGCAAAACAAGTGCAACTTCAAAACTTTCAACATAAAGAGGGCAAACTTAATATTGTTGAGATGCATAAAACCATTTTCCCTCTCTCATAATAACTTTCAGTAGCATCATGAATAAAATTAACAATATAACTATCACATAACATTCTTATCATGGGCCACATGCATACAAGAATTAACACTCTCCACATAATTAAAGTCATTCTCATTAATAGTAGTGGGAGCATATTCAACAAAATGGCTATCATTATTATTATCATCACCATAATCATTAAATATAGGAGGCATATTTTAAGCATAATTAATTTTCTCCTCTATAGTAGGTGGACTGAAAATATCATATTTATCAATGAAATCATCATAAAGAACTTAAACATGATAGACAAGTTCAATATTAGGGAGATGGTTTTGGGTAATCCCTCCATAACTATGACAAGTTCCATAAGGATAATTGTAATTATAGACTATGTTATAACATCTTTTATAATAGTTATCAAAGACTGGAGGCATAGTATCATCATAAGCAATATCATCATTTTTAATAGAAAGAGATGTATCAATACAATCATTAGTAGCAAAAGGATTTTCAAACACATCATCCACAAGCTCAGAGCTTTCTTTATCATCATTGGAAGAAACATGGATGGTACTAATAGTACAACAATTATCATCATTTTCAGAATTGGTACCAAAGAGATTTTCAATATCAAAAGTAGTGTGTTTCTCCCAATCATGATCTCTTTCATAAATAACATGCATAGGAAGATCATCGAGTTTAGACTCATCAAAAACTATAATGGGATCAACATGCTTAGGGGGATAAACTGTTACCCCTCTCCTTTTACTCCTCTTCTTCTTCTTCTTCTTCTTCTTCTTCTTCTTACTCTCTATAGGAGGGAGAGGCTTGAAAGGAATCTTCTCCACATACCCTGGTTTATTGTCAGAAACAATAGAAATAACTTTGGAGGATTCCTCCTCTTCATTAATAAGATGAAAACAAATATTATGCCTGTCATATTTTGGGAAATTATCCTCTTCTATAATATTTTGTATGTAAGTATTTGTGTGGCAGTTATAAACACAATAAAGATGACAACCATGCAGGACACTATTCATATCAAGAGCACTCATATCTACCAAAGAAGTTTTTCTTAATAACTCTTCACACCCCAAAAATAATGTAAGTTCATCATGCTCACTAGGGGTGATCATGTCATCACAATACAAACTTGTAGTGCTCATAGGATTCTAAAGGCTACTATCATGGCTTGAGCATTGAAAATTAAAATGACCCACTTTACAGCAAAGTTCACAAATAAATGGATAGACGACACAAACTTTTTCACCAAGATCATTTAGATCCCTATTCCACATTCTAGTTTTTTCATTCCTATGATGGATACAATATGCTTCTTCGATTTGATTCTTTTCACAAGGTCTAAGTGCTCCACAGAAATTAATATGCTTATAAGAAATAGTACTTTCATAAGTTTGAGCATGTTTATTGCAATCATCAATAACAATTTCATTTTTCATGCAAGTGTCTTTAAAAGGTTCATGATATATGTCCCCATTTATAGGAAGATTAATATAAGAAGCAAAGGATCTATACCAACCGACAGCTATTTGAGGATCAAGACCATATTTAGCATTAAGCTCATGAAAATCAGCAGTTTCAGCAAAATTCTTAATGCAATCATACTCATAGTTTATACCTGATTCTTTACCTTCGTTGTTATTCCAATCTTCACTCTTTATTCAAATTCTATCAGGAAGATCCCACTTAGCTTTAACCTTCTTACTACAAAAAGAACCCTCTGAACAGGCATCTAGATAATCCTTCCAATGTCGTGAAAGCCTTACATAAAAATTAGTAACAATTATTTCTTCAGGAAGCTCATGGTTAGGACATTTGAGTATTAATGTTTTCAGTCTTCCCCAAGCTTGGGCAATGCTTTCTCCACCATGAGGCCAAAAATTATAAATGTAATTCCTATCTAAATATAGTTAATGAGAAGGATAAAATTTAGAGTAAAATAGAGATTCAAGTTCCTTCTGCTCCAAATGATGAGGATCATCTAATAGTTCATACCACTCCCTTGCTTTGTCCTCAAGTGACAAAGGGAATAGCCTCCTCTTAACTTGGTCCGTTGAGATACCTACACACTTGAATAACTCGCATAATTCATGCATAAAGTGTAAATGATCACTAGGATGGACAGTTCCATCTCCAAAATAACGGTTATCCATGACAAGTTCAACAATTTTCTTGGGTATTTTCAAAGGAATGCTTTCAGCAGGAGGGTTTAAAATATCACCAGCATCATTAGGTTTATCACATATGGGAGATAAAGTATCATCAGAGAAACTTTTCTCCTCTAAAGCTGGAAAACTAAAAAATTTATAAAAACTAGATTCCCCAAGCTTAGAATTTTCCATAGTACTTTAAATAATGGTATCCAAATAATTAATGCTAATAAAATTGCTACTAGAATGCAAATAAAACTCTCTCATATATTTTTTGTTTTCCATTAAGACTAACTTGTAAAAATAAAAACAAGCAACAAGTAAAAATAATCCTAACTAGTGAAAACAAGAAACAAAAAGATAATTGCAGAATCTAAAGGAAATAACTTCGAGCACTCACACCCGAGGATGTGAGTACCTTTTAACTTACCTCCCCGTCAACAGCGCCAGAAAATAGCTTAATGTCTACGCACGCTTCTATTCTTGTAGACAATGTCAGGATTCCAAGTGCAGAGGTTTGTGGAACAGCAGCAAGTTTCCCTTAAGTGGATCACCCAAGGTTTATCGAACCCAGGGAGGTAGAGGTCAAAGATATCCCTCTCAAGCAACCCTGCAATCAAGATACAAGAAGTCTCTTGTGTACCCAACACACCCAATATACTTGTCAGGTATATATGTGCACTAGTTCGGCGAGGAGAGTAAAATGCAAGTGATATGGATGATAACAAGTGATAATAGCAATATGAAATAAAAAAGAGCAACAACCAAACATGTAGCAGAACAGGCGGAAAACGGTGTTTCAATGCTTGGAAATAAGGCCTAGGGCTCCTACTTTCACTAGAGGACACTCTCAACAATGATCACATAAATGAATATCTAGATATCTTCTCTCACTATGCTACTCTAAAACCTCTCCAGTTGGATAAGGAACACTAATTATTGCGTAGGGATGCAAAAATAATTCCTTACAGTAAGCATTCCCATGTCTAGTTAACCCCATGCTGTCACTATGAGCGCCCTAGAAGGTACTAGTAAAACACCACAATTAATAGAGGAGACACACACGATGTGCACACTGTCACCTTCACACCGCGATACAAGGTGACTCCATAGTTCATATTAATAAAGCACTTGAGTAGCAAAAGATGAAGAGTAACATCTACGAAATCAAATATATTATAAAGCTCATGATCACAAATAGATCACACCATGGGAGAGAGACATGAACCACATAGCTACCGGTAGAGCCCTCAGCCTCGGGGGAGAACTACTCCCTCCTCATCATAGGAGATAGCAACAGTGATGGAGATGGCGGTGGAGTCGATGGGGATGGCATTTAGGGGCACTTCCCCGTCCCGGCAGGGTGCCAGAACAGAGATCTGTCCCCGATACTTGTCGGTGGCGGCGGTGGAGCTACGGATGTATTTTGTGGAAAAGGTCGATGTTTTTAGGGTTTTCCCTCGGGGGAATATAAATAGGCGAAAGGGCGACGCCAAGGGGTGGCCAGGGGACCCACACCCGTAGGTGGCGCGGCTAGGGGGTGGTGGCGCCACCCTATGGTGTGGCCACCCTGTGGCCCCTCTCCGGGGCTCTTCGAGACTTCTGGATGCTTCTGGGACTTTTAAGACTTCTGGCTTTTGAATCGTCCAATTCCGAGAATATTTCCAGAACAACTTTTCTGAAACTCAAAACAACAGAAAATAGGAACTGGTTCTGTGGCATCTTGCCAATAGGTTAGTCCCGGGAAATCGATAAAAATGACATAAAGTGTAAGGAAAACATGTGGGAAACAACATGAAAACAACATGGAACATCAGAAATTAAGGATACGTTTATGACGTATCAGACGTCGAGGACATGTTTGCCTCACAGGGCCGCTCAAAAATAACCAATCTGCGCATCGCGATCGCCAATACAAAAAGGCTCAAAATGGCAACTCCGGTATACGTTTCCAAGATGTCCGGTATTGCCGATGAACTCGTCGCTGCAGGGAAGCCACTGGACGACGAAGAAATCGTCTCCTTCATTCTTGCCGGCCTAGGTACGGAATAAGATCGGTCTCATGAAGACACCGATCTCCCTCACCGACTTGTATGCCCAAGTGCTCCCTCAAGATCAGAGGCAGGAGCTTCAAGGCGCCACATAACACAATAGTTTTGAGACCTCTGCCAATGTTGCCATACGCGGGCGCGGTAGAGGAAGCTTCCGTGGCAATCAACACCCTTCTCGCGGTGAATATCAGCAAAGAGATGAGTGTCCTGTTCAACGCTACAACCAACAGCCGCGACAGAACTATAGGGGTGGCCGTTGTCGGGGGGTTACCCCCGAGTAGGGGTAAGGCAAGTGCTAAAGGCAAGGTCAATAGGCTGTTTGACCGGGTAGATGGCTACCCGGGTACTTGCTACCCGGTAGGTTTCTATCCGGCCGTACCCAACAATGGCCAAGAGAAGATATCAAGGAAGTTACATTTGTCCGAGGGCAATCCTACTCGGGCCAGAAGTCAATGGAGCCGTTCTGACAAGGGATCCCGCATATCCTGCATCCGTACCGGCGTGCGGTTCAACTTACGGAGCGCGTGATTACCCGCGCTACGGCGTGGCTACAGTGTGGTAGGCGTCTGTCAAGTCCCGTCACTGACAGAGCGGATAGGACAGGTCTAGGGGCCTACCCTATCTCACTAGCAAGGTGGACAAGGGCTGTCAGGCGTACGGCGCGGCGCTTCTCCGCGCGGGATCTCGGAGGCGTGCTATGGTCACAGTTTTCAAGTCACATCACTGTACTTTATAGTCTTTATTTACTCGGCTGGGCACCAGTATATAAGGTGCCCTGCCCCCTCCTGCGCGAGGGACGTTGCCGCACTTCGCATTTATTGCTATAGACAACACTAGAGCTAGAGAGCAGCAGAGTGGCTACTCGGATAGAGGCATACATTGTACTGTGGCTACTTGGTTACACACATATAGAGAGGAAAGGCAGGAGTAGGGGTGTTACCTCCACACGAGGGCCCTGAACCTGGGTAAGATCTGTTGTTTGCAGTGCTTAAGACATCTTAGCGCGGTGCTACTCGTCGTGCGATCCCTCCCCGGATACCTCCAGCGTCCATCGGCCCCAACACTTAAGCCATCCCATGGCGTCTGCCGTGATACCACCACAACAGTTGGCGCCCACCGTGGGGCCAGCAGCGCGCGGCGCTGGCTGGAGTTCACATTCGGACGGGACCGGTTACCGCTTCTGGGGAGCGCGTGGTCAGTGGCCTTGTCCACAGATTGGGCTCCTTCGACTTCGTCTCCGACAACGCCGGAGATTTCGGCGGCAGGCCTATGCCTGCAGGTGGCTCGGTGCTCTCCTTCGGCACGCACCTGGTCTACGTCGCCACCACCGTCATCCGTGAGTTTCCTGAGGAGGTGCTCGACGCGGAAGATCCTCCTGCTGTACTCGCTGCCCGCGAGAAGCCTTCCGGCTGCTCTACGGACATCGTGGAGGTGATGATGACAGGCCCGACTATCGATGCCAGGAAAGGCGCGGCCGCTGACGCTGGCGTCATCGAGGCACCTGTGGGTGCGAGGGTCCACAAGCCCTACGAGAAGGACTCAAACCTGCCTCCTTCCACCTCTACGACCATCCCGGCTGTTCGCGCAAGCGTCACCATGCCGCTGGGCATGCCGCAACCCACCAAGGCGGAACTCGCCGCCATGAGGGCGCAAATCGAGCAGCAGCGTCAAGCGCTACTCGCTGAGACCCAGAAGCTGGAGAAGGTTAGGCTTGAGCTTAACCTTGCGCAAAATGAGTACAACGCTGCGCATGGCTTTACTCCTGTCGCTAGGCTGCCTAGAAAGATAGGCATTACGCGTCGCAACTTAGGCGCTGAGCTGGCTAGAGATGGCAGGGCTGCTAGCAAATCCGCTAGTTTAAACTCTTAGGGCTGCAGAGGCAGTGGCTGCAGAGTTGCCGCATCTTACTGGCGACGCGCGCTCTAGGCAGCAGGAGAGGCTTAATGAGCTAGTGCTAGAGGCTAGTCGGCAGAATGAGCAGTTCCGGCAAGACAATCTGGGTGTTGGCGCTTCTCAGGTTGTGCACTCACATGCGGCCGGATCTATGGACCAGGCCTCATCGCCGCTTCTCGGCGACGAGAGGGACCAGAGTGTGCACTCTGGGAAGAGCAGACAAATGCATGTGTACGACCCTGCTGTTGCCGGAAAACAGCACGCTGTGCCGCAGCAGCCCGGTCAGAAACACAACGCTGTAGGACCAGGCTATCAGGCCACTAAAGCTCAAAGTAAGAGGCAAGGAGGAAACACTGCAGGGCCTTCTCGGCAACAACATGCTCAGCCTACTCGGCAGAGGGTGCAACAACCAGCGGCAGCACAGCCGCGTGCGGCTGCGCCAGCAGCCAACCCGGTTGTGCAACCCGCAGCGGTGCAGAAAAGACCGCTATGATGATGGTTACTCGGCCATGGGGCTGGCCGGGTATGCTGACCCAAGAAACATCGCTGATCGTGTGGGTGACCGCGTGTTGGAGCCCAGCGATGCAAGGTACAAGCTGGACCGGATCAATCTGTCCGCGCAGCTCGAGAGCAAGGGGCCGCCCGGCCCAGAATGCTTTGCTCATCGTATCATGGATGAGCCTTCCGTGAACCACTTTCAGCTGGCCAGGGGGACCAAGTGCTACAATGGGAGTACCAAGCCAGAAGACTGGCTGAATGATTATGTCACTGCCGTGCACATTGCAGGCGGCAATCGGAGATGGGCTGTGCGGTACGTTCCGCAGATGCTAGAGGGTCCGGCTATCACTTGGCTCAAAAACTTGCCCAAGCACAGTATCAACTGCTGGCTAGACTTCTCGAAAGCCTTCATCAGCAACTTCACCAGCACCTACCAGAGGCCGAATAGACCGCAGCAACTGTCTGCTTGCAGGCAGCGAGAAGAGGAAACTGACCGCGAGTATCTTACTCGGTGGAGCACCTTGAGGAACACCTGTGAGGGTGTGAATGAGGCTCAGACCATTACTTGGTTTGCTCAGGGCTGCAGGCATGGCAGCATGTCGTGGCAGAAGCTGCAAAGAGAGGTGCCAAGTACCCTCGCCGAGACAATCAAGATTGCAGATATGTATGCACTTGGCGATCCTACTCAGCCTCTGCTCGATTCTCCTGAGCCGAGAAGAAAGTTTCAAGATGGCAACAGGCGCAATGATTTCCGCAACAAGAGAAGAGGTGACCGGATTGATACTCGGTATGATCCCGAGGAGGTGAATGCTGTGACCACGGCTGCTGGGAGTAGCCAACGGACCCAGTACGGCCAAAACCAGAATCAGGGCCAAGGCATCAAGAAGCCCTACGCTGCTCCCCAGCAGAGTAGCGGCAACTCGGATCCAGCTCCGAACTTTATGTTTGCATACATGAAGGATGGGCCATGCAACTTCCACACTCGGCATACGACTACGCCAGCCAACCACACTACCCGGCAGTACAGCTGGTGGGAGCGCATCAAGAATGAAGACTTTCCCCCTCCTCCTCCTCTTCCGGCTGCGAATGCCAATGTGCAGCCTATTCGGGCAGCTGCTCTCAGGCCTGCAGCGTTTCCGAGAAGAGAGAATGTGAACCAGGTCGCTTTAGGAGCCAACCGCAACTACAACTATGACAACCGCAACCGTAACCGCACCTTCTACACCCGCAACAACACAGGCAACAGCAACAACAACAACAACCAAGGCAACAACAACAACGGCAACAATGATGGTAGAGACCGCAAGCAGTACCAGGAGCACCATGAGAGCTACATGATCTTTGTCACCGAGCCAGTCGACAAGCAGTCGCAACACATGCGCGCGATGGAGGTGAACGCCATCATCCCGGTTGTGCCTCACTATCTGCGCTGGTGCGACCAGGAGGTGACTTGGTCCAAGGCTGATCACCCCAAGGTGATGCCCAATCCGGGTAGCTATGCTCTAGTGGTGGATCCCACTTTCTTGGGACCCGAGAAGAATGTCCGTTTCAGCAAGGTGCTGATTGACAACGGCAACAACATCAACATCATGTATCTGGACACACTGAAGAAGCTCGGCTTGCGGAGAACATGTTGCTGCCCAGCAAGACCACATTCCATGGAATTGTGCCGGGAGTATCTTGTGCTCCAATCGGCCGCATCTGGATGGATGTCCTATTCGGCACCAGGGAGAACTGTCGCACCGAGTGCGTCCAGTTCGAGGTGGTTGATCTTCAGAGCCCCTACCATGCCCTTCTCGGTAGGCCTGCACTCACCAAGTTCATGGCTTCAACCCATGCTGCTTACCTGAAGATGAAGATCCCTGGTCCCAATGGAGTCATCACCATCTCGGGTGATTACAAGAGGTCTTTGGAGTGTACCTCTGCTAGTTGTCAGCTGGCAGAATCCATGGTCATTGCGGCCGAGAAGAAGAAGATGTACGAGGTTGTGGCTATGGCGCAATCCGCGCAGGAGGGTGCGCCTGGTATGCCGAGTTCCCAATACGGGATTGCGTTCCAGGCGTCCCAAGAGACAAAGAAGATCCAGGTTGACCCTGAGTTCCCAGACCGTGTTGCCATCATTGGCGCCGGGTTGGGAGAGAAATAGGAAAGCGAACTCATCCACTTCCTCCGTGAGAATCGGGACGTCTTTGCATGGTCAAATGAGGATCTGCCGGGTGTCCCGAGGGAGTTGGTTGAGCACTCGCTACATGTGCGGCATGACGCCAAGCCGGTTAAGCAGGCTATGCTCCGCTTTGGTGATGAGAGGAGGAAAGCTATCAGTGATCAGATCACCAAGTTGCTGATAAGAAACTTTATCATGGAGGTATTGCATCCGGACTGGCTAGCCAACCCGGTTATGGTTGAGAAGAAAAAGGAGGATCCCAAGGCGGACACCGCATGGCGCATGTGCGTCGACTACACCGACTTGAACAATGCCTGCCCCCAACGATCCATTTCCGCTACCCCGCATAGATCAGGTGATCAATTCCACTGCTGCTTGTGAGCTTTTGTCTTTCATAGATGCCTACTCTGGTTTTCATCAGATAGCTCTCAACCCTGATGATCAAATAAAGACTACTTTCATTACCCCATATGGGGCTTATTGCTATCGTGTCATGTGTTTTGGGTTGCGGAATGCTGGGGCTACCTATCAGAGATGTATGCAGAAATGCTTGCATGACCAATTTGGCAAGAATGTGCATGTGTACGTAGATGACATTGTCATCAAAACGAATAAAACACATACTCTCCTTAGTGATATTGAGGAAACTTTTGCCAACTTGTGCAAGTACAAGATGAAGTTGAATCCGACTAAATGCACCTTTGGCGTCCCGGCTGGCAAGCTACTCGGCTTCTTGGTATCCAGTCGGGGCATTGAGGCCAATCCTTCAAAGATAAAAGCTTTAGAGAGCATGTCTTTGCCGAGATCACTGAAGGATGTGCAGAAATCCACTGGATGCGTGGCTTCTCTGAGCCGCTTCCTGGGCAGAATGGGCGAGAAGGCCTTGCCTTTGTATCAATTGATGAAGAAGAGTGACAAGTTTGTCTGGACACCGCAAGCTGATGTGGCATTCAAGGAGATGAAGGCCATGCTGGGTAGCGCTCCCATCCTAGCTAGTCCGCTACCGAAGGAGCCAATGCTGCTATACATTGCGGCTACTAACCGAGTAGTCAGTGTGGTGATTGTAGTGGAATGAGAAGAGGAAGGCAAGACTGTGCAGCGGCCAGTGTACTATCTGAGTGTAGTACTGTTCAACTCAAAGAAAAACTACCCACATTACCAGAAGATGACATACGGCGTGTACCTGGGCGCCAAAAAGCTGAAGCACTATTTCCAAGAGCATCCCATCACAGTGGTGAGTTCCGCTCCCATCTCGGACATCATGGGCAACAAGGATGCAAGTGGCAGAGTAGCCAAGTGGACGATTGAGTTATCCGCGTACACTCCTTTGTATGCGAGAAGAGAAGCCATCAAGTCACAGATCCTAGCAGATTTTCTGGTGGATTGGGCTGAGGTGCAGTACGAGCCTCCCTTGCCGGAAACCAATTACTGGAAGATGCGTTTTGATGGCTCCAAAGTGAAGGAAGGCCTTGGTGCTGGCGTAGTGCTTACGTCACCCAAGCAAGATCAACTCAAGTATGTGCTGCAGATTCACTTCAAGGAATCCAACAATGTGGCTGAGTACGAGGCCGTGGTACACGGCTTGCGAGTAGCCAAGGAGGTTGGCGTGCAACGCATTATTTGTTATGGCGACTCGGACTTGGTGGTGCAGCAAGTATCTGGTACCTGGGATGCTCTGGATGCCAACATGGCAATATATCGGTTTCTGGTGAAAACCATGACTGGATTCTTTGAAGGGTGTGAGTTCCAAGATATACACCGACCAGAGAATGATGCAGCTGATGAGGTGTCCAAGTTGGGGTCTTCTCGGCAGTTCATCCCGGCTGGGATTGCCTTGGAGCATTTGAGAAAGCCATCTATCAAGCCATCCCCCAACTCGGCGTCTATATTTGTTCCTTCTCTGCCAGGCGAAGAAGTTGTTCCCATGGAGATTGATTGGGAGGCTTCAAGAGAGAACCCGGGGACTACCGTCTCCATCCCGGGGACTGGCGCCTGGAACCCGGGGACTGTCCCTTCTTACTCGGGGACTGCCCCTCCTAACTCGGGAACTGTCGCATTCATCGAGGGGGTCATTTCCGAGTACTCGGGGACTCGTGACCTCGTCCTCAACTCAGAGGAGGCAGTGGTGGCTGATCCAATGGAAACGGACGAACCAGTGTTTCCCATCCGGGAGACACCGAGTTGGGCTATGCCCATATTATCCTTTCTAAAGGACGGCACCTTGCCAAATGATGAGGTAACCGCGAGGCAAATTCAGAGAAGATCCAAGGGCTATACTATCTTCAGAGATGTGCTGCATAGAAGGAGTCCTACTGGCGTGCCGCAACGCTGTGTAGAGCGGGAGGAAGGAGAAGAAATTCTGGTGGAAATACATCAAGGAGAATGCGGGCATCACGCCTCTTCTCGGGCTCTGGTCAACAAGGATTTTCGGCATGGCTTCTTTTGGCTCACTACTTTGAAGCAAGCTGAAGATATTGTGAGAAAGTGCAATGGCTGCCGGAGATTTGCAAGTAAGATTCATGTGCCAGCTTCCGAATTGAAGACAATTCCTATTACTTGGCCATTTGCAGTTTGGTGTTTGGATATGGTTGGCCCTTTCAAGCCGGCTAGAGGCAACATGACTCACATCCTAGTCATGGTTGTCAAGTTCACCAAGTGGATTGAGGTGAAGCCTATTCTAAAGTGCGATGGAGCCACAGCCGTGAGTTTCTTGAAGGATATAATCCTGAGATATGGCTACCCGCACAGCATCATCACGGATAATGGCACAAACTTTGTTGAGGCTGCTTTTGCAAGGTTCTGCAGAGAGAAGCGCATTCGGCTAGATGTTGCATCTGTTGCGCATCCTGCCTCCAATGGGCAAGTTGAAATAGCAAATGGCATGGTGCTATCCGGCATAAAGCCAATATTGATTGGGCCACTGCTGAAAACACCTGGGTGTTGGCTAGATGAGTTGCCGGCGGTGTTGTGGAGTCTAAGTACTACCCCTAACCGATTAACCGGATACACACCATTCTTCCTGGTATATGGAGCTGAGGCCGTGTTGCCCACTGACCTAGAGCATGACTCGCCCCGAGTAACCCTCTACACTGAGGCGCAGGCTAGAGAAGCTCGAGAAAATGACGTTGACCTGCTAGAAGAAGCAAGAGAGTTAACTCTGTCACGTTCAGCCATCTATCAGCAAAACTTGAGGCGTTATCATAGCCAGAAAGTTAACCCGAGGGTTTTCCGAGAAGGAGACATGGTCCTCAGGCTCGTTCAACGCACGGCCGGGATGCACAAGTTTTCCCCTCCATGGGAAGGGCCATTCATTGTGAGCAAGGATCTGCACAATGATGCCTACTACCTAGTTGACGTACATGCACCCCAGAAGAACAGGCCGGATAGGGCTGGAGAGGAATCCAAGCGCCCCTGGAATGTAGCTCTACTTCGACGTTTTCATGCATGAGCAAAATGTGTATGTATCCTCACCCGAGTTAAATTCTAGTCGGCAGTCCGAATTCAAACTCGGGGACTGCCCTTGCTCAAACCGTTCCTTGTGTTTACTCTGTTTTACTTTGTCTATTCGGTTGAACCACTTAGAATTTCAAAAGCATACAAAGTAGTGTGTTTAAACCCACAGGACACTCTGCGACTCTGCTGCTGTCCGCAACCCAGCTTCATGGCAAGCCAAAGAACAAGCCACGGGGTCAATGAACACATGAAAAATTACTAAGGGAAGGAAACGTGTGGCAACCGAATAGAGTGCTTTTTACTGTTTTTTCTTTTCGGCTAAGTGGTGGGCACCGTTAACATGCACTTTTCTAAGTGGCTAAGTATTTGAAACTCCAACTTTGAACTCTTGTGAATCGACTACCAAAAAAGCAACAAGTTGCAGGTAAGAGCTGAGATAAAAAGGAAGAGTGGATAAAAAAATGCAACTCGAGGACTTGTCACATCCCAGTTTTTGGATCCTTGGACTGTGCTAAAAAAGACAACTATTAGGGCCAACAAATTATTTTTATAACAACATGATTGTTTGAACTAACTTGTGTTATGATCTTAATCATATTTTCAACATAAGTTTTGTTTCATTCTAAAACCAACACCATATGTTTCTGAAAAATATTCCTGATATTTTTCCTAATGTTTTCTTATTATTACTTGAGTGGATTTTTATTCCAAGACTTGGATCATTCTTGTTTGCATCTTAAAAAAAACTTTTAACCCTGTTGGATCCAAGAAAACAAGTTTCCAAAATGATCTATGAAAGTTTTCTTTTAACTTTCCTATAGAAAACAATTCCTGAAAATAAAGCCAAGTACCTGTTTTCTACCATTGTTTTCACAAGGCTATAAATTGTTATATTATGGTTTCTTGACTTTTAATTAATCCTTGATATATGTACTACAAACCCATAAGATCACTTTTATTTTTGGAGAAATATAAACTATCTTTTGCTTGTTGTTTTTGTGGTATAAAATTAAGGCAGAATAAGGCAGTTTTGAGAAACAGATAAAAACAGAAAGTAGGCCTTTTCCCACATTGTTTTCATAGCCTTAAACTATTTCAAATTTGTTTTTAAAAGATGTTTCTGAAATTTTATAACATTTTTAACAAAGTACAACTTGTAAAACAAAAATTGGAATCCATTTGGTCTCTGAAAACATTCCAAACTTTTTGCTCATTTCTTCTGTTTTCCAACACTTGGAGAATTTTCTGAATTTTTCGGAACAGTAACAGATACGATTTTGGGCAGAAGATTTCATTGCCTTCCATTGAAATATTCGAAGTGAGACCTTTTCTAGTGTGTTGACCATAACTTATACTCCACCTTGGATGCTTGACCTTGCTTCTAGAAGCCTTAGGGAGGAAGATAAGAGAGGAGAGAGAATGGTGACTAGGATAGGTATGGGCACACATGCCTCTTAGATATTTTTGACCTTTCCACTTGCCACTTGCACACAAGGGCCACCACTTGCTTGAATCACCCTTACACTTGAATAGGGCACCATGTTCACTCAAATGGAAAAGACCAAAAAAGTCTCTTGAACACCTCTATGCCATCAAATGGTAGGGATCCAAAGCCACACTTGCCATTTTTGCCCTTGCCCTTGACTATAAGCCAACCCTTGATGTTTCCTTGCTCCATAGCCCTCCTCTACAACCCCCCACTACCACTTCATCCGCAAGCTGAGAAGACCCTTGAGCTAGCCAAGTGAGCTCCATGAGCTCCAAAATCGCCGCCGGCCATTTTTCTTAAACCGAGGTGAGGAACCTCAAATCCCTGCAGATGTTGCCTGTGGTTTTGAGCTTGTGAAAAATAGTTTTCATGCATATTAATTTCTACAAAAATTCACAGCACTAGGATTATGTTTTCCTAAGGATGTCCCGTTGGAAGATCCAAGTTTGCACTTTTATTTTTGTCACAATACCTGTTTTGCCACAGACTGTCGGTTTAGCCATTTTTGGCATAACGTTTTGGATCTGTATCCGTTTTGGTCAAATCAAATTGTTTTGAGTAGCCTATGAGTATATCTATCCATAGGACTTGGCCTTACATCAACGAAATTTACCAAATGGAAATGACATCCATTTTGGTAAAAGACCAGTAGGCTTTTCTAGACTCTTTATAAGGAGTTTAAAAATGAATTTTGAAGCAAATCCAATTGGATGAGTTTGGTATTGACTAGATCTATCTTATCCTAGCTTAGATTAATTTTTTGAGCTCTATATTAGTTTTGGTGGACAGATCTAGAAACATCAGCTTTTCTGTTTTGTTTTCTTTGTTTGTTTTTGTTTGAAATGATATGTTTGGTTGGTTTAATTTTTGTTCCTAGAATGTAGAGATGTGTTGGATCTTGTTATTAGGTTGTTTTCTTGCAGTACATATACCTTAGAAAGTGTGTGCATGTTTGGAAAGTCAAATAGAAATAGGAATAGCATTTGTCAATTTATAGTTTTATTTATTTGGATATCATGTGAACCAAATCTTTGTATGTTTGTTTTTACCTAAGTTGTTCCATGCTTGAGTGGAGTCAAGTACCATTTTGGTACTGTTATTTCTATGCTATTATCTCTGTTAACTTGCATGTTATCTTGTGTAACATCCCAAGTATGAAAATCTCCCCCTAGATGTTTGTTTCTTGTTTTATTTTTGTTTTGCATCATGTCATCATATTCATTTGATTTTTGTTTGCATTGTGTTGCATTTGATCTTATTGTTTCCATCTGTTTTCTATTAGAATTCCAAACAAAAATTAAATTATTGTCATACTTGTTATGTTACAATGTGTCAAATAAAAACTACCAAACAAACAAACAAATTGTTCCACTAAAACTTGGAATCAAAAACTTAATTTTGGCTTAAGTGGCAATTGTTCTTTTTATACCAAATTGCTCAAATCATTTAATTTTCCAAACAATAACATCAATTAAATTTATTTGGGAAAACAAAGTTGGTATTATGATGTGGTGACCAAAAACAAAACTCTATAAAATTTTCCCTAATTTTTTCCCTAGCACCAACCTCTCCTTTTTCTCTCTAATTCCTTTGCAGCAAAAAAAAAAATATCAGAAAAGATTAAAAAGAGAGGGAGAGGGGGAATAGGGCCTGCAGCCCATTTGGGCCAGTCCAACCTCCACGAAAGCCTGGTACCCCTCTGTATCTCCTACCTCTCGTACGGAGAGGCATCCATGGTGGCCACGTCCGCATCGGAGGCAGGGAACGGTGATCGAGCAGCCCCCCTCCTCTATAAGCTTCTCGAGCTCTCCCCTCCTTGCCCTAGTTTTTGCTCCTCCCCTCTTTCCTCTCGACGCCGCCTCCTCCTCCTCTCTCCCTGCTCCCCCTTTTTTTTTTCTCTGTCTGAATCGAACCCATCGACAGCAACCTCCACCGCCGCCTCATCCCCGACTCGTCGCCGACGCCATGGTGCCCGCCCGGCCGAGCTTGGACCGGGAATGGAACCGGCGCGGCTCCCTCTCCCTCGCCGTGGCCTCCGTTTCCGCCGAGGCCACCGGAATCACCGTCGCCATCTCGTTTTTCGCCGCCGGCCGCAGCCCTCCACCGCACCACCGAGCGCCTCCTTCCGTTCCCTCTGTGAGTCGCCGCCCTTCCCGCTCCTTGCCCTCTCCGGCCCCAGCTCGCAGCACCCGCACACCGGCCGCACCAACAAGCACACGCACGCCTCACCGCGCGGAGCGCCCGCGAGTCGCCGGCCGCCGGCGGGCAACGGCCTCTGTCCGCTCGCATCAGCAACCTGAACCTGCACGAACTGAACAAGTTCAGTTATTTTTTTTGTTTTATCTGAAGGATAAGCCCCCTTGCTAGCTATACCTGACAAGAAATCCGAACAGCCGCACTGGCTACCGCCCGCTGCGCGGAAGCGCGAGGTCGCAGGATCGATTCCTGCGGGAGGCAAAATTGCCTCCCCTTTTTTCCTTCTGCGCGCACCCTCGCGGGACCCGCTTGTCAGTGAGCCTTGAGGCCACCTCACCTCCTAGCCAGCCACCTAAGCGCCACAGAGGCGATGGCCCCACTGTCAGTGCCTGGGGCTGGCCACTGCGCGGTGCACCTAGCTTTTTTCGGCCCTTTTCTTTAATTTAAGTCCAGTTTTTATTACAGTTTGGCCCCTAAACTTAAAAAATGAATAACTTCTATTTTATAACTCCAATTAATAAAAATAAAATATGTTCACTGCTCTAAATTAAATTGTCTACCTATCTATAGCTTTTGTTTTCTGTTTTGGATTTTCAAAATGCAATTCAAATTTGAGTTCAAATAATTCAATTGCAATTTGATAAAATCCATAACTAATTCATACTTAATCCAAATAATGCAAATAAAATATGTTTTCCATACTATTTCAAATAACCTTTTCAAATATAAATTTTGTTTCATGGTTTGAACAATAAAAATTGCTTAAATAATTTAATCCTTGTTTAATTCATTTAAATTTGATAAAATCATAACTTGCTCAAATTAAATTATTTTTGAACATGCAAAATATGTTTTCAACCTAGAAAAGTATAAACTTTTCAAATAAGAATTTTGTTATTTGTTTTGCACAATTTAAATTGGTGAAAACAACAACTATTTTGTGTAATCCCTTTAAGGAACCAAAAATCCCCTAAATTAATAAATAAATTTCTAAATTGGTAAACCCTATTTTAAATTGGTTCTATTGTTGTTATTTTGTTGTTTTCCTCATCCATGCATCATACTAATTCACCTTCATCTGTTGATTAGTTGGAAAACAAATAATCTAACCCAAAATTCATGGGCTTTTTATATGCAACTCAAAATTGCATATGTGTCCATTTAATTTGTGTTACCATGTTAGCTAGTTTATTTTGATGCAACCATTAACATGACATGCATCATCCCCATGATTGTGCACCATGCCATGATATTGATTGTCTACCCTTTCTGCATTGTCTGTTTGCTTCTTCTCGGTTAGACGACGACGTTGAGACCGACGATCCTTACGACACCCCTTCTGAGGATTTAGCCCAGTACCAGGCTGCTGAGCTTGCAGGCAAGTTATCACTCACATGAACCACTGTGTTCCTTTCAACATTGGTTACCGATACTTTCCGTTGTTCTTTTCTGCTAGCCTTAGTAGTAGTTGTTTCTGTTACGAACCTATCACATGAATCCCTTAACCTTGATATTGCCTCACCTCCACTCCTATCACCCCTTTGGTTGAGCCAGTGTGTTACTAGCATGCTTAGGTTGATTTGCTCGAGTCTGTTACCCGTTACTTTCTGTTACTACTTCTATTATGTTCTGGGGGCTCGATGTTAATAAATCAACCTATTGTTAATAATATGCTGATAAGACACCGGCAGGAGGCCCGGCGTGGTTTTGAGGCCTGCTAGTGTCGACCCTAATTAGGAAAAGGGTCTTGTCTACTGATCCATGATGAGCGTGCTCACCGCATCCGGGTGGTGGTATGGAACCCCCCTCGACTTTGACCTGATCCGCAGTTTGTCCGAAGAGCCACGCTTAGTTCGGGAGTTCCATTTGCGCATAAGCATGAATGGGTCGCTCCCATGGTTACTGTTGATGATGATGATGCATATAGGGCGAGGCCTGTGGTGCCGGGGGGTGTGGTTTTCACCCCTGCGCTTAGGTTAGGTCGGACTGGCTGGGACCTTATAGCTCCGTGGCTCCTAGGACAGGTTGTAGAGATGGTTCGAGTCGTGTCAAGTCCACCTGAGTTTTAGTTGGTGGCTCGAGTGTGTACGGGTACTGGAGCACACCCTGCAGGGATAAATCTTCTCGAGAAGCCGTGTTGTCCGCGGTTATGTGACGACTTGGTGAAAGTACTGGCTAACAAGTACTCAGAACAACTTACACCTAACTAATGTTAACTTGACTAGTAATAGACTTATTGACACAACAACTTGATCCATTATTCATTAATCCAACTGTGTGAGTTATCCTCGGATTGCTTCTTTGGATAAGGGGCGAGATCCAGGATGGGTTTGTTTGATGGTCAACAACAGTTGGTTACGTTACGCTATCTTATCTCCTTTCTGTTAGCTGGAAGTGGTAGTGTTTCTGTAGTTGGTTAGCGCAGCCAGTTGCAGCATCTCTTATAACCCCTTTCTTCCGTTGAACCCAAGGCATCTGTGCTTGGTGTTGACGGGTTACACTTTTTTGAAGTGTGAGTCTTGCTTGCCATACGTTGTTGTACTGACCCCTTTGGGGCTGTGGTTTACGCAGACGACGATTCCGAGGATCCCCATGGAGGCTACTACGTGGAGTACGACGACGCTGTTGACGAGTAGATAGCGGACCCGGGCAGGATCCGAGACTTCGTGGATGGGCTCCGTCTTCCTTTTCATTGCCGGCTTCTTAAGCCTATTTGGATTTGTCTGTACTCAGACCCTTTGTTTGCTTCCGCTGATGTAATGATGCTATGTTGGGACATGTGTCCTCTGGATGATTGTATTTGCTATTCTCTGCCTTAGTGAAGGCCATTTGCAACCTTATTTCAATCTTTTGTGTCTTAGAGACATTCTGTGGTATCATTCCGTTTTAACGCTGTTGACGTACCCTGCGTGATTGATATGAAGTACGTCGACAGTAGTGCCTTTGATCTCTAGTGGATAGTTTACATCGACGGTGGAATAGCAGGGCTTGTGTTGTCGCGCATAAGCGCAGGCCTACCAGGAAGCTGGGACGTGGGAGCAGTTATGCCCCATAATCCAAGCATCTGCTATCCAGTTCGGCCCGATGAGTATCCCCTAGAAACCAGGGTGCGACAAATGGTATCAGAGCCTGTCTGCCTGTAGGATCCCTTTTTACTGGTCGCAGTTGAGTCTAGAAACTATTTTGTAGCTATATAGGAAAAATGAAACGTGAGAGTAGGAATTCTGCCATTTTATTTCTTTCCCCACCCACCCTCCCTTTTCTGGTAAGGAAGTGCAACGTTGTTTTTCTCTTCTCATCTATGCTTTCAAGTTAGGTTTTCACGTATTCTGGTTTGTCTAGGATGGTTATATCTACTAGACCATAGGAATGGAGGTGGTTGTGACATGATTTATCATGTTGCCTACTGACGATTGAGAACGGTGGCAAATAAGCCCCGGAAGCAGATCCTCTATTCCTTAAGCAGTAGATATTGATCCTTTAGAAGCCCGGATGGGTTTTCTCCGTAGTACCTCAGGTGTTTGTGGTCTACTAGTTTCCCAGTTGTTGCTTCGATATCATTCTTCACAAACCTTCTCTTCCGTTGTAACAACTTATCTGTTGATCCGTTGTTAACCTCCATCCTTGTTATATTCTGTCGACTTACCGTCTGAAGTAATCTTTTAAGCACTTATATTGGATTTTGTTATCCGGTTAGTGTGTTAATCTTGGTATCCTCTTCAGGATGGAAAGTGGTGACGAAGAACCCACACTGCCACCCGAGATGGGGAAAGTGCTGTCTCAGATGACACAAGTTATAAAGCAGATGCAGCAGAACCAAGACCTTGGGAGTAATGGCAACGCCCGCGTGTCTATTCGGGAGTTCCTTGAGCTCAATCCGCGCACGTTTGATAACTCCTCCGAGCCATTGGATGCTGATGACTGGCTCCGTGAAATGAACCGTACTCTTGTGGTAGCTCATGTGGCTGACGAGGACCGTGTTCCTTACGTGACCTACCTTCTCCGTGGACGATCCATGTCTTGGTGGGAGAATTTCCAAGAAATGAGAGGTTCTAGTGTGGCAATCACATGGGAGGATTTCAAGCAAGCCTTCGTGCGCCATCACATTCCCGATGGGCTCAAGGAGAAAATGCGTGAGGAATTCTATTCTTTCACACAAGGCAATCTGGACGTTCTCGAATACCAAAGAGAGTTCAATCGTCTGGCTCGCTACGCCGGAGATGAGATCTCCACGGAAGCGAGAAAGATGGAAAAGTTCCGCAGGGGTCTCAACCCGGAACTCAAGTATGCTCTCACCAACGTCAAGGCCAAGAATTTGGAGGACCTCGTCAACATCGCTCTAAATGAAGAGCATGGGCGCAAATTGGTTGAGGAATCTCGTAAGCACTCTCGTGAACAGGCTAATCTCTCAAAAGCTATCATGACTCCACAAAAACGAAGAGTTTGGGTTCCATATACCACTACAACACCGCCCATCTGCTTGCCAAGCCCGGCAGGAATTCTTCCCCGCCCTCCCACCCCAGTGGTATCTTCAGGAGGTGCTCCATCTCAGCCAGGTCCAACAACTCCTCGTTCTGTTGTTACATGCTACAAGTGTGGACAACCGGGCCACTATTCCGATAAGTGTCCGCAAAGGCACCTCTTTCCACCTCCACCTCGCCACAGGTCGACCCCGACAAGAATACGTGGTCCTCCGTTGGGTTGCTACAACAGCAACGACCTTGGCGTGAGAACCGTTAAGGTGAACCATGTCAAGGCCCAGGGAACAGAAGAATCTCCAGACGTTGTAATGGGCACACTTCTTGTGAACTCGTTTCGTGCTAAAGTCTTGTTCGATTCTGGTGCTTCACACTCTTTCATCTCTCAATGCTTTGCAAACAACAGTGGAATCAACTTCGGACAGTTGTCTATCCCTCTCCTAGTGAAATCACCGGGATCTAGCTGGCAAAGCAATAAAGTTAGCCAGAACATCGAGATCACAATTGGAAACCTTCCATTCCATGCATCTCTGATAGCTCTCCACTCTTCAGATATTGATGTCATCCTTGGGATGGATTGGCTGGTAGCCAACAAAGCAGTCATTGATTGTCCTGCTAAGTCTGTCAAAATCACACACCCTTCTGGCTAGATAGTCTACTTCCATGCTGAAAATCCAGTTGCTCAACTCTACACTCTCAATGCAAATCCTCTACCATCTATTGAAACTATTCCGGTGGTTTGTGAATTCCATGATGTCTTTCCAGAAGAATTGCCAGGAATGCCTCCTGACAGAGCGGTTGAGTTCGTCATCGAACTTGAACCGGGCACGGCTCCAATCTCTAAGCATCCATACAAGATAGCTCCTCCTGAACTGAAGTTGTTGAAGGAGCAAATCGATATGTACATGGAGAAAGGTTACATTCAACCTAGCTCCTCGGCTTGGGGATGCCCAACTCTGTTCGTTGCGAAGAAGGATCAAACAAAGAGACTCGTGGTTGACTATCGTCCTCTCAACGAGAAAACCATCAAAAACAAGTATCCAATTCCTCGTATCGATGATCTTTTTGATCAACTTGCTGGAGCCTCAATATTCTCCAAGCTGGACTTGAGAATGGGCTACCATCAAATAAAGATCAGAAAGGAAGATATTCCAAAGACAGCTTTCACCACTCGCTACGGTCTATATGAATACACCGTCATGTCCTTTGGCCTCACCAATGCACTGGCGACCTTGTCTAGACTCATGAATTCTGTCTTCCATGAATACCTCGACAAGTTCGTTGTGGTATATCTTGATGACATTCTTGTCTACTCAAAATCCGAGGAAGAGCATGGAGAACATCTTTGTCTCACTCTCATGAAACTTCGCGAGCATCGTCTATATGCCAAGTTCTCCAAATGTGAATTCTGGATTCCAGAAGTTGCTTATCTTGGTCATGTCATCTCTGCCAAGGGCACAGCCATTGACCCAGAAAAGGTTAAGGCAATTGTTGATTGGAAACCTCCTAAGACGGTGAAGCAAGTCAGAAGTTTTCTTGGTTTGGCTAGCTATTGCCGTCGTTTCGTCCAAAACTTCTCCAAGATTGCCAAACCTCTCACTGATCTCACAAAGAAGGACAAGAAGTTCGTTTAGTCTCCACAATGTGATGAAAGTTTCAATCTCCTAAAGACTAAACTCACTTCTACACCAGTTCTGGTTGGCCCAGATATTACCAAACCTTTCCAGATATTCTGTGATGCTTCTCTCCAAGGTCTAGGAGCAGTTCTTATGCAAGAACGTCAAGTTGTGGCTTATGCTTCACGTCAGTTGAACCCACATGAGCAAAACTATCCCACTCATGATCTTGAACTCGCAGCAGTTGTGTTTGCCCTCAAGAAATGGAGGCAATACTTGTTGGGTAATCGCACTGAAATCTTTTCCGATCATAAGAGTCTGAAATACATCTTCACTCAACCAGATCTAAACCTCAGGCAAAGGAGATGGATTGAAAAGATCAAAGACTTCGATCTTACCATTTCTTACACTCCAGGCAAGGCTAATGTTATGGCCGATGCTCTCAGTCGAAAGTCGTATTGCAATAATCTCATGATCATGGAAAGCCAACCTCCACTTCATGAAGAATTCCAGAAGCTGAACCTTGGTCTTGTTCCTCAAGGTTATCTTGCAAACTTGACAGCTAGTCCAACTCTCGAGGACAAGATTCGTTCTGAACAACTTCGTGATGCTGAGATCAAGAAGATCGCAAATAACAGCAAAGCAGGCAATGTGAAGTATGAGTGCTTCTCAATTGATGACAAGGGAACTGTGTTCTTCGAAGGACGCATTGCAGTTCCTCAAATTCAGAGTCTCAAAGATGTTATTCTCAAGGAGGCTCATGAAACTCCTCTCTCCATCCACCCTAGAAGTACAAAGATGTACCAGGATCTCAAGACTCTGTACTGGTGGTCTGGCATGAAACGTGAAATTGCTCAATACGTTTCTGAATGCGACGTTTGTCAACATGTTAAGGCAGTTCATCAGAAAACAGCCGGTCTTCTCCAACCGCTGAAAATCCCTGAGTGGAAGTGGGACATGATTGAAATGGACTTCGTCACTGGTTTTCCAAAGTCCAAGAAGGGCAACGATGCAATCTTCGTTGTTATTGATCGTCTCACTAAGGTAGCTCACTTCTTTGCTGTCAAAGAAACAATCTCAGCTAGCCAGTTAGCAGAGCTCTACACAACAAGGATTGTTCCTCTTCATGGTGTTCCATTGGAAATAATTAAGCTCAGACCGTGGAAGCATATTCACTTCGCATTTCTGGAAGAGTTTTCAAGAAGCATTGGGCACCAAACTTCTGTTCAGCACGGCTTATCATCCTCAGTCTCAAGGGCAAGTCGAAAGAGTCAATCAGATTCTCGAGGATATGCTCAGAGCATGTGGTCTCTCCTTTGGCATGAAATGGGAGGAATGCCTTCCATATGCTGAATTCTCCTACAACAACAGCTTCCAGGCAAGCCTAGGCATGGCACCGTTTGAAGCACTCTATGGCCGCAGATGCAGGAGTCCAATCAATTGGTCTGGAGCTGGTGAACGTTCACTCTTAGGCCCTGACATTGTTAAGGAAGCCGAAGAGAAAGTTCGCATCATTCGTGACAATCTCAAGATTGCTCAGTCTCGTCAGAAAAGCTACTATGACAGCAAGCACAGGGATATGATTTATGCACCTGGTGACAAGGCATATCTCCGTGTAACTCCCCTCAGAGGCACTCATCGTTTTGGTGTGAAAGGAAAGCTTGCACCAAGATACATTGGTCCTTTCAACATTATCTCAAGGCGTGCGGAAAATGCCTATCGTCTTGAACTTCCAGAAAAACTATCCAAGGTGCACGATGTGTTTCACGTGTCACAGCTCAAGAGGTGTTTCAAAGATCCAGAGCGTGCAGTTGATCATGATTCCATTGAACTGCAAGATGATCTGTCTTATGAGGAGCACCCTGTTTGTATTCTCGATGAGACCGAGCGTAAGACTCGCAACAAGAGCACCAAGTTCTTGAAAGTGCAATGGTCGCATCATTCCGATAAAGAGGCAACGTGGGAGACTGAAGAGGATCTTCGCAAGAAGTATCCGGACCTTTTCCTTTCTCAGTAGGAATCTCGGGGCGCGATTCCTTCAAGGGGGGGCGTTTTGTAACATCCCAAGTATGAAAATATTCCCCTAGATGTTTGTTTCTTGTTTTATTTTTGTTTTGCATCATGTCATCATATTCATTTGATTTTTCTTTGCATTGTGTTGCATTTGATCTTATTGTTTCCATCTGTTTTCTATTAGAATTCCAAACAAAAATTAAATTATTGTCATACTTGTTATGTTACAATGTGTCAAATAAAAACTACCAAACAAACAAACAAATTGTTCCACTAAAACTTGGAATCAAAAACTTAATTTTGGCTTAAGTGGCAATTGTTCTTTTTATACCAAATTGCTCAAATCATTTAATTTTCCAAACAATAACATCAATTAAATTTATTTGGGAAAACAAAGTTGGTATTATGATGTGGTGACCAAAAACAAAACTCTATAAAAATTTCCCTAATTTTTTCCCTAGCACCAACCTCTCCTTTTTCTCTCTAATTCCTTTGCAGCAAAAAAAAAATATCAGAAAAGATTAAAAAGAGAGGGAGAGGGGGAATAGGGCCTGCAGCCCATTTGGGCCAGTCCAACCTCCACGAAAGCCTGGTAGCCCTCTGTATCTCCTACCTCTCGTACGGAGAGGCATCCATGGTGGCCACGTCCGCATCGGAGGCAGGGAACGGTGATCGAGCAGCCCCCCTCCTCTATAAGCTTCTCGAGCTCTCCCCTCCTTGCCCTAGTTTTCGCTCCTCCCCTCTTTCCTCTCGACGCCGCCTCCTCCTCCTCTCTCCCTGCTCCCCCTTTTTTTTTCTCTGTCTGAATCGAACCCATCGACAGCAACCTCCACCGCCGCCTCATCCCCGACTCGTCGCCGGCGCCACGGTGCCCGCCCGGCCGAGCTTGGGCCGGGAACGGAACCGGCGCGGCTCCCTCTCCCTCGCCGTGGCCTCCGTTTCCGCCGAGGCCACCGGAATCACCGTCGCCATCTCGTTTTTCGCCGCCGGCCGCAGCCCTCCACCGCACCACCGAGCGCCTCCTTCCGTTCCCTCTGTGAGTCGCCGCCCTTCCCGCTCCTTGCCCTCTCCGGCCCCAGCTCGCAGCACCCGCACACCGGCCGCACCAACAAGCACACGCACGCCTCACCGCGCGGAGCGCCCGCGAGTCGCCGGCCGCCGGCGGGGAACGGCCTCTGTCCGCTCGCATCAGCAACCTGAACCTGCACGAACTGAACAAGTTCAGTTATTTTTTTTTGTTTTATCTGAAGGATAAGCCCCCTTGCTAGCTATACCTGACAAGAAATCCGAACAGCCGCACTGGCTACCGCCCGCTGCGCGGAAGCGCGAGGTCGCAGGATCGATTCCTGCGGGAGGCAAAATTGCCTCCCCTTTTTTCCTTCTGCGCGCACCCTCGCGGGACCCGCTTGTCAGTGAGCCTTGAGGCCACCTCACCTCCTAGCCAGCCACCTAAGCGCCACAGAGGCGATGGCCCCACTGTCTGTGCCTGGGGCTGGCCACTGCGCGGTGCACCTAGCTTTTTTCGGCCCTTTTCTTTAATTTAAGTCCAGTTTTTATTACAGTTTGGCCCCTAAACTTAAAAAATGAATAACTTCTATTTTATAACTCCAATTAATAAAAATAAAATATGTGCACTGCTCTAAATTAAATTGTCTACCTATCTATAGCTTTTGTTTTCTGTTTTGAATTTTCAAAATGCAATTCAAATTTGAGTTCAAATAATTCAATTGCAATTTGATAAAATCCATAACTAATTCATACTTAATCCAAATAATGCAAATAAATATGTTTTCCATACTATTTCAAATAACCTTTTCAAATATAAATTTTGTTTCATGGTTTGAACAATAAAAATTGCTTAAATAATTTAATCCTTGTTTAATTCATTTAAATTTGATAAAATCATAACTTGCTCAAATTAAATTATTTTTGAACATGCAAAATATGTTTTCAACCTAGAAAAGTATAAACTTTTCAAATATGAATTTTGTTATTTGTTTTGCACAATTTAAATTGGTGAAAACAACAACTATTTTGTGTAATCCCTTTAAGGAACCAAAAATCCCCTAAATTAATAAATAAATTTCTAAATTGGTAAACCCTATTTTAAATTGGTTCTATTGTTGTTATTTTGTTGTTTTCCTCATCCATGCATCATACTAATTCACCTTCATCTGTTGATTAGTTGGAAAACAAATAATCTAACCCAAAATTCATGGGCTTTTCATATGCAACTCAAAATTGCATGTGTCCATTTAATTTGTGTTACCATGTTAGCTAGTTTATTTTGATGCAACCATTAACATGACATGCATCATCCCCATGATTGTGCACCATGCCATGATATTGATTGTCTACCCTTTCTGCATTGTCTGTTTGCTTCTTCTCGGTTAGACGACGACGTTGAGACCGACGATCCTTACGACACCCCTTCTGAGGATTTAGCCCAGTACCAGGCTGCTGAGCTTGCAGGCAAGTTATCACTCACATGAACCACTATGTTCCTTTCAACATTGGTTACCGATACTTTCCGTTGTTCTTTTCTGCTAGCCTTAGTAGTAGTTGTTTCTCTTACGAACCTATCACATGAATCCCTTAACCTTGATATTGCCTCACCTCCACTCCTATCACCCCTTTGGTTGAGCCAGTGTCTTACTAGCATGCTTAGGTTGCTTTGCTCGAGTCTGTTACCCGTTACTTTCTGTTACTACTTCTATTATGTTCTGGGGGCTCGATGTTAATAAATCAACCTATTGTTAATAATATGCTGATAAGACACCGGCAGGAGGCCCGGCGTGGTTTTGAGGCCTGCTAGTGTCGACCCTAATTAGGAAAAGGGTCTTGTCTACTGATCCATGATGAGCGTGCTCACCGCATCCGGGTGGTGGTATGGAACCCCCCTCGACTTTGACCTGATCCGCAGTTTGTCCGAAGAGCCACACTTAGTTCGGGAGTTCCATTTGCGCATAAGCATGAATGGGTCGCTCCCATGGTTACTGTTGATGATGATGATGCATATAGGGCGAGGCCTGTGGTGCCGGGGGGTGTGGTTTTCACCCCTGCGCTTAGGTTAGGTCGGACTGGCCGGGACCTTATAGCTCCGTGGCTCCTAGGATAGGTTGTAGAGATGGTTCGAGTCGTGTCGAGTCCACCTGAGTTTTAGTTGGTGGCTTGAGTGTGTACGGGTACTGGAGTACACCCTGCAGGGATAAATCTTCTCGAGAAGCCGTGTTGTCCGCGGTTATGTGACGACTTGGTGAAAGTACTGGCTAACAAGTACTCAGAACAACTTACACCTAACTAATGTTAACTTGACTAGTAATAGACTTATTGACACAACAACTTGATCCATTATTCATTAATCCAACTGTGTGAGTTATCCTCGGATTGCTTCTTTGGATAAGGGGCGAGATCCAGGATGGGTTTGTTTGATGGTCAACAACAGTTGGTTACGTTACGCTATCTTATCTCCTTTTTGTTAGCTGGAAGTGGTAGTGTTTCTGTAGTTGGTTAGCGCAGCCAGTTGCAGCATCTTTTATAACCCCTTTCTTCCGTTGAACCCAAGGCATATGTGCTTGGTGTTGACGGGTTACACTTTGGTGAAGTGTGAGTCTTCCTTGCCAGTACGTTGTTGTACTGACCCCTTTGGGGCTGTGGTTTACGCAGACGACGATTCCGAGGATCCCCATGGAGGCTACTACGTGGAGTACGACGACGCTGTTGACGAGTAGATAGCGGACCCGGGCAGGATCCGAGACTTAGTGGATGGGCTCCGTCTTCCTTTTCATTGCCGGCTTCTTAAGCCTATTTGGATTTGTCTGTACTCAGACCCTTTGTTTGCTTCGGCTGATGTAAGGATGCTATGTTGGGACATGTGTCCTCTGGATGATTGTATTTGCTATTCTCTGCCTTAGTGAAGGCCATTTGCAACCTTATTTCAATCTTTTGTGTCTTAGAGACATTCTGTGGTATCATTCCGTTTTAACGCTGTTGACGTACCCTGCGTGATTGATATGAAGTACGTCGACAGTAGTGCCTTTGATCTCTAGTGGATAGTTTACATCGACGGTGGAATAGCAGGGCTTGTGTTGTCACGCATAAGCGCAGGCCTACCAGGAAGCTGGGACGTGGGAGCAGTTATGCCCCATAATCCAAGCATCTGCTATCCAGTTCGGCCCGATGAGTATCCCCTAGAAACCAGGGTGCGACATCTTGTAGCAAAGCATGAGTACCATTTGTTATTTTCCTAGTTTTATTATTTGGATTGTTGTGTGGGCAAATCCTTGTAGCTTTGTTGTACCTAGATTTTCGTTATGGTTATGATAGATCAAGTACCACTTTGGTACTGTTATTTCTCTGTTATTATCTCTATTAGCTTACACCTTATTTTATAGCAAAGCATGTGTAACATTTGTTGTTTGTTTTCTAGTACTTATTTGACTATTTGTGTGAGCAAATCTTTGTGTGCTTGTTACCTAAGTTTTTGCTATGATTGTGGTGAGTCCAGTACCATTTTGGTACTGTGATTTATATGCTATTATCTTCATTAACTTGCATGTGATCTTATAGCAAAGCATGAGTAGCCTTTGTTATTTTTCTAGTGTTTATTCTTTGGAATTATTGTGAGAGCTAGATCTTTGTGTGAATGCCTTGATAATTTTTGTGCTATGTTTTCTATAGATCCAGTACCATTTTGGTACTGTTATTTTGATGCTTTTGTCTCTGATAGCTTGCATGTATTTTTATGGTGAAGCATGTGTAGGTTTTGTTATTCTTATGCACTAGTCTTGTATGCACTAAAATAAATAGCCTTGTTTTATTTATTTTGTTATGATAATTTTTGTCATGAGTAACCAGAGGCTTAGTACCTCATTTACCTTGGTATAAATGGGCCCATAACCCACTGGTCCCATTGCATCTTGGTTGTGGATGAACATTCCCAACTATGTAGATGTGAGAAATTAACATGTTTTAATTATGTGGTTGATAGGATATTTTCCACCATGGAAAATAAAATTGGTTGTTTTCACTTATGCAAGTGAGAAGTTTATTTCTTATCAGAAGCTACTAGTAGGTTAGATGTAATCCATTTGTTAGCATAATATTCCTTAGGAGTATCATGTTAAGAAATGATTCACTATTGAGTGCTAAATTAAATTGTTTGCAAATAAACTAAATTCCTTGTGATTGATAGATTGATTATGAATGATTTTAAATTGAGTGTTTGGACTTCTGAAAAGGTTTAGTTAACCTTTAATTGAGTGTATAGCTACTGGTTGGGTAGTTTCTACCTTGGTTGCTTACTAGTTAATCTATTTGAAAAGCATGGATTACTATAATTGGTTTATGCTTCCTTAATAGATGTGTACATAAAATTATTCTATTATAGTACTTACTATCATGTGTAAGGTTTGTGTGCTGTTAGTATGCATGTTTATATCCATGTATTGCTTGTTTAATATTATGCTTCCTTGTTGTGGTGTTTGCTTCTCTAGTGATGGACTAGTGTCACCACTAGAGATTATGAGATTACCTAGTATTGTTGTCTTCTTATTTTCTTAGTGTAGGACTATCCTAGCATGTTTAGGATGATGTTACTTCTGTTATTATGTATATTTATGATCATGACTTGCTTGTTTAGATTTAAGCATCATAGTAGCATTGCTTGCTTCTCTAGTGATGAACTAGTGTCACACTAGAAATGGTGAATGGCTCTAGTGTTGTATTTTTATCTTATAAGTGTATGTGTTTATTATAGCATATTTAGGAAGTTATTACTTCTGTTATTATGCCATAAATTATTTAGTTGCAAGTGATATGGTCATAGAATATGATTATCCTTATAGCATGCTTGTGTAGAAATTCCCATACTAGTATGCTATTAGTGCAGTCATGTTTCTATGCTTTTGATAGGAGCATTATCTTGAGTGACGACTATGTTTTAGATTATTTTTATGACTTGATTCTTTGGTTATTAGCTACTGGTTGTTTGCCAAATTTTCATGATTGATGGATTACATAACTTCAAGTAGACACTAAGGTAGTAAATAAATAGCCTATTCATCTGTGGTGTGTTTACCTGCTGTTTGAATATTGTCTGAGTGTGTACCTTAGCATGAGTGTCATACTTGTGTTATTTGTTGTGCTAGTGTTGTTGGTGTTCTTAGGAGCATTTTGTGAACTAAGCATCCAAACTAATCATAAACTTATTAAGCGACAATTGCTTGTGTGTTGCTAATACCCACTGCCATGGGTATTGTCCTGTCTGTTTGTTTTACCTTAGCAACCTAACCTTTTGCACCCACAAGCTATATTTTTAGCTTCTTGTATATCTTATTATGAGAGTGGTACACCACTCCATATATGGTATGTATGATGTGGGATATGGTTTTCTAAACCATACATAGTGCCTGACGATTGTTTTGGACCGTGAGAGTTATGTGAGATAGTTTTCGCGTTATCGTTTCGAGAGAACTCGAGAGTGAACATTTGTTGCTGTATGTGTTTCTTAGCTTAGTTGTTTGTCCTTTAGACCTGAGTGTGTGTCTTTTATTTCCTTTACGAGGCTAGAACGCGAGGAAGAAGAAGAAGCAGTTGTTGAGCTGTGCATCAAGTTCAAGTTGCTTCAGGGCCAGGGACATTAAGAGACTTGAGGCAAGCCATCCTGATGCTTGCTGATACAATACTTATCATTATCTATCATGCATGTTTTACCTCGGAAGTTTTACCAAAAACTTGATTATCAAAACTATTTTTGATGTGGCTATTACTACTATACTAGTATATAGGTTACTATTATGCCAGTAGTTAAAACTTGGTAATACCAAGCCCATAAGCCACCATATGGTATTTATTACCATCACAAATACTAGTGCCTAAGTGGACACCTTAAAATTGTGTTTCTACAAAAACAAAGGCTTTATGGAAAACCCGGAGAAAAGGCAGATCCTTATTCTCCGGAGGAATGTGGAAGTGGTCATTTTTGGAAAATTGGTGTTTTAAAAAATGACACATAACCTAGTCTTCGCCGGACAACCTTTACTGTACTGCCACTCTACCCCTATATGGGTATGTGGCCTATCTAGATGCCTTAACTTGTTAGTGTATGCTTTATTCCAAAGTGCTATAGAGAAGCGGATTCTCTGAACCGAAGTGTCGCCAGGAGAGGGAAACGGGACATACACAGTGTGGGATTAATTTTCCCTCCGGATGCGACAGCTGGGCCTCCCGACTAGGCAGGGCGGGACCTGATGCCGGGGAGAACAACCCATCTGAAGGAATAAACATATACTAGCTTGTGTCAGAGTGGACAGTTAGGATCAAATTCTCTGGTGCTTGCATATCGCTGTGACGATCCATGGGTGGTCCATGGCAGAGTTTTGGATCTAGTGGATGTGTACACCTCTGCAGAGTACAACTTTTTCGAAGAAGCCGCGTCCTCGGATATGGACAGTTGAATGGCCATGTAGCTAGCATTGTGTCAATGTTTTCAAAAGGAAGTTTATGAAAGGAAGTTTTGAACTCGGGAAGTTCGGAAAGGAAGGAAAGCTTGTACCGTGGAGGTACTGATGATGGAAAGCCAGAAGTTTGTTTTACAAACTAAAAAGTTTTGCAAATAAAACTTTTCTACTCTAAGCAAGAATTCTGGAAACTGATTCCAAGAAGTTTTGCAAAGAGAAAATATTCTTTTAAACAAAAGTTTAACAAAACCTCTTGTACATGTGATATCTACAAGAGAAATAAAACTATATTATTTTCTTCTGAAGTATCTTCTTCAACGAAGGTACAGATTAATTTGACTGCAACTATGGTGTCATCCTATATGAACACCATTGATAGCGAACCCTATTTATAGCCTACCTATTCCACCATATAAGCATACTTGCATGTTGGTAAGTGACATGATGGATGTCTTGTTGAGTATATTCAAATGTACTCATTATGGTTTCGCCCTTGGTATCTACTTGCCAGACTTTGAGAAGGAGTCTTCGAAGAAGATCAACGAGAAGGAGTACGAAGCTGATGGCTTTGCGAACTAGGATTGTCTCCGGGTCAGCAGCCTGTAGGTTAAGGCGTGACTTGGGCTCTACTGCGTTATGAGTATTTAGTCTTCCGCTGTGTGTGTTGTGTGTTGTGTGTTGCACTGCGTGGCATCCGTTTAGGCTTGGTCAAGTGACCATGCCCCTTTTGTAAGTATTTATGCAACCATGTAATGGATATTGTATCTGTGTACCAACTTGATATGTTGTTCACGACTGAATTCCTGGGATCGTGAGTGTATGCATATCGAAGGTGTCCTTGAACAGTGTTTCGAAGGGCGGACCTTACAGGACTTGCATAGAAACGCAACCCGACATTAAGCCAGAGTTGCTAAATATCAAACTGAATTAAAAACTGAGTAGCAAAGAGGTAGTAAAGTGTACGATTACATCTGCACCCGGCATCCCGGGGATCTGATAAAAGTTCAAGATAAAAGTTTTTCAGGCGTCACTTGGAGGTAGCGGAAGTGTTGTCCGCAGCAGTGTTGTCCGCATCAGCTTTCTCGGCATCAACATCAACCGTGGCAGCTTGGTCAGAAGTGGCCGTGGCGACGGAGACGGGATCGGTGGCCGAGGTGGATGCAGTGGACTGGGTCCTGAGTAGCACATCATCATCAGTTGCCGCAGCAGCAGTCGCACCCAGCTCGGGGGCCGCCTGGTTGATCACCATCTCGGTAGTGATGGTGGCCCCTTGAGCGCTGGACTGCGGCTGCTCGGCATCCGTGCCGGTGGCCAACTCGGTCCTCTCGGTGACCTGGGATTTTCCCTTCTCGGAAGCTCCCTTGGCGGCGTCCTCCTCGAACATGGCCAACTCCTCGCTGGCGATCTCGTCATCATCGTCCTCTTCATCTTCATCCTCAGCTTCAGTTTCTGGCTCGGGAAGGCCATCAATGTAGGTGGCGGTGTCGGCATAGGAAGCAATCTCATACGCCACTGCCTTCCGGCGAGTGACGCACTCGGGCTTCTTGGTCCACTTAGAGCCTTCTCGGATGGTGAGGATCCTGCTGAGATCAAGGTTTTCGTACCAGCTTGCGATGAAGTGGAGCAGCTGGTCAGCTCCTGCCCGAGCTGCAGAGGCACGCCACTTCTTCAACTCGGACTTCACTCCGTTCAGCTTCTCGGCGATCGCGCTGAAGCTGTCTGGCGCATTTTCATCCGGCCAGAACAGATCATGCAGCTTGTACGCAATCGACAGAGAGAGCAGAGTTGAGACTTGATGCTCAAGAGATAATCATTGATGGTAGAAGTATTATCGATGGGCATACCGGCCTGAGCTCGGAGTTGTCTTGCCTTCGCAACAGCAGGCACACCGGCAGAGCGGAGACCGGGGAAAATATCTGCATACGGATCTATTCGTGTTCAGAAACGGGAGCAGAGAAAAGATGAAACCAGGTAGAAAAGAAAGGCAGAGAAAAGAAAAGCAAGTCAGGTGCAGATAAGAGGAAACTTACATTTCAGATCCACTAGCAGAGCTCCCAACTTGATCTTCCGGTCGTTCTCATCCAAGATGTGCCTGTCTTCAATGTTGCGTGCATTGGCGATCTGCTTGACGAGTTGCTCGTTGTGCTGCTTCGGCAACGAGAGCTCCATCTCAAGTGTTTGCTCTCTGGCTTTGGCAGTCTTCTTGACCTCGTCCTTCTCGGCAGCCTGGTCGATGGCATCCTGGAGGGCATTTTTCAGCTGAATTTGCATCTTCTCAAACTCGGCTCTCTCAGCATCGCGCTCCTTCTGGATCTCCGCTTCTCGGGTTTCCAGCTGTTGCCGCACCTCGGCAGGCATAAGGCAGTTTAGGTGCTGCTCCCGGAATGTCTTATTCTCTTCTGCGAGAAGAACAACAATGTCAGCAGAGTAGCCAGATAAGTACAGAGACACAAGTGCAGAGTAGATAGCAACTCACATTCCAGCCTCTTGATTGTGCTCTCAGCAGAGGCAGCAAAGACATGGTAGTGTTGATGCTGCTCTATCAATTCGTTGAGCTTGCCTGCAGAGTAAACAAAGTTAAAGCAAAAAAGCAAACAACAGGCGTAAACACAAAACGCACAAAACGAATTGCTAAAATCTTACCTTCCAGTTCAGAGATTTGCAGAGTGCGGTCCAAGGCCAACTTTTCTACCGCATCATTGTCTTTCTTCTCGGCCTCAAGAGCCTCGAGGTGATCCTTGGCAATACGGTGGTTCCAGAGCAGCTGACGGAACAACTTGGTCCTCTTCAAAAGGCTATTCAGTATAAGAGAAGAGAAAAAGTCTAAGTATTTTGGAAGATTTGGCCCGAGTAGACGGCAACTCGGTCGAGTTTTCGCCTATTCGGCCCGAATCTCGGGGACTGGGGGAATGGCTAAGAGATGAAGAAGTAAAGAGGTAAAGAGGAAACGAAGAGAAGAGAAGAGGAAAAGAGAAGCGGCAACTCGGAAAGTGCAAAGAAAGGAGAAAGCACTTGCATCATAGGTTTGCTCGACGTCCTCGGCAGCTTTGCGCAGGTTGAACAGTTTCCCGGCAAGAGTGCAGGTGGGGCTGGCAATCATCATTGGAACAAAGCCGACATCGGCCTTGTTCCAGTCGACGCGGTAGTGATCGAGTATACCTAGCTGAAGACCTTCCCACTTAGGGTTTCCATGCACTTTGTTGTTCCAAGCTTGGTCCACAAACCCTACTCGGTCCATGATCGCAGTCAGTCCTTCTGATTCACATTTGTTGTCTCATGCCTCACGCGACAAGAGCTCTGGAACGGCTGCTGCTTCCTTGCCTTTGGACTTGGACTCGGTCGCCACAGCTGGGCCTCCTTTCAGCGCAAACAGCTTCTTCTCTCCTCTGGCCAATGTGATCTCGTGGCGCTTAGACACCTCCAGCGTGTATTCCGGCCAGCTGGCTTGGGCGCGGGCAACAGCCCCAGCACTTGGCTCTCCGGCAGGGCCAGCAGAACCAGCATCAGCCGGGTTGCGGCTAGAGGTGGGCGCGCCGATTGACAGCTGTATACTCTTTGCCACCTGCTTCGCGGTTGGCACGGTTGGTGGCTTGGGTGGCGGCATCTGGTCTCCAGCCTGCGCAACGTTGCGCGGTGGGTTCTTCCGTGTAGGCGCGGGTCCAGGCTTAGCAGTCTTCTTGGGGCAAGGAGCGTTGTCTTGCCGAGGAGCGAATGGAGGCATTTGGCGAGAAGCAGTCGGAGGCACTTGCTGGGAGGTAGTCGTGGATGCAATCTTTGTTGGTGGAGGGATTGGCGCTTTCGGTGGAGTCGCCTACTGGGTAGGTGGCACAGGGGGCCGGCTGCCCGGCGCAGCATCTGGCTGCGCTTGGCCCTGGTGGACGGGCTCCACCACTGTCTTCTCTACCCGCTGCTCGGCAGCGAGATCAGGATGGGTGTGTGTGACTCCTTCTACCCGCGGCCCGGCCGCGGGGTCGTCTTGAGCCACATCTTGAGTATCCTGCTGCTCGGTGGTGTCGTCTTGCCGCTCCAGGGCGGCACTGTCTTGTTGCTGGAGGTCTTTTTCAACATTTTCCCCAGCTGATGCAGCTGGGGGAGAGGGCGGCGTCTCGTCGTGAGCAGCATCTTGCTTCTGTTGGAGGGTAGGATCAACATTATCACCAGCGCCAGTGTTCTCGGCGCCGGTATCTTCTTCCACCTTAATAGGAGAGGACGCACGCGTCCTGTCCTGCTGGCCTGGCTCCTCCTCGTCGTTTGAGAGATCGACGAGTTTATCAAGGTCCACGACGGCCTTCCTCTTGAGGCGAGTAGGGGCTGCAGCGGCATCAGCATCCAAAGGGGCGCTGGAAGAAGAAAATAGTTTAGAGAAGCAGAATGAGAAGAGCACGACGAGAAGCGGTAACGAGTTGGTATTCTGATGGAAAAACTTACCCTTTGCTGGTGGGGGGTTGTCTTCTGGCGGTGGTCTTCTTCCCGCCTGTCTTCTTGGCTTTCTTGGGAGGAGGCTCCTGGGCACCACTGCCAACTCTCTTCCGAGTGTTGGGAGCCGCCACAGATAGAGGATTAACCTCCAAGGTCTCTTCCTCATCGTCCAGCTCAGGCTCCTCCGCAGAGTAGAAGAAGAAATAAATTCAGAAACAGAGAAGGGAATCAAGGTGCATTGCTAGTAAGCAGAGAGGTGAACTTGGTCACCTTCGTCATCCTCGGACCAGTCCCGGATAGACGCGTCAACTCGGGACTTACCAGGCTGATTGGCGTGAGGGATGCAGAGGGTGTCTTGGGTGTCGTAGGCGGTCGTATCATCCTCTGCTCGGTCCTCGGACCAGTTGCCCTTGAAGATTTCAGTATCTTCTTCTCGCTGGCGATCAATGTGCTGTTGAGGCAAAAATGAAACACTGGGAGTTGTTTTCTCGGCTAAGGATTCCTACCCGGGGTGGCATGCAAACACAAAGCATATTCAGTTGAGTAATCCTACCAGACACGGCATGAAAGCACAAAGCATATAAAGCCAAAGGGATATTTGTAATGTCCTACTCGGTGCAGCATGCAAAGATTAAGCATACAAAGCTGAGAAACCATCTACTCTGTATCAAAGTGCAAAAACAAAGCACAGAAGGCTAACCTGTCCAATGGGCTTGAGGTGGCTATACGGCTCGAAGCCATAAAGCCAAGTGCCAGTGAGCGAGGTCTGCATGATGGACCTGGCCCAGATGGCCACCTCGGCTTTGTTGAGCTCGAATATTGTTGTCCTTGTGCAGTCTCGGCGTCCTCCCATGTGGCACATCTTGTGCGATCGACGCTGCAGTGGGAGCACTCGGCGTGATATCCAGCACGCGATGGGATCGTCTCGACAGAACCCTTCCGAGATCAACTCGGTCAGGTGTCGCTCCACCTGAAGGACATCCTCGATGGTCTTCTTGGGGTCGTAGCCCCAATTCCGCTGCGCGGGCCTTGCGTTCTTGAACTTTGGAATCCCTATTCGGTCCTCGATAGGCTTCCCCTTCTCGGCAGCAACATTCTTCACATACAGGAAACTGCGCTGCCACTTGCGCACAGTTTCCAATCCCTTAACCCGCGGGCGATGCCCGGTCTTGCGCTGTATCATCATGGCGCATCCGGTCTGGGTCATCGTGCGAGCGCTCTCGGTGTGCCCATGATTGGGAACACTCTGCTTTCGGAAGAAAAAGTACCTGGCCCAAGTATGGACGTTTGGGTACACGCCTAAGAAGGCCTCACACACGACGGCGTGGATGGATAGCATTACAAGAGCATTGGGTGGAAGATGGTGTGGCTGGAGGCCAAAATGACTGAGGAATTCAGCGAAGAAATCGGAAACAGGAAGGCCGAATCCCCTTTTAAAGTGGGAAAGGAAGACTACGTACTCGTCCTTCTCAGGCTTGGGCATGATCTCGGTACCTGGGTGCCTGCACACGACGCCGGGAAGAACGCGACGCGTGTTGAGGAGCCACTGGCAGTCTTCCACCGTGACTTCTGATCCTTCCCAACCGGCGCGGGCGGCGTCATCGTCGTCTCCGTGAGAAGCCATGGAGGCGGAAGCACTCGTGGGAGATTGGAGGCGGAGGTGAGCGGAGTTCCTATATGTCTCTCTCGCGGTGAGTGGAGCAGCGACGCAGCAAGTATTTGTGGTGGCGATGTGCTCGACGGCGGCGGAGAGGCGAGTGGGTGCGAGATTGGAAAAAATAGGAATGAGGAGACGAGAGCGTCGCGGGGGTATTTATCTTTCCCCCTCGAGTTGCCGTTACCAGTGGATTGATCGCGGCATTGATCGTGGGCCACAATCGTGCGGCGTGGGATAAGTGGCCGTTAGAAACGCACATAGCGCATAACGCGCGCGTAACGGGCGCAGTTAATCCCACGTCCAAATCGTGGGCTCTCGAGTACAACTGACGTAACCTAACGGGCTGGTGGGCCCAGGTTGCAGAGATTGGCGCGTGGCCTGCTGTGTCCCTGGCATCGAGGCGTCGGGGGAACAAGGGTGTGACATGTGCCCCATAGTGACACGGAGAGGTGGATTCAGTCCGTTTCAGCGGGATTGTGTTCGAAATTTCGCTAAGTTATTTTACTCGGCATCACAGAAGAAAGTTCAGTTGCAAAGACAAGGTTTGTTTTAAGCTGGGAGGGCCCAGCGAACAAGTTCATTGGACTCTACCAGCTTCAGGGACTAATGTCGGGGAATTACCCCCGAGTAGGGGTAAGGCAAGTGCTAAAGGCAAGGTCAAGAGGCTGTTTGACCGGGTAGATGGCTACCCGGGTACTTGCTACCCGGTAGGTTTCTATCCAGTCTTAACCAGCAATGGCCAAGAGAAGATATCAACGAAGTTAGATTTGTCCGAGTAGAGAAGTTGGTCTCACTAGACGGAGGGCAATCCTACTCGGGCCAGAAGTCAATGGAGCCGTTCTGACAAGGGATCCCGCATATTCTGCATCCGTACCGGTGTGCGGTTCAACTTACGCAGCGCGTGACTATCCGCGCTACGGCGTGGCTACAGTGCGGTAGGCGCCTGTCAAGTCCTGTCACTGACAGAGGGGACAAGACAGGTCTAGGGGCCTACCCTATCTGACTTGCAAGGTGGACATGGGCTGTCAGGCGTACGGCGCGGCGCTTCTCCGCGCGGGATCTCGGAGGCGTGCTATCGTCACAGTTGTCAAGTCACATAACCGTACTCTATAGTCTTTATTTACTCGGCTGGGCACCAGTATATAAGGTGCCTTTCCCCCTCCTGCGCGAGGGACGTTGCCGCACTTCACATTTATTGCTATAGACAACACTAGAGCTAGAGAGCAGCAGAGTGGCTACTCGGATAGAGGCATACATTGTACTCTGGCTACTCGGTTACACACATATAGAGAGGAACGGCAGGAGTAGGGTGTTACCTCCACACGAGGGCCCTGAACCTGGGTAAGATCTGTTGTTTGCAGTGCTTGAGACATCTTAGCGCGGCGCTACTCGCCGTGCGATCCCTCCCTGGATACCTCCAGCGTCTATCGGCCCCAACACTTAAGCCATCCCTTGGCGTCTGCCGTGATACCACCACGACAGCCGTGCTGCTCCTCCTACCGGTTGTCGTGGAAGCGGGCGTCAGCGCCGTCCTACGTGTTTGTGGGTAGATGTCACTTGTCAAACCTTCCAAAGAAAAGGACAGACAGCCAAAGATTGGTGGCAAAGATACCACGAAGATCATGATGATGATACATATGATGACAAGGAAGTAAACAATGCTTCCTATGGAGTGGACACTAATTGGTATCCTGATACCGCTGCTACGCACCACATTACAAGCGAACTCAATCATCTCACTGTTCGAGACAAATACAAGGGGCAACATAAACTAAACACCGCTAGTGGACAATGTATGGATTTTTGTCATATTTGTCATTCAGTTGTTCGCACCCCCGCACATGATTTTCATCTTTGTAATATTCTACATGTTCCTAATGCATCTAAAAACTTGCTCTTTATTCATCGCTTTGCGCTCGATAATCATGTTTTTATTGAGTTTCATCCTTACTTCTTTTAGATCAAGGATCTGGATACGAGGAAAATAATTCATAGGAGATGTTGTATTGGAGGGATATATCCACTCATTTCTTCATCGGCCACCTCCACTTAGAAGCAAGTCTTTTTTGCCATGAATCCATCTCATGCCAAGTGGCATAGTCGTTTAGGTCATCCTTTGTTTGCAATTGTTAGAAGAGTCATTAGCAAAAAAGAAACTTACTTTTATTAGATCTAAGAATACTGAGTCTATGTATGATCCTTGTCAACAAGCTAAGAGCCACTAATTACCTTATTATCCGATTTCCACCGGTGTATCTACAACTCCCCTTCAATTAGTTTTTACTGATGTATGGGGACCTGCTTCTTCATCTGTTGGTAGGCATGATTACTATGTAAACTTTATTCATGACTATAGTATATTTACATGAATCTATCTTCCCAAAAATAAATATGTTGTTTTCTCCGTGTTTATCAAATTCCAAATGCTTGTTGAAAGGAAACTTCATAGTAAAATTCTCACCATGCAATCCAATTGGGGAGGAGAATATGAGAAATTACACTCTTTTTTCAAACACAAGGCATTGCACACCATGTGTCTTGTCCTCATGCCCGCCAACAGAATGGCTCTGTTGAGCGTAAGTATCGTCACATTGTAGAAGTTGAACTTGCTTTACTAGCACGTGCCTCTATGGCTCTCAATTTTTGGGATGAATCCTTTCTTACCGCCAAATATAAACATGCTTCCTAGCAAGGCCATGAAGTATGACACTCATGTTCATAGATAGTTAATTTCCACACCAAACTATGCATCTCTTCGTGTTTTTTGGTTGTGCCTATTGGCCCAACCTTAGACCTTATAATAAACGCAAACTTGCCTTCTGCTCCAAACGTTGTGTATTTCTTTCTTATAGTCCACTTCACAAGGGTGTTAAATGTTTAGATATTTCAACCGAATGTATCTATATCTCCCGTGATGTTATCTTTGACGAGTCTATTTTTTCCTTCTGAACAACTTCATCCCAATGATGGTCCTTTTCATCGCAAATATATTCTTCTTCTTGATACATCATTGCATGGGGGTGATTCTACTAATGAATAAATCATTATTAATATTGCATCTAGATATGTTATTCAGTCCTTGCAGGAAACAGGAGAAAATCTGGAGAATAACGGTGAAACTTTGAATGCAAACGAAGAAAAAATTGATTCAAAATGGAGATTCCAAAGATATTACAGAAAGTGCCAATTCTGGCACAGAAAGCGAGGCCGATTCTGGCCTAGAATCGCCATCGGATCACACACCTACTGATCTAGCCCTCCCCCCGGATCCTCCTCGGATCGTGCGAGGGACATAGCAACCGCTAGACCAGTCGCGTCACGCCACTTTGCCTCTCCGCATCGAGCCGCACCCGGCCGTGATTCCCCCGTCGGATCCTCTGCTCCTGTGGGCCGCTCTCCGTCTCGGCACAGTGAGGGCCACACCGGCACGCTCGGATCACTTCCATATCCTTACAACCACCAGAAGGGATCTTCTGTGGTTCCTCCTCTTGTGCGCTATCGTGAAGCAGCTGTTACAGAACGCGCCGTCACTCGAGCGTCACGTAGAAGTTTTCAGCCAAAGGATTTAAAAGATGACACCATACGTTGGTGTCTCTCCGCTGCAACAGAAGAACCTATGAATTTGAAAGATTCTTTGACACACATAGATTGAAAAAAGTCAATGGATGACGAATATATGGCACTAATGAAGAATCAAACTTTACATTTGGTTTCAGCATGCTATGGCACTAATATCATTGATTTTTTTGGGGTTTACGGAATCAAACGCAAAGATGATGGAACAATTGATAGGTGCATGTACAAGGCACGATTGATTGCTAAAGCTTTCAAACAATGCTTTGGCATTGATTATGAGGACACATTTTGTTTAGTGGTAAAAATAGCTACAATTCGTCTTGTTCTATTAGTGGCTATTTCTAGAGGATGGAATTTACGTCAACTGGATGTGAAGAACGCGTTTCTTCATGGTATTCTGTAAGAGGAGGTCTACATGAGACAACCATCTGGGTATGAAAACAATAAGAGACTAAATTATATATGCAAATTGGACAAGGTGTTGTATGGGTTGAAACAAGCACCTCGTGCACGGTATTCTCAGCTGAGCTGTCAGCTCATTAGCCCTGACTTCATTGCATCCAAATCAGATACTTCTCTATATATTTATTTATCATAGGCTTAATGTGACATTCTACATGCTCATATATGTTGACGGTATCATAGTTGACAGTTCCTCTGCTGATGCTACAGATGTCTTATTCAAGGCGCTGAGTTGCGCGTTTGCACTAAAAGATCTTGGTGATCTTCACTTCTTCCTTGGTATGGAAGTTCATAATACAGATGGTGGTCTTGTGTTGCATCAAGCGAAATATGCTAGAAATATGCTTACACGAGCCAATATGCTCCATTGCAAACCGGTCCTACACCTCTATCATCCTCTCACAAAGTGACTGCTCATGAAGGCGAGTTACTAGGACCTGATGATAGCACACATTACAGAAGCATGTTATGACTTTTACACGTCCTGGCATCTCATATGTTGTCAAAAAGTTTGTCGATACTTACATGCACCTACCACCTTGCATTGGACCGCAGGTAAACGCATTTTGCGATATATCAAAGGGACAATCAGTGTTGGTTTAACCTTCAACAGATCTAGTTCTATGTAGATCGGTGCCTTTTATGATGCTGATTGGGCAGGATGTCATGACATGCTTTGACACACATAGATTGGAAAAAGTCAATGGATGACGAATATATGGCACTAATTAAGAATCAAACTTGGCATTTGGTTCCAGAATGCTATGGCACTAATATCATTGATTTTCATGTGGTTTACTGAATCAAACGCAAAGCTGATGGCACAATTGGTAGGTGCAGGTACAAGGCAAGGTTGGTTGCCAAAGGTTTCAAACTAAGGTTTGGCATTGATTATGAGGACACATTTTGTCTAGTGGTAAAAATAGCTACAATTCGTCTTGTTTTATTAGTGGTCGTTTCTAGAGATTGGAATTTACGTCAACTGGATGTGAAGAACGCATTTCTTCATGGTTTTTCTGGAAGAGGAGGTCTATATGAGCAAACCACTTGGGTATGAAAATAAACAGAGACTAAATTATATATGCAAATCGGACAAGGAGTTGTATGGGTTGAAACAAGCACCTCGTGCATGGTATTCTCGGCTCAGCTATCAGCTCACTAGCCCTGGCTTCATTGCATCCAAATCAGATACTTCTCTATATATTATTTATCACAACCTTAATGTGACATTCTACATGCTCTTATATGTTGACGATATCGTAGTTGACAGTTCCTCTGCTAATGCTACAAATGTCTTACTCAAGGCGCTGAGTTCCGAGTTTGCACTAAAAGATCTTGGTGATCTTCACTTCTTCCTTGGTATGTAAGTTCATAATACAGATGATGATCTTGTGTTGCATCAAGAAAAATATGCAAGAAATATGCTTACACGAGTCAATATGCTCCATTGCAAACCGTCCCTACACCTCTAGCATCCTCTGACAAAGTGACTGCTCATGAAGGCGAGTTACTAGGACCTGAGGATATCACACATTACAGAAGCATGTTCTGACTTTGACATGTCCTGACATCTCATATGTTGTTAAAATTTTTGTCAATACTTACATGCACCTACCACCCTACATTGGACTGCAGCTAAACGTGTTTTGTGATATGTCAAAGGGACAATCAGTGTTGGTTTAACATTCAACAGATCCAGTTCTATGTTGATCGGTGCCTTTTGTGATGCTGATTGGGCAGGATGTCAGGACATGCTTTGACACACATAGATTGGAAAAAACAATGGATGGCGAATATATGGAACTAATGAAGAATCAAACTTGGCATTTGGTTCGAGCATGCTATGGCACTAATATCATTGATTTTCATGGGGTTCACAGAAGCAAACGCAAATTTGATGGCACAATTGTCGTAGGATGGGAAAGACAGATGCCATGGGATGGCTTAAGGTTTGGGGCCGATGGACGTTGTAGGTATCCGGGGAGGGATCACACGTCGAGTAGACGCGCACGAAGAACACTGCAAACACCTCGATCAACCCAGGTTCGGGGAGCTCGTGTGGAGGTAACACCCCTACTCCTGCCTATCTCTCTGTATGTATGATATCCAAGTAGCCACAGTACAATGGTGCCTCTCAACCGAGTAGCCACTTGCCTGCTCTCTCTACCTCTAGTGTTGGTTCTTGCAATAAATGCTCTTAGTGCCAACCTCTCTCGCGCAGGAGGGGGCTGGGCACCTTATATACTTGTGCCCAACCGAGTAAACAACTAAATAAAAGGTACAACGATGGGACATCTCTACTGTGACACGCAGAGCACGCCTCCGGGTTCCCGCTGACGCCATGGCGAGAAGTCGCCGCGCCGTCCAGCTGACAGGACCTGTCCACCATGTCAGTCTCACAGAGTAGGCCCCGTGACACGTCCTCTCCCCTCTGTCAGTGACAAGACGTGGCAGGCGCCTACCCTCACTGTGTCTATGCCGTAGCGCGGATAATCACGTACCTAGTAAGTTGAACCGCACGCCTGTGCGGCTGCGGGAGACGCGGGATCTTGTCAGAATGGCTCCATTGACTTCTTGCCCGAGTAGGATTGCGGCCCATCTACTCGGACCACTTGTTCTCTACTCGGACGATGTTGAACTTCCTCAATATTATCTTCTGGCCTTCACTGATTATCACCGAGTAGAGTCTACCGGGTACTGGATACCCGGGTAGCCGCCTACTCAGCCAACAATACTTTACCTCTGTTTTATCACCTTCCTTATCCCTACTCGGGGGTAGCCCCCCGACATTAGTCCCCGAAGCTGGTAGAGGCCAGCAAACTTGTTCATAGGGCCCTGCCAGCTTGAACGAATTTTGTCTCCATGAACGAGTGATGCCGAGTTGCTCCTCAGCTCGGACCTATAATTCCTCCTCGAACTTCTCCAACGGTGGTTCTGGGAGAAATCCTTTTGGAGCCGATTAGGGCATCCTCTGCTTAGTACTGCCGAGTACTTACACTTTTGTGGAATCCCTGACTCGACAAGTCCCTTAGGTGACCCTATCGGGTTTCGATTAGGAGAACTCATGAGCGCTGGTAAGATCGTCAGCTAGACAGGGGGCGAGATTTACCCAGGTTCGGGGCCCTCGTAGAGGTAAAACCCTTACTCCTGCCTCTTGTCGATCTGTATTGGATGATTAGATCGGTTACAGGTTGCTCGAATCGAGAGTAGATCTCGAGTTCCGAGGCTTTTTGGTCGTGCGGTATTACTTGGTCCCCTCCTTGAGGGCTCTCCTGGCCTTATATAGATGGCCAGGTCTCGAGTTCTACCCGGAGAGGATTCAAACCCTAGCTAAGTCGGTTACAAAACTCCCTAACTTAACCCGCAAGTTGAGTGCGGGTGGGCTTCAGGTGGGCTTTCTAGAGTCTTCCAAGGGCGCCTCCTCTTGGGCCTTGACCTTGGGCCTGAGAGGGGGTGTCCTTACCCGCAGGGTCCAAGATCTATGTCTTCGTCAGTAGCCCCCGAGCGTGTGCTCGACTGGGATTTATTTCCAGTCGAGTAGACGGTCAGACCTTTTTTGATCTCCTCTTGGAGGTTCAGCTCGACAGTTGTTGTCTCCGAAGGGTGTGTCCCCTGCATTGTAAGTTATAATGCTCGAGTATCGAGCAACATAAGTGCCTGTTTTTGCGGCTTTTATTGCAGAAGGATGTGGCACAGTAGCTTGGCTCTCCCGAGAGATCGGGGCCAATTAATTGCGACTAGGGCAAAAACATTCCTGGCCTACACAGATTCGAGACCTCCGACTCGAACCCGATGAGGTGATTGTTGCGACTGGGCCGTTGTGGACTTATCGAGTCGAACTTAACCTATGAGGGTACCCGGCGCGTCCGCTAGAATTTTTCTTCGTGTTGTTGACACGGAACTATGCCGGAGGACGCAGCTTTCGAGTGCGATTCCAGGCCCAAAAGAGAGATCTTTCTGGGTCTTACCTTCATATTCGAAGAATATGGCATCCAGATGTGCCTAGTCGGCTGAACAATCCAGGTTCTTATGATGTAAAATTATCATGTATAGGAGAGGCAGGTTTTTCCTACCCGATTTGATTTGTTTGAGCTCCATACGAAAGAAATTTCGTGTTGGAAGAAAAAACTAAGCCCGTATGAAAGAGTTTTCATGCTCGGGATGCTGTGCCCATACGAAAGAGTTTTCCTGCATAGGGTATTTTTCTCTTGTTCGAAGAGGTCTTGCTTTATGAACTGTTCATGGAAGAGTTGCTTTTATCCGAAGGAATTGCTATTCATACGAAGATAATTTCGTGTTTTAACATCCAATCGAAAAGATTTTGGTTTTGAATGACGAATGTCATGACGTCATGGCGCACTCCTCTTCTCCCGATGGGACGTGACGGAGTGGCAGCAGAAAGTGGCCCACCTTGTCAGCTTTTTGACCGGGAAACGAGACGTCGTTCCCGGTTTTTACGCGAGACGCGCAGTAAATGCGCACGATCTTCTGTTAAGATCGTGGCACGAAACAGCGCTGGCCGCCGCTTCGTTTCATCCTCACGCGTGGCGGCCGTGATAGGCGCCACGTAGCGCATCGTACGGCTGAGATCGCCTCATCCCGTGTATAAATACGGGTGTTAGTGCTGCGGTAAAACTTTCCCAGCTCTCTCTCTTCATCTTCTTCCTCGCGCCCATCTTCGTGTTCCCTGCGCTCGAGCTCGTGCTTCAAGCAATGGCTGGCGGAAAAAGACGCGGCGCAGGCGGCTCTGCATCCGGTGAGCCTTCCGCGCAACCCGCGCCCCGCGCCGGCGACTGGCGCTCTCCCAACACCACCGCGAAAAGCATCAAGGAGATGCAGTGGGAGGGATTGCTGCCGGCGGAGACGGAGAAGCGAGTCCGTCTCGGGAAAAAGGAAGAGGTACCCAATCCTCAATCGAATGAGCGCGTGGTCTTTGTGGACCACGTGACTCGAGGCCTTTCTTTTCCCCTTCATCCCTTCTTCCTCGGGTTGCTGTGTGTCTATGGCATACAGCGTCACGATCTTCCCCCGAATGCGGTGCAGCACATTACGTGCTTCATCGTGTTCTGCGAATGCTATCTCGGCATTCGCCCGCACTGGGCACTGTGGAAGGCGCTCTTCAAGGTCCGGATCTTCCGCGAGAAATCGCGGGTGGAGTCCGAGCTTGGCGAACCGCTTCGCACCGGCGGCTTCGGGATCCAAGCTCGACAAGAAGGCAGCTACTTCGCCATGCATTTCGTCGACTCCGCTCAAAGCTGGCGGAAAAGGTGGTTCTACGTCATCGACAACAGCTCGGGTGGGATTGTAGAATTCCATCCGTTCGCTGTTCTGACAAGGCGAAAGTCTTGGGGGCACAAGATGTCATCCGAAGAGACGCAGACCGTTGCGCCTTTACTCGCAAGAGTAGCTACTCTCCGAGATCAGACCGCGGGAGTTGCGCTCAACGGGATGCATCTGGCGAGCATCTTTTTGAAGCGCAGGATCCAGCCACTTCAACAAAGGCCCTCCGCCATGTGGGAGTATCAAGGCTCAGAGGATCCTAGTCGAGTAAGCCGCGAAGAACTTTCGAATGTAGAATTCGAGAAGAAAATCGCGGGTATCACCCGACTGAAGGTGGGGGAGAAATTCCCCGATTGCTCTGTTGAAGCCTTCGCCGCTTCAAACCCTCCCCCAGCCGAGGTTAGTTTCTTTTCCTTTTTTCGTCTTTGAATTGTTCCTTTACTTGTCTTCTGAGTCCTAGTCGATAAGGTTTTTCTTGTCTTCTTCTTGCCTTTGCAGAGCCTAGCTATGGCGGACTGCTACCCGCCAACTACGGGGGAAGCCGCTTCAGAGCAAGTGTCGAGCCATCAAGACGGCGCGATTGACACTAGTGTCGCCAACGCCTCTTCGAGTTCAGAACACGATTCTTCGGATGACGTTACGGACTCGAATGGCGTTCCGTCAAAACGTCGTCGGGTAGATGAGGACGAGGCTACTTCGAAGGACAAATCCCTAGAAGCGTCGCCCAGTCCAGCCCCAATTTCTGCGACTCCACTTCAATCTTGTCCTCCTTCGGCTTCATTCCCAGTGATGACGGCCGCTTGGAACGCGGATACTCTGGATGATGACGACGAAGATGACGAGTTAGTGCTTCTTCTTTTTTCTTAGTCGAACAATTTATATGCTTCATCGCTTGACGTTTTCTGTCTTTTGCTGTAGACTGCAGACGATCAGTCCGCGCAGGTATGCCGCTACCGTTCCTCCCGAAAAGAGGAATAGGGCGAAAGATGCGGGTGAAACTCCCACCGCGGGTACCGTCCAAAACTCTCCCAGAGCGGCCCCTGAAGCTGCGACTGCGGAGCGTGGAGCCCCCAGCTTTGCCGCGAGGACTTCAGCTTCCAAGGAAGTGACGGACAGCTCCGCGGATCCGCTTTTTCGCGCCTCTGGCCAGGTAAACGTCATCTTATGTCTTCAAATTTCTATCGGGTGCACGATAGTGCTCCCGATGGGAGTAGCCCCCGAGGCTGTAGTCGATTGCAAGCGATCGGCTACAGGCTCTGAATCTAGTTCCTTTCTTCTTCATCTTTGTATTTTTATCGGGTGCACGGCAGTGCTCCCGATGGGAGTAGCCCCCGAGGCTGTAGTCGATTGTAAATAATCGGGTACAGACTCAAATTTAATCCATTTAACTCTTCCGTCTTCGTGCTTTTGCAGTTGCTCATTGATTCTCTTGCGGCGATTGGTCGCCGCGTCATTCTCGCTGAATCGGATTGCGAGTCCCTTCGAACGGACCGTAGCCGACTTCAGACTGAAAACGACCTCCTCAAGGGTAAGTTCTATTATCTCTTTGTCTTCACTGTCCTGTGAGTTCTTGATTTCTGATAAGCATCTTTTTGCAGCTCAACTTGAATTTTCGGAATCCGAAAGGGTCAAGCTTTCTGAGCAGGTAACTGCTCGGGAGGCTGACCTGACGGCCATTCGACAAGAGCTGGAGGCCTCTCGCATGCAATCGGAAGATTTTAGTGGACAGCTTGCGGATGCGCGAAAGGCCTTGAAGGAGCAAGTTGAAGCTGGCAGTAAGGCCGATAATAATATTGTCGATTTCCTCCGTCCCCTCGCGGAACGTTTTGCGGGTAAGTGTATTTTGCGACTTCTGATCTTTTATTCCGCTGAACTTTGCTAAGCTCGATCTTCTCTGTTCGCAGGTCTTCTGGACGTCCCTTTAGAGATCCCTGGGCTCCAACGGGTGGACGTGCTAACCGACACACTTGCACAACTCAAGAGACATTCCGATGGAATTCTCTCTCTGATTAACGATGCCTCTCAGGCATTGGTGCAAGTGCATGGTCGCATCGTCGCCAGCGGCACTCCTACGCCTGCGCTAGATGATTTGCTGAAGGTTTTTCGGAAGGCGGTCTTCTGGATGCCTTTGCAGTCGCTCAATCAGAGGCTGGCGCGAAGACTGCGATCCAGTTCGCTCTGGCGCACGGAGTCGAAGGGTTGGAGGAGGCTTACTCGTCCATTCCAGTCGATCCTTCCACGGGCAAAAAGGTACGGCTCTCTCGTTTTGGCGAGCAAGCCGCCATTCTTGCTCGGAAGCTTTCTGAGATTTTTGCTCGGAAGAAGGGAGGGTCGACTGCTGCTAGTGGGAGCACCAATGTAGCCTCGTAGTTTTTTTTATTTCCTTCCTTGAATGTAATGAACCTTGGGATGTATTCCCGTACCTTTGTTGTCCTTGATCGAAGCATTTATCCTTTGGAATTTTATTCTTTTTGTTTGTGCCTTGTCTCCCGATGGGAGTAGCCCCCAAGCGTTTTAGTCAGATGTGCGACTAGAAACAACTCGAGTAGGGCATCTCACTTCTTTCCTTGTACTTCTTCCAGGCTACTATGTTTGCCGCGGAAACTTCTGGTGGACGTGGTAATCCAGTAAATCCACTTGTGGCCGCCGTGGGCACTTTTGCTGGCCTCCGTGATAAGGTTCAGGAGGGTGAGCGTAGGCTGAAAGCTCTGCGCGGGGTGGCTGATGTGGCGATATCCAAACAGAAATTGGCGGCTGAACGCGAACAATTTCTGATGGATGAACTGTCTTCAGTCGCGAGGGAGTTGCTATGTAAGTGGTGCAGCCGCCCGTGCATTTTTCTTGCTTTGTATTCTTTAGCTGACTAAGTGCGTCTGCTCTTCAGTTGTTAGACCGGATGACAGGGAGGAAAAGCAGTGGGTGGAAAACCACATTCACCAAGAAGCTAACAGTTCAAAACCTCATGCGAATAACTTCTGGTCTGATCGCAGTCGAGGGTTTGTGATGGCCACCTTGAAATTCCGAGTGCTGCAGGCGAGAATTCTCGTGGGTTCTTTTCACGAGGTCTTGATCGCGATGAATGCTGCTTTTTATCCACTCGAAAGGGGTCCCGAAGACTGGAGGTATCTACTCAGGTTGTTTAGTCGGGAAGGGGAGATTCGCGCGTGCGTACGCAACCAGATGACGTGCGGCGCGGTTGTGGCTCTCTCTTTTGTCCGAATATGGCATTCTGAGATAGACTTGAACTCCGTAGCTCGGCGTCCAGATTATGCAATCGAGGACATCACGCCGTTTTATGATGTTGTACGCCCTGCAGCCGAGAAGATTATCCGAATGACCTCTGAAGAAGTAGATAGGGTTTTAGCGACTGAGAATGCTCAGCGTTTTGACTGATTGTCGGATGTGAATATCCTGTAAACTGTTTATAGTTTGTAAAAACTGTTGTAAGGTGTGTAACCTTGTATTTGATGATATTTCTTTGAGATGCTAAGTTTTAGGTGTAGCCCCCGTGTGCGCTATGGGGTGTGTACCTGTAACTTTTAGCATGCAGTAAACTAGAAGCTTCGGGTAAATATGTTGAGGAAATCAAGTCTTTTATTGCAATGACTGAGAAGTCATGTATTCAAGCTACAAAATTTGGCTAGTATAGCCTTATTGTTGTAAAAACAAGTAAACCTAGGGGTAGAATTTGCGGAGTTGTGCAATATTCCATGGATTGGAATAGATTCCTCCGGTCTCTGGATTCTTGAGCCTGTAGGCTCCTCCTGGGATAACTTCGTGTATGATGAAGGGTCCTTCCCAAGGTGGTTCAAGTTTGTGTCCTTCCTTCTGCTTGAGCCGTAACACTAAGTCACCTACCACGAATGACCTGTAGCGTATGCGACGACTGTGATAGTTGCGTAGTGATTGTTGATAAACTGCGGATCTTGCGAGTGCGATGTCCCGTATTTCGTCGAGTGCATCCATATCTTTTGCAAGTGCTTTGTTGGAGGTTTCTTCGCTGTAGGCCACAACCCGTGGGGCGCTGAATCGAACTTCCTCGGGAAGGACTGCTTCCTCCCCGTATACCATAAAAAATGGTGTGTATTTTGTAGACCTGTTTGGAGTTGTCCGGAGGCTCCAGAGTACAGGGTAGCTCATCTGCCCAATGCCCTGCTGCGGGGTGCAGACGGTCGAGTAGTCGTTTCTTGATCCCTGCCGAAACTAAGCCGTTGGATCTTTCGACTTGTCCGTTCGTTTGTGGATGGGCAACTGAAGCGAATTTGAGATTGATGCCTTTCTCCTCGCAGAACTGCTGTGTTTCCTTTGCTGTGAAATTTGTGCCGTTATCTGTAATGATGTCGTGTGGCACGCCAAATCTGCATATGATGGAATCGAGGAAATCCACCGCGCATTGGGCGCTAGCCGAAGTTACTGGTCTTGCCTCTATCCATTTGGTGAACTTGTCGACTGCGACCAGCAGGTGTGTATATCCACCGGGTGTGGACCTGCGTAGTGGTCCAACCATGTCTAGCCCCCACTGTGCAAAGGGCCAGGCGATGGGTATCATGTGCAAATTTGTGGCGGGTGCGTGCGGCTTTGGTGCGAATCGCTGGCAGGCGTCGCATCTATCGACCAGGTTTTTTGCATCGGTGGCTGCTGTTAGCCAGTAGAATCCTGCTCGAAAGGCTTTTCCCAATATCGCTTTCCAGCTAGCATGATGTCCGCAATCACCCTGGTGTATGTCCCGGAGTAATTCTTTGCCGTCTTCGGGTGCGATGCAACGCTGAAGTATTCCCGAGATGCTTTGTTTGTATAATTCTCCGTTAACCACCCGAAAGGATTTGCTACGCCTGATTAGTTGTCGAGCCTCACGTGGATCGGCCGGGAGCTGTTTGTTGAGCAGGTAGTCGAGGTATTTCTGCGTCCAGACTGGCTCGACCAGAAAAACCTGCCGCGATATGTTATGAGTAAGCTCGAGAAGCGCGATTTGCGGGCTAACCTCTGTTTCTGGCGCTGCGGGTGTTTCTGCGGATTTCTTCACTTTGACCGATCTCTTAATCATCCGCTCGAAATATATTCCTGGCGGTATGGGTGTATTCGTGGAACCCATGTTGGCCAGTCTGTCTGCTTCCTCGTTGCTAGATCTTGCAATGTGCTTTAGCTCGCACCCTTTAAAGCTTCCTTCGAGTAGGTTATACATGTCGCGATATGCAACCATGTTTTCAGCAATGGCGTCACATTCTTTCATCGTTTGCTGCACTATGAGGTTGGAATCGCCGTAGATCATTAATCGGGTAGCTCCACAGGCGATTGCCATCTTCATCCCATGCAATAGTGCTTCATATTCTGCGTCATTGTTCGATGCTGGGTCATCGGGTGGAAAATCCAGTCGCAGGACGTATTGCAGTTTGTCTCCACGATGTGAGATAAGGACGATTCCTGCTCCTGCTCCTTCATTTCTCTTGGATCCATCGAAGTACATTATCCAATTGCTTGTATATTCGGGTGGCCCGGGTGTTTGTAGCTCTGTCCATTCGCTGATGAATTCCACGAGAACTTGGGATTTGACTGCGTTGCGTCCAGCATAGGTGATGTCCCAGGCGCCTAACTCGATGCTCCACTTTGCTATTCTTCCGGATGCCATAGGGTTGTTCATGATTGTCCCGATTGACGCATCATTAACCACTGTGATGGCGTGTTCCTGGAAATAATGTTTGAGCTTTCGAGCTGTGAGAACAACCCCGTATGCGAGCTTCTGATAATGAGGGTAGCGTTGTTTGCATGGCGAGAGTACTTCGCTGATGTAATATATTGGTCTTTGAACTCCGTATGCTTTGCCGTCTTCAGGTCTTTCGACTACGATCGCTGTGCTGATGACCTGGTTTGTAGCGGCTAAGTATAGGAAAAGTGGCTCCCTTTCTTGCGGTGTCGCAAGGATGCACCTGCTTTGCAAGGACCGCTTCAAATCTGCGAACGCTTTTTTAGCTTCGGGTGTCCATTCGAATTTGTCCGTCTTCTGTAGTAATTTGTAGAAGGGTAATGCCTGCTCTCCCAATCGTGCGATGAATCTGCTCAGGGCTGCTAGTCGTCCTGCGAGCTGCTATACTCCGCGTAGATTGGTTGGCTCCTTCATAGTCAATATGGCTTGTATTTTCTCCGGGTTGGCTTCAATGCCTCTGGCGGATACCAGGTACCCGAGAAGTTTGCCTGCGGGGACACCGAAAACGCATTTGGTCGGATTGAGCTTGATCTGATATGCGTTAAGGGCGTCGAATGTTTCTCTGATGTCCTCGAGGAGTGTGTCCTCCACTCGAGTTTTGATGACGATGTCGTCGACGTACACTTGTACGTTTTTGCCAATGAGATTGGCGAGGCATCTTTGCATGCAGCGCTGATATGTTGCGCCTGCGTTCTTCAGCCCGAAGGGCATTGTCGTGTAGCAGTATACACCGCGGGGTGTGATGAAAGCCGTCTTCTCCTCGTCTTCCTTTTTCATTCGGATTTGATTATATCCTGAATAGGCGTCTAGGAAGGAGAGACGCTGGCAACCTGCCGTAGAGTCCACGATCTGGTCGATTCGTGGTAGAGGAAAGTTGTCCTTGGGGCAGTGTTTATTTAGCGACGTGTAGTCGATGCACACCCGAAGGATATCCGTGTTTTTCTTGGGGACCAACACCGGGTTTGCTAACCAGGTGGATATCTTGATCTCCCTGATGAAGTTTGCGGCTAGCAATCTGTTAACTTCTTCTCCAAGCGCTTTCTGCTTGGGTTCTGAAAATCGCCGAGTCGTCTGTTTGATGGGTTTGGCGTTAGGAAAGACTTCGAGTGAGTGCTCGGCAAACTCCCTGGGTATTCCTGGCATATCTGAGGGCTGCCAAGCGAAAATCTCCCAGTACTCACGGAGGAGTTTGATGAGCGCGTCTTCCTATGCTGGCGAGAGGGTTGTCGACACCATCGCCGTTTTCGCGGAATCTGTCGGGTGTACTTGGTGCTTTCGAGTGTCGCTGTTGGCGCTGAATTCCAGTTCGGGCGCGTTTTTCTTCGTGAGGGGCATAACAGAGTGGTCCGTTGTTTTTGCCAGCTCTTGAAGTTCTTCTTGCATCCCAAAAGATTTTGCGATCTCGTTAAATTCGATGTCGCACTTGTCTGATTTCTGGAAGTCTCCGTCGATGGTGATCACACCGTATTCGCCAGGTAGCTTGAGCTTTAAGTACGCGTAGTGTGGTACGGCCATGAATCTGGCGAACGCTATTCGACCGAGAATGGAGTGGTACTGTGAGGGCCAGTCGACGACCTCGAAGTCCAGGAATTCCCTTCTGTAGTTGCGTGGGGAGCCCAGTACAACTTCTAGGTTGATTGTTCCGAGTGGACGGATTGCCTTGCCCGGGACTATCCCGTGGAAGAATGTTTCTGATTCCGTTAGGCCGTCCAGATTTTTGTTCATTCGACGGAGTGTATCCGCGTAGATAATGTTGATGCCACTGCCACCATCCATGAATACGCGGGCCAGGTCATAATTGCCAATTTGAGCTTGGATGATGAGGGCGGCGTGTCCCGGCCGATAGACTCGTGGCGGGTGGTCTTCTTTCGAGAACGTGATTGGCTGGTCGGCCATCTTCAGGTACTCGGGCTTCGTTGGTGGAGTTTGCACTGCCATGCATATTTGTCTCGAGTTAGTTTTTTGAGCTCTCCGAGAGGGGCATACCTTCTGTATCATCCCGAGTAGTTGTCCTTGCGGAGTCGGGTATGTATTTGCTCCCGCGTTTTGTGGTAGTGGTGCTGGCAATGCGGCGAGCGCCATGTTTGGATTTGCGGGTGGAGGTGGGGGTGGTGGTAGCTGGAATTGTTGTCCCCCTCCTGGCAGTGGTGGATAGTTTTGGGTGGGAGCAAATCTTTTCCTGGCGAGTGCGTCCGAGATTTCGATGAACTTTCGACAGTCCTTGAGAAGGTGCGTTGCCTTAGTCTTGCCCGTGCGCTTGTCTGTGAACAGATGTAGCGAGCAGTACGCATCGAGGTCTTCCTCGGGTGATTTTTCTTCTGCCTTTGGTTTCCACTCGCGACTTCCGCGGCGACCGGGGTCGCGACTTTGCGTGAATTCTGCTGCCACTAGTTCTTCTCTATCCTCGTGGTCATAATATTTTCTTCTCTTCTTTCGTCCGTGGCGGTCGTCCTCGTGCGCAGGTGATGATCCTCTTTCGTTGCGTACTGCGTCTTCTCCATTGGCCCATTTTTCGGCTATGACCATGAGCTCCCCGATGGTTTTGGGTGCAGCTCTGCCGAGCTCTTCTCGAAACGCGGTTCTTCTCGCTCCTTTGGCGAAGGCCTCAATCGCCACTTCTTCAGAGATTGTCCCTGCGGTGTTCCTGAGCGTGTTCCACCGCTGGATGTATTCTCGGGTGGATTCGCCGCTTTTCTGTTTGCAGGCTCGTAGTTCTTCGATTGTAGCCGGCCTCTTGTAGGTCGACTGGAAGTTCTTGCAGAAATCACGGTGTAAGTCATCCCACGATGCGTAACAAGATCGTGGTCTCCTCTCCAGCCAGCTGCGGGCCGCTCCGGCTAGGTGCAAATTGAGGTATTGCATAGCCGTGTTCTTGTTACCACGTTGGCACTTCACTGCCGTGAGGTAGTCGCTTAACCATTGAGAGGGCTCGAGTGAGCCGTCGTACTTCGTCACTTCCGTGCTGAGCTTGAATCGCTTGGGTAGGGGCGCCTCGCGGATACTACGGGCGAAACAAAGCGCGCCGCAGGTTTCGTCATCCGAAGAGCCAGATGATGATCGGTCGCGATACCTTGACGCCCTTGCTCTATCCACTTTGTTTTGCGCGATGTCCGATCGCGCGTCGCGTCCGGGTTGATCGCGATCGGCGTTCTTCCGTGGTTCCTTGCTTCGTTTGCGTGAACGGCTGCTGTGGTGTCGCGAGCTTTTTTCTTTCGGGCTGTCGTCGCCGCTGCTTCGACTGTCATCACGGCGGCGGGCTTCTTTCCCTCGACCGCGACGTGGCGACTTGTCTTTTCTCGGAGAGGAGCTTCTGTGCCTGCGGGGCGTTTCTTTGTCCTTATCCTTCTCCAGTCGCTCCTTCTCCAATTGTTCTTTGCGATCGTGAGAGGCGAGTCTCGCGGCCGCTAACCCTAGACCTTTGCGAATATGCTTGTATTGCTCCACCCGGGGATCGCTATCCGTCGGCTGGTTCATCTGCATGTAAGTTGCTGCGGCTAGGATCGCGGCGGCTGGGGTTTGCGGGTAGACGTTGCCATCGTCGTCGACCCTCATGAAAGAAGACGTGGTAGACCTGTTGGTCCCAGCCATAGATTCGTGGTCCCTCGTCGACGCTGCGGGTCTCTTCCCCCCAGGCCGGGTACCGACCGAGGGTGTATGGGATAGCTCGGCTCGGCGTAGGCTTGATTCATCCGCCGCTCTCCTGCGACGGGCTAGATCTGCTCGGGCATCCTTGATGTTTGAGGCCGCTCTCACTAGGTAATAGTGGTAGGCGGTTAGGACTTCCTGTGTGGCTCCCGCCGCAGGTGGCTGACTCTTTCGCATGGATTCCTTGGCTCTTTTCCAGGCTTCCCGCGAAACGCCGATTATATCGCGCTCGGTTGCGCTAAATTCAGTTTCCGAGGGCTGTTCCGACCCTGCCATGCAGACTTGGGCCAGTTGTGGTCCGTGCGTCCTAGGCGCAGATCGGAAAGCTTTCCGCACCCGAGAGGGTTCCTCCGTCGAGAGGGTGTGGTAGTCGACTGCGTTGTAGCGGATGGACTCGCCGCTTTTCCCCGTAGGAAAGCGCGAGTTGACAGTTCCAGATTCGGTTTCAGATTCATCCGAGAAGTGGAGGATCCCGTCTCTGTTCGCCATGAAGTTGAAGCTCCCGAACGTCAGGGTGACGCTCTTCTCCAGTTCCTCGAACGCCGGGCGAGATTCCGGCGAGTGAGGCGTGACCACGACAGATCCGATCCGTATAGGATTGCTCGGAGCCGTAGTCGTTGGTTTCCAACGGGAGTTGGACGTCGATGAAGCCGAAGATGCCGGTGATCCTGCGCCCGCGGTTCCCACAGACGGCGCCAATTGTCGAATCCCTGACTCGACAATTCCTTAGGTGACCCTATCGGGTTTCGATTAGGAGAACTCATGAGCGCTGGTGAGATCGTCGGCTAGACAGGGGGCGAGATTTACCCAGGTTCGGGGCCCTCGTAGAGGTAAAACCCTTACTCCTGCCTCTTGTCGATCTGTATTGGATGATTAGATTTGTTACAGGTTGCTCGAATCGAGAGTAGATCTCGAGTTCCGAGGCTTTTTGGTCGTGCGGTATTACTTGGTCCCCTCCTTGAGGGCTCTCCTGGCCTTATATAGATGGCCAGGTCTCGAGTTCTACCCGGAGAGGATTCAAACCCTAGCTAAGTCGGTTACAAAACTCCCTAACTTAACCCGCAAGTTGAGTGCGGGTGGGCTTCAGGTGGGCTTTCTAGAGTCTTCCAAGGGCGCCTCCTCTTGGGCCTTGACCTTGGGCCTGAGAGGGGGTGTCCTTACCCGCAGGGTCCAAGATCTATGTCTTCGTCAACTTTAGTGAAATTTCCAACACGATCCCGCTCGATCAGATCAAATCTATCTTCTCGTGTCCATGTGGGGCACGTGTCACGCACACATGCCCCCGACGCCTCGGTTCTAGTGCTGCAGCAGGCCACACGCCTGTCACTGCACCTGGGGCCCACAGCCCGTTAGGTCACCTCGAGCGGGTACTCGAGAGCCCACGACCCATGTCGTGGTATTAACTGCGCCAGTTACGCGTGGGGATTGCGCTGTGTGTGTTTCTATCGGTTAGTTAACCCACGACGCACGATCTCTGGCCACGATCAATCCCAATGGTTTCGAATCTGCATCTCAACAAGTCCCTCGGGTGAACCCATAGGGTTTCTAATAGGAGAACATGTAGACGCTGGTGACGATCGTCGGCTAGACAGGAGGCACGATTTACCCAGGTTCGGGGCCCTCGTAGAGGTAAAACCCTTACAGCTGCCTCTGTCGATCTGTATTCACGAATAGATCGGTTACAATGGGGGGTCGCTCAAGTCGAGAGTATGATCTCGAGCTCAAGGCTTGATGGTGCGGTATTTCTTGGTCCTCTCCCAGTGGTTCTCCTGACCTTATATAGGTGGCCAGGTCTCAAACCGTACCTGGGGAGGACTCGAACTCTAACCCTATGTCGGTTACAAATTTCCTATCTTAACCCGCAAGGCACTGCGGGTGGGCTTAAACTTGGCCTTCTAGAATAGTCCAAAGGAATCCCTTCTTGGGCTTCAGTCCTGGGCCTAGGACCGGGTGTCCTTACTCGACAGGTCCAAGGTTCATCCCTTCGTCAGTAGCCCCCGAGCGTTTGCTCGATCGGGATTTCCCAGTCGGGTAGACGCTCAAAGTTTTCGCCTTGTTTCCTTCGGATGATCAATTTAGTCGTTTACCGATTGGAGGACGCATACCCTGTGTGATGAGTTTTTATGCCCGAGTATCGAGCGATGAGAGTGCCTGTGTTTTTGGCTATTTTCGCAGAAGGATATGGCTCAGTAGCTTGGCTATCCCGAAAGATCAGGGCCAATTAATTGCAACTAGGGCAAAAACAATTCTGGCCTACACAGATTCAAGACCTCCGACTCGAAACCGATGAGGTGATCATTACGACAGGGCCGTTGAGGTCTTACCGAGTCGAACTTAACCTATAGGGGTAACCGGCGTGTCCGCTAGAATTTTTTGTCGTGTTGTTGACACGGAATTTTACCGGAGGATGCAGCTTGAGTGCGATTCCAGGCCCTCAAGAGAGATCTTTTGGCTCTTACCTTCATATCCAAAAGAATATGGCATCCGGATGTGCCTAGTCGGCTGAACAATCCAGGTCTGTGATGTGTATACATCGTATAATGGAGTGGCAGGATCTGCGCACTCGTGAATTTTTGGTCTGTGATCTCTCGAGTGAGAAAATCAAGTTGTTTTGTCCATACGAAAGAGTTTTCGTGTCTGGATTTGTTTGTGCCCATACGAAAGAAAATTCCGTGTCTAGGGTTCTACTTTATGCGAAAGTTCTTCCGCGTTTTTAATCTTACCCATACGAAGTTTTGTTCGTGTTTGGGGTTTTATTCGAAAGTATTTCAGACTTGATGACGTTTGTCATGACGTCATAACGCACTCTGTTTTCTCTGAATCCTACCAATGGGACGTGACGAAGCGAAAACAGGGTTTGCTTGCCCACCTTGTCAGCTTTTTGACCGGAAACGAGACGTCGTTTCCGGTTTTCCCGCGAGCCGAGCGAAGTAAATGCCCACGATCTTCTGTTAAGATCGTGGCACGAAACAACGTTCATCGCTGTTTCGTTTCGGCTTCACACATGGCCGCCGCGATGAGCGCCACGTTGCTCGACGAGCGGTCAGGATTGGGCGATACCGTGTATAAGTACGGGCCCTTGGTGAAAAGTAAAAATTTCCCGTCATCCGCTTCCCAGCTTTCACCTACCTAGCCTTTGTCTTCCTCGCGCTCCTTCTCTGTTCTCAAACCCGCACCAGCGCTCATGGCGGGAGGCAAGAAACGAAGCACCGATGTTTCCTCCTCGCAAGCACCCGAGGATGTCCCTGTGGCTCCTGCTCCACGCTCTGGCGACTGACGCTCCGCCAACACCAAGAGCATCAAGGAGATGCAAAGGGAGGGATTGCTGCCTGCCGACGCCGAGAAGTGAGTTCGCCTCGGCAAAAAGTAAGAGGTACCCAATCCCCGCGCGAAGGAGCGCGTGGTCTTCGTGGATCACGTCTCGTGCGGGCTTTCACTCCCCCTTCACCCCTTCTTCGTGGCATTAATGTATGTTTACGGCATACAGCTCCACGACCTGCCTCCGAACGCGGTGCAACACATCTCGTGCTTCATCGTGCTTTCTCGGAGTTCGCCCGCACTGGGGCCTTTGGAAGGCCATGTTCAAGGTGCGGGCTTTCCGCGAGAAATCGCGGGTGGAATCTAAGCTTGGGGAGACGCTGCGCACCGGCGGCTTCGGAATCCAGGCGAAGTCCGATACCCTCTACTTCGACATGCAACTCATCAACTCCGCGCAAGGGTGGAGGAAGAAGTGGTTTTATGTCGTCGACAACAGTGCGGTGGAGTTAACGAATTCCACCCGTTCGCTGTTCTGAAGCGACGAAAGTTCTGGGAGCTGGATCGTCGCCCCGTTACTCGCCACGGTTGCAGCGCTCCGCGATCAAACTGCGGGGGTTGCGCTGAACGGCTTGCATCTTGCGAGTGTGTTCCTTAAGCGCAGGATCCAACCTCTGCAGGCGAGGCCCTGCACTATGTGGGAGTACCAAGGAGCTGTAGACCCCAGCCGAGTGAGCCGTGAAGAACTCTCGAATGCAGATTTCGAGAAAAAGATCGCGGCTATCACGGAGCTGAAGGTGGGCGAGTCCTTCGCCGAGTGTCCATTCGCATCGTTTGAAACCTCGAACCCAACTTCATCCGATGTAAGTTTAATACTCTCTCTATCCTTAACTTTTCTTTATTTCTGTTAGCGAATCTGTCGATTGAATTTTTCCTCCTTTTCTTTTTGTTTTCTTTTGTAGAGCCTGGCGGTGGCAAATAGTTACCCGCCAATTTCTGGTGAAGAAGTTTCTGACTTGTTAGCCAGCAATCTGGATGCCCCGGCTGACACCAGCGTTGCTGATGCTAGCTCAAGCTCTGACCATGGTTCTTCGGATGACGTGGAGGAATCGGGTAGTGATCTTCTACACCGCAAGCGCCGTCGGGTACGAGAAGATGAAGCTACGTCCAAGGACAACTCCATGGGTGGAGGATCCGACAAAGAGCCTCTTCTCGCGACTCCGCTGAGTGTGCGCGCTCCCCTTGCTCCTAAACCGACAATCCAAACCGCCTGGAACGCGGATATGCTGGATGATGAAGACGATGAGTAAGTTCCCTTCTTTCTTCTAGTTTCTAGTCGATGGTGTTTTGCTCGGCCTTCCTTATACTGTTGCTTCCTTTTGGTGACAGGCTTCAGTCCATCAGCCCCGGCCAGTTCGCCTCTTCTCTTCCGAAGAGGAAGAATGTTGATGCGGATGGGACTCCAACTGCTAGGACTGTCCAAAACTCACTGAGTCAAGCTCCGACGGCTGCGGCTACAGAGTACAGACTGCCTAGCTTCATGGTTGGAGCCTCAACTTCGAAACAAGTGTCGGGTATTTCGGCTGATCCTCTCAGCATCGCTCAGGGCCAGGTAAGATTTACTCTTTTCCTTGCATTTGGTATGTTTGTACGTTTGAAATTTTTATCGGGTGCACGACAGTGCTCCCGATGGGAGTAGCCCCCAAGGCTGTAGTTAATCGCTTGCGATTGGCCACATGCTCAAGAATTTAGCTTTTTTCCTTTTGCTTCTCTTTATTTTATCGGGTGCACGCAGTGCTCCCGATGGGAGTAGCCCCCGAGGCTACTTATGACTATGTACAGTCACGAATAGGCTCAAAACTTCTCTATCTTCTTTGATTTTCCTTCTTCTTTATTTTGCAGTCTCTCCTTGACTCCCTTGCGGCTGTTGGCTGGCGTGTAATTTCGGCTGAGATGGAGTGCGTGACCCTTCGGGCTAAGAAGACCGATGCTACTACTCGGGCGAACAGCCTTGAGGCTGAGTTGGAGGCTGCTCGAAAGGAGCTTGAGTCCCTTCGTAAGCAGTCGGCTGACTCCGAGGGGAAGCTCGCGGGTGTTGAGGAAGCCTTGAAGAAATTGGAGGAAGCTGGCGTCAAACAGGACAATGATCTTGTCGACTTCCTCCGTCCTTTGGCTCAAAACTTCGCGAGGATGTTATACTTGTCTTTGTCATTTTGTGGTCAGCTTGGACTGTCTTTGAAACTAATACTGCTTCTTGTAGATATTCTTGGCGTCGCACTAGAGCTGCCTGGGGTCACTCGAGTGGATGCGGTGACGGATTCCCTCGCCAGCTCCGGAAGCATGCGGATGGGATCGGTTCCCTCATCCGCGATGCCACCCAAGTGCTGAGGAAATTCCATGAGCACCTTCTGGTGAACGTCGCTGTTCCGCCTACTCTGGGCTCCTCCTGAAGGTTTTTCTGGAGGATGATATCCTTCAGGCCTACTCAGTTGCCCAGTCAGAGTGCAGAGCGAAGACCACTATCCAGTTCGCGCTGGCACACATAGTCGAAGGCTTGGATGAAGCCTACTCGAGTCTTCCCGTCAATCCTTCCACGGGCATAAAGGTAGCGCTTCGTCCTTTTCGCGAGCTATCTGAAGCCCTGGCTCGGAAGTTGTCCGCCTTGATTGCTGGTGCCCATCGCAAGGGGCAACCTGGTGCGAGTGGCAGCACTTCCGCGATTCCGTACGTAGGATAGGATTTAGTTTAACTTATTCTTCCCGATGTAATGAACCTTGGGATGTATTCCCGTACTTCTTCCTTTAATCAGAATATTCTTTTGATATCCAAGTTTTGTGATTTCTTGCGATTGATTGTCGTGAAGTTCTCCCGATGGGAGTAGCCCCCGAGCACCGGTGGAATAGGTGGTTTATTTTCTCGAGTGGGGTTACTTTGAAACTTTTCCCTTAACCTTTGTGTTTTCCTTCAGGAAATTGGTGCTGCTGCAGAATCTTCGAGTGGATCTGCTGCACGATTGGATTTGCTCTTTGCTGCTGTTAGCACTTTTGCTTCTCTTCGTGATCGTGTCACGGATGGCGAGCGCAAGTATAAAGCTTTACGCGGAGTGGCTGCAAGTCGAAGCAAAAACTTGCGGCTGATCGTGAAGAGTATGTGATGGAGGAACTTGCAGCTGTTGCCAAGGATATGCTGTGTAAGCACGTGAGCCCCCTAGCATTTGATTCGACTGCCCTTCTTTTCTGTGCTGACTTTTTGTAACCTTATTTTGTAGTTGTCGAGCCCGATGGTCAACGTGAAGCGCATTGGGTGGATAACCTTATTGCTCACAAAGCTGGTAGCTCCAAAACACATGCGAACAACTTCTGGTCGGACCGTAGTCGAAGTTTTGTTCTGGCTACGTTAAAGTATCGAGTAGTCCAGACGAAGATGCTAATGAGTTCCTGCCATGAGGCCTTGATTGCTGTGAACTCTGCTTTCTATCCTTTGGAGAGGGGTCCAGAAGATTTGAACCATCTCCTTAAAACTTTCGGGCGAGAAGTAGAAATTCGCGAGTGTGTCCGTAATCAGATGATTTGCGGATCCATGGTAGCACTTTCCTTCGTCTTATTGTGGCATCCTGAGGTGAATTTCAACTCTGTAGCTATGTTCCCTGATGGTCTTGTAGACATGGCCCCTCATTATAGAGTTGTTCGGCCTGCAGTAGAGGAGATTATTCAATTGACCTCGGAAGAGGTGAATCGGGTATTAGCCGAGGAAAATGCTCGTTGCCATATGTAATCGTAGGATGTATGTATCCTGTTACTTTGTATAGTTGTCCAAAACTTTGTAAGGTGTCTACCTTGTTTGTAACTTTTGTATATGAAATTTTTCATGTTATGCTAAGTTAGGTGCAGCCCCCGTGTATTTGGGGTGTATACCTGTTATTTAGCGTGTAAGTATAAAGAACTCGAGTAGCTATGGTTGAAAAACCATGTATTTTATTGAAATGACTGAGAAGCCATGTGTTTCTTTCAAGATACAGGGTGGATAATAAAGCCTTATTTTTGCGAGTAAAGATAAACCTTAAGGATAGAATTTGCGGAGGTGCGCAACATTCCATGGGTTGGAGTAGATGCCACCAGTCGTCGGGTTCTTCAGTCGATAGGCGCCACCTGGGATAACTTCGTGTATTATGAAGGGTCCTTCCCATGGTGGTTTGAGCTTGTGTCCTTCTTTCTGCTTGAGCCGTAGCACCAAATCTTCTACTGCAAAGGCTCTGTGGCGTATACGACGACTGTGATAGTTTCGCAACGACTGTTGGTATACTGCGGATCTTGCGAGTGCAATATCGCATATTTCGTCGAGTGCGTCCATATCTTCTGCAAGTGCCCTGTTAGAGGTTTTTTCGCTGTAAGAAACAACCCGTGGGGTGCTCAATTTGACATCTGTCGTGGGATAATCACGGCAGACGTTACCGGGGGTAACTTGTCTTGGGGCAAATCGACTCTGGTGTTTGGGAGAGGGTTTAGCTCAAAGGAAACCATGGTGATATGTGATATGGTAGCCGGCAATCAAGTCGCCGAGTCTCCGATCTGAATATACTATCTCGATACTCGTGTTACAACGGATGCTCAATATCTCACGATCTCTATCTCGTAAACTTGTGTTTCTTGTGAACTCATCGATCTAACCCTGGGGGCCGGTTTATATAATCCCCGGATCCCCTGGCTTGCCATCCAAGGCGTACTCGGAATCCTACCCGAACACTACTTACAAAACCCTAAAACTTCCTTATCGGAACCCGCATTCCGGGTTATGAGGCCTACACTCCTGGGCCTTCTAGAACCCCTTTATTCCTTAGCCGGGTCTTGCGCAGCGTCCTTTGGGCCGAGTTACTCCTTGGCGTTAGCCTACTTGGTTATCATCCCTCCATCAGTAGTCCCCAGAATAGCTTGGGCTTCACGGGATCCTCCTTGAAGCGCACCCTATTCCCTGCAAAAATAACAAACGTACAAACTCATAGAGGCCGGGTTTGGTTGCTTTGATAAATAGCTAGGCCTAACTCCATTGGTGGTCCATATAATAACCCAGCTTTCTCTAAGTGCATCTATAATTTTCCGGGTCAATGTTCCAAGGGAGATGCAGAAGACCCGGCTCACTTTGCTCGTTAATTGATCCGAATATCGCGGAAAGGATTCACTTCCTATCCATTCCGGATATCCCGTCCAGCACTTAACGCGTATCCCAGAAAATCAGGACGGGTATCCCTTATCCCAAAAATTTCGGTTCCCGCTCGTTGACCCTGGTTTTCCCACCCGTACCTATAAATAGGTACCTAGGGGGTGACCTAACCCCAACGGTTCACTCCTTCTTCTTCCTCCTCACCAGCGCTCCCCCATCCGAGCCTCCAGAGCACCACCACGGAGACCTCGCGCACGCCGCCGGAGGAGAGCCGTCGCCGGTTGCGTTCCTCCACGGTCCGCCCCGCGCCGCCGCCAAACTCCGCCGCCGCGCCCCCGAGCTGCCCGCCGGAAATCGCACGTGGGCACCACGACTGCGCCATCTGCCGCCGTCGCGTCCTTCTCCAATCCACGGCGGTAGGATCCTTATTCCCCTTGATTCAATCTTGTAATCTCTCCATTTGACCTAGATTAGATCTAGGTCCGCCGCGGGCCATTTCTTGCTCCGCGCCGGATTAGGTCGCATAACTCCATGCTAGTTCACCCAGTCGCTTGATTATTGATCCACTGCACTCTCCTATCGCTCATAGCCGTTAATTTCTCCGTGAAATCGATAGCAAAATTTCCAATCTAGATGTAGTTCACCCAGATTTCCGCGACTGTTCATAGATACCCGGAAAATCCTCCTCTCCCGGTTCTTTTACTTGCACTAGATACACAGGCAATCAACCTTCTTCCACGAATGCTGGCCGATACGTAGATACCCCATAATTTTTGTACTGCTCTTCAATACCCGGATAATTCGTAATTTTTACACTGCTTCATCGATACTCGGTAAATCCACAGCTTCCGAGTCTCACGCTCTATACCTTTTTGTCTTGTGTTTTGCAGACTGAACCCATGGCTCCCAAGAACAAAGGGAAACAGCCGGCTAAGCCAAGGTTGACCCAATCAATCTCCGCCAACTGGGCGCGATCTACTGTGACCAAGGCCAAGCTGGAGGAGCTGGCCGAGTTAGGCGTCCTCCCCCCTCAGGTGGATATTCACTGGAGAGTGCCGGGTGACGAGACCCGGCCTATGCCCAACGCGGACGAGGTAATATGCTTCGTCGAGCATGTGATCCGGAGGTTTCGCCCTCCGGGTCATTCTTTTTTCCGCGAGGTCCTTAGCCACTATGGCCTCCGGGTGTTCGACATAGGGCCTAACTCTATGTTGAACATAACCCACTTCATTGTTGTAACACCTGGGGTGTTACCCCTAAGTAGAAAGTTGGTTGCTTTCCTTTTTCTTTTTGCATCAAATGCATCATATGCATTGCACCATGTTTTTCAAAACAACTCAAAAATTCAAACCACTTTAAAACTTTCACACCTGTCCAAAGTTTCCAATTTAAATTCCAAACTAAAATACCTCAAATTGTTTCCAATAGTTTTGAAGCTGAATTTATTTGAATTGCTTGTTAAATAAAAACTCCCTTTAATCAACACCCTAAAGGGCAAATTCAAATTCACTTCAAAATCAATCATATTTGACATGATCCAATTGTGGTGTAACAATTAAAATCTTCCAAACATTTTTTTAAACTCACTAAGTTTTCATAGTGTTTGATTTTATTAAATAAAACTTGTTATTTCAAAACTCCAATTGAAACCCTATTTGAAATTCAACTAACAATTTAAAATCAAACCAATATTTCAAATTTTTGAAGTCAATGCTAACATTGCTTTGACATTTCTGTTTTAAAAATTAATAAAAATATTTCATAAAATAAACACCCCAAAATCTATTATTTTCTCTCTCTCTCTCTCTCTCTTTTCTCCCAAAAAGAAAAAAAATGGGCAAACAAAAAAAAACAGCAAAGGTGAGCTCTGGGGGAGGCAGGCCAGCCCCCTGCGGCCAGCCCACCACCCACAGCCCATTTCCCCTTTTCTTTCCCCTCCAGCATATTTTCTTCCCCCAGCCCACCACTCCGGCCCTTTCCCCTAGCCCATCAGCCCACTCGCTCATCTTCCTCGTATGGACGCAGAAAGAACAGCGCTGTCGCTGTCACACACCCCCTCCGCCGTGAGATCTCCTCTCCCCCTCCTGAAACCCTAAGCCCTAGCCCCCTCCCTCTCCAGCCATCGCCGCCGCCCATTTCCTCTCTCTTCCACCTCCCTCCCTCTCTGAATTTTTCCTGCACCCACCAAACGAGCAACCGCCGTCAGAACCCGCCGCCGTCCCGTCACCACGGCCCTCCTCGAGCTGCGCCAGCCACGGGGATGGAACCGTGGTGGTTCCACCTTGCTCCTCGCTTCCTCGCCGTGTGCTGGGATCCCCAGGGAGGCCGCGACGTCGAGCTGCCGCCGTCCGCTTCTCCGTTGGCCACCCCGAGCCTCAGCTTCGTCCACAGCGATGGTGAGCGCCACCCCGTGTCCTCCTTCCCCTCCTCTCTCCCCTGCTAGTGACTGCACGACTCCACCAAGCCAACGCACACCACCACCCCGTCGTGCGCCTCCTTGGATTGCCGCCGGCGATCGTTGCTGTTGCCGTCAGGTTCAGAGGAACGCTCTGTTCGAAAATTCAGTTAAACCGTCGTGGATACAACTTCCTCTGTCAGTCTCGCTTACCATCACAAGTTCAGCAGCAGCGCACTGGCAGCGAACCGTGCGCGCAAGCCCCCGACCGCGGGTTCGATTCCCTCCGAGGGGAATTAACCCAACCTTTTTTTTCTCTGCCACGCGCGCAGGGGCAGGACCCACTGGTCATTGGACCCTGCTGCCACCTCACTGCGCACACACGCACACGTGGATGCCACAGAGGCACGGGCCCGCACTGCAGAGGCCCGGGCCAGGGTGCCCTGGGTGAAAAACGCCCCAGGGGCCCATCTGCGTTCCTTTTTCTTTCTTTTAGGTCCCTGTTATTACAGATTAGTCCCTGTTTAAAAAATGCACATAACTTTTATTTTCCAAATTCAACTACAGTAAATAAAATATGTATTCTGCCCCAAATTTAACACTCAATCTGATTACATCATTTGTTTTCTGTTTTGAACATTTCAAATTGTTTCAAATTTCAAATTCAAACAAATCATTTCAAATTTGATTAAATGCATAAATAATTCATACTTAATTCAGATAACACAAATAAAATATGTTTTCCATGCTATTTTGAACCACCTTTCCAAATATAAAATTTGTTTCATGTTTTGAATAAGTAAAATTGCTTAAATAATTTAAACCTTGTTTAAATCATTTAAATTTGCCAAATTCATAGCTTGCTCAAATTAAATTATTTTTGGACATATAAAATATGTTTTCAAACTAGAAAAGTATAAACTTTTAAAATATGAATTTGGTTTAATGTTTTGAACAAATAAAATTCAAATAATATTCATACTTGAATTAAATTCAATTAAATCTTGTTTAAACTTGTTTAATTCATAATTAATTCATCTTAATTCCTTTTTCAATAATTGAAACATGTTTTCCACCTAAAATTTTGTGTACTTTCCAAATATGAACTTTGTTATCTATTTTGAACAATTAAAAAGTGGTGAAAACAACAAATGCTTGTGTAACACCTTTAAGAAACCAAAATTTCATAACTTAATAAATAAAATTCCAAACTTGGTAAACTTCATTTCAAATTGAATCCCTTGTTGTTTCCTTATTGTTTTCATCATCCATGCATCATTCTAATCAACTTTCACATGATGGTTATTTGTATATCATTTAATTCCACATTGATTCATGGACTTTTCCATATGCAATCCAAATTGCATATGGGCCCATTTAAATATGTTTACCATGTCAACTAGCTTATCTTTGATGCATTCCTTAAACTTGTCATGCATCCATATCTTGATCATGCTGGATCTTTTTCATCCGGTGTTTGTTCGAGGTACGTTGCTTCTTCCCGGATAGGACGTTGAGATGATGTGAGCAACGACAAGTTCTGCGGATGTACCTCTACTTGCTGGATTCCAGGCAAGTATACTCACTTCCTGCCAAATGGCTGCCTTTCATCACTTGTTACCGATTCTTTCCGTTGTTTTTATTCTAGCCTTTTGATTCGATGCTTGTGTCTCGATTCTATTATATGTTTACCTTGCAGCCATGATATAGCCTTCCTTCCACTTCCTATTAACTGTTGTTTGTTTACCTTGTTGGCCCTCGTGTTGTAGTTGCATGCTTAGTGTTGTTTGCGCTCAAGTCTTGTTGTCCGTCTTATTACCTGTTTAGTTTGATAGTTGGGTTTCAATTGAATCAACAACATGTCAACGTTTTGGGTAATTTGATGGTAAGGCACCGGCAGGAGGCCCGGTGTGGTTTTGAAGCCTGCTAGTGTCGACCATAATTAGGAAAAGGGTCTTGTCTACTGATCCATGATGAGCGCACTAACAGCATGTGGGAAGCGAGTATGGGCGCCCCCTCAATTTGATTCGATTCGCATCTCGTCCAAATCGCCTCATTTAGTTCGGGTTTTTTCCATTTGCCGCATGCATGATCTTGCGAACCCAGGCCAGGGTGGAACTTTTGTAGTCGGCATTTAGGGAGACACGTTCTTAGAGTGCTGTGAGGGTCCCCTTTTCTTCGTGGGGCTTGATTAGCCGTGCGCTCAATTGCACGGGGTTCTTTGGGCTTGATGCGAATAAGAGTTGGGTTGTGTTGAGTACCTCGCTTGGTGGGTTGATCTCCCGTCTGGCGGGTTATTCTTACGTGTACGGCCAAATTGGTGCACCCCTGCAGGGTAAATCTTCTCGAGAAGCCGTGTTTTCCGCGGTTATGGATGACTTGGTGAAAGTACTGGCTAACAACTACTCAGAACTACTTACACCTAACTAATGATACTTGACTAGTAATAGTCTTATTGACACAATAACTTGATCCATCATTAATCCAACAGTGTGAGTTATCCTTGGGTTGCTTCCTTAGTAGGGGGTAACATTGGATGGGTATTGTTTGGTGAGTAGTTATAGTTGGTTCCGATACGCTATCTTATCCCCCTCTTTTAGCCGGATGTTGTAGTGAGTCTCTATAGTTGGTTAGTGCAGCCCGCTGCCGCTTATTTGCAATAATCCCTTCCTTTCCGTTGAACCCAAAGTATTTGTATCTTGTGATGACTGGTTATGCCGGTATCTTGTGAGTATGGCTTATCCACTTGCCAGGACTTAACCGTACTGACCCACGAATCTCTTTCGTGGCTGCATATTCAATATTGCAGTCAACAGGTTTGAAGTCTGACGACGTTAGCTTGGGAATCCCTCCAGCTTGGCCTGGGCAGGGATTGGACGCTCTCGGTTATCTTCAGGACTCTTAGTCCAATTTGTATCTTGTCCATAGTCGGACACTATGTTGTTTCTTCCGCTGTTATTTGGATCTTTGTATTATATCAGTTGTATCCCTGACTCGTTTGAGTCCTCTTGTATATATCTCATTCTGTTGTTGTTGTGGATTATTCGTGAACCATTGTACTGTTATCACAAGTGGCAACCTGGAATCGGTTATTATGTGGATTTTGGCGGGAATGCTGAAATCTGCATAGTGCCCGATCTCGGGGTGTCACAATTGTCCTTTGCGAGTCCTATTTATGCATCCCGCCAAATTTGGCTTTGTTTATCGAGCTCTTCCAGTGCAAACCGTGCCGCGAAAGCGGTGATGGGGCGCTCTTGGCTTGCGGCGGGTTTTCTATCCAGCGCCGCAAGAACTCTCCCATGCCGACTCTCATTCTTAATTCTCATGTTAAGCATTGGCAACTTTCCTTTTTCTATTGCCGAGACACCTCCCCACACGGCGAAAGGAAATTGCCGGGTTACTCGGAGGGTCTCTTAGATCTCTCCGATACCTTCAATGCTTTTCCCCCCGAGTCGGACAGGGAAACAATCCAGCCCCTCTTATCAAAAATAGTCGTTCTTTCTGCCCAAGGCCTCCTTGGGCTTAACTTGGTTAAGACATGGGTAGATTTCCGCATTTAGCCCAATTCTATCCGCTCAAAGCTGCTGTGCGAATATTCGGGGCACGTTACGGACGCGCTCCGTTACTCCTCGAAGAACTATCCGGCTGGTGACATCAACAAGACCATCAAGAGCTTCCTGACTGAGAAGCTGGAGGTGATCAAGAACATAGCCGGGTTAGCGCCGTTTACCTGGGATAACCGGGCTCCAGCGGTAAAATCCGATACTTATACACATTCTCATACTTTGACTTGATACAACCACGAACTCTCATTTTCATGCTTTTATCTCAGGCCGACAACGTTTTCTGGAGTATTGAGACCCCTCCCAACTCCGGTAACCCGGAGGAAGAAGAGGAAGAACCGGCCGATACTGACGAAGGTATCACCCGGATACCAATCACCGCAACCTCTATCACTTTGCTTTCCCATTTTTCTCTTTTTCCAACTATATGCATGCGCCTTTCAGGGATGGATGACAAGGGTGACAAGGACGACCAGAGGGACTCGGAAGAAACCGAGAGCGACAAAAGCGAAATTGAGCCGGAAGTCGAGGTCGGGACCAAGAGGAAAACCCGCGGGGTCGTCTTCAAGGTTCCATACCGCTCCCTTGCTTCTAAACCATACTCCTTTGCTAATATGTGCGAGCTAAACCGAGAATTATCCGACTGGCCGTACTTGAAGGATCCACCCGCGGCCAAGCGCAGAACGACTCGGAACTTTCCAGGTGAATCCACACTTAACCCGGGTATTCCGTCATCCCCGGCTCGACGTGCTGGTAATTTTCAACCTCTTCCCGAATATCGGGGTTTTCCTTTTCCGAGTCACCCCTTAGCGGCGCAGTTCCATGTCTTACTTTCTCAACGTTTATCAGATTCGTCCGGGTCTAGCAGCGAGTTCCAACTTGGACTTCATGGTGAACCCTGGGTACGGTTCTTCTCCTGACATTCTAATACCCTTCCATAATTTTCTCCAGTTACATGCTAACTTCTTATTTATATCATCCACAGAGCCACGGTCACTATCAGTGACCAAGAAACCATGGAAACCGAAGACCCTGGTAAGGAGAACCCGATTGATAATATGACTGCCGCTGCTAGCGGCGAGGAAGAGAGGCAAGCGCCACCGAAGGACCCGGCTGATCAAGAAGCCGAGTATCCTATAGCCTCGCATGCACGCGAGGAGGAAGAGGCCACAATCTTGGGCATGGGGGGAGGAGAGCCAAACTCCGATATTCATACGACTCGGATGCCTTCCCCTGCTAAGGAGAAAACTCCAACTCCGGGTTACCAAGATCCCGGGTCTTCCAACTCGGACAATCACTCCTTCGACCAAATGATGAGCGCCCTCCTTGCCATGAAGGCCACAGAGAACACTATGATAGAGCGCATGGCCGCTGAACACCGGGTAATACTAATTGATATCTCATGTTATCCATCTAGTCCCCAAGTTCCGAGTCTAACTTGTCTAAGTTACACTCGGTACTCCTTTTGATACTCGGCTGATTATGATATCCAACTCACGTTTATCTTTCCGTCCCTTTATAGGCACAAATGGCCCGGACCGGGGAAATTTTGGCTAAGACAAATCAACTCCTGGAGACTGAGGTAAAGCTGCGAGAGGCGCTTGAGGTTGAGGTGGAATCGCTTAACAAGGATGTCGCGAAGTACAAGAAGAAGTACACCACTGTTCAAGCTGCGCTAAAAAAATTATCGGCCCAAGATTCCGACACTTATCGTGTCATTCTTGGTGAGATATTGTTGCTTGCTGGTTCGTGGCCCGGTTTGTTTCTTGATCCTTGATACCCGGGATGTTGTTGACGTAACCTTTGTTATTTACATTGCAGTTGCTAACCTTGCGCCCTCAGAAGAAGATGATATCCAGAAGGTGAAGAATTTAAAGAATGTGCTCCGGAGGTTCTGTGCCGGCACTAAATGGATCCTGGACACCATACAGTGGCCAACTGATGGATATCCGGGTATGGAAACCTTGATCCATGCATGTTCCACTGTTCCCGCATGGATTGAGCTGTGGAAACGCTCGGCATGCCGGGTTGGGATGACCCGGGGGCTTATGCTAGCTAAAGCTTACTTTCCAAAGCTTGACCCGGCAAAGTTGGTGGCCGGGTTTCCAGAATTCAAGGCTGATGGTTCTAGATTCAGCGTCAAGGATTTCAAGGCTGTGCAGTCCGAGGTGCGTCACTCGGCGACTACACTTGCCGATTCTCTGGATTTAAGCAACTTCGTAACTTCATACGACACCAAAGGTAAACCTGTGAAGGAGGATATTCCTTTACCCTTTGATATCTTGGAAAAGTGGGATGCTGACTCGGCCAGGAAGAGGGAGGAAGCCGCGAAGTGGGAAGCCGAGTTGAAGTCAGCGCCCTCCTCCTCTACGTCGGCTGACCGTCCGCCTGTTCGCTCTCATAATGCCAATCCGAGTGACAATACCAGGAAGGCCTCCGAGGAGCAAATGCAAGACCGAGACCCGGAAGACAAGGGTAAGGCTGTAGACTCAACCCAGGAAGCCGAGTAAACTCTTGACTGATGCCGTCTCGATACCTCATTCGATCAATGATCTTGTAAAATAATTATTCTTTTGATAGCGCGCTTGTGCGCTTTATGAAACTGCTATCTTGGCATGTAATACGTTTTGATACCTTAATAGTTTTCGTGGACCTTCTGGCCTTTGGATGAATTTGATATCTATCTGCTTTTGAGCTTATTTATTCCGGATATTCCGACTTACTTTATGGTTCCTTTTGTGAGACTCGGTTTCCGAGTCTCGTGGGTTTTGACAGGTGGACTTTTCTCTAAGTCCCCAAGTCCCCAAGACTCGGATTTTTGTTTTTTTTAGCTTAATAGCGAGATAGTTTATTTTTTTTCAAGTTCCCCAGTCCCCAAGGCCCGAAATTCTGAGTCTGGGGTGTTGGGTCTTTCAAAGAGAACAAATCGTTTTTGCTAAGCCCAAAACCTAGAGCCGTTTCACATAGGTTTTGAAGTTATGCTTAATAAACTGTGAGTTTCCGGTTATTAACCCTGTACTCTGCATAACTTGTGGTTTAGATGACCCTTTTGACTCTCTTGTACTGTAAGCCGGATTTCGCGTGGATAATCATGTTGCTACATCTATACGAAGACAGGGTCAGGCAAATCCCATTGGGCATCATGACTAATTGTGATCATATGCGAGCAAATCATGCCACTTTAGTGCGAGTCACGTCGAGCTTAAGTAAGAAAAGACAAGAAAGTTTGGCTCCTTTGTCCGGTTATAAGCTTGCAGCCGTACTCGTTTGCGAGTAATCGGACCTTATAACTCATAGGCATCGTGGCTGGGTCTTTGAGTTGTAACTGTGCTATTCAAGCAATCAGCCCCCAAGACCTAAATATATGCAAACTGCAGAAGAAACTAATGTACTAAAAACAGTAAATAATACTTACCCTGAAGAAGGATAAAAAACATAACAGAAATAAAAATTTGATAAAAACACATGAAAAGGAAATAATATATTGTTTAACCATCTCTTTATTGATATGAGAATAGTTAGGTCAGCAAGCCGCCTCATTAAAAACCCTCCAGTCCCCTTAGGTACCCTGGATAGGAAAAGAGTGCGTCTGGAACCTGCTGCCTGTTACATAGTTTAATTATAATTGAGAATCTAACCTAAACTAATATAATCAGTACACATTCTCACCTCATTGGTCTTTTTCATCACGAGAACCGGGTTTGCTAACCAGTCCGGGTGAGATACCTCCATGATAAAGCCGGCTGTAAGCAGCCGTGCAATTTCTTCTCCTATAGCTTTCCTTCTTTCTTCATTCATTTTTCTCAGGCCCTGCTTTACGGGCTTGGACTTTGGATCAACGTGCAGGCTATGCTCTGCCAGCTCCGTAGGGATACAAGGCATGTCGCTAGGCGTCCAAGCGAACACATCCTGATTCGAACGAATGAACTCCACAAGTGCCTTTTCCTGTTCGCTGTCCAAGTTAGATCCTATAGCAAACTGTTTGGAGGGATCACCCTCGGTAAAAGCCACCATCTTGGTATCCTGCGCTGCCTTGAACTTCGCTCTCTCATCTTCAGTATTCGGCCTTTTTAACGATGTTCTGTCCTCCGGGTCTACTTGAGACCGGTAATACTTGAGTTCCTCTTTTCTGCAAGCTTGTTCAGCCATTGCCGCATCTCCTTCATCGCACTCAGCCGCTATATCCCGGCTCACATGTATGGTGATGGTCTGCTTGGGACCCGGGATTTTTAGCTGCAGATACACATAACACGGCCTGGCCATGAACTTAGCATAAGCCGGCCTTCCGAATAGCGTGTGATAAGGACTGCGCAACTTGACCACCTCAAAGGTGAGCCACTCAACCCGGAAATTGTCCTTTGATTCTCCGAAGGCTACCTCCAATGCGATTTTTCCCTCGGGGCACGCTGAGTGACCCGGTACTATCCCGTGAAAAACTGTTGAACTCTTCTGCAGCTGGGACTCCTTGAGACCCATGCGTAGAAAGGTTTCCCAATATAATATGTTGATGCTACTTCCGCCGTCCATTAAGACCTTTTTCAGCTCATAACCATTAACCTGCGGCGCAACCACTAACGCTAAGACTCCGGGGTGTTCTATCCTTTCCGGGTGATCTCTTCTACTCCACGTCACATCCTGCTCCGACCATCTTAGGTACCTCAGAACGGCCGAGGAAACAGAGTTTACCGCCTTTTTCAGTATCTTTTTGTCTTTGTTGGAAATTCCTGTAGTATGCACGTGATATTGTCCCAATTGCTTGGGGTTAGCTTGGAAACCTCCAGCTACCCCTTGGTTGTTACCCGGATTTCTGCCTGCCGGGTTACCGGCTGGGGGTGGGCCGTTGCCCGGGTTTCCACCCGGACCCGGTCCTCCTCCCCGACCTGCACCTCGCATATCCTTGTTTACTTCCTCATTCTTCCATCTCTGTAGGTCCGCACATTGCTCCAATGAGTGGTTAGCCGGCCTACCGTTCCTGCTGTGCTTTGGGCACGCCATTCTGAAGATATCCCAATTGTTACCCGGCCTTGGCGGTCCTTGATAATTTCCTCCGTTATGATTTCCACCATTGAAATTTCCTTCTGCTCTAGGTCTCGAAGACCCGGCTTCTATGCTAGCGACAAACTCGGAGCCCCCCTGAAATGGGCACTTGTTCTGGTTGTTCCCATTATTGCCTCCATTGTTACCCGGCGTTGATCCATTGCCGGTTCTTCCATTATTACTCGTGTTTGCTTTTGATTTCTTGTCATCGACGTCCTCTTCTGTGGTATCCGTTGCAGCGTGTTTGTTGCATGCATCCATTAGCTCTCCCATCGTAACCTCTGAAGCATTCCGACTGGATTTCATGCGAGTTAACTTTTGCACTAAAGGTATGTACTTGCATGTCTTTGCCATAGCTTGTAACGCATCGTTGGGCTGAATATCTGTAGATGAGTGAAGTATCTCCATAACTCGGCGCACCCAGCTGCGCGCCGATTCTCCCTTCTTCTGGACGCACCGCTCTAAGTCATCGATGGTAAACAGCTTTCTGCACGTCCCGTGAAAGTGCTTGATAAACGCAGATTTCAACTCCTCCCATGACTTGATAGACCCTTCCGGTAGATTATTGAACCATAACTTTGCTGCTCCTTCTGACATCATCAAGTACATGAACTTGGCTTGAAGATTTTCAGACGCGTTGCGGATTGACATAGCCATCTCGTAACTGCTCAACCATGTTTCTGGATCCATAGTCGGCTCGTAATTCACTACTTTACCCGGTTCCTTGAATTTATCCGGGTAAGGCTCATCCCTGATGTTATCCGACAGACACTTAGGCCCAGCGAGATTAGTCGGAACAGGCCTCACTCGGGAAACGTGCGATCCTGCAGGGGGTAAGGCTGGACGCGGCACTGCTGCTGGTCCGTGCACCGCAGACCCGGCCGCGGCTCTCCTGTCCCTGGAACTATCCACAATGGCTTGTGTTGCTGATGCTGTTGGTACGACCTGAATGCGGGGAGGAGGCGGCATTTGCTGCTGCTCTGCCCTCCGCCGCGCTGAGCTTGTCTGAATATTGCCGGTGTTGCCTCGTTGCTGGCTGATATATGGTGTCCCATGCATTCCACTTCTGTGATCCGGGTAATTAACTTGCTGCGCCACCGCAGTCCGCAATAGATCTATCGCCCGCCGGGTCTCCTCTGCGTGGGGTGACTCTCTTACGGGGATTTGATTCAAGGCGAGTGTCGCTGCGTATACATTGTCCATGGGGTTGTTGTAATGACCTGCCGACGTGCGAAATCGGTGGTGGTGGTATTGTATTGCCGGCGGTAACTCCGGTCTGTAATGTGGGTAACCCGGCTTGCGCGTTCGCCGTCTGTGCTCCTCCAGTCACGGGCTGATGTACAGTTCCTGGATTCGCAGCTGGAATTGTTTGATCCTGAGGCGTGATGAATAGCGCGGCCGGGTTTATGACTCCACCCATTGCCGGTAATCTAGTCTGGTGCCTTTGTTGCACCCTGGTTGTTTCTTGCCGGAGCCGGTTCTCCAATGCATCCAGCTCACGCTGGCGCGTGGCTACCCCTTGTTTTTCTGCTTTCACTTGCCTTCTTTGTTGCTCCAACGCACGACGGGCTACATCTAGATCCCTAACACGTTCCGCCGCGTTTTCCGGAGTTATGACTATGGCTAGAACGGTGGGATCCAGAATTAGGTTGTTGTTGAACAGGGCCGGGTGTTGCGGGTTTGAAGGACCCGCCCCTGGCGTCCGGTTTGCTAGATATCCGAACGTGTTTGCCTGCAACTCACTATCCGCCGCATGGCTGGTTACTGATGCTGATTCTCCGTCAACCCGAGTCAAAACCGGGTTTCCGTCAACTGGATATTGCTGCTGGGCCAATGCTTGTGTCGCTCCAACAACGGCCGCGGTAACGTTCCCCTGATTGAGATTGGTTGCAGGAGCCGTGTAGACCGCGACCTGGCGTACAATGCTCGGCGCAGATTCGTATTCTTCTTCATCACTGCTATTCTCCTCGTACCGGTCCTCCAGCAGGTGCAAGATAGACTCGGTATCATCTTCTCTCATAACCCGGCCACGCGGGGTCCATGCCGGCTCCTCCGGCTGTTCCCTCTTCGTGGCGGGCTCTTCTGTCGGATATGTCGTCCCGACCGATTCTTCTCCATCAGACTGAACGCAGGTGGCCTCCTCTGACAGAGAATCAAATCCAAAATCGTCAGGGATTGAACCGGACGTATGTACCATGCCAATGAAGACGTTGATCCGGCCGATTGTCACGACAGATCTGGACTCGAGCAGATCCGACTCTGGCCCCCAGCCAAAATCGTCCACCATCTTCTCTCCTTCGGGGTTGATGTAGATTTCACCGACGACGAGGTTCTTCATGTTCTCCCGAGCTTCTCCCGTGATGTAAACACCCTTGGACGTAGGCCCCACGGTGGGCGCCAACTGTCGTGGGATAATCACGGCAGACGTTACCGGGGGTAACTTGTCTTGGGGCAAATCGACTCTGGTGTTTGGGAGAGGGTTTAGCTCAAAGGAAACCATGGTGATATGTGATCTGGTAGCCGGCAATCAAGTCGCCGAGTCTCCGATCTGAATATACTATCTCGATACTCGTGTTACAACGGATGCTCGATATCTCATGATCTCTATCTCGTAAACTTGTGTTTCTTGTGAACTCATTGATCTAACCCTGGGGGCCGATTTATATAATCCCCGGATCCCCTGGCTTGCCATCCAAGGCGTACTCGGAATCCTACCCGAACACTACTTACAAAACCCTAAAACTTCCTAATCGGAACCCGCATTCCGGGTTATGAGGCCTACACTCCTGGGCCTTCTAGAACCCCTTTATTCCTTAGCCGGGTCTTGTGCAGCGTCCTTTGGGCCGAGTTACTCCTTGGCGTTAGCCTACCGGGTTATCATCCATCCATCAACATCCTCGGGAAGGACTGCTTCAGCCCCGTATACCATGAAAAATAGTGTGTATTTTGTGGATCGATTTGGGGTTGTGCGGAGGATCCATAGCACGGAGGGTAGCTCTTCTACCCAATGTCCTGCTGCTCGGTGTAGGCGGTCGAGTAGTCGTTTCTTGATGCCAGCCGAAACCAATTCGTTGGATCGTTCGACCTGGCCGTTGGTTTGTGGATGACCCACCGCAACGAAGCTGAGGGTGATTCCTTTTTCTTCACAGAACTGTTGTGTTTCCTTGGCCGTAAAATTGCTTACGTTGTCGGTGATGATGTTGTGTGGTATGCCAAATCTGCACACAATGGAGTCGAGGAATTTGACGGCGCATTGGGCGCTAGCCGAGGTAACTGGCATTGCTTCTATCCACTTCGTAAATTTGTCGACTACGACCATCAAGTGTGTGTATCCTCTGGGTGTAGACTTGCGTAATGGCCCTACCATGTCTAGCCCCCATTGTGCAAAGGTCCATGCGATTGGTATCATATGTAATTCTGTAGCGGGGCGTGTGGTTTGGGTGCAAATCGCTGGCAAGCGTTGCACCTGTCGACCAAATCCTTTGCATCTCTGGCTGATGTAAGCCAGTAGAATCCTGCTTGAAAAGCTTTGCCCACGATTGCTTTCCAGCTGGCGTGATGTCCACAATCTCCTTGGTGTATGTCTTGCAGCAATTCCTTGCCATCTTCGGGTGCTATGCATCTTTGCAGTATGCCAGAGATGCTCTGTTTGTATAACTCGCCATTTAGTACCCGAAAATATTTTCTGCGTTGGATTATTTGTCGAGCCTCGCGAGTGTCTGCTGGGAGCTGTTTCGCGGACAAGTAGTCGAGGTATTTCTGCATCCAGACTGGATCGACCAGAAAAACTTGTCGTGAAATACCATGGCTGAGCTCCATGATAGCGACTTGCAAGCTGACCTCTGTCTCCAATGCTGCGGGTGCTCCTGCAGTTTTCTTGACCTTGACCGAACGCTTGGTCATCCGTTCGAAATATATTCCTGTCGGTATGGGCGTGTTTGTGGACCCCATGTTTGCCAGCCTGTCTGCCTCTTCGTTGCTGGATCTCGCGATGTGCTTCAGCTCACATCCTTTGAAACTTCCTTCGAGTAGATTGTACATGTCCCGATAGGCAACCATGTTTTCTGCGATAGCGTTGCACTCCTTCATTGTCTGTTGCACGATGAGATTGGAATCGCCATAGATCATCAATCGGGTGGCTCCACATGCGATTGCCATCTTCATCCCATGCAACAGGGCTTCGTATTCTGCGTCGTTGTTGGATGCTGGATCGTCGGGTGGGAAGTCCAATCGCAGGACGTATTGCAACTTGTCTCCTCTGGGTGATATGAGGACGATCCTAGCTCCAGCTCCTTCATTCCTTTTGGACCCTTCGAAGTACATGATCCAGTTACTCGTATATTCTGGCGGTCCGGGTGTTTGTAATTCTGTCCACTTGCTCAGAAATTGTACGAGTACCTGTGACTTCACGGAATTGTGCCGTGCATAGATAATGTCCCAGGCGCCTAGCTCGATGCTCCATTTTGCTATTCTTCCAGATGCCATGGGATTGTTCATGATTGTACCGAGTGATGCATCGTTTACCACTGTTACGGCATGTTCCTGGAAGTAATGCTTGAGCTTTCGAGATGTGAGAACAACTCCATATGCGAGCTTCTGGTAGTGAGGATATCGCTGTTTACACGGCGAGAGCACCTCACTGATGTAGTATATTGGTCTTTGAACTCCATTTGCCTTTCGGTCCTCAGGTCGCTCAACTACAATGGTTGTGCTTATGACTTCATTTGTTGCGGCTAAGTATAGGTAGAGTGGTTCCCTTTCTTGTGGTGTCGCGGGAACACGCCTGCTCTACAAGTCTCGTTTAAAGTCCGCGAATGCCTTCCTTGCCTCAGGTGTCCACTCAAACTTATCTGTCTTTTTCAATAACTTGTAGAAGGATAATGCCTGCTCTCCCAATCGCGCAATGAATCTGCTCATGGAGGCTAGTCGTCCTGCGAGCTGTTGTACTCCGCGCAGATTGGTGGGCTCCTTCATTGTCAAGATTGCTTGTATCTTCTCTGGGTTGGCTTTAATTCCTCTGACGGATACCAGGTACCCGAGAAGTTGTCCTGCTGGGACGCCGAAGACACACTTTGTCGGGTTGAGCTTAATCTTGTATGCGTTTAGGGCGTCGAACGTTTCTCTAATGTCCTCGAGGAGCGTATCCTCCACTCGAGTCTTGATGACGATGTCGTAAACATACACTTGTGCGTTCTCGCCAATGAGCTTGGCGAGGCATTTTTGCATGCAGCGCTGATATGTTGCCCTGCGTTTTTGAGCCCGAAAGGCATTGTCGTGTAGCAGTATACACCGTCAGGTGTGATGAATGTTGTCTTTTCCTCGTCTTCCTGTTTCATCTTGATCGTGTTGTATCCCGAGTAGGCATCTAGGAAGGATAGGCATTGGCAGCCTGCAGTGGAATCCACGATCTGGTCGATCCGGGGGAGGGGAAAGTTATCCTTGGGGCAGTGTTTGTTCAGTGATCTGTAGTCGATGCACACGCGAAGGATGTTGGTGTTCTTTTTTGGGACCAACACTGGATTTGCTAGCCAAGTGGATATTTTTATCTCCCTGATGAATTTTGCTGCGAGCAATCTTTTTACTTCTTCTCCAAGTGCTTTTTGCTTGGGCTCCGAGAACCGTCGGGTGGTCTGCTTGCTCGGCTTTGCGTCTTTGTAGACTTCGAGTGAGTGCTCGGCGAACTCCCTGGGTATTCCGGGCATATATGAGGGTTGCCAGGAGAAAATTTCCCAGTACTCACGGCGGAGTTCGACGAGCGCGCTTTCCTATGCTGGCGAGAGGGTAGTGGAGACCATCGCCGTTTTCGCAGAATCTGTCGGGTGCACTTGATGTTTGCGAGTGTTGCTGTTGGCACTGAATTCCAGCTCTGGTGCGTTCTTCTTCCTGAGTGGCATCACGGAGCGGTCCGTGGTCTTTGCTATCTCCTCCAGTTCTTCTTGCATCCCGAAAGATTTGGCGATCTCATTGAACTCGATGTCGCACTTGTTGGATTTTTGGAAATCTCCGTCGATGGTGATTGTGCCATATTCCCCAGGTAGCTTGAGCTTCAGATATGCATAATGTGATACTGCCATGAATCTTGCGAACGATGTTCGACCAAGGATGGCGTGGTACTGTGAGGGCCAGTCGACTACTTCAAAGTCGAGGAATTCTCTTCTGTAATTGCGTCAATTGCCCAACACCACCTCCAGGTTGATTGTTCCGAGTGGGCGGATCGCCTTTCCTGGAACTATCCCGTGGAAGGATGTTTCTGATTCTGCGAGTCTCTCCAGGTTCCTGTTCATCCGACGGAGCGTGTCCGCGTAGATGATGTTGATGCCGCTGCCCCCGTCCATAATACGTGAGCTAGTTCGTAATTGCCAATTTGTGCTTGGATTAATAGGGCAGCGTGTTCTGGTCGATAGACTCGCGGGGAGTGATCTTCCTTGGAAAAGGTGATTGGCTGATCCTCCATCTTCAGGTACTCGGGTCTTGCTGGTGGGGTTTGCACAGCCATGCATAACTGTCGTGTGTTTGTCTTCTCGTCCCTGCGGGACGGGCAAACCTTTTGTATCATCCCCAACAGTCCAGCCAGGTTCGGGTATGCGTTGCCTCCTGCGTTTGCGACGGGTGGTGCAGGTAGTGCGGCTAGCACCGTGTTCTGATTCCTGGTGGAGGCAGGGGTTGTGGCGGTTGGAATCCCTGGTGTCCTCCTCCTGGAAGTTGCGGGTAGCCTTGGCTAACTGCCGATCTATTCTTTTTCGAGAAGGCCTCGTGGATGTCAAGGAACTTTTGGCAATCCTTGACAAGGTGTGTTGCCTTAGTTTTGCCTGTGCGCTTATATGTAAATAGATGCAGCATGCAGTATCCATGGAGGTCCTCCTCGGGAGTTTTGTCCTCTGTCTTTGGCTTCCATTCGCGATTTCCACGGCGTCCGCTATCGCGATTTCGTGTGAATTCTGCTGCTACCATTTCTTCTCTGTCGTCGTGATCGTAGTATTTCCTTCTTTTCTTTCAACTGTGGCGGTTGTCCTTGGGCGCGGGCGAAGATGCCCTTTCGTTGCGCACTGAGTCCTCTCCATTAGCCCATCTATCGGCTATGATCATCAGCTCTCCAATAGTCTTGGATGCGGCTCGTCCCAGTTCTTCTCTGAAAGCAGTTCGTCGAGCGCCCTTTGCGAAGGCTTCAACCGCTACTTCCTCTGATATGTTGCATGCGGTGTTCCTGAGCGTGGTCCATCGCTGGATGTATTCGCGAGTGGACTCGCAACTCTTTTGCTTGCAGGTTCGCAATTCCTCGATGGTCGCCGGTCTTTTGTATGTGGCCTAGAAATTTTTGCAAAAATCGAAGTGTAGGTCGTCCCATGACCCGTAGAAGGACTTCGGTCTCGCTTCCAGCCAACTGCGTGCCGCTCCTACCAAGTGCAGGTTGAGGTATTGCATAGCCGTGTTCTTGTTCCCACGTTGCCGTTTTACTGTCGTGAGGTAATTGTTCAGCCATGAGAAGGTTCGAGTGAACCATCATATTTTGTTACTTCTGTGCTGAGCTTGAATCTCTTGGGTAGAGGCGCCTCGCAGATGCAGCAAGAGAAACATAGTGCACCGCAGGTCTCGTCATCAGAAGAACCGGATGAGGAGCGTGCGCGGTTCCTTGCTGCTCTCGCCTTGTCCACTCTATTTTGCGCGATATCCGACCGCGCGTTATAACCTGGCTAATCACGGCCGGTTTCCTTCCTTGTTCCTTGCTGCGTTTTCGTGAGCGGCTGCTGTGATGTCGCGAGCCAAGATCTTTACTTCTTGGGCTACCTTCGCTGCTGCTTCGGTTGTCATCTCGTCGTCGGGCTTCTTTTCCTCGACCACGGCGAGGCGATTTTTCTCTCCTGGGCGAAGCACTCCTGCGTTTGCGTGATGCCTCCTTTTTCTTCTCCTTCTGTGCGGCAGCTTTGCTGCGATCATAGGAGCCAAGCCTTTAGGCTGCCATGCCTAATCCTTTCTGAACTTTCTTGTATTGCTCCGCTCGGGGGTCGTTTTCCCCTGGTTAATTTATCTGCATGTAGGTTGCTACGGCTAAGACTGCGGCAACGGGAGTTTGCGGATAGATGTTTCCTTCCTCGTCGACCCGCATGAGGGAAGGTTCGAGTGACCTGTTGATCCCGCCCAGGGACTTGTCATCCATGGTCGCGGTTCTCGATGCGTATCCCTTCCTTGCGGGGAGAGTTCCGACAGAAGGTGTTAGGGACAGCTCGGCTCGGCGTTGGCTTGACTCGTCCGACAATTTTTTCCGATTGGCCAGATCTATCCGAGCCTCCTTGATCGTAGTGGCTACTCTCACTAGATGATACTGGTAGGCGACCATGTCTTCGTGTGGGGCTCCGGCTGCAGGTGGTTTGCTCGTGCGGATGGCCTCCTTTGCTCGGACCCAAGCGTCTCGCGAGACGTTGATATCAGCATGTTCCCTTGCGTTGTGTTCCGTTTCTGCGGGTGGTTGTTCCGATCTTGCCATGCATACCTGAGCCAGATGTGGCTCGTGGGTCCTAGGCGTAGCTCGAAAGGCCTTCTTGATTCGAGAGGGTTCCTCTGCAGAGAGGGTATGGAAGTGGCTCGTGTTGAGGCGGATGGACTCGCCACTTTTCGCCAAGTAGGGTCGTGAATCGACAGCTTCTGGGCTGGAAATTGACTCAGATCCCGATTCCTCAGGGAAGTGAAGGATCCCATCTTTGTTGGTGTAGAACTTGAAGCTTCCGAACATCAAGGTGATGCTCTTCTCCAGATCGCCGAATACCGGGCGTGATTCCGGCGAGTGAGGGGTGACTATGATAGATCCGATCCGAATAGGGTTGGTCGGAGTCGAGGTCGAAGGTTTCCAACGTGAGTTGGTTGATGAAGCCAAAGATGCCGGAGATCCAGCGCCCGCCATTCCCACAGACGGCGCCAATTGTCGAATCTGCATCTCAACAAGTCCCTCGGGTGAACCCATAGGGTTTCGAACAGGAGAACCTGTAGACGCTGGTGACGATCGTCGGCTGGACAGGAGGCATGATTTACCCAGGTTCGGGGCCCTCGTAGAGGTAAAACCCTTACTCCTGCCTGTGCCGATCTGTATTCACGAATAGATCGGTTACAATAGGGGGGGGGTCGCTCAAGTCGAGAGTATGATCTCGAGCTCAAGGCTTGATGGTGCGGTATTGCTTGGTCCTCTCCCGGTGGTTCTCCTAGCCTTATATAGGTGGCCAGGTCTCAAAATGTACCCGGGCAGGACTCGAACTCTAACCCTATGTCGGTTGCAAATTTCCTATCTTAGCCCGCAAGGCACTGCGGGTGGGCTTCAACTGGGCCTTCTAGAATAGTCCAAAGGCATCCCTTCTTGGGCTTCAGTCTTGGGCCTAGGACCGGGTGTCCTTACTCGATAGGTCCAAGGTTCATCCCGTCGTCAACTGGTAACGGCAACCCGCGGAGGGATAAATACCCCCGCGCCAACCAAATCGCTTTCTCCCTTCGCACTTTTCCCTCCTGATCCCCCTCTACCCTCGCCTCCGCCATCGAGCACAGCGCCGCCGCAAACCGCAACGCGCCACCGCTCTACACACAGAGAGACATACAGAGAGAGAACCACACCTCGAGCGCCTCCGTCCTTGTCGTTGCCTTTGACTCCGACGAGCGCCCGTGCATCCACCATCAAGTGCGCCGTCATGGACCTCGAGCACGCCGCCGCGGACGAGCATGAGGAGGAGATGGCGCCCGCCCGAGCTGGCTGGGAGGGCTCGGACGTCACCGCCGCTGACTGCCAGTGGCTGGTGAACACCCGCCGAGTCCCCCCCGGCGTAATCTGTCGCCCTCCAGGCGACGAGCTCGTCCTAGCACCAGAAGAGGGTGAGTATGTCGTCTTCTTGTCGCACTTCAAACGCATCCTAGGCCTTCCGATTTCCAAGTTCTTTTCTGATTTCCTCCGCCACTTTGGCCTCCAACCACACCACCTTCCTTCGAATTCCATCTTTATGCTCTCCACCCACGCCACTGTCTGTAAGGCCTTCCTGGGCGTCTACCCAACGGTTCAGACTTGGGAAAAATACTTCTATCTCCGCCAACAGAGCGTCCCAAATCTCAGCAACCCTCTAGTTCGACGCGCGATGACCCAGACGGGTAGCGCAATGATGCTCCAGCATAGCACCGGGGACCACCGGCGGGTTCTCGGATTGGAGACCGTGCGCGAGTGGCAGCGCGGTTTCCTGTATGTGAAGAATGTTTCTCCTGAAGCAGGGAAGCACGCTGAAGAACGGATTGGGATCCCCAAGTTCCAGAACATGCTGCCCACCGGGCAGAACTGGGGGTATCATCCCAAGAACGCGGTGCCTGATGCCATCCAGGTAGAGAAGCGCTTGACGGAACTGGTCGAGCAAGGACTCGTGCAGGACGACCCGATCGCCTTCTGGATATCACGCTGAGTGATCCCGCTTCAGGACCGAGCGCACAAGATGTGCTATATGGGAGGCGCTCGGGATTGCACCCGGACCACCACCTTTGAGCTCACCAAGGTCGAGGTGGCCATCTGGGCCAAGTCCGTCATGTGGACCACCCTCACCGAGAACTGGGCATATGGCTTTGTGCTGTATAGCCGCACCAAACGAGTCCCCCAGGTGAGTCTTCCTCTCGTCCTTGATACCGAGTAGAATCCCTCTCGCTCTTGTTTGCTTCATGCTTGTGCTTTATGCCGAATAGGTTGCCTCTTAGGCTTTATATGCTTTGTGTTTGCATGCCATATAGAGTAGAACCTCCTAGCTAACACTTAGCTTTGTATGCTTTTTGTTTGCATGCTGTGCCGAATAAAATCCTCCCGTACCTTCCTTTCCATAGAAGTTTTAGCTTCTTGTGCTTAGTGTTTGCATGCTAACCGAGTAGAAAGACTATCTATCTGCCTCCTCTGGTCCTTAACTTCTTATGCTTTTTGTTTGCACGCCAGACCGAGTAGGGTTCCTACTCCACAGGAGACCTACTTATTTATGCCTTATGCTTGTGTCCTCAGAAAATTAATCCCCTCTTCGAGGCCAACTGGGAAGAGGACCGGAAAGAGGACGACGCGACCAAGATACCCTCTGCATCCCTGATGCATGAAAAATGCATAAATGAACTTTTCACGTTATTACTTGTTTTTCCTACATATTAGCAACTTATATTCATGTTTTATAATGATTTGGGGGATTTTCTGAACAATCCCCCTTCTTTTGGTTCTAACCCTGTTTTTCCAGAAAACGTACTTTTTAGTGTTTCAGACTTTCCAGGAGCTTCGGGACTCCAAAAAGGGCAAGGCCAAAGAGCACGGTTCAGAATTTTCGAGACGAAGAACATGGGACAAAGTAGAGGGCCAAAAGGCCAACCAAGTGGCAAAGAGGACCCTCCACGCGGCCAGATTCCTTGGCCGCGTGAGAGGCCCCCTTTTTGCCCCCGTGGCTCCGATGCCGTCGATCTTTCTTCTCCCGAGTGCCCCGTGACCTAAAAACGACTATATAAAGGTCCCCCTGGCCTTTTCGAGGAGGAGGCGGTGTCGAGAGACGAAACCACGAAACAGAGAGACAGAAGGCTGCCGCCGGAGAAGATCGATGGGGGGAAACGCCGCCGGGATCACCCCCGGAGGGCTCCACCCCCCTCCGGCGTGTTCATCATCAACATCTACAGCAAGATCACCTCCATCTCTCCACTGTAATCTCTTGGCAAACACGATGTATGATGCAATACTATATTCCCTTGATGTATTGTGTCTCCCCGTCTATGTTTGAGTAGTGAATTGTTCTTGGCAATGGTGAAATAGTTCGTTGATTGGTTGCATACAAGTTTGTTATCTTCTATGATTGTCTTTATGTACAATATATGAGTGTACGCATATGTTGGGCAATGCATGTAAGGTGATCACCGGTAGCATAATGGAGTGGTGGTGACTTGGGAGTGACAGTAACCTGAGACCGAGCCACAAAATTAAGTTATTGGGGGATATATATAGGGGACCTTAGAACGTAAGGCTATGGTGGGACTTTATGTCTTAATCAATCTTGTGCAGTCATTTACTTGGCCACATGATCCATCATAAGGGGTTGTAGATCATTTACTTGACTATACCTATTCATGGCTCCTTCCTAGAAGAAACAACTAAGACTAAAACATGTGCTTCACTAATTGTGACAACCACGCGAACGAAACACCTATTGCTAGAACACTTGCTCCCTTGAGATACTTGAGATATTTGCTGCTTGCTACTTGTGAAACTTGCTTAGAAACTTGCTTTAGAAACTTTCTTTAGGATTACTTGAATTTTAAACTTGCTTCACTAGTTACTAGACAAACCACACTCCACGTCACTTGCTTTTAATTAGTTAGTTCCTTTTAGTCAAACTTATTGCTTTGCATAAACAGCCATATAAGAGGGTTATAGGGCTTTAGAGAATAGATAGCTTACCTTCAGCTCCTCGTGGGTTTGACACTCAAATACTTATCGAAAGGTACTACAATTGATCTCGTGCACTTGGGAGTCATCAAGCACTTTTCTGGCGCCGTTGCCGGGGAGCGTTGTGCTAAGATTTTATTCTTGTTTGCATTGCATACTAACATATAGACCTAAAACACAAAAAAAAAATATAAAATGGAAAACAACCAAACAATTTTAGAACTGTATAATATCTACCTTGAATTAGGACATGAAGTGTTTGAGGAGAAATTGAAAAATTATTTGCACACCAATCATATTTGTGGTAGTACTAATTCTTTGAACACCTTTATTGCTAAGGAAAACCTTGAGCTTGGGGAAGTTTGTCTTGATGAATATGATATTTTTAGTCCCCCTACTATTGAGGATAAAAATGATATACTTGCTGATTCTATGGAAAGTTTTAAGCTTGGGGAAGTTGGTTTTGATGAGCATGATATTTCTAGTTCCCCAAGCTTGGAGGAGAAAATTCACTTTGATGATACTATGCCTCCTATATATGATGATTGCAATGAAAATTATGAATGTTTAACTCCCACTATCACTAATGAGGATTTTAATTATGTGGAGAGTAGTGATTCTTTTATGCATGTGGCTCATGATAAGAATGTTTTATGTGATATTCATATTGTTGAATCTATTCATGATGCTACTGAAAATTATTATGAGAGAGGGAAACATGGTTACACATATTTCAACAATATTAAGTTTCCCCTCTTTATGCTGAAAGTATTGAAGTTGCACTTGATCTACCTTTCTATGCTTGCTATTATGTGCTTCTTTTATTTGTTTCATTACAAAATGCCAATGCATAGGAAATGGCTTAGACTTAAAAATAAATTGTTTAATATTTTTTTGGTGTGTTCCTTGTGCTTTAATTTCCTATTCGGTTTGAGCACACATTTATGTATTTACAACATGTAAAATGCCTTTACCTACTGTTATGTATCATTTAATTTAAGATTTTCATTTTATAAAAAATTTGGGAAAGTAAATGAGAAGGATGAGTAATGGATAAGTTGGGGTCGACCTTGAACATGTGTTGTTCATGCCAATCAAACCATTGCAAAGTCTCTATCATTAAAACTTTTTCCAAAGCTAAAAACAATACAAATATTAGTTCACTACTGTAACATCATATTTCTGTCTTATTTCTCATCTTAAATGGCAAGAATAATCTTATATGAGAGATAGGATTAAACAATAGTAATTAGCTGTCAAGAAAACAGATTCCTAAACTTCACTGCGAAAAATGTTTAAAATCACATAAGTGGAATTTTGACCTGGTAATTTACGAAAGCAATATTTAGTTATCACTACATATTTCATTAGTTTTAAGTTTTCTGATTTGAGCAACTTAAGTGCCTCTAAAAATTCACTCTTTACGGGCTGTTCAGTTTTTGGCAGATTATGTCTTTATTTTGCATTGCTCTCATTACTTGTGTTTTGTGTGGTTCTTTTGATCAAGGAGCAATGCAAAACTGTAGTAACAGTAGTTAATATTTATAATCAACTCATGATGTGTCTTTTCTGTACCTATGTGGATTTTATTTATGGAGGCACTAACCCCTCTAATCAAGTTTTATGTTGAGATTTGTGTAAGAAGAATTTTTCAGGAGGAAGAGTTGAGTGAGATGAACAAAGATCAAGAGGGACAACCAATCAAGCTTGGGGATGTACCCCTGGGATCACCCTACATGTATCAAATAAGTACAAGAATCCAAGCTTGGGGATGCTGAGCCACCTCACTCCAACCATCATGATGTTAAGTAAGTAAAGCCTAGCTATATGGCTATAATGAAAGCGCTTTACGGGAGGCAACCCGGTTGTTTTTGTTTGGATTTTCCTAGTGTCCTATTGCTGTATCAAGATATTAGTTTTTTTTGTTTTAATTCTGGAGTTTTCAATAAAGAGTCAAGTCAAACCCATTTGGACTTATAAGTTGCTATCTTAGTGCTTGGAATTTCTGTTTAAGAACGAGTCTGCTCACCGTATGATTTTACGTGTTTTATTGGTATGTCGGATTGAGCTAATCTTTTAGTATGTTCTGCAACTTTTTGTCCTCTGTAAGCAAAAAAATTGGCATAATGTTTTGACGAGACTAGCTTAGATAAAAACGTTCGTTTTGCTGCTGTTGCTTTTCTGGACAGATTCTGCCTTGTTTTGTTTCATGCACTCTTTGGGCTTGGGAATCGAATTTCCATGATTCTTTCAAGCAAGAGAGTGAACATACAACATAATGAACCTTATTGTCTATCTACTGGAGCATTTGATTTGGAATTTTGCACAGCAAGCATGTGATTTGTTTGTCCTTGCTAATCTCACCCCACTGAAAAAGAATGGGAGAAACATGTTTTGTGAAGTTTTTTCACAGGGAATAGAGGAGCTGCGCCTCAAGACATCCAAGAATGGTGAAATCCATAAGCTTGGGGATGTGATGAACACCCCACTGGAGCTACACTCTTTTGGTTAGCACACATCTACTTTCTGTTTTTCTAAGCAAAGTATTTATCGTAGAGACTTGAAGCGTCTAGTTTTTGTTTTGATTTTTTTTTGATAAGACCACACCCATCATTTTATATGAGATTGAGCTACTGGAGTTTGGGGTTGGAATGTATTGGATGCTAGTATTATGACTTGGAATAGGGATTTGATGGTTGATTTGAAGAGCTACATATGTTTGCATGATTTATAGGCTTTTTATGTGTAGAAATTTGCAATAATGTTGTCTTGAGCTATCTCTTATTCATGTCCTTGATGTTAATTGCTGGTTTATTTAGTTTGTCATGAAATGAGTAGTTCTATGGACATATGCATGCATAGTAGCTGGTCAACTATCTCCCTCTTGCTAGCCCAAAAATTTAAAAATTCCAACAAGTAAAAACTTGTTTCCAACACTCCTTAGCCAAGTATTTCCAGTGAGTTCACCATATCTTTCCATTAGCTTCATTGCTATTCCGAGTATGTTCACCAGGTTATTGTGTTATTTATGTTCTAAATTAAGATATTCACTTTATTAATTGTCATGGGTTGAACTTGGGATAGGACTCTCACAAACTTTTGAAGGCACACTTTACTTTTTATGCATCTAATAAACATGACCCAATAATGGGAGCCACAAGTTTTGAGTTTGACAAGTGTGTGGTTGGGAGCTAGCTATAAACATGCATCACCGGAAAGCTTTCAACATTGCACAAATTTTTTACATTTGGTTGATATCATGCACTTTTGTTTTTGGACTCCTGACATGCCGAAATGAAATAGAGGAATAGTAAGTTTTGATGAGTAAGTATCTATATGACTAGAGAAACGCATTGGGCCGCTAACCCAAGCCATGCTTTATCATGGTGGAAATTTACTTACAGCTTGAGTGACTCTGCAAGACATCCTATAATAAAATAAGAAGCTATGCATAATAGTGAATGAAAATAAAAAGGATGATGAGTCTACTCCGTTTGTTCATCTTGTCATTGTAACATGGGCTTGTTTCCATGTCATGGGGAAAGAGGTACCTCTTTGCGGTTCTCTATGATGTCATTAATACTTATTATGATTGTACAAAGCTTATTAGGAATCTTAAGTTGAGTAATCATGGAGTAGGTTTTCACACTCACGGGGCATGAGGCTTTCAACCACCTTGTCATTCACATTACTTCAACATTCACCATTTAAGATGCTAGTGATAAAGGGGCAATGAGAGTCCTAGATCAATGGATACCACATTTCAATTAGTAATTTTAGTTGAATAATTTAGAGGCTAAATAAGACTTGATCATGTTTTACCTCTACTGAATTTTCTCCAAAGTGTCCACCATATTTTCTATTTTCCATTATGCTATTCTTTGACCAATATAGGATTTTATTTTTTATTTTGTGTACGCATTTGGTCCATAGTGCTTTTATTTCATTATACACTTTGTGAACTTTCATGAAGCATCTGTGCTTGCATATTTGATATTTCTTATAACATGAATTGTATGTTGCTACTCATCTACATTATGAATCATTTGATTATATGTAGCATGAATAATCTTCTTTGATATTCCATGATTGTTTTAAAATGCAAAGTCCATGTTAGTTTTATCACCTTCATACTCGAGGACGAGTATGGGTTAAGCTTGGGGATGTTGATGCATGTAAAATGCATACATGAACTTTGCATGTTATTACTTGTTTTTCCTACATATTAGAAACTTATATTCATGTTTTATAATGATTTGGGGGATTTTCTCAACAATCCCCCTTCTTTTGGTTCTAACCCTGTTTTTCGAGAAAACGTACTTTTTAGTGTTTCAGACTTTCCGGGAACTTCGGGACTCCAAAAAGGGAAAGGCCAAAGAGCACGGTTCAGAATTTTCGAGACGAAGACCATGGGCCAAAGTACAGGGCCAAAAGGCCAACCAGGTGGCAAAGAGGACCCTCCACGCGGCCAGATTCCTTGGCCGCATGAGAGGCCCCCTTTTTGCCCCCGTGGCTCCGATGCCGTCGATCTTTCTTCTCCCGAGTGTCTCGTGACCTAAAAACGACTATATAAAGGGTCCCTTGGCCTTTTCGAGGAGGAGGCGGCGCCAAGAGACGAAACCACAAAATAGAGAGACAGAAGGCTGCCGCCGGAGAAGATCGGAGGGGGGAAACTCCGCCGGGATCACACCCGGAGGACTCCACACCCCTCTGGCGTGTTCATCATCAACATCTACAACAAGATCACCTCCATCTCTCCACTGTAATCTCTTGGCAAACACGATGTATGATGCAATACTATATTCCCTTGATGTATTGTGTCTCCCCGTCCGTGTTTGAGTAGTGAATTGTTCTTGGCAATGGTGAAATAGTTCGTTGATTGGTTGCATACAAGTTTGTTATCTTCTATGATTGTCTTTATGTACAATATATGAGTGCACGCATATGTTGGGGAATGCATGTAAGGTGATCACCGGTAGCATAATGGAGTGGTTGTGACGTGGGAGTGACTGTAACCTGAGACCGAGCCACAAAGTTAAGTTATTGGGGGATATATATAGGGGACCTTAGAACGTAAGGCTATGGTGGGACTTTATGTCTTAATCAATCTTGTGCAGTCATTTATTTGGCCACATGATCCATCATAAGGGGTTGTAGATCATTTACTTGACTATACCTATTCATGGCTCCTTCCTAGAAGTAACAACTAAGACTAAAACATGTGCTTCACTAATTGTGACAACCACACGAACGAAACACCTATTGCTAGAACACTTGCTCCCTTGAGGTACTTGAGATATTTGCTGCTTGCTACTTGTGAAACTTGCTTAGAAACTTGCTTTAGGATTACTTGCATTTTAAACTTGCTTCACTAGTTACTAGACAAACCACACTCCACGTCACTTGCTTTTAGTTAGTTAGTTCCTTTTAGTCAAACTTATTGCTTTGCATAAACAGCCATATAAGAGGGTTATATGGCTTTAGAGAATAGATAGCTTACCTTCAGCTCCTCGTGGGTTCGACACTCAAATACTTATCGAAAGGTACTACAATTGATCTCCTACACTTGGGAGTCATCAATCCCCCGTGCCGGCCAGGAAGGTAAATTCTGGCGTTGACGCCTCTATTTGGGAATTGTCCGAGGATGACGAAGGTGACTGGTTTCACCTCTCCGCTTGTCTGCAGTCTGATTTGCTTCCCTTCTTTTGCTTACTCTGAAATTTTTCTTCTTCTCTGTAGAGGAACCTGTACTAGAGGAAGGAGAGGAGCAAGTGGACGCAGTTCCTGTGTTCATGGCTGCTCCCACTACTTGGAAGAGGGCGGGTAGTGGTGCACAAGCACCTCCTCCCAAGAAGCTGCCGAAGAAGGCGGGAAACAAACCGCCAACAAGCAAACCCACTCGCAAGAGACCCTCCCCCACCTCAGACGGGTAAGTACCTCCGAGTACATTCAGGTTCTCTGCTGTATCTCCTCCTTGTTCCCTTCTCTGCTTTCCTTCTGACCTTGATTTTTCCTTTGCCCGTTCCTTTTCAGCGATGCACTTGATGCGGATGCCACTGCTGCACCACCTCCTAAGAAGAGGCAAGCCCCGCCCCGAGAACTTCTTGTAGAGCTCTCGGATGATGATGAAGACCAGGAACCGAGGGTAGGACGCGTGCGTCCTCCCCAGTTAAAAAGAGCAAGATCTCGGCGCCGATAACACTTGCGCCGGGAACGAGACTGAACACGCCTCTGAGCAGTCGCAGCCTGATGCGCAGCTGGCTGCACAGGATGCCGCCAACACCGAGAGGCCGCCAACTCCCCCAGCTGCATCAGCCGGGGAGACCATTGAGCGCGCTGCTGAGCAACAGCAAGAGGACGCCGCTCTGGAGCAGCCAGATCCTGCTGCTGAACGGCAGCCTGAAGACAATGCTGCAGAGCAGCCCGATCCCGCTGCCGAGCAGCGGGTGGAACATGATGCTACAGAGAAAATAGACCCCGCTGCCGAGCAGCGGGTGGATTATTCTGTGGTGGATCCACCCCGCCAAGACCAAGTGCAGCCGGACACTGCACCGACTAGCCGCCCATCGGCGCCGCCAACTCAGCAGGCGACTCCACCTCCCAAACAAGTTCCACAACCTTGTCAACAAGGATCTCCGCCAGCCCGCCAACTACCTCCACCTTCTCAGCCAATTCTCCAAGCACCTCCGCCTTCCCGGCCAACCCCCACGCCAAGAACCAAGAAACCTGTCAAGGCGGCTGCTGAACCAACCCGACAGCAACCAAAGCGTGGCGCTGCACAGGCTGGGCAGCCGTTGCTGCCCTTCGAGCCGCAAGGCAGACAAGCCGCGCAGCTGACCAAGAACACCAAGTTGACGCTTGGCCAGAAGAAGAAGCTGCCCAACCCAAACATTAGCTTGGTTCCAGTCAGTGCTACCTTTGGCACTGCAGAGGAGCAAGATGCTGGCGCGAGCGCCAACGAGAAGGAGGCTGAGCCCGACTTTCCAGCGTACTGGAAACAGCTGCAAGAGCGCCACAAGATCCAAATGTCGTAGCAAGAAGAGCGGATAATGACTCTGAAAGAGCGAAGGGCCGTGACCCGCTCTAAGTCAAAGGGGAAGAAAGATTCCAACCTTATCAAGGAAATTTCCTCTCGCCAAGAAGATGACGAGGCGCTTCCCGAAGAGGGTGTTGCAGCTATCCTGGACAGGGTAGGCCACATTGAGAAGGTCTGGGACAACAAGGTATTCGGCAATATCGCCTGGGATGGTACCGAGTTGGGCAAACTCGACCACTATCGGACAGATTGGAACGAGACCGACATCGGTCCTGTTGGCATGGCAGTAGCCAGTCCGTGCAGCACATTGGCCAGCAAGATGTTCGTCTTGCGCAAGAACATCGAACATATTGAGAAAAGCTATGTGGTAAGTGTTTTCTCTCTTTCTGAATTTTCCGAGTTGCCAGTTCCTTTTTCCTCCTTTTCTTCTCTTAGCCATTCCCCCAGTCCTTGAGATTCGGGCCGAGTAGGTGAAAACTCAATCGAGTTGATATCTATTCGGGCCAAATCTTCGAAAACTTATACTCTTTCGTTCTTCCCTGCAGGATAGCGTCCAGGAAAGGACAATGGTGTTCCGCCAGCTTCTCTGGAATCACCGCCAAACCAGAGACAGGAACCGAGCTCTGGAGGAAGACAAGAGCGACAGGGATTCTTTCGAGAAGAACGCCCTGGACAACACCCTCAAGATTTCTGAAATTGAAAGTAAGATTTTAGCATCTCGGTTTGTGCGTTTTGTACTTACGCCAGTTTTTTTCTTTTTGCTCAACTGATGTCTTCTCTGTAGGCGAGCTCAAGGCCCTGGTGGAGAGACACCAGGATTGTGAAGTTTTCTCTGCCTCAGCGCAGAGTAAAATCTCTTCTCTGGAAGGTGAGCTTCCCTCTTTCTTCTTTATACTTGCTTTCTTTCACTTGGATACCTTGATAATAGCGATGTTCTTCCCGCAGAAGAATATAAGAATTTCCGGGAACATCACTTGCAATGCCTCACACCTGCGGAGGCACATCAGCAAGTGCAGGCCCGAGAGGTCGAGCTGGAGAAGGAGCGTGCAACTGAGAGGGTGGAGTTTGAGAAACTCCAGGTTGATCTTGCAAACGCTCTCCAGACTGCAATCAACTCTGTCCGTGAGAAGCGGGATTTCGAGAAGGCAGCTGCTGCCGAGAAACGGAAATTTGAGCTGGAAATCAAAGCCCCGAAGGAAAGGAATCAAGCTCTCGAGGCCACAGTCAGCGAGTCGCGCCGCGTCCATGATAAGCAAATCTGAGAATCAGATGACTGGAGGACTAAGCTGGGGGGCCTTGTGCTAGAAATGGAATGTGAGTTGCCGCTACTCTCCACTCTGTTTAGTTTTCTCCTTTTCTGCCTTCTTCTCCTCAGTCTATTTTCTTCTCGGTCACTCTTTCTGATCCAACTCTGCACCTCCTGATTGAGATATCTTCCCGGAACTGATCTGGACAAGGCAAGAAAAGCCAGGAACACAGCTGGGTTGAGCGTTGACGATACTTCCAGCATCGATGATCATCTCATCAACCTCAAGACCCAAGTATGCTCCCTCAAAGGCTTGGGAACCTCCATGGTGTCCACTGCAATCAAGCTGCACAAACTGTTCTGGCCCGAGAAAGAGGTTCCAGAGACCTTCCATGACATCGCAGCCAACGTGGACCACGTCAAGGTGGAGTTGAAGAAATGGCGTGCTTCCGCAGCTCGGGCAGGAGCTGATGAGATCCTTCACTTCATCTTGTCTTGGTACAAACATTCAGATCTCAACAGGATTGGCACTCGCAAAAATGGTTCCAAGTGGACTGCACGTCCCGAGTGCGTCTCCCGTGTGACGCCCCGAGATCGGGCACTATGCAAATTTCAGCATTTCCGCCAAAATCCACATAATAACCGATTCCAGGTTGCCACTTGTGATAACCTTACAATAGTTCATGAATATTCCACAACCACAACATAAAAGATATATACAAGATGACTCAAACGAGTCAAGAATACAACTGATACAATACAAAGATCCAAATAACAGCGGAAGAAACAACATAGTGTCCGACTACGGACAAGATACAAATTGGACTAAGAGTCTTGAAGATAACCGATGGCGTCCAATCCCTGCCCAGGCCAAGCCGGAGGGATTCCCAAGCTAACGTCGTCAGACTTCAAACCTGTTGACTGCAATGTGGAATATGTAGCCACGAAATGGATTCGTGGGTCAGTACGGTTAAGTACTGGCAAGTGGATAAACCATACTCACAAGATACCAGCGTAACCAATCATCACCAGATACAAATACTTTAGGTACAACGGAAAAGGAAGGGATTATTGCAAAGAAGCGGCAGCGGGCTGCAATAACTAACTACAGAGACTCGATACAACATCCGGCTAAAAGAGGGGGATAAAATAGCGTATCGTAACCAACTACAACTAACATCAAACAAACCCATCCTGGATCTCGCCCCTTATCCAAAGAAGCAATCCGAGGATAACTCACACATTTGGATTAATGATGGTTCAAGTTATTGTGTCAATAAGACTATTACTAGTCAAGTTATCATTAGTTGGGTGTAAGTTGTTCTGAGTACTTGTTAGCCAGTACTTTCACCAAGTCAACCATAACCGCGGAAAACACGGCTTCTCGAGAAGATTTACCCTGCAGGGGTGCACCAATTTGGCCGTACACGTAAGAATATCCCGCCAGACGGGGATCAAACCCACCAAGCGAGGTACTCAACACAACCCAACTCTTCTTCGCATCAACCCAAAGAACCCCGTGCAGTTGAGCGCACGGCTAATCAAGCCCCACGAAGAAAAGGGGACCCTCATAGCACTCTAAGAACGTGTCTCCCTAAATGCCGACTACAAAAGTTCCACCCTGGCGCCAAGGGTTCGCACCTGCATATGCATGCGGCAAATGGAAAACCCGAACTAAATGAGGCAATTTGGACGAGATGCGAATCGAATCAAGTTGAGGGGGGCGCCCATACTCGCTTCCCACATGTGGTTAGTGCGCTCATCATGGATCAGTAGACAAGACCCTTTTCCTAATTAAGGTTGACACTAGCAGGCCTCAAAACCACGCCGGGCCTCCTGCCGGTGCCTTATCATCAAATTATTATTACCCAAAACATTAACATGTTGTTGGTTAAATTGAAACCCAACTATCAAACTAAACAGGTGATAAGACGGACAACAAGACTTGAGCGCAAACAACACTAAGCATGCAACTACGACACGAGGGCCAACGGGGTAAACAAACAACAGTTAATAGGAGTTGGAAGTAAGTCTATATCATGGCTGCAAGGTATACATATGATAGGATCGAGACACAAGCATCGAATCATAAGGCTAGCATAAGAACAACGGAAAGAATCGGTAACAAGTGATGAAAGGCAGCCATAGGTAGCAAGTGAGTATACTTGCCTGGAATCCCGCAAGTAGAGGTACATCCGAAGAACTTGTCGTTGCTCACATCATCTCAACGTCCTATCTGCGAAGAAGCAACGAACTAGAACAAACACCGGATGCAACAATTACTACTACGGCAAAAGATCCAGCATGATCAAGATATGGATGCATGACAAGTTTAAGGATGCATCAAAGATAAACATAGTTGACATGGTAACCATATTTAAATGGGACCATATGCAATTTGGGTTGAATGTGGAAAAGCCCATGAATTAATGTTGAATTAAATGATCTACAAATAACCCTCATGTGAAAGTTGATTAGAATGATGCATGGATGATGAAAACAATAAGAAAACAACAATAGGTTCAATTTGAAAAGGGGTTTACCAAGTTTGGAATTTTATTTATTAAGTTATGAAATTTGGCTTCTTAAAGGTGTTACACAAGTATGTGTTGTTTTCACCAATTTTAATTGTTCAAAACAGATAACAAAATTTATATTTGTAAAGAACACAAAATTTTATATGGAATACATATTTCATTTGTTGAATTTGGATTTTAGATGAGCAAGTTATTAATTTGACAATTTTAAATGCATTAATTAAGAAACAGTTGTTTTCAGCAATTTAATTTATTCAAAACAGAAAACAAAGTTTATATTTGGAAAGCTTATTCAATTTTGCATGGAAAACATATTTTACATGTTGGAATTGGATTTGAATTGCCCAAGTTATGAATTTTGCAATTTAAAAGGTTTAATTAAGCATTGAATTATTGAACCATTTTTAATTAGGGAAAACAGTAAACAAATTGCATTGAAAAGGTTGAAAACATGTAGCAAATGTTTCACTGAACATTTTGAGCTATTAAACATAATTTTTGTGTTATTATTGAATTTATTATGCAATTTTGCATAATCATTCTTATTCTGCCCTTTTTAGTAAACAGAGGGAAAATGTTCAAAATTAAGTCAATTGTGGCCAAATAAAATACCAATGTGTAGAGTTTGTTAAGAAAAATTTTTAGAGCCCAAGTTTGTTTAAATTGGATGAACAGAACTAAAGTTATGAAATTCCAAAGTTTCAACTTTTAATAGCCATTTAGGTATTTAATTATTTAGTGCAAAAATTATTACAGAAACATATTGCAAACTTGACATGAACAGGAATAGCATGAAATTCTAAATCCACAGAAACTTGAATCACTGGATTTGGAGCAATATTCATTTTTATATTGATTTTACAATTAAGTGTTCAGATCTGTTATTCTGGAATTCGGGCAAAAAAGAAAAAGGGCAGAAAAAAGGTGTGGCTTTGCGCGTTGGGGGGGGATCGAACTCGGGTCTCGGGTGCGCGCTGGGAGGGCCGAAGCCATTTGGCTGCTATGCGCTCGTGTGATGGATAGCAGATCCGTTTGCATATGATTGAACATGTCGACCTTAACTGAATTTTCGAACACACGAATTCAGAGCGTGCGACGGGGACAGAACGAACTGACGAGGACCTGCAGCCAGCGATGCTTGATGGCATCGATCCCAGAGCAAAAGGAGGGAGGGGAACGAGTCCCAGAGGGGTGCTCACCGCGAGGGAAGGCTGGTGGCGAGCGGGGGTGGGCGGAGGCGGCCGAATTGTCGAAGAAGTCACGAAGACGGCGAGGACATACATGACACATGAGGAGAAGACGTCGATGCCGGCGACGGCCTGGACAGCTTCACCGCCTGATCTTCGGTGCCGAGGACGACGACGGCGAGGCGGTTCCGTTCCCTCCATCGGAGGCTCCTCGCGACCCCCACATCGCCGGCCACGCGTGCTCTCTACTCCGTCCATGGAGGTGTGGCGGTGGGAACAGAAAATAGAGGACTAAGAGGAGAGGAGGAAGGGGGCGGCGGCTAGAGAGGAAGAAGAGGGGAAGGTTAGGGTTTGGGGCTCTCCATAGGGGTAGATAAGGGAGAGGGGGACCATGGAGGGGAAAGGGACAGGTGGGGGGAGGGGAACACGTTCTCCTTCTCGTCTGTACGGACGGAGGAGGGAGAAAGGGGGTGTGGGCTGCGGTTTGGGCTTTCTCTGTGGGTTGTAGGTGGGCCTTTGTGGCCTGCCTCCCCACAGCTGTTCTTTTTTTTATTATTCTTTTTTTTTGTAGAAGAGAAAGAATAAGAGGAGAAAAACCAAGGGATTTTAGGGCTTTTATTTTCTGCATAATTTTATTGGTTTACACAGGATAAAATCCCAAGTGCACAAATTTGGTTTTTTTCAAAATTTCAAATTATTACACATTGTTTGAATTTAAATTGTATTTTCCTCAAATTCACATTAAATGGTTTATTTAGAAATTGACCAAGTTGTTTATTTGAAAATTCAAGTTTATGGAAGGCAATTGGTTTGTTAATGTTTGTGAATTATTTTGAACACATTGGAACAGAGTTGAGTTTGAAATGGATTTGAATTTTTAAGTTAGTTGGAAAATAAGAAACAATGCATATGATGCAATGCATGATGAAAGAAAAACCAACCAACCTAAATGGGGACTAAATTCCCCGGGCGTTACAGAAGACACCACTAACTAGGGATTGCGCCCTCGCAATCCACCTGCTAACCCGGGAGGGAAAATAAGTTCGACTATCGATTCTTCATGCTTCCAGCTGATCTCCTCGACACCACTAACAAGGGTTTCTCGACAGCACTAACAAGAGATTCTTGCTTGGGGTGACGACGATGTTCTTCCACCAGGAATCTTCCGATGATCGAACCTATTAGGTTAAAGGCTCGGAAAACGTCCACCCACATAGGATCCTAACACTTTGAAAGATAGACAAGGGGGAGACTCCAAAACAAATAAGATGGGAGGGGAAATAGAATAGAGATAAGGAGAAAACAAGAATCCTATTGAGATGTTACCAAAATAGTTTAACAGGAAATAGTTTTGACACTCTAGAAACAACGACCGTTAGCGAGGTTATCCTACAGGCTTTGCGGACCCGTTGCTTCGATAACCATTCGTATCGAAACAACATCGGGAATCGGAAACCATGCTCTGATACCATTTGTGACGCCCCGAGATCGGGCACTATGCAAATTTCAGCATTTCCGCCAAAATCCACATAATAACCGATTCCAGGTTGCCACTTGTGATAACCTTACAACAGTTCACGAATATTCCACAACAACAACAGAAGAGATATATACAAGATGACTCAAACGAGTCAAGAATACAACTGATACAATACAAAGATCCAAATAACAGCGGAAGTGTCGGATATATACTGAATAGGGGTATAGAAGATGGTAGACAAAGTGCCGGATTACCAGGGTGGCCTAAGTGGTAATGGGCTTAGGTCCATTGGGCGGCCCAGTAGTCCGACGCACAGAAGCCGGATTCTAGAAGAACCCGGATCACGGCCCGCGTGATCTGGCTTGGAGGAGAAGACGGATTCCTTACTTTCCAAGTTACAAGTTAAACGTAGTCTTCTAGGTTTCCTAATCTGTAAGCCCTAGTCCGGCTATTATATAAAGCCGGACAGAGGATAGATTCAATAAGGTTCTAGTTACGTTCTAAGTTCTACGCTACTCGCCGAGAAGTTCATCCTCGCCGAATAAGCTAGATCTATTCCCTCACATTGTAACCCAGATTTACGGGCTTTAGTCCCCAATAGTGAGAAGTGCAGGAGTAGGTACGCCGTACTGTCACGACGTACCGAACCTGGGTAAAATCCCGTGTTCTGTGTTACTGCGCTATCCCGTTACCCCACGTCTCTACCGTAGTCTCATGGCACCCCCGTCTATGAAAACTACTACGATGTCTCGACAGTTGGCGCCCACCGTGGGGCAAACGACGTCAGGCGTGAAATTCCGATCTGGGATACTGGGCGGAATTGGAAGATCGATAACTGTCGGAAGCTTGGAATTCGACAACGACGTCGTGCGCTTCCTCGACAACGGATCCTATATACCGGCGCAAAACCACCTGGTAAGTGCCTGCGTACTACCGATTGGATCTGCTAACATCTTTATCGGATTAACCGCAGAGGCAATGGGGTTTTGCGGTGGAAGCAAATTTATCCCACCCGCCCTATACCCAGTCGAAGACGACTATGATCCTGGATTTTGCTCAGATCGCCGACAAAAAAGTAACTCACACTTTATCGGCATGGTGCAATCTGAAGTCGCCGAAAACACGGATGATGGAAATCCCGTGCAAGAGGCAGACAACAATACACCCGTCACAGAAACGGAAGAACCACTACCCGTCATCCAGACGGAAGATCCGACATCCGCCAGCGCGACGATAAACTCGGAAGCCGAGTCCGTGCTAGCTGCCATTGAGGCAAGATTGGAGTCGGAAACCGGATCAGATAATTTCGACTCCGAAGACGAAGACGATGACGCCTTCGAAAGAAAAGTTAAATCCTTACAAGAGGGATTCCACGAAGTGCTAATGGCAAAACCGGCTGAAGTCACGGATGCCGGCAGCCAGGAAAGCCCCAAAACTCCTCCGCCAGAGGAAGAGAGAGAAGACGGAGAAACTTCTCCGGTATTCCCTAATGTCAAGGAGATGACAGAAAGCGAGCCTGTCAAAAATCCTCCCTCTTCCAAGAAAAGGCACAAATCTGCTAAAAAACTCCTGAAGAAAAAGCTAGCTTATGCAGCTGAAGAAAACCCGGAAATAGGAGAAGCAAGCAAAGAAAAGCCAGCGGAGAAGAAAAAGGAAATCCTTGTTGTGCCAATGACAGAGCAAGAAGAACAGGATCTGTTACAAACTCCAGTGGGACCCAATGAACCCCCTGAGATGCTGGAAGCTAGGAGACAAGCTTTCCAAAGGCAACAACAACATCTACTCCGATCTCGGCAACATCTTCAACAAACCCAGCATGATATCAAAATCATGAAGGAGGAAATAGAAGAGTACGAGAGAAAGAATAGATCTGCATTAAAACCTACTAGGTTACCCGGAATCGCAAGACCGGAAGAACTGCCGCCGAAAGAAAGGTTTTATAACCCATCTTGGAAAAAGCAGTTAAACGGCAAAGATGCCAAGGGCGAACCAATATACAAAACCGCAGCAGAAAACGCGGAAGCAGCGTTCGCCATCCTCAATAACGATCTGTACTCCAACGGGGAAAAACTCCAAGGGGTGTATGCTTTCTTGGGAAAGGCATTACAGCAGCAACAGAGAGGCTAGGAGCGATCAGGGAGGCTGCATGACAATTCCGCCCTCTGCAAAACAGCCACTTGTGCCGCTGGAGCACCTGGACCGGAAGGACCCGGAGATTCAGATAAAAAAGAGGATCCGAGAAAGGACAAGAAAAACCCCGACAACCGGGACGCAGCGTCTAGAACTGGACCTCATCTCCCGAAAGATGGATATAAACCACACGATCGGGAAGACAAACACCGGAATGACGGCAAAATAATGCCACCTCCGAGAAACCCAGCTGAAAAAGCTGGAAGATATGATATACCTCACAGACGTGAAAGATCTCGGACACCACCTAAGGATAAGGAAAGATACAGGAGCAGAACTCCACCTAATCCCAAGGGACGTGACAACGGAAGAGATAGAATCAACCCCGGAAAAGCGCATCCGCGCAACAATGGAAAAGAAAGGAGTAGATCCCCTTCTGTTCATTCAGCCGGAAGATATTCTGCACACATTGATAGGGCAGAAAAGGACGATCTATACTTTGGTCCTAAGTGTTTTACTGACAGGATCCGAAGGATAACCCTGCATTCTGGCTTCGCCAAAGTTGGTCCAACCTATCAAAAATATACCGGTAGCACAAACCCGGATACCTGGCTCTCAGACTATTACACAGCCGTCCAGATCAACAATGGGACAGACCTGGAAGCTGTCAAGTTTCTTCCCCTAATGTTGCTAGACGGAGCCAGAGATTGGATCAATGGATTACCATCGAGAACTGTTGACAGTTGGGATGATATGGCTAGAGTGTTCACTCAGCATTTTCGGGGAACATACAAACGCCCGAACAGCATCAACCAACTCAACCGTTGCACTCAATTTGAGGATGAACCATATGTGGATTTCATCTCCAGATGGACGGCAATGAAGAATAGTTGCTCTGGAGTAACTGACGTACAAGCAATGCATGCTTTCGTCAATGGCCTAAAACCCGGACTTGTACCGTTCATGGTTGGTTCCAAGCAGCACAAAGATCTCGGATCTATGCTCACAACCGCCAATGAGCACGCTGCAGCCGAAGATGACATCAGAGCAAGAGGTGGCAATATTGATACATTGATACTTGCCAAGAAAACCCCTCGTTCTGACAAAAAAGGAACTCCAGAATCAACGACAAAGCCCAAAGAGGTCAACATAGCCTTTGGAGGAGAAAAGGGAAATAAGTGGAAAGGTCGCAGTCCAGATCCAATCAATTACACTCCCGAAGAATGGGAGAGAATTAAGACGGAACCCTGCGTCCACCACTCCCAATTTGGCAAACCTACCCATACAAATGCGCAATGCCGGCTAAATAAGCATATGAAAGGCAACGCAGGATCCGGGAATAAGGGGAAGGGTTCCAAGAGGAAGCCCGCCAAACAAAAGCCAGAAGCTGACAAAGAAGATAGTGAATCGGACACTGATAACAAAATCCAGGAACAACAGCGACAAGGCGAACCCAAATTTCCGAGAGTTGATGGAGAAGCAATGCTAACTTTCTTAGCAACTCCATCAGCAAAGGTGGCCAAAAGAACACTTCGGGAAATAAACGCAGTCATCCCTGCAACCCCGAAATTCTTGAAGTACTCCAACACACCAATAATCTGGGATCAGTCTGATCATCCTGGAAATATCCCGGAACCCGGCACACAAGCTCTTGTCGTAAGCCCTATTGTTCAAAACACTAGGCTAAGAAGAGTGTTGATGGACGGAGGATCCAGCATTAATATAATGTACCCGGATACACTGAAACACTTGAAGATATCCGAGTCCCAGCTCAATTACAGCAATATACGCTTCCATGGCATTGTTCCTGGCAGGCAAGCACGTTCCCTAGGAGAAATTTCCCTAGATGTCACCTTCGGAGATAAAGATCACTTCCGGCAGGAAAAAGTATCCTTCGAGGTAGTGCCGTTCGAAAGCGTGTATCACGCAATACTCGGACGTCCGGCTTTCGCCAAATTTATGGCAAGATCTTGCTATATCTACAACAAGCTGAAGATGCCAGGACCAAAAGGAGGAGTAATCACCATTGCCGGTGATTTCAAGCTGGCAAACGAGCTGGAGAAACAAAACGCCCTTTGCGCTCAGAGAGTTATAGCAAAAGAAGAACTGAAGGAGTTAGCCAAGGAGGTATCGCCGAAAGAAATGCCGGCAGGAAAAGAAACTCGGAAACCAACAGATAGCTTCAAGGCGTCCGAGAATACAAGACAGGTAATCCTAGATCCCGAAGATCCGACAAAATTCGTCGTGGTAGGGACTGGGATGACCGACAAATAGGAAGGCGAGCTCATCAAGTTCCTCCGTGAGAACTGGGATATTTTTGCCTGGTGTCCAGCGGACATGCCAGGCGTACCCAGGGAACTTGCTGAGCACCAACTCAAGGTTATTCCCGGATCAAAACCCGTCAAACAAGGTCTCCGTCGATTTGACGGAAGAAGACGGAAGGCTATTGGCAAGGAAATTATCCGGCTTCTAGTAGCGGATTTTATCAAGGAAGTAATCCATACTGATTGGTCCGCAAATCCGGTATTAGTACCGAAGAAAGACACAACTGCTCTCAGAATGTGTATAGATTACACAGGATTGAACAAGTTATGTCCGAAAGATAGGTTCGCACTGCCGTGAATCGACCAAATAATAGATGCCACTGCAGGCTCTGAGCTTTTATGCTTTTTGGATGCTTACTCCGGGTACCACCAAATACGCATGAAAAAGGAAGATCAAATAAAGACTTCTTTTATAACCCCGTACGGGACGTATTACTACGTAACCATGCCTTTTGGCCTGAAGAACGCAGGTGCAACATACCAGCGTTGCATGCAACGTTGTTTGCATAGTCAGATTGGAAAAAATGTCCATGTTTACGTGGACGATATTGCTATCGTAACCAAGGAAAAAGATACACTCCTTGAGGATTTGCGAGAAACTTTCGAAAACTTACGCACTTACCAGATGAAGTTGAATCCATCTAAGTGCGTATTCGGGGTTCCCTCAGGAAAACTTCTGGGTTTTATCGTTTCTCATAGAGGAATAGAAGTTAACCCGGAAAAGATCAAGGCAATCTTGAACATCTCAAAACCTACGTGCGTAAAAGATGTCCAAAGATTGACGGGTTCCGCTGGAGCCGTCAGCAGATTTATTAGTCGGCTGGGAGATAAAGCCTTACCACTCTACAAACTGTTGAAGAAATCCGACAAGTTCGAATGGACAGAAGAGGCTGACGCAGCGTTGGCTCAGTTAAAAGAAACCTTGATGAACGCTCCCATCTTGGCATCTCCAAAAGACGAAGAACCCATGTTATTGTACCTTACGGCTACTAATCGGGTTATTAGCGCGGTAATCGTTGTGGAACGGACAAAAGAAGAGCAAAGCATACCAGATCAACATCCGGTATACTACATAAGCGAAGTTTTCTCCGAATCCAAACAAAGATACCCGCACTACCAGAAACTGGCATATGGCGTATTTTTTGCATCCAGAAAACTGCGCCATTACTTTCAAGGACATTCCATAACAGTGGTATGTAAAGCACCACTAGGGGATATTATAAACAATGCGGAGGCAACCGGCCGAGTAGCTAAATGGGGCATCGAGCTGGCAGCTTTCGACATTAAGTACCAGCCAAGGACGGCAATAAAATCCCAGGTTTTGGCAGATTTTGTCGCCGACTGGACAGAAGCAATGGAAAATACACCGATGCCAGAATCCGAGTACTGGGTCATGCACTTTGACGGATCCAAGATGAAGGAAGGAGCTGGGGCCGGCGTAGTTCTAAAATCTCCCAAGGGAGACACAATGGAGTATGTATTGCAAATACACTTCAACGCCAGCAATAATGTGGCAGAATACGAAGCTTTGCTTCATGGCTTGCATATCGCAAAAGAAATAGGGGTAAAACGCATCTTGTGCTATGGAGACTCGGATTTGGTACAGCATCAGCTCAACCAAACCTGGGACGCGAAAAGCCCTATAATGGCCGAATATAGAAGGACGGTGGATGAGTTTGCCATCTGTTTCTTCGGGTTCGAAGTCCTTCACATAAAAAGGGAGGAAAATTGGAACACGGATGCATTAGCCCGCATGGGATCAGAGAGAGTAAAAACTTTACCACCAGGGGTATTCGTCCAGCATTTGCATGAACCGTCCATAAAAGGTGGAGACGTTGATTACCCTCTAGCATCTGAAACAATTGAAGTCATGCTCGTTAAACCAGATTGGACAATCCCGTACTTAAACTTCTTAGTCAATCAGAAGTACCCGGAAGGAGCAGACGAGGTCTTGCAAAGGCAAATACAGCGTCGATGCAAAGGATACGTGGTGATCAACGATCACTTGTATAAACGCAGTACCTCTGGAATTTTTCAACGGTGTATTTCACCAGAAGAAGGAAAAGAAATACTGGAAGAAATCCATGCCGGCGATTGCGGACATCATGCTCAATCAAAAAGCATAATCAAAAAAGCATTCCGGGCGGGGTTTTTCTGGCTAACAGCCAAGACAGACGCCGAACGCATAGTGAATACGTGCGAAGGATGTCAATATTACGCCAAGCAGACCAATTTACCGGCCCAAGCACTTAAAACTATCCCTATCACATGGCCATTTGCGTTCTGGGGGCTAGATATGATGGGACCGTTCAAAACTGCAAGAGGTGGACTTACACATCTACTCGTAGCGGTAGATAAGTACACAAAATCGGTGGAGGCTAAACCCATCAAAAAGCTGGATGGCGCAACTGCCAGAAATTTCATTATTGATTTAGTAATGAGGTATGGCGTCCCACACAGCATAATAACTGATAACGGGACAAATTTTTCCATTGGAGAGTTGGCAAAATACTGCCAACAAACGGGAATCCGCTTAGATCTTGCATCTGTGGCACACCCGCAATCTAATGGACAGGTTGAAAGAATGAACAGTTCAATCCTGCAAGGAATACGCCCAAGAATCGAATCTCCTCTCCATAGAGCAGCTGGAGCGTGGGTAGAAGAGCTACCTTCCGTATTGTGGAGTATTCGAACGACGCCAAATAGGTCAACCGAGCAAACCCCGTTTTTCCTGGTTTATGGTGCGGAAGCTATTCTTCCAACGGATATGATCCATGATAGCCCGAGAGTGCAGAATTTTGACGACTCGGATGCCGAGGAAGCACGACAGGATGCCGTCGATCTCTTAGAAGAAGAACGAGAACTTGTACTTCAAAGATCCGCCATTTACCAGCAAGGTTTACGACGTTATCACAGTCGGAAAATCAGGCATCGTTCTTTTAAAGAAGGTGACTTAGTGCTGAGATTGGTGCAGAAAAGGAAGCACAAATTAGCCCCGGTATGGGAGGGACCATTTGTCATCAGTAAAGCCATGAAGAATGGATCATACTATCTTGTTGACATTCGGGACACGGAAGACGACCCCGAGAAGCCGAATCGCAAAAGAAAGAGAAAAATAGATGATGAACTAGGAGAAACAAATAGGCCTTGGAGTATCCAGCAATTACGTCCCTTCTATACTTAGTTCAATTTCTATGTAAACATCTTTGAGACCATGAAATAAAGTTGTCGGAATTCATATTCATTATAAGTACAAAATATTTCCGCCTCATCTATTTCCCAATGATCTTACAAATACTCAATGTTAACCCGAATTGTGCCTGCGTGCTCGGTGTTTAAAAGCTGAATGATTCGGCCTGTTAAAGGTTAAAGGAAACTCGGATTGTGCCTGCGTGCCCAAGTTTCAAAATAGTTCCTTGTTTTCTCTAAGTCTTATCTGATTGTGTGTGTTGGGTTACTGGAACTAGTTAGTAAAAATGCCTTTAGCATGATTCATGTTTTCGAGTTTCAAAACTGATTGGTTCATCCCCAGTTACTCGGCATAACGATTCATATTGCTATTTGAGCCATTTTTTAGCACTAGAGCAGTTAAAACACATTTGCCAGATTACTTAGAAGATAAAGGAACAGTCAAACCCGGAAAAATCTTGCAAGAAACCTGAAATTGCAAAAGGCGGAGTTCTTGTTTCGACAAAGGATATAGAAGCATTACAATATGAATTGCATTGTAGAAATGCTCTTATACATATACATCATTCGGATCAAGTGTATTCCCTTAAAATTCCGAGTCTTCATCACTGCTATCATTCTCGGGGGCTGCGGGCACTTCTTCTTCCGGATAAGTAATGGAGATATTTACCATGGAGGCAAGTTGGGTGGCGTGGCCTTTAACTTCATCAAAGACCGCGTTTACTTGCGCTTCTGTACATTCTGGAGGAATACCGGATGCTACGCGCCAGGTCTTGGCATTAGGGTAGTGTAAGCGCATAAGGCTGAGGGCCATTCGCGCACCACCCCGTGCAGCGGAGCGAAGGAGAGTTTCTTTGGAATTCGCTACCTCCATGATAGCACCTGGAAGTTTGTAAACTTCTGAAGATTGTATAGTACTTGTGGGGAGGAATTTATTGATTAGGTGCATTCCTGCATTTCTAATTGAGCTCCATATTCCCCCAAAAACCCGGATCTTTTCAGTCCGAGAAAGTCCTGGAAAATTGCCTGCTTTTTTGACAAAAGCAAAGATTAGAAAGTACAAGAAATATGACATAATGGCATTGGTAAAAGAAATCAACTTACCAAGAACCGCGTCAATTTCGTCGCCCTCTTTCATACGAGGGAACAGCATACTTTCTAAATCATTGATGATAGATTTATCCTCCGAGGCCTGCAAAAAAGCTTTGGACTGCGCAATCCCAAGGGCTAGATTACTAGCTTCCAGGTCTTCTCGAACTTTTGAAAGTTCCTTTTGAAGATGGGAGTTTTCCTCACGAAGTTGAGAGAAATAAGCAGCGTTTTCCGCTAGCTTCGTGGCTTTGGTTAAGGCAGCTGAAAAGCAAGGACAAAATATTCCGAGTTTACAGCATGATTTATCAATGATTTTCTAGAAAAAACCAATAGCACAAAGTAAAATACCGGTGGCTTTCGATAATTGCCGCTGAGACAGCGCCAGTTCGTTGCTTTTTGACTCAATAACAGATTGAAGGGTTTTTACTTCTCTGCTCTTGAGACTAAGTTTCTTCAAAACTTCCAAGTTTATAGCGTCTGCAGAATGCTGAAACATGGAAATGAAAGCCAGATGCTTAAGTTCGAACAAGCATACAAGGAAACATTAAGAAGAACTCAGATTTTCAACTTAATGCTTGGGGGCTAGGAGTATTACCTGGTTCATTTCTCGGAAGTCAGCCAAAGTCTCTTGGAACTCTCTGGCATATTCCATGAAAAGAATTCCAACATGGTGAAGGCCGTCGTGTATGACCTGACGGGGCGAGAATGCGATATTGTTACGAATAACTAATCCATTCTGTGGCCAAGGGCGAACCAGAGGCGCGGGAGCGAAAAACTTCTTAGCTTCTGGACGGATGTATCCGAGGTCATCAAAAGGCTCTTCTTTCACCCGGACATCATCCAAATTGGGAATGGATTCGTTTCTGACAGGTGATCGAGAATTTTCTCCCGGTTGCGTATTCATTCTCCCCCTCTTACCCATAGGTGCAGAAGGAAATTCTTCTTTGATGGTAGTTTTCCTCTTGCGCTTCTGATTGTTGTAAAACTCGGCATATAATTTGTTGAGTTCAGCATCAGAAGCAAGATCATTTTCTCCGAGTTCATTGAACTAGGAAAGAGTCAACAAGTATGTTAAAAAATGAATAGAGAAGATAACTTGAGGAAACTCAGAAGCAGGGGAAGGAAAGTACCTTAGGAACCAGGTTTTCCGCATGATAAATGGCGAGACTTTCCTCAACCTGGCTGCTGGCGGCGACAATCTGGTGAAGTCGTTCTATAAAATCCTTTTTGGTATAGGACCTATCGGTTCCTATCATGCTATCTTCCGGGCCCGTGTATTCACAAAGAAGTCGGGATAAAGGTTGGACACGACGGCCAAACCAGCACAAAACGGTATCCTTCCAAACTAAAGAGGGTTGAGAAGAAGAAAGTTTGGCAATGCGCCGCTTTATTCTCATCAGGTTTTCGGGTAAATCCTCCGTTATTGCAAGTGTCCAACTCTCACAAGGAGTAGCGGCAGAGTTAACAAAGGGAGGAATTCCGGTTTCTTTGCCTGGAAACGGAATATCTTGATGATAAAAGAAAGAACCTAGCCAGTGTTGGTCGGGTTTCGGCATTTTTATTTTTGGATACCATTCTTCCCTAAAGTTTCTGAGGGTAAAAGATATGGTCCCGCAGATGGGTGAAACACCGTTTGTGATGTTATGTTTTACTTCAAAACAATAATGCCAGAAGTCTAAATCGGGAATTATTCCGAGATACCCTTCAAAAAGAGCTTGGAAACTAGCTAATTGAAGGATGGAATTTGGAGAGATGTTATGTGGTTGAACACCATAAAATTTAAGGACGTCTAGGAAAAAGGCGGAAGGAGGAAAACCCATACCTCTCGTGATGTGAGAGGTAAGGAGGACGCGTTCTCCGACTTTCGGCCTGGGCTCTGGTTCATCCTTCGAGATCCGCCATTTGCCTTTGACGATTAGTTTATCCCTTGACATCCGACGAAGGAGGACGAGCGAAGTATTACTCTGATTCCAATTTCCGACAAGTTATGTTTCTTCATCAGCTCCGGTGGAGAATTGTTCAGTACCGCGGGAACGGATCTTGACCCTCGCTGTTTCTGAGGCAATCGGCGGGAAGGATGCGGAGCTCGGTCCTGCAGCGTTCGCGGCGGCGGAAGCACTTCCTCCGCCCGCCGCGGACGCCGTGGCCTTCTACGGCTCGCCGCCGGCGCGCTTGGACGACCCCAGCTGTGGATCTAGGTCGCCCAAAAGATCGTCGATGGAAGCGCGGGCCGGCGAGGACTGCGGAGAGGCCATCTTTCTCGGTGGCGGTGATGCGTTCTGCGTGCTTGGAAGCTAGGTGCGCTTGGGGCAGGAAACTTGCTCTCGAGCTCGCGTCAATGGCGTGGGCAATGTGGGAGTGAAGAAAGATTTCCGATGACGACGAGGGCGGCTATTTATAGCCTGAAAACCTCTAGATACGTGCCAACGGCTCTTTCGAACGTTGGATGTTTGACGCGTGTCAACCACCGGAAAATCCGGGAAACGGAACGACAGAGGAATGATGGCTATCTCCTCGTTTCTCGTGAGAATCTGTTAGAGATACGTTGCAGGTTTTCCCGCGTGAAACCAAGCGTCGCTTACGTCAGCATGATTAAAGCACTGACGTCAGACGTTCCTTTTCCGCGAAGGATCGCGAGAAGAAAAGCCGGATTTTCAGAGTTCCGAGTTTTATGTTACCATCTCCTTTAAAAGGAAAGAAGAAAGAATCAAGACTGCTGAATCAAGATTTCCCGGACAAAATGCATTTGACGAAAGACGGAGAATCAGAGTTTTGATCCTTCCCGGGGGCTACTGTCGGATATATACTGAATAGGGGTATAGAAGATGGTAGACAAAGTGCCGGATTACCAGGGTGGCCTAAGTGGTAATGGGCTTAGGTCCATTGGGCGGCCCAGTAGTCCGACGCACAGAAGCCGGATTCTAGAAGAACCCGGATCACGGCCCGCGTGATCTGGCTTGGAGGAGAAGACGGATTCCTTACTTTCCAAGTTACAAGTTAAACGTAGTCTTCTAGGTTTCCTAATCTGTAAGCCCTAGTCCGGCTATTATATAAAGCCGGACAGAGGATAGATTCAATAAGGTTCTAGTTACGTTCTAAGTTCTACGCTACTCGCCGAGAAGTTCATCCTCGCCGAATAAGCTAGATCTATTCCCTCACATTGTAACCCAGATTTACGGGATTTAGTCCCCAATAGTGAGAAGTGCAGGAGTAGGTACGCCGTACTGTCACGACGTACCGAACCTGGGTAAAATCCCGTGTTCTGTGTTACTGCGCTATCCCGTTACCCCACGTCTCTACCGTAGTCTCATGGCACCCCCGTCTATGAAAACTACAACGATGTCTCGACAGGAAGAAACAACATAGTGTCCGACTACGGACAAGATACAAATTGGACTAAGAGTCCTGAAGATAACCGATGGCGTCCAATCCCTGCCCAGGCCAAGCCGGAGGGATTCCCAAGCTAACGTCGTCAGACTTCAAACCTGTTGACTGCAATGTGGAATATGCAGCCACGAAATGGATTCGTGGGTCAGTACAGTTAAGTACTGGCAAGTGGATAAACCATACTCACAAGATACCAGCGTAACCAATCATCACCAGATACAAATACTTTGGGTACAACGGAAAAGGAAGGGATTATTGCAAAGGAGCGGCAGCGGGCTGCAATAACTAACTACAGAGACTCGATACAACATCCGGCTAAAAGAGGGGGATAAGATAGCGTATCGTAACCAACTACAACTAACATCAAACAAACCCATCCTGGATCTCGCCCCTTATCCAAAGAAGCAATCCGAGGATAACTCACACAGTTGGATTAATGATGGTTCAAGTTATTGTGTCAATAAGACTATTACTAGTCAAGTTATCATTAGTTGGGTGTAAGTTGTTCTGAGTACTTGTTAGCCAGTACTTTCACCAAGTCAACCATAACCGCGGAAAACACGGCTTCTCGAGAAGATTTACCCTTCAGGGGTGCACCAATTTGGCCGTACACGTAAGAATATCCCGCCAGACGGGGATCAAACCCACCAAGCGAGGTACTCAACACAACCCAACTCTTCTTCGCATCAAGCCCAAAGAACCCCGTGCAGTTGAGCGCACGGCTAATCAAGCCCCACGAAGAAAAGGGGACCCTCATAGCACTCTAAGAACGTGTCTCCCTAAATGCCGACTACAAAAGTTCCACCCTGGCGCCAAGGGTTCGCACCTGCATATGCATGCGGCAAATGGAAAACCCGAACTAAATGAGGCGATTTGGACGAGATGCGAATCGAATCAAGTTGAGGGGGGCGCACATACTCGCTTCCCACATGCGGTTAGTGCGCTCATCATGGATCAGTAGACAAGACCCTTTTCCTAATTAAGGTCGACACTAGCAGGCCTCAAAACCACGCCGGGCCTCCTGCCGGTGCCTTATCATCAAATTATTATTACCCAAAACATTAACATGTTGTTGATTAAATTGAAACCCAACTATCAAACTAAACAGGTGATAAGACGGACAAAGAGACTTGAGCGCAAACAACAGTAAGCATGCAACTACGACACGAGGGCCAACGGGGTAAACAAACAACAGTTAATAGGAGGTGGAAGTAAGGCTATATCATGGCTGCAAGGTATACATATGATAGGATCGAGACACAAGCATCGAATCATAAGGCTAGCATAAGAACAACGAAAAGAATCGGTAACAAGTGATGAAAGGCAGCCATAGGTAGCAAGTGAGTATACTTGCCTGGAATCCAGCAAGTAGAGGTACATCCGAAGAACTTGTCGTTGCTCACATCATCTCAACGTCCTATCCGCGAAGAAGCAACGAACTAGAACAAACACCGGATGCAACAATTACTACTACGGCAAAATATCCAGCATGATCAAGATATGGATGCATGACAAGTTTAAGGATGCATCAAAGATAAACATAGTTGACATGGTAACCATATTTAAATGGGACCATATGCAATTTGGGTTGAATGTGGAAAAGCCCATGAATTAATGTTGAATTAAATGATCTACAAATAACCCTCATGTGAAAGTTGATTAGAATGATGCATGGATGATGAAAACAATAAGAAAACAACAATAGGTTCAATTTGAAAAGGGGTTTACCAAGTTTGGAATTTTATTTATTAAGTTATGAAATTTGGCTTCTTAAAGGTGTTACACAAGCATGTGTTGTTTTCACCAATTTTAATTGTTCAAAACAGATAATAAAATTTATATTTGGAAAGAACACAAAATTTTAGATGGAATACATATTTTATTTGTTGAATTTGGATTTTAGATGAGCAAGTTATTAATTTGACAATTTTAAATGCATTAATTAAGAAACAGTTGTTTTCAGCAATTTAATTTATTCAAAACAGAAAACAAAGTTTATATTTGGAAAGCTTATTCAATTTTGCATAGAAAACATATTTTACATGTTGGAATTGGATTTGAATTGCCCAAGTTATGAATTTTTGCAATTTAAAAGGTTTAATTAAGCATTGAATTATTGAACCATTTTTAATTAGGGAAAACTGTAAACAAATTGCATTGAAAAGGTTGAAAACATGTAGCAAATGTTTCACTGAACATTTTGAGCTATTAAACATAATTTTTGGGTTATTATTGAATTTATTATGCAATTTTTCATAATCATTCTTATTCTGCCCTTTTTAGTAAACAGAGGGAAACATGTTCAAAATTAAGTCAATTGTGGCCAAATAAAATACCAATGTGTAGAGTTTGTTAAGAAAATTTTTTAGAGCCCAAGTTTTCTTAAATTGGATGAACAGAACTAAAGTTATGAAATTCCAAAGTTTCAACTTTTAATAGCCATTTAGGTATTTAATTATTTAGTGCAAACATTATTACAGAAACATATTGCAAACTTGACATGAACAGGAAGAGCGTGAAATTCTGAATCCACAGAAACTTGAATCACTGGATTTGGAGCAATATTCAATTTTATATTGATTTTACAATTAAGTGTTCAGATCTGTTATTCTGGAATTCGGGCAAAAAAGAAAAAGGGCAGAAAAAAGGTGTGGCTTTGCGCGTTGGGGGGGGGGGGGGTCGAACTCGGGTCTCGGGTGCGCGCTGGGAGGGCCGAAGCCATTGGGCTGCTATGCGCTCGTGTGATGGATAGCAGATCCGTTTGCATATGATTGACCATGTCGACCTTAACTGAATTTTCGAACACACGAATTCAGAGCGTGTGATGGGGACAGAACGAACTGACGAGGACCTGCAGCCAGCGATGCTTGATGGCATTGATCCCAGAGCAAAAGGAGGGAGGGGAACGAGTCCCAGAGGGGTGCTCACCGCGAGGGAAGGCTGGTGGCGAGCGGGGGTGGTCGGAGGCGGCCGAATTTTCGAAGAAGTCACGAAGACGGCGAGGACGTACATGAGACATGAGGAGAAGACGTCGATGCCGGCGACGGCCTGGACAGCTTCAACGCCTGATCTTTGGTGTCGGGGATGACGACGGCGAGGCGGTTCCGTTCCCTCCATCGGAGGCTCCTCGCGACCCCCACATCGCCGGCCACGCGTGCTCTCTACTCCGTCCAAGGAGGTGTGGCGGTGGGAACAGAAAATAGAGGACTAAGAGGAGAGGAGGAAGGGGGCGGCGGCTAGAGAGGAAGAAGAGGGGAAGGTTAGGGTTTGGGGCTCTCCATAGGGGTAGATAAGGGAGAGGGGGACCATGGAGGGGAAAGGGACAGGTGGGGGGAGGGGAACACGTTCTCCTTCTCGTCTGTACGGACGGAGGAGGGAGAAAGGGGGTGTGGGCTGCGGTTTGGGCTTTCTCTGTGGGTTGTAGGTGGGCCTTTCTGGCCTGCCTCCCCACAGCTGTTCTTTTTTTTATTATTCTTTTTTTTGTAGAAGAGAAAGAATAAGAGGAGAAAAACCAAGGGATTTTAGGGCTTTTATTTTCTGCATAATTTTATTGGTTTACACAGGATAAAAGCCCAAGTGCACAAATTTGGTTTTCTTCAAAATTTCAAATTATTACACATTGTTTGAATTTAAATTTTATTTGCCTCAAATTCACATTAAATGGTTTATTTAGAAATTGACCAAGTTGTTTATTTGAAAATTCAAGTTTATAGAAGGCAATTGGTTTGTTAATGTTTGTGAATTATTTTGAACACATTGGAATAGAGTTGAGTTTGAAATGGATTTGAATTTTTAAGTTAGTTGGAAAATAAGAAACAATGCATATGATGCAATGCATGATGAAAGAAAAAACAACCAACCTAAAAGGGGACTAAATTCCCCGGGCGTTACATCCCGCCGGAAACCAGTGGCCTATGAGCTTGGCTCCTACGCTGACACCAGCCAATACATCGACGGCCCCACTAAGCCGGATACAGATGTTGAGGACGAGGAGGATGAAGGAGAGGCTGAGTTCGAGGATGATGCCGGCGAAGACCAAGGCCAGGGCGACGAGGAAGCGGATCCTGAAGGATCCCAGCACGAAGAGGCCGAGCATGAGGAGAGCGAGCAGCGCGGCACAACAGAGGACCCCTTCCCAGCACACAAGCCACTCAAGCTTCCAACACTGCATCGGAGCCAATCTCCACTACTCCAACTTCCACAACTGCTGCCTTTGAGTCGACTACGCCTACCAACGCCAACACGGGTACAACTGCCTCGATTGCTGTTTAATTCCTGCACACTTTATCTTTTAACAATTTCATCAAATCCCCGGGATGCCGGGTGCATATGTATTGAACAAGTTTATGTTTTTAAGTTCCTTTCTACTCAATGTTATTTGGTTAACACTTAGCAACACTGGCTCAATGCCGGGATGCGTTTCAATGCAAGTCTCCGAGTTGCATTTTTCATTCACTTGTTATTTTCGTCTTTTCTCTTACCTGCCACGTGTGGATTTTTGGTAGTCGAGTCACAAGATTTCGAAGTTCAAGTTTCAGATACTTAGCCCCTTAGAAAATTGCATGGTAACGATGCCCACCACTTAGCCGGTAGTAAAGAACACCCTACTCGGTTGCTACACGTTTCTTTTCCCTATCAATTTTCCGTATTGACCTTTGGCTTGTTCTCTTGCTTGCCATGAAGCCGGGTTGCGGACAGCAGCAGAGTCGAAGAGTTGGCTCTTGGGTTTGAACACATTACTAGATATGCACATGTAGCTCTAAGTAGACCAACCGAGTAAGCAAAGTAAAGCAGAGTAGAAAAACTCGGTTGAGGAAATACATACAATGTTTGTTCACGAATGAAAACGGCAGAGTAGAGCTACATTCCAGGGACGCTTGGATTGCTCTCCTGCTCTATCCGGTCTGTTCTTCTGAGGTGCCGGTGCGTCAACTAGATAGTAGGCATCATTGTGCAGAGCCTTACTCACAATAAAGGGCCCTTCCCACGGAGGGGACAGCTTATGCATCCCGGCTGTGCGCTGCACGAGCCTAAGAACCATATCTCCTTCTCGGAAAACCCTTGGGTTTACTTTCTGGCTATGATCACGCCTCAGACTCTGCTGATAAATGGCTCAACGTGAAAGATTTAACTCTCTTGCTTCTTCTAGCAGGTCAACGTCATTTTCTCGATCATCTCGGGCCTCTTTTTCAATATAGAGTGTTACCCTTTGTGAGTCATGCTCTTGGTCAGTGGGCAACACGGCCTCAGCTCCATATACCAGGAAGAATGGTGTGTATCCGGTTGATCGGTTAGGTGTAGTACTTAGACTCCATAGCACCGCCGGCAACTCGTCCAGCCAACAACCAGGGGTTCGCTGTAATGTCTCAATTAGCCTTGTCTTTATCCCGGATAGTACCATGCCATTTGCTCTTGTAACTTGCCCATTTGAGGCTGGATGCGCAACTAATGCAACATCTAGTCGGATTCGCTTCTCCTTGCAGAATCTTGCAAAGGCTCCCTCAGCAAAGTTAGTGCCATTATCAGTGATTATGCTTTGCGGGTAGCCGTATCTCAGAATGACATTCTTCATAAAACTCACAGCCGTGACTCCATCACACGTCCGAATAGGCTTAACTTCAATCCACTTGGTGAACTTGTCAACCATGACCAAGATGTGAGTCATGTTGCCTCTAGCCGGCTTGAAAGGGCCTACCATGTCCAAGCACCAAACAGCAAATGGCCAGGTAATGGGAATGGTCTTCAACTCGGACGCTGGCATATGAATCTTGCTTGCAAACCTTTGACAGTCGTTGCATTTTCTTACTATATCTTTAGCTTGTATCAAGGCGGTGAGCCAAAAGAAACCATGCCGAAAAGCCTTGTTGACCAAAGCCCGAGAAGAGGCATGATGCCCGCATTCTCCTTGATGTATCTCTCTGAGAATCTCTTCTCCTTCTTCTGGCTCAACGTAGCGTTGCAGCACACCAGTTGGGCTCCTTCTGTGTAACTCCTTGTTGATGATAGTATCGCCTTTGGACCTTCTCTGTATTTGTCAGGCTGTGACCTCGTCACTTGGCAAAGTGCCATCCACCAGGAAAGACAAGATGGGCACAGCCCAACCCGGCGTGGGCCGAATAGGGAACACAGGTTCATCTATCTCCATTGGATCCGCCACCATTACTTGCTCCGAGTTGAGGGCGAGGCCCCGAGTCCCCGAGTACTCGGAAATGACCCCCTCAATAAATGCGACAGTCCCCGAGTTAGGAGGGGCAGTCCCTAGGTTGCAGGCGCCAGTCCCCGGTTTGGAGATGGCAGTCCCCGGGTACTGTTTTGCAGCCTACCAATCAATCTCCATAGGAACAGCTTCTGAGTCCGGCAGCGATGGAATGAAGATGGTCTCCGAGTTGGCAGATAGCTTGATAGACGACTTTCTCAAATGCTCCAAGGCAATCCCAGGTGGGATAAACTGCCGGGAAGACCCCAACTTGGACAAAGCATCCACTACATCATTCTCAGCTTGGTGTATGTGATGAAACTCACAGCCATCGAAGAACCCAGTCATAGTTTGCACTAGAACCCGGTAGGATACCATGTTGGCATCCAAGGCGTCCCATGTGTCGGATACTTGCTGAACCACCAAGTCCGAGTCGCCATAGAAGACGATACGCTGCACCCCAATCTCCTTTTATACTCTTAGGTCGTGTACCAGTGCCTCATACTCGGCCACATTATTGGATGCCTTGAAGTGTATTTGCAGCACATTGTCGTGGTGGTATCACGGCAGACGCCATGGGATGGCTTAAGTGTTGGGGCCGATGGACGCTGGAGGTATCCAGGGAGGGATCGCACAGCGAGTAGCGCCACGCTAAGATCTCTCAAGCACTGCAAACAACAAGATCTTACCCAGGTTCAGGGCCCTCGTGGGGATGTAACACCCCTACTCCTGCCTTTCCTATCTATATGTGTGTAACCGAGTAGCCACAGAACAATGTATGCCTCTATCCGGGTAGCCACTCTGCTGCTCTTTCTTGCTCTACCGTAAGCTCTAGCAATAAATGCGAAGTGTGGAAACGTCCCTCGCGCAGGAGGGGGCAGGGCACCTTATATACTGGTGCCCAGCCGAATAGAAAAAGACTATAAGGTACAACTGATGGGACAGGTAAATGCAGGACAGAGCGCGCCTCCGGCTTCTCGCTGACGCGGGTGCGGGAAGTCGCCGCGATGTTCGCCAGATGGGACCTGTCCACCTTGTCAGCGAGATAGGGTAGGCCCCTAGACTTGTCCTGTCCCCTCTGTCAGTGACAGGACTTGACAGGTGCCTATCTCACTGTAGCCACGCCGTAGCATGGATAATCACGCGCTCCGTAAGTTGAACCGCACACCGGTACGGACGCAGGATACGCGGGATCCCTTGTCAGAACGGCTCCATTGACTTCTGTCCCGAGTAGGATTGCCCTCCGTCTACTCAGACCAACTTCTCTACTCGGCCGAATATAACTTCCTTGATATCTTCTCTTGGCCATTGCTGGGTACGGCCGGATAGAAACCTACCGGGTAGCAAGTATCCGGGTAGCCGTCTACCCGGTCAAACTGCCCCTTGACCTTTTCCTTTAGCACTTTCCTTACCCCTACTCGGGGGTAACCCCCCGAATTTAGTCCCCGAAGCTGGTAGAGTCCAATGAACTTGTTCGATGGGCCCTGCCAGCTTAAGAACAAACCTTGTCTTCACACTGTAAGAGGCCGAGTAGCACCCCCACATGGCCCTTTAACTATTGCTTGAATCTCTTCTTCTCCGAGTAGCGCTATCTTTCTTCTGTGATGCCGAGTAAAATAACTTAGTGAAATTTCGAACACAATCCCGCTGAAATGGACCGAATCTACCTCTCCGTGTCACTATGGGGCACGTGTCACACCCCCGTGACCCCGACGCCTCGATGCCAGGGACACAGCAGGCCACGCGCCAAACTCTGCAACATGAGCCCACTAGCCCGTTAGGTCACGTCCGATGTACTCGAGAGCCCACGATCTGGACGTGGGATTAACTGCGCACGTTACGCGCGCGTTATGTGCTATCTGCGTTTCTAACGGTCGCTTAACCCACGCCGCACGATCGTTGTCCACGATCGATGCCACGATCAATTCACCGGTAACGGCAACCCAAGGGGGAGAGATAAATACCCACGCGACGATCCCTTCTCCTTTTTCCTGTTCTTCCCAATCTCGCGCCCCCTCGCCTCTCCGCCGCCGTCGAGCACACCGCCACCGCAAATACTTGCTGCGCCGCTGCTCCACGCACCGCGAGAGAGACAGAGAGAGGCGCCTCCGCTCAACTTCTCCTCCGATCTCCCACGAGCACTTCCGCCTCCATGGCTTCTCACGGAGACAATGATGCAGCCGCCCGAGCCGGCTGGGAAGGCTCAGAGGTGACAGCAGAAGACTGCCAGTGGCTCGTCAACACGCGCCGCATTCCTCCCGGCGTTGTTTGCAGGCACCCAGGTACCGAAATCATCCCAACGCCTCAGAAGAACGAGTACGTCGTCTTTCTGTCCCACTTCAAAAGGGGATTCAACCTTCCTGTTTCCGATTTCTTCACCGAATTCCTCCGCCATTTTGGCCTCCAGCCACATCATCTTCCACCCAATGCCCTTGTAATGCTATCCATCCACTCCGTCGTGTGTGAGGCCTTCTTAGGCGTCTACGCGACCATCCATACATGGGCCAGTGTAACATCCCAAGTATGAAAATACCCCTAGAATGTTTGATTCTTTGTGTTATTTCAAGCAATGCATCATGTCATCATTTCATTGCATTGTTTTATTATTGTTTGCATTGTTAATATTTGTTTTGCATCTGTTTTATCTTGTTTTCATAATTCAAACTCAAACAAATTCAAATGGTTATTTTCATACTTGTTCTGTTACAACTTTTGGAACCAAAATAACAAATAAAAACACCCCTTTTATTCTTTGTTTTTCACTTCTCAATTTGTTGCTTTAATCAAACCAATTTACCAATCAATTAATCCAAGCAATTACTCTAAATCATTTGCTCAAATTCAAACCAATCCTCAAAATCTTTACTCTTTTGAATCAATGAAATGCACCACTAATTTGAATTCATTAAATTCCTTTTAAACCCTAAAGAAGACCCTATTCAAATACATGTTTTCCTTAATGATTCATTAATCTTGAATTTCCCCTAAATTGGTTTCAAATACAAACTTTCATTTTAAAACTTAATTTTTGAAATCCAAAGTTGGAATATGTTTTCTAATTGCCTAACTATCCTAACCTAATTTTCTGGAATTTTTCTTAAATAAAAACCTTAACATTTTCTTCCTAAAAGCAAAGCTACAAAAATAAAATAAAATAAAAGGAACCAAATAAAAATAAAGAGGAGAGCAGCAGCAGCTAAGGGCCCAAGCAGCACAGCCCACCTAACCCAGCCCAGTACCCCTTCCCTGTCCTTTCTTCAACCTCTTGTCGACGTCACCCTGTACGATCGCAGCAGAGCCATCGATCTCCTCCACCCCCCCCTGGATGTGCGCCGTACAAGCTCACCACCACGATAAAACAAGCCCTAGCCCCCTTCCGGCAACCCTAACCACCCTAGCTCCCCTCCAACGCCGCCGTCTCTCCCATCTCCTCTCCCTCTCTGAACCCTGCCCCTCTGTTTTCTCCCTGCACCTGAAAACCACCGCGACGCCCACCTCTGCCTCCTCATTGCCGTCACCACGTCCACCTCGAGGGGCCTCTGACGACGGGAATGGACTCGCGGATGCTCCAGCTACTGCCCCGCCTCTTCGCCGCTTGCTGGGAGACGGTGTGGTGGCCGCGGCGTCGCCGGCCACCGTCGCCCTCGTCCCTGTCGACAGCGCCTCGACAGCAGAACCACGGTGAGCTCCCTCCGCTTCCTTCCCTCGCCCTCCTCTCTGCTAACAAACGCAAGCCAACGCCCACTGCACGCACCACGCAACCGCAGCGAGCCACCACGGCCACCGCAAGCAGAGCGCCGCCGGCAGGCTCCGTCCCTGTCGAGTTGCAGAAACTGAACTTTAAAGTTCAGTTAACGCTATCTGAAGGTTAACCCCCACTGCCCCCTGTTCTGTCACCAAACGATTCGTAGCCCAGTGGCTGGGCACCACAGCGCGCGCACGGTAGACGCGGGTTCGAGCCCCAGGGGAGGCTTTGCCTCCCCTTTTATTCCTTTTATCCGCGCGCAGAGTGGCTGGCCCACCCGTCATAGGCCCTGTAGGCCAGCGCAGCTGCCACGCCAGCGCCTGCGTGGCAGTGGCCCACAGGTCAGTGCCTGTGGGTACGTTCCAGCACGGTAACAAAGTATTAAACAAACAAATCCATTTTAATTTCTGTTTTTCTTTTAAATTGGCAGAATAACCACCTAACTTAAAAATTCAATAACTTTAAATCCATAAACCCAATAAACAAAAACTTTATATGTTTTCTGTTCAAAATTTAACAATCTTTCCAAATAACTTAATTGTGTTCTGTTTTGAGTTTTCAAAATACATTTAAAATTCAAATTTGAATAATTCAAATGTAATTTGCAATAATTCATAACTAATTCATACCTTTTCCAAATAAGTCAAATAAAATATGTTTTTCACACCTTTTTGAATGCTCTATTCAAATATAAATTTTGTTTTCTGGTTTGAATAATTTAAACTGCCTAAACCATTTAATTCTTGTTTAATTCAATTAAAAATTGTTTAATATTGTTTAATTCATAATTAAATAATCCAAAGTTCAAATTCAAATTGTGAAACATGTAATCCAACTAAAAATTGATAACCTTTCCAAATATAAAATTTGTAACTTGTTTTGAATGCTTTAACTTGATAATAACAACCTTTACTTGTGTGACATGTTTAAGTAACCAATTTTCCAAACTAATAAATGATTTCTTAATTGGTTAACTATCTTTCTATTTTCATCTAAATTGTCGTTATCTTGTTATCATCATCATGCATGCATCATGCTAACAACTCTCAACTAATAACTAATGTTGATTCATTGCTTCTAATTACTTTCAATGGATCCTTCCATGTGCAACTTTGCACATGGATCCATTTAAATTGTTCTACCTTGTCAACTAGTTACTTGGATGCAACTATTAAACTTGTCATGCATCATATTTGATTGAGCACTATGCCATGTAATGATTGTTTATCTTTCTGCCTTGTTTGTTTGCTTCTTCCGGATACACGACGACGTTGAGACCGACGATACTTACGACATCCCTTCTAAGGATTTAGCTCAGTACCAGGCTACTGGGTTTTGCAGGCAAGTTATCACTCACATGAACCACTGTGTTCCTTCAACATTGATTACCGATACTTTCCGTTGTTCTTTTCTGCTAGCCTTAGTAGTAGTTGTTTCTGTTACGAACCCATCACATGTATCCTCTAACCCTGATATTGCCTCACCTCCATACCTATAACCATTGTTTGAGCCCGTGTCTTACTAGCATGCTTAGGTTGCTTTTGCTCGAGTCTGTTACCCGTTACTTTCAGTTACTATTCCATTATGTTCTGGGGCTCGATGTTTAATCAATCAATCATGCTAATGTTACTATTAATAATAAATTTGATGATAAGGCACCGGCAGGAGGCCCATGAGAGGTTTTGAGCCTGCTAGTGTCGACCCTAATAGGAAAAGGGTCTTGTCTACTGATCCATGATGAGCGCACTACCCGCATTTGGGAAGCGAGTATGGGCGCCCCCCTCAACTTGACCTGATTCGCATCTCGTCCAAATCGCCTCATTTAGTTCGTGTTTTCCATTTGCCGCATCATGTTTTTGCGAGCCCAGGCCAGGGTGGAACTTTTGTAGTCGGCATATAGGGGGACACGGTCTTAGAGTGCTATGATGGTCCATTTTCTTCTGGGCTTGATTAGCCGTGCGCCCAAGGTTCTTTGGGCTTGATGCGATGAATGGTTGGTTGTGTAGAGTACCCCGCTTGGTGGAAGTGCATTCCATCTGGCGGGTTATTCTTGAGTGTACGGCCAAATTGGTGCAACCCTGCAGGGATAATCTTCTCGAGAAGCCGTGTTTTCCGCGGTTATGGATTACTTGGTGAAAGTACTGGCTAACAAGTACTCAGGACAACTTAAACATAATGATCAAACATGTTACACCCCATGATTAATAATTTGACTAGTAATAGGCTTATTGACACAATAATTTGAACCATCATTATTACAACTGTGTGAGTTATCCTCGGATCGCTTCTTTGGATAAGGGGCGAGATCCAGGATGGGTTTGTTTGAAGTTATCTTTCAGTTGGTTACAATCCTCGATCTTATCTCTTTTCTGTTAGCCGGAAGTGTTAGAATCTCTGTAGTTGTTTAGAGCAGCCAATTGCAGCATCTTTTATATCCCTTTCCTTCCGTTGAACCCAAAGCATCTGTGCTTGGTGTTGACGGGATTCATTTTGGTGAACTGTGAGTCTTGCTTGCCAGTACGTTGGTGTACTGACCCCTTTGGGGCTGTGGTTTACGCAGACGACGTTTCCGAGGATCTACATGGTGGCAACTACGTGGAGTATGACGAGACTGCGGACGAGTAGATAGCGGACCCGGGCAGGATCCGAGACTTCGTGGATGGGCTCCGTCTGTTTGTTTCCGGCCTCTTAGGCCTATTTGGTTCTTGTCTGTACTCAGACATGTTGAATGCTTCCGCTGTATTGTAATGATGTATTGTTGGGGCATGTGCCCTCTGAATGATTGTATTTGCTATCTCTGCTCTAATGAGAGCCATTTGCAACTTATTTCAATCTTTTGTGTCGTAGAGATCTGTTGTGATATCACTTGTTAAACGCCGTTGACGTACCATGTGTGTATGGTTTGAAGTACGTCGACGGAAGTGCCTTTGATCTCTAGTGGATAGTTTACATCGACGATGGAATAGCAGGGCTTGTGTTGTCGCGCATAAGCGCAGGCCTACCAGGAAGCTGGGACGTGGGAGCAGTTATGCCCCATAATCCAAGCATCTGCTATCCAGTTCGTACGGTGAGTATCCCTAGAAATCAGGGTGCGACAAATGGTATCAGAGCCTGTCTGCCTGTAGGATCCCTTTTTACTGGTCGCAGTTGAGTCTAGAAACTATTTTGTAGCTATATAGGAACAAAATGAAACGTGAGAGTAGGAATTCTGTTCTTTTTCTTCTTTTCCCCACCCTCCCTCCCTTTTCTGGTAAGGAAGTGCAACGTTGATTTTTCCCTTCTCATCTAAACTTTCAAGTTAGGATTTCACGAATTCTGGTTTCTCTAGGATGGTTATATCTACTAGACCATAGGAATGGAGGTGGTTGTGACATGATTTATCATGTTGCCTACTCATGATTGAGAACGGAGGCGTGTAAGCCCCGGAAGCAGATCCTCTATTCCTTAAGCAGTAGATATTGATCCTTTAGAAGCCCGGATGGGTTTTCCGTAGTACCTCAGGAGTTTTGTTCTCGTTTTCCCCGATGTTGATATCCTGTTCTTCTCAACATCCTTTTCGTCCGTTGAAATCTTGTTGTTGTTTTCCATTTCAGTTCTTCTACCGGCGTCTAATCAAAACTTCCTCGTAAACTCTTGTCCAGCTAAGGTGCTATTTGATACCGGAGCATCACATTCCTTTGTGTCAACAATCTTTTCCACAACATACAACCCAATTCTGGTTCAACTAAGCAATCAAAACTCTGTTCACTCCCCGGGATCACAAATGTTGACTTCCAAGATAAGTAAGAACAATCCAATTCAAATGGGAGGCCACATATTCCTCGTTACTCTCATGTTGATGATTCTGACATTGATGATTATTCTTGGTGTTGCATTGATGTCAATAACTCTGTTCCACCATTCTAGCCAGATAATCTATTCTCCAAATGAATCAAGTTCTATCCAGCTATACACCCTTGGTGCAAAACATCTCCCCTTTACTTGAAATGTTCCGGTGGTTTCCAAATTCCCTGACGTCTACCCAAGAAGTTTCCGGACCTTTTCTTTTCTCAGTAGGAATCTCGGGGCGCGATTCCTTCAAGGGGGGGCGTTTTGTAACATCCCAAGTATGAAAATACCCCTAGAATGTTTGATTCTTTGTGTTATTTCAAGCAATGCATCATGTCATCATTTCATTGCATTGTTTTATTATTGTTTGCATTGTTAATATTTGTTTTGCATCTGTTTTATCTTGTTTTCATAATTCAAACTCAAACAAATTCAAATGGTTATTTTCATACTTGTTCTGTTACAACTTTTGGAACCAAAATAACAAATAAAAACACCCCTTTTATTCTTTGTTTTTCACTTCTCAATTTGTTGCTTTAATCAAACCAATTTACCAATCAATTAATCCAAGCAATTACTCTAAATCATTTGCTCAAATTCAAACCAATCCTCAAAATCTTTACTCTTTTGAATCAATGAAATGCACCACTAATTTGAATTCATTAAATTCCTTTTAAACCCTAAAGAAGACCCTATTCAAATACATGTTTTCCTTAATGATTCATTAATCTTGAATTTCCCCTAAATTGGTTTCAAATACAAACTTTCATTTTAAAACTTAATTTTTGAAATCCAAAGTTGGAATATGTTTTCTAATTGCCTAACTATCCTAACCTAATTTTCTGGAATTTTTCTTAAATAAAAACCTTAACATTTTCTTCCTAAAAGCAAAGCTACAAAAATAAAATAAAATAAAAGGAACCAAATAAAAATAAAGAGGAGAGCAGCAGCAGCTAAGGGCCCAAGCAGCACAGCCCACCTAACCCAGCCCAGTACCCCTTCCCTGTCCTTTCTTCAACCTCTTGTCGACGTCACCCTGTACGATCGCAGCAGAGCCATCGATCTCCTCCACCCCCCCCTGGATGTGCGCCGTACAAGCTCACCACCACGATAAAACAAGCCCTAGCCCCCTTCCGGCAACCCTAACCACCCTAGCTCCCCTCCAACGCCGCCGTCTCTCCCATCTCCTCTCCCTCTCTGAACCCTGCCCCTCTGTTTTCTCCCTGCACCTGAAAACCACCGCGACGCCCACCTCTGCCTCCTCATTGCCGTCACCACGTCCACCTCGAGGGGCCTCTGACGACGGGAATGGACTCGCGGATGCTCCAGCTACTGCCCCGCCTCTTCGCCGCTTGCTGGGAGACGGTGTGGTGGCCGCGGCGTCGCCGGCCACCGTCGCCCTCGTCCCTGTCGACAGCGCCTCGACAGCAGAACCACGGTGAGCTCCCTCCGCTTCCTTCCCTCGCCCTCCTCTCTGCTAACAAACGCGAGCCAACGCCCACTGCACGCACCACGCAACCGCAGCGAGCCACCACGGCCACCGCAAGCAGAGCGCCGCCGGCAGGCTCCGTCCCTGTCGAGTTGCAGAAACTGAACTTTAAAGTTCAGTTAACGCTATCTGAAGGTTAACCCCCACTGCCCCCTGTTCTGTCACCAAACGATTCGTAGCCCAGTGGCTGGGCACCACAGCGCGCGCACGGTAGACGCGGGTTCGAGCCCCAGGGGAGGCTTTGCCTCCCCTTTTATTCCTTTTATCCGCGCGCAGAGTGGCTGGCCCACCCGTCATAGGCCCTGTAGGCCAGCGCAGCTGCCACGCCAGCGCCTGCGTGGCAGTGGCCCACAGGTCAGTGCCTGTGGGTACGTTCCAGCACGGTAACAAAGTATTAAACAAACAAATCCATTTTAATTTCTGTTTTTCTTTTAAATTGGCAGAATAACCACCTAACTTAAAAATTCAATAACTTTAAATCCATAAACCCAATAAACAAAAACTTTATATGTTTTCTGTTCAAAATTTAACAATCTTTCCAAATAACTTAATTGTGTTCTGTTTTGAGTTTTCAAAATACATTTAAAATTCAAATTTGAATAATTCAAATGTAATTTGCAATAATTCATAACTAATTCATACCTTTTCCAAATAAGTCAAATAAAATATGTTTTTCACACCTTTTTGAATGCTCTATTCAAATATAAATTTTGTTTTCTGGTTTGAATAATTTAAACTGCCTAAACCATTTAATTCTTGTTTAATTCAATTAAAAATTGTTTAATATTGTTTAATTCATAATTAAATAATCCAAAGTTCAAATTCAAATTGTGAAACATGTAATCCAACTAAAAATTGATAACCTTTCCAAATATAAAATTTGTAACTTGTTTTGAATGCTTTAACTTGATAATAACAACCTTTACTTGTGTGACATGTTTAAGTAACCAATTTTCCAAACTAATAAATGATTTCTTAATTGGTTAACTATCTTTCTATTTTCATCTAAATTGTCGTTATCTTGTTATCATCATCATGCATGCATCATGCTAACAACTCTCAACTAATAACTAATGTTGATTCATTGCTTCTAATTACTTTCAATGGATCCTTCCATGTGCAACTTTGCACATGGGTCCATTTAAATTGTTCTACCTTGTCAACTAGTTACTTTGATGCAACTATTAAACTTGTCATGCATCATGTTTGATTGTGCACTATGCCATGATAATGATTGCTTATCTTTCTGCAATGTCTGTTTGCCTCTTATCGGATAAACGACGACGTTGAGACCGACGATACTTACGACATCCCTTCTAAGGAGTTAGCTCAGTACCAGGCTACTGGGTTTTGCAGGCAAGTTATCACTCACATGAACCACTGTGTTCCTTTCAACATTGATTACCGATACTTTCCGTTGTTCTTTTCTGCTAGCCTTAGTAGTAGTTGTTTCTGTTACGAACCCATCACATGTATCCTCTAACCCTGATATTGCCTCACCTCCATACCTATAACCATTGTTTGAGCCAGTGTCTTACTAGCATGCTTAGGTTGCTTTGCTCGAGTCTGTTACCCGTTACTTTCAGTTACTATTTCATTACGTTGTGGGGGCTCGATGTTTAATCAATCAATCATGCTAATGTTACTATCAATAATAAACTTGATGATAAGGCACCGGCAGGAGGCCCATGAGAGGTTTTGAAGCCTGCTAGTGTCGACCCTAATAGGAAAAGGGTCTTGTCTACTGATCCATGATGAGCGCACTACCCGCATTTGGGAAGCGAGTATGGGCGCCCCCCTCAACTTGACCTGATTCGCATCTCGTCCAAATCGCCTCATTTAGTTCGTGTTTTCCATTTGCCGCATCATGTTTTTGCGAGCCCAGGCCAGGGTGGAACTTTTGTAGTCGGCATATAGGGGGACACGGTCTTAGAGTGCTATGATGGTCCATTTTCTTCTGGGCTTGATTAGCCGTGCGCCCAAGGTTCTTTGGGCTTGATGCGATGAATGGTTGGTTGTGTAGAGTACCCCGCTTGGTGGAGTTGCATTCCATCTGGCGGGTTATTCTTGAGTGTACGGCCAAATTGGTGCAACCCTGCAGGGATAATCTTCTCGAGAAGCCGTGTTTTCCGCGGTTATGGATTACTTGGTGAAAGTACTGGCTAACAAGTACTCAGGACAACTTAAACATAATGATCAAACATGTTACACCCCATGATTAATAACTTGACTAGTAATAGGCTTATTGACACAATAATTTGAACCATCATTATTACAACTGTGTGAGTTATCCTCGGATCGCTTCTTTGGATAAGGGGCGAGATCCAGGATGGGTTTGTTTGAAGTTATCTTTCAGTTGGTTACAATCCTCGATCTTATCTCTTTTCTGTTAGCCGGAAGTGTTAGAATCTCTGTAGTTGTTTAGAGCAGCCAATTGCAGCATCTTTTATATCCCTTTCCTTCCGTTGAACCCAAAGCATCTGTGCTTGGTGTTGACGGGATTCATTTTGGTGAACTGTGAGTCTTGCTTGCCAGTACGTTGGTGTACTGACCCCTTTGGGGCTGTGGTTTACGCAGACGATGTTTCCGAGGATCTACATGGTGGCAACTACGTGGAGTATGACGAGACTGCTGACGAGTAGATAGCGGACCCGGGCAGGATCCGAGACTTCGTGGATGGGCTCCGTCTGTTTGTTTCCGGCCTCTTAGGCCTATTTGGTTCTTGTCTGTACTCAGACATGTTGAATGCTTCCGCTGTATTGTAATGATGTATTGTTGGGGCATGTGCCCTCTGAATGATTGTATTTGCTATCTCTGCTCTAATGAGAGCCATTTGCCACTTATTTCAATCTTTTGTGTCGTAGAGATCTGTTGTGATATCACTTGTTAAACGCCGTTGACGTACCATGTGTGTATGGTTTGAAGTACGTCGACGGAAGTGCCTTTGATCTCTAGTGGATAGTTTACATCGACGATGGAATAGCAGGGCTTGTGTTGTCGCGCATAAGCGCAGGCCTACCAGGAAGCTGGGACGTGGGAGCAGTTATGCCCCATAATCCAAGCATCTGCTATCCAGTTCGTACGGTGAGTATTCCCTAGAAATCAGGGTGCGACAGCCAGGTATTTTTTTCTTCAGAAAACAGAGTGTTCCCAATCCTGGGAACACCGAGAGCGCCCGCGCGATGACACAGACCGGATGCGCCATGACAATCCAGCGCAAGACCGGGCATCACCCGGAGGTTAAGGGATTGGAAACCGTGCGCAAGTGGCAGCGCAGTTTCCTGTATGTGAAGAATGTTGCTGCTGAGAAGGGGAAGCCTATCGAGGACCAAATAAGGCTTCCAAAATTCAAGAATGCACGGCCCACCCAGCAGAACTGGGGCTACGACCCCAAGAAGACCATCGAGGATGTCCTTCAGGTTGAGCGACGCCTGACAGAGTTGATCTCGGAGGGGTTCCGTCCGGACGATCCCATCGCGTGCTGGATATCACGCCGAGTAATCCCACTCCAGCATCGATCGCACAAGATGTGCCACATGGGAGGACCGCGAGATTGCACAAGGACAACGACATTCGAGCTTAGCAAAGCCGAGGTGGCCATCTGGGCTAGGTCCATCATGTAGACCTCGCCCACTGACACTTGGATGTATGGCTTCACACCGTATAGCCGCCTCATGCTCATTGAACATGTTAGCAATCTGTGCTTTGTTTTCGCACTTTTGTACCGAGTAGGTGGTTTCTCAGCTTTGTATGCTTAATCTCTGCATGCTGCACCGAGTAGGACATCGCAAATATCCTTTTGGCTTTATATGCTTTGTGTTTGCATGCCATGCCGGGTAGGATTACTTAGCTGAATATTCTCTTGGCTTTATATGCTTTGTGTTTGCATGCCATGCCGGGTAGGATTACTCAACTGAATATGCTTTGTGTTTGCATGTTGTTCCGAGTAGAAATCCTTAGCCGAGAAAACAACTCACAATGTTTCATTCTTGCCTCCGCAGCACATCGATCTCCAGCTAGAAGAAGATACCGAAATCTTCGAGGGCAACTGGTCCAAGGACCGAGAAGAGGACGATGAGACCTCCTACGACACCCAAGACACCCTCTGCATCCCTCACGCCAATCAGCCTTGTAAGTCCCGAGCTGACGCGTCTATTCGGGACTGGTCCGAGGATGACAAAGGTGACCAAGTTCACCTCTCTGCTTACTAGCAACGCACCTTGATTCCCTTCTCTGTTTCTGAATTTATTTCTTCTTCTACTCTACAGAGGAGCCTGAGCTGGACGATGATGATGAGCCCTTGTAGGTTAATCCTCTATCTGTGTCATCTCCCAATACTCGGAAGAGGGTTGGCAGTGGCGCCCAGGAACCTCCTCCGAAGAAAGCCAAGAAGATAGGCGGAAAGAAGACCACCGCCAGAAGAAAACCCCCCAATAGCAAAGGGCAAGTTGTTCCAACCGAGTAGCAACTTGCTACTGCTTCTCGATGTGCTTTTCTTCTTCTGTCTTTCTGAACTTCTTTCTGTTCTCAGCGCTCCTCTCGACGCCGATGCCACTGCAGCTCCTACTCGCCCCAACAGAAAGGCCTTTGTGCCCCTTGATAAACTCGTTGACCTCTCGGACGACGAGGAAGAGCAAGAACAGCAGGACAGGACGCGTGCGTCCTCTCCTATTGACTTAGAAGAAGAGACCGGCGCCGACAACACGGGCGCTGGTGACAATGTCGATGACGAGAACCTCGAGCAGCAGCAGCCTGACGCGCAGCAGACTGCGCAGGATGCTGCTCGCGACGAGACGCCTCCCTCTCCCCCAGCTGCATCAGCTGGCGAACATGTTGAAGAAGATGCCGAACAGAAAGACCGTGCCGCCCTGGAGCGGCAAGATGACAACACCGAGCAGCAGGATACTCACGCTACAGCTCAAGACGATCCCGCGGCCGGGCCGCGGGTAGAAGAAGTTACAGAGACAACAACTGATCCAGCTGCCGAGCAGCGGGTAGAAGAGACTGTGGTGGAACCTGGCCGCCAGAGCCAAGCGCAGCTAGATGTTGCGCCGGGTAGCCGGCTCCCTGTGCCGCCTACCCAGCAGGTGACTCCACCGAATGCGCTAATCCCTCCACCAACACAGACTGCATCAACGACTGCCTCCCAGCAAGTGCCTCCGGATGCTCCTCGCCAAATGCCCCCATTCGCCTCTCGGCAAGACAACGCTCCTAGCCCCAAGAAGACTGCTAAGCCTGGAGCTGCGCCTACTCGGAAGAATCTGAAGCGCAACATTGCTCAGGCTGGAGACCAGATGCCGCCACCCAAGCCACCAACCGTGCCATCCGCGAAGCAGGTGGCAAAGAGCAAACAATTGACAATCGGCGCGCCTGCCTCTAGCAGCAACCCGGCTGCTGCTGGATCTGCTGGCCCTGCCGAAGGAGCTATTACCCGTGCCCAAGCTAGCTGGCCACACTACATGCTGGAGGTGTCCAAGCGCCATGAGATTTCTCTGGCCAGAGGAGAGAAGAAGTTGTCCGCGCTGAAGGAAGGCCAGGCCAAGGCGATCGACGCCAAGTCCAAGGGCCAGCACCGGTTCCCTCACACTCATCACGCGAGGCAGATGACAGTGAGATTGAATCGGAGGGCCTGACTGCGATCTTGGACCGAGTAGGGTTCATGAACCCAGCTTGGGACAGTGATGCACACGGCAACCCAAAATGGAACGGCCTTAAGCTGGGTCCGATCGATCACTACCGCACGGACTGGAACAAGGCCGATGTTGGCTCTGTTCCAATGATGATCGCCAGCCCCACCTGCACTTTGGCCGGGAAGCTGTTCAGCCTGCGCAAAGCTGCCGAGGATGTCGAGCAAGCCTATGTTGTAAGTGTTTTCTCCTTTCTTTGCATTTTCCGAGTTGCAGTTTCTCTTTTCCTCTTTTCCTCTTTACCTCTCAGCCATTCCCCCAGTCCCCGAGATTCGGGCTGAGTAGGCAAAAACTCGACCGAGTTGCCGTCTACTCGGGCCAAATCTTATAAATACTCAACCTTTTTCCTTTCTCTTTCACAGAATAGCCTCCTGAAGAGGACAAAACTGTTCCGCCGGCTGCTTTGGAACCACCGTATTGCTAAGGATCGCCTCGAGGCTCTTGAGGCCGAGAAGAAAGACAATGATGCGGTGGAAAAGTTGGCCTTGGACCGCACTCTGCAAATCTCTGAAGTGGAAGGTAAGCTTTTAGCAATTCGGTTTGTGCGTTTTGTGTTTACGCCCGTTGTTTGCTTTTTGCTTTAACTTTGTCTACTCTGCAGGCAAGCTCAACGAATTGATAGAACAGCATCAACAGTGCCACGTCTTTGCTGCCTCTGCTGAGAGCACAATCAAGAGATTGGAGGGTGAGTTGCTGTCTATTCTGCACGTGTGTTTCTTTTTACTTGATTACTCTGCCGACACTGTTGTTCTTCTCGCAGAAGAGAATAAGACATTCCGGGAGCAGCACCTAAACTACCTCATGCCTGCCGAGGTGCGGCAACAGCTGGAAACCCGAGAAGCCGAGATCCAGAAGGAGCGTGCTGCTGAGAGAGCTGAGTTCGAGAAGATGCAAATCCAGCTAAAAACTGCCCTCCAGGATGCCATCGACCAGGCTGCCGAGAAGGACGAGGTCAAGAAGACTGCCAAAGCCAAAGAGAAAACACTTGAGATGGAGATCTCATTACTGAATAAGCACAATTAGCAACTCATCCTCCATATCACAAATGCACGCAGCATTGAAGACAGGCACATCTCGGATGAGAATGACTGAAAGGTCAAGCTGGGAGCTCTGCTGGTGGATCTGGAACGTAAGTTTTCTTTTCTCTGCTTCTGACTTGTTTTTCTCTTCTCGGCCCCTTCTTCTACCTGGTTTCATCTCTTCTCTGCTTCCGTTTCTGATCCCGAATAGATCCCTATGCAGATATTTTCCCCGAGCCCCGCTCTGCCAACGTGCCTGCTTTGGCAAGGGCACGACAACTCCGAGCTGAGGCTGGCCTTCCCATCGACAACACTTCCACTATCAATGATTATATCTTGAGCATCAAGTCTCAACTCCGCTCCCTCAAGGGCCTGGGCACCTCCATGGTGTCCGCTGCATACAAATTGCACGATCTGTTCTGGCCGGATCAAAATGCGCCCGACAGCTTCAGCGAGATCGCCGAGAAGCTGAACGGAGTGAAGGCCGAGTTGAAGAAATGGCGTGCCTCGGCAGCTCGGGCAGGAGCTGATGAGCTGCTCCATTTCATCATAAGCTGGTATCAAAACCTTGACCTCAGCAGGATCCTCACCATCCGAGAAGGCGCCAAGTGGACCAAAAATCCCGAGTGCGTCACTCGCCGGAAGGCAGTGGCGTACGAGATTGCTTCCTATGCTGACACCGCCACCTACATCGATGGCCTCCCCGAGCCGGACACTGAAGCTGAGGACGAGGATGAGGGTGACAAAGACGATGACGACGAGATCGCCAGCCAGGAGTTGGCCATGTTCGAGGAAGACGCCACCAAGGGAGCAGCCGAGAAGGGGAAAACCCAGGTCACCAAGGGGACCGAGTTGGCCACCGGCACAGATGCCGAGCAGCCGTAGTCCAGCGCTCAAGGGGCCACCATCACCACCGAGATGGTGATCAACCAGACGGCTCCCGAGTTGGGCGCGACTGCTGCTGCAGCAACTGATGTCGCTGCGCTACTCAGGACCCAGTCCACTGCATCCACCTCGGCCACCGATCTCACCTCCGTCGCCACGGCTACCTCTGAGCAAGCTGCCAATGCTGATGTTGATGCCGAGAACGCCGATGCGTCCAACACCGCCACTACTCTCTGAACAACTCCTGAAAAACTTTTACTTTGAACTCTTATCAGATCCCCGGGATGCCGGGTGCAGATGTAATCGCACAATTTATGATTTTGTTGCTACTCAGTTTTTTAATCTACTTTGATATTTTAGCAACTCTGGCTTAATGCCGGGTTGCGTTTCTATGCAAGTCCCCGAGTTGCATTTTTTATCCACTCTTCCTTTTTGTCTCAGCTCTTACCTGCAACTTGTTGCTTTTTTGGTAGTCGAGTCACGAGAGTTCAAAGTTGAGTTTCAAATACTTAGCCACTTAGAAAAGAGCATGGTAACGCTGCCCACCACTTAGCCGAAACAACAGTAAAAAACACTCTATTCGGTTGCCACACATTTCCTTCCCTTAGCAATTTTTCATGTGTTCATTGAACCTTTGGCTTGTTCTCTGGCTTGCCATGAAGCCGGGTTGCGGACATCAGCAGAGTCGCAGAGTGTCCTGTGGGTTTAAACACACTACTTTGTATGCTTTTGAAATTCTAAGTGGTTCAACCGAATAGACAAAGTAAAACAGAGTAAACACAAGGAACAGTTTGAGCAAGGGCAGTCCCCGAGTTCGAATTCGGAGTGCCGACTAGAATTTAACTCGGGTGAGGATACATACACAGTTTGCTCATGAATGAAAACGTCGGAGTAGGGCTACATTCCAGGGGCGATTGGATTCCTCTCCAGCTTTATCTGGCCTGTTCTTCTAGGGTGCCTGTACGTCCACTAGGTAATAGGCATCGTTGTGCAGAGCCTTGCTCACAATGAACGACCCTTCCCACGGAGGGGAAAGCTTGTGCATCCCGGCCGTGCGCTGCACGAGCCTAAGGACCATGTCTCCTTCTCGGAAAACCCTCGGGTTAACTTTCCGGCTGTGATAACGCCTCAAGTTTTGCTGATAGATGGCTGAACGTGACAGAGTTAACTCTCTTGCTTCTTCTAGCAGGTCAACATCATTTTCTCGAGCTTCTCTAGCCTGCGCCTCAGTGTAGAGGGTTAGTCGGGGCGAGTCATGCTCTAGGTCAGTGGGCAACACGGCCTCAGCTCCATATACCAGGAAGAATGGTGTGTATCCGGTTGATCGGTTAGGGGTAGTCCTTAGAATCCACAACACCGCCAGCAACTCGTCTAGCCAACACCCAGGTGTTTTCAGCAGTGGCTCAATCAGCCTTGGCTTTATGCCGGATAGCACCATACCATTTGCTCTTTCAACTTGCCCATTGGAGGTAGGATGTGCAGCAGATGCAACATCTAGCCGAATGCGCTTCTCTCTGCAGAACCTTGCAAAAGCACCCTCAGCAAAGTTTGTACCATTATCCGTGATGATGCTGTGCGGGTAGCCGTATCTTAGGATTATATCCTTCAAGAAACTCACAGCTGTGGCTCCATCACACTTCTGAATAGGGTTCACCTCAATCCACTTGGTGAACTTGTCAACCATGACCAGGATGTGAGTCATGTTGCCTCTAGCCGGCTTGAAAGGGCCAACCACATCCAAACATCAAACTGCAAAAGGCCAAGTGATAGGAATGGTCTTCAACTCGGAAGCTGGCATATGAATCTTACTTGCAAATCTTTGGCAGCCGTTGCACTTTCTCACAATGTCTTCAGCTTGCTTCAAGGCAGTGAGCCAAAACAAGCCATGCGGAAAAGACTTGTTGACCAGAGCCCAAGAAGAGGCGTGATGCCCGCATTCTCCTTGATGTATCTCCACCCGAATTTCTTCCCCTTCTTCTGGCTCTACACAGCGTTGCAGCACGCCAGTAGGACTCCTTCTGTGCAGTACATCTCTGAAGATAGTATAGCCCTTGGATCTTCTTTGAATTTTCCTCGCGGTTACCTCATCATCCGGCAAGGTGTCGTCCTTTAGAAAGGATAATATAGGCATAGCCCAACTTGGTGTCTCCCGGATGGGAAACACTGGTTCGTCCGTTTCCATTGGATCAGCCACCACTGCCTCTTCTGAGCTAAGGACGAGGTCACGAGTCCCCGAGTACTCGGAAATGACCCCCTCGATGAATGCGACAGTCCCCGATTTACGAGGGGCAGTCCCCGATTAAGAAGGGATAGTCCCCGGGTTGCAGGCGCCAGTCCCCGGGATGGAGACGGCAGTCCCCGGGTTCTCTTCTGCACCCTCCCAATCAATCTCCATGGGAACAACTTCCTCTCCTGGCAGAGAAGGAATGAAGATAGACTTCGAGTTGGGGGATAGCTTGATAGATGGCTTTCTCAAATGCTCCTAGGCAATCCCAGCAGGGATGAACTGCCGAGAAGACCCCAACTTGGACAGCTCATCAGATGCATCATTCTCTGCTAGGTGTATATGTTGGAATTCACATCCTTCAAAGAAGCTAGTCATATTTTGCACCAGAAACCGATATGATGACATGTTGACATCTAGAGCATCCCAGGTACCAGATACTTGCTGCACCACCAAGTCCGAGTCGCCATAACAAATAATGCGCTGCACGCCAACCTCCTTGGTTACTCGCAAGCCGTGCACCACGGCCTCATACTCGGCCACATTGTTGGATGCCTTGAAGTGAATCTGCAGCACATACTTGAGTTGATCTCGCTTGGGTGACGTAAGCACTACGCCAGCACCAAGGCCTTCCTTCACTTTGGAGCCATCAAAATGCATCTTCCAGTAATTGGTTTCCGACAAGGGAGGCTCGTACTGCACCTCAGCCCAATCCACCAGAAAATATGCTAGGATTTGTGACTTGATGGCTTATTTTCTCGCGTACAGGGGAGTGTACGCGGCCAGCTCAATCACCCACTTGGCTACTCTGCCACTTGCATCCTTGTTGTCCATGATGTCCGAGATGGGAGCAGAACTCACTACTGTGATGGGATGCTTCTGGAAATAGTGCTTCAGCTTCTTGGCGCCCAGGTACACGCTGTATGTCATCTTCTGGTAATGCGGGTAGTTCTTCTTGGAGTTGGATAGCACTTCACTCAGATAGTACACTTTCGTTGCACAGTTTTGCCTTCCTCTTCTCGTTCCACCACAATCACCACCCTGACTACTCGGTTGGTAGCCGCAATGTAGAGCCGCATTGGCTCTTTGGGTAGCGGACTAGCCAAGATGGGAGCGCTACCCAGCATGGCCTTCAACTCCTTGAATGCTACATCAGCATGCGGTGTCCAGACAAACTTGTCAATCTTCTTCATCAATTGATACAAAGGAAAGGCCTTCTCACAAATTCTTCCCAGGAAGCAGCTCAAAGAAGACAGGCATCCAGTGAATGTCTGCACATCCTTCAGTGATCTCGGCAAAGACATGCTCTCTATAGCTTTTATCTTTGAAGGATTGGCCTCAATGCCCCGACTGGATACCAAGAAGCTGAGTAGCTTGCCAGCCGGGACGCCAAAGGTGCATTTAGTCGGATTCAACTTCATTCTGTACTTGCGCAAAATGGCAAAAGTTTCCTCAATATCACTAAGTAGAGTATGTGTTTTATTCGTTTTGATGACAATGTCATCTACGTACACCTGCACATTCTTTCCAATTTGGTCATGCAAGCATTTCTGCATGCATCTCTGATAGGTAGCCCCAGCATTCCGCAACCCGAAGCACATGACACGATAGCAATAAGCCCCTTACGGGGTAATGAAAGAAGTCTTTATTTGATCATCAGGGTTGAGAGCTATCTGATGAAAACCAAAGTAGGCATCTATGAAAGACAAGAGCTCACAACCAGCGGTGGAATCGATCACCTGATCTATGCGGGGTAGCGGAAATGGATCCTTGGGGCAGGCCTTGTTCAAGTCGGTGTAGTCCACGCACATGCGCCATGCGGTGTTGGCCTTGGGGTCCTCCTTCTTCTTCTCAACCATAACCGGGTTGGCTAGCCAGTCCGGATAAAGTACCTCCATGATAAAGTTGCTTATCAGCAACTTGGTGATCTGATCACCGATAGCTTTCCTCCTCTCATCACCAAAGCGGCGCATAGCCTGCTTAACCGGCTTGGCATCATGCCGCACATGTAGCGAGTACTCAACCAACTCCCTCGGGACACCCGGCAGATCCTCATTGGACCATGCAAAGACATCCCGATTCTCACGGAGGAAGTGGATGAGCTCGCTTTCCTATTTCTCTCCCAACCCGGCGCCAATGATGGCAACACGTTCTGGGAACTCAGGGTCGACCTGGACCTTCTTTGTCTCCTGGGACGCCTGGAACGCAGTCCCGTATTGTGAACTCGGCATACCAGGCGCACCACCTTGCACGGATTGCGCCATAGCCACCACCTCGTACAACATCTTCTTCTCGGCCGCAATGACCATGGATTCCGCCAGCTGAGAACTAGCAGAGGAACACTCCAAAGACCTCTTGTAATCACCCGAGATGGTGATGAGTCCATTGGGACCAGGGATCTTCATCTTCAGGTAAGAAGCATGGGTTGAAGCCATGAACTTGGTGAGGGTAGGCCTACCAAGAAGAGCATGGTAGGGGCTCTGAAGATCAACCACCTCGAACTGGACGCACTCCGTGCGACAGTTCTCCCTGGTGCCGAATAGGACATCCGTCCAGATGCGGCCGATTGGAGCACATGATACTCCCGGCACAATTCCATGGAATGTGGTCTTGCTGGGTAGCAGCATGTTCTCGGCGAGGCCGAGCTTCTTCAATGTGTCCAGATACATGATGTTGATGCTGCTGCCGTTGTCAATCAGCACCTTGCTGAAACGAACGTTCTTCTCGGGTCCCAGGAAAGTGGGATCCACCACCAGAGCATAGCTACCCGGATTGGGCATCACCTTGGGGTGATGAGCCTTGGACCAAGTCACCTCCTGGTTGCACCAGCGTAGATAGTGAGGCACAGCTGGGATGACGGCGTTCACCTCCATCGCGCGCCTGCACTACGACTGCTTGTCGACTGGCTCGGTGACGAAGATCATGTAGCTCTCATGGTGGTCCTGGTACTGGTTGCAGTCTCCACTACCATTTTTGCCGTTGTTGTTGTTGCCTTGGTTGTTGTTGTTGTCTCGGTTGTTGTTGTTGTTGTTGTTGTTGCTGCCTCGGTTGTTGCGGGTGTAGAAGTTGCGGTTGCGGTTGCGGTTGTCGTAGTTGTAGTTGCGGTTGGCTCCTAAAGCCACCTGATTCACATTCTCTCTTCTCGGAAACGCTGTAGGCCTCGGAGCAGCTTCCCGAATAGGCTGCACATTTGCATTCGCAGCCGGCAGAGGAGGAGGAGGGGGCAGGTCTTCATTCTTGATGCGCTCCCACCAGCTGCACTGCCGGGTAGTGTGGTTGGCTGGCCTAGTTAGATGCCGAGTATGGAAACTGCATGGCCCATCCTTCATGTTTGCAAAGATGAAGTTCGGAGCTGCATCCGAGTAGCCGCTACTCTGCTGGGGAGCAGCGTAGGGCTTCTTGATGCCTTGGCCCTGATTCTGGTTTTGCCCGCATTGGGCTCCAGCAGTTTTTTGCCTTTGGCTACTCCCAGGAGCCGTAGTCACAGCATTTACCTCCTCAGGATCATACCGAGTACCAATCCGGTCACCTCTTCTCTTGTTGCGGAAGTCATTCCGTCCGTTGCCATCTTGAAACTTCCTTCTCGGCTCAGGAGAATCAAGCAGAGGCTGAGTAGGATCGCCGAGTGCATACATATCTGCAATCTTGATTGTCTCGGCGAGAGTACTCGGCATCTCTCTTTGCAACTTCTGTCACAACATGTTTCCATGCCTGCAGCCCTGGGCAAACCAAGTAATGGCCTGAGCCTCATTCACACCCTCACAGTTGTTCCTCAAGGTGCTCCAGCGAGTAAGATACTCGCGGTCAGTCTCTTGTTCTCGCTGCTTGCAAGAACACAGCTGTTGCGGCCTATTCGGCCTCTTGTAGGTGCTGGTGAATTGCTGATGAAGGCTTCCGAGAAGTCAAGCCAACAGTTGATACTGTTCTTGGGCAGGTTGTTGAGCCAAGTCCTAGCCGGACCTTCTAGCATATGCGGCACATACCGCACAGCCCATCTGCGGTTGCCGCCTGCAATGTGCACAGCTGTGACGTAGTCACTTAGCTAGTCTTCTGGCTTGGTACTCCCATTGTAGCACTTGGTTCCCCTGGCCAGCTGAAAGTGGTTCACAGATGGCTCATCCATGATACGATGATCAAAGCATTCTGGGCCAGGTGGCCCCTTGTTCTCGAGTTGCGGGGACAGATTGATCCGGTCCAGCTTCTACCTTGCATCGCTGGGCTCCAACACGCGGTCACCCACACGATCAGTGATGTTTCTTGGGTCAGCATACCCGGCCAGCCCCATGGCCGAGTAACCATCATCATAACGGTCTTGCTGCACCGCTGCGGGTTGCACAACCAGGTTGGCTGCATGCACAGCTGCGCGCGGCTGCGCCGCCGCTTCTTGCTGCGCCCCCTAACGAGTAGGCTGAGCAGGCTGTTGCCGAGAAGGCTCTGCCATGTTTCCTCCTTGCCTCTTACTCTGAGCTTTAGTGGCGTGATAGCCTGCTCCTGCAGTGTTGTGTTTCTGACCGGGCTGCCGCGGCACAGCGTGCTGTTTTGCAGCGACAGCAGGGTCGTACACCTGCATCTGTTTACTCTTCCCAGAGTGCACACTCTGGACCCTCTCGTTGCCGGGAAGCGGCGATGAAGCCTGATCCATAGATCCGGCAGCACGCGAGTGCACAACCTGAGAAGCGCAAGCACCCGGATTGGCTTTCCGGAACTGCTCATTCTACCGACTAGCCTCTAGCACTAGCTCGTTAAGCCTGTCCTGCTGCCTAGCGCGCGCGTCGCCAGTGAGATGCGGCAACTCAGCAGCCACTGCCTCTGCAGCCCGAAGAGTTTTGGCGGGGGTGCTGTACCTAGGCCTATCAACAGTGTTTAGACTAGCAGAGTTGCTAGCAGCCCTACCATCTCTAGCCAGCTCAGCGCCTAAGTTGCGACGCGTGATGCCTATCTTGCTAGGCAGCCTAGCGACAGGAGTAAAGCCATGCGCTGCGTTGTACTCATTTTGTGCAAGGTTAAGATCAAGCCTAACCTTCTCCAGCTCCTGGGTCTCAGCGAGTAGCGCTTGACGCTGCTGCTCGATTTGCACCCTCATGGCGGCAAGTTCCCTCTCGGTGGGTTGCGGCATGCCCAGCGGCATGGTGGCGCCTGCGCGAACAGCCGGAATGGCTGTATAGGTGGAGGGAGGCAGGTTCGAGTCCTTCTCGTAGGGCTTGTGGACCCTGGCGCCCACATGCACCTCGATAACGCCAGCGTCAGCGGCCGCGCCCTTCCCGGCATCGATAGCCGGGCCTGTCATCATCACCTCCACGATGTCCGTAGAGTAGCCGGAAGGCTTCTCCCGGGCAGCGAGTACAGCAGGAGGATCTTCCGCGTCGAGTACCACCTCTAGAAACTCGCGGATGACGGGGGTGGCGACGTAGACCAAGTGCTTGCCGAAGAAGAGCACCGAGCCACCTGCAGGCATGGGCGTGCCGCCGAAATCTCCGGCGTTGTCGGAGACGAAGTCGAAGGAGCTGAATCTGTGGACAAGGCCACAGACCATGCGCTCCCCTGAAGCTGAAACCGGTCCCGTTCGAATGTGAACTCCAGCCAGCGCCGCTGCTGGCCCCACGGTGGGCGCCAACTGTCGTGGTGGTATGACGGCAGACGCCATGGGATGGCTTAAGTGTTGGCGCCGATGGACGCTGGAGGTATCCGGGGAGGGATCGCACGGCGAGTAGCGCCGCGCTAAGATGTCTCAAGCATTGCAAACAACAAGATCTTACCCAGGTTCAGGGCCCTCCTGTGGAGGTAACACCCCTACTCCTGCCTTTCCTCTCTATATGTGTGTAACCGAGTAGCCACAGTACAATGTATGCCTCTATCCGGGTAGCCACTCTGATGCTCTCTCTCTCGCTCTACCGTAAGCTCTAGCAATAAATGCGAAGTGTGGCAACGTCCCTCGCGCAGGAGGGGGCAGGGCACCTTATATACTGGTGTCCAGCCGAATAGAAAAAGACTATAAGGTACAACTGATGGGACAGGTATAATGCAGGACAGAGCACGCCTCCGGCTTCTCGCTGACGCGGGTGCGGGAAGTCGCCGCGCCGTTCGGCAGATGGGACCTGCCCACCTTGTCAGTGAGATAGGGTAGGCCCCTAGACTTGTCATGTCCCCTCTGTCAGCGACAGGACTTGACAGGCGCCTACCTCACTGTAGCCACGCCGTAGCGCGGATAATCACGCGCTCCGTAAGTTGAACCGCACGCCGGTACGGACGCAGGATACGCGGGATACCTTGTCAGAACGACTCCATTGACTTCTGGCCCGAGTAGGATTTCCCTCCGTCTACTCAGACCAACTTCTCTACTCGGCCGAATATAACTTCCTTGATATTTTCTCTTGGCCATTGCTGGGTCGGCTGGATAGAAACCTACCGGGTAGCAAGTATCCGGGTAGCCGTCTACCCGGTCAAACTGCCCCTTGACTTTTGCCTTTAGCACTTGCCTTACCCCTACTCGGGGGTAACCCCCCGACACACATACATTAGTTGATCACGCTTGGGTGACGTAAGCACTACGCCAGCATCCAGCGCTTCCTTTACTTTGGAGCCATCAAAGTGCATCTTCCAGAAATTGGTTTCCTGCAAGGGAGGTTCATACTGCACCTCAGCCCAATCCACCAGAAAATCTGCCAGAATTTGTGACTTAATTGCTTCTCTTCTTGCTTATAGAGGAGTGTACGCGGCTAGCTCAATTGCCCACTTGGCTACTCTGCCGCTTGCATCCTTGTTGCCCATGATCTCCGAGATGGGAGCGGTACTCACCACCGAGATGGGATGCTCTTGGAAATAATGCTTGAGCTTCTTGGCACCCAGGTACACGCCATATGTCATCTTCTGGTAGTGCGGGTAGTTTTTCTTGGAGCTGGATAGCACCTCGCTGAGATAGTACACCGGATGCTGCACACAGTCTTGCCTTCCTCTTCGCTTTCCACCACTATCACCACACTCACTACCTGGTTGGTAGGCGCAATGTAGAGCAGCATAGGCTCTTTGGGTAGAGGACTTGCTAGGATGGGAGCGCTACCCAGCATGGTCTTGAGTTCCATGAACGCCACATCAGCTTGCGGCGTCCAGACAAACTTATCACTCTTTTTCATCAGCTGGTAGAGAGGCAAGGCCTTCTCGCCCATTCTTCCCAGGAAGCGGCTCAGAGAAGCCAAGCATCTGGTAAATGTCTGCACATCCTTCAGTGATCTCGGAAAAGACATGCTCTCTATAGCTTTTATCTTTGAAGGATTAGCTTCAATGCCCCGGCTGGATACCAAGAAACCGAGTAACTTGCCAGCCGGGACGCCAAAGGTGCATTTAGTCGGATTCAACTTAATCATGTACTTGCGCAAGTTGGCAAAGGTTTCCTCAATGTCACTAAGCAGAGTATGTGTTTTATTCGTTTTGATGACAATGTCATCTACGTACACCTGCACATTCTTGCCAATTTGATCATGCAAGCATTTCTGCATGCATCTCTGATAGGTAGCCCCAGCATTTCGCAACCCAAAACACATAACACGATAGCAATAAGCCCCGTATGGGGTAATAAAGGTAGTTTTTATTTGATCATCTGTGTTGAGAGCTATCTGATGGAAACGAGAGTATGCATCAATGAAAGACAAAAGTTCGCACCCGGCGGTAGAATCGATCACCTGATCGATGCGGGGTAGCGGAAATGGGTCCTTGGGCAGGCCTTGTTCAAGTCGGTGTAGTCCACGCACATGCGCCATGCAATCTCGGCCTTGGGGTCCTCCTTCTTCTAAACCATAACCTGATTGGCCAGCCAATCCGGATGAAGTACCTCCGTGATAAATCCACTTATCATCAACTTGGTGATCTGATCACCGATAGCCTTCCTTCGCTCTTCCGCAAAGCGGCGCATTGCCTTCTTAATCGGCTTGGCGTTTGGGCGTACGTGTAGCGAGTGCTCAACCAACTCCCTCAGGACACCCGGCAAGTCCTCATTGGACCATGCAATGACATCCCGATTCTCACGGAGGAAGTGGATGAGCTCTCTTTCCTATTTATCGCCCAACCCGGCGCCAATGATGGCAACACGGTCTAGAAACTCAGGGTCAACCTGGACCTTCTTTGTCTCCTGGAACGCCTGGAAAGCAGCTCCGTACTGGGAACTCGGCATTCCAGGCGCACCGACTTGCGCAGCTTGGGCCATAGCCACTACCTCATGTATTTTCTTCTTCTGTGCAGCAATGACTAAGGACTCTGCTAGCAGAGATCCAGCAGAGGCACACTCCAAGGAACGCTTGTCATCACCCGAGATGGTGATGACACCATTGGGACCAGGTAGCTTCATCTTCAGGTAGGCTGCATGGGTTGAGGCCATGAACTTGGTGAGGGCAGGCCTACCGAGTAGAGCGTGGTAGGAGCTCTAAAGATCAACCACTTCGAAATGCAGGCACTCGGTGCGGCAGTTCTCCCTGGTGCCGAATAGCACATCTATCCATATGCGGCCGATCGAAGCTGTAACATCCCCAATTTACTAATTTAGAGTGTGTGGTGTTGTGTTCATATCATACATGCATGAAACAAAAATTTAATCATGTTTGAAACAATTTAAATTGTGAATTAAAATGGTTTGAGAAAATACCACAAATGTTACTTAATGTGGGTTTCAAAAATTTGCACTGAAAAATAATTCAATTTCACCGAAACAGAACATGGTGGGGTTGAAAATTTTATAAGGTTTCCAAATATAATTTTTGACAATTTTTCTTCTTGCAAAAAGGCCCTCAAAACCCTTGTTTCAGTTCTGTTCTATTAGAGAAAAGGACTCTTTTGCAAATCTCAATTTTTCTAGGGGTTTTTTGAAATTTCTTCTTTGTCTTCTACCTCTTGCCAGTAGGAGAGCCGGCCGCAGACGACGCCGTGCCACCTCCTTCTCTATGTCACCACGAGGATAAGGACGCCTCGGAGGCGTCTAGATCGAAGCCTCCTCCCCAGAACGCCCCCCCTCGAACCATTCTCTCTCTGTCTCTTCTCGAACCCGAAACCCTGACCCTACCGTACGGCCGCCGCGCGACGCCGTTGTTTCCGGCCATCCTAGAGCAAACCGAGACTGCCACGAGCTTCACCAAGCTCTCCTCTACGTCCCCGTTGAGCCACGCGATCTGGGAAAATAAGGACCGCGTCAATCAGGTGTTTCTTCCCCAACTTCGGCCGACCCCCTCCACCGCTCGATCTCCTACGCCGTGGTCTCTCCGGACTCTATGACCACTCCCCTTCATTCGCGGTGAGCCCCTGCACCTCCCGGTGCTTTTCTCTTGCCCCCCTATGTATCTTGCGGATGTCGTGCGCCTCCGTCCACCGCCGCAGAACCTCGTCGCCGGCGAGCCGCCGGTGACCAATTCCGGGCGGCGGCGCTACTCCTAGGCTCCCTTTCGCCTCCTGTACCTCGTGGTGCAACTCGATTTGAGAATCGCGCGCGCCAACGCGCGATTGCACGGAGGTAGAGCCATCCGGCCACGGGCTGACGTCATCGTGACGTCATTGTGACCTCACGAGGGGTGCTGACCCCAGCCTGATGTCATAAACATGTTTTCTAATTTATCAGAAATGTTTAATAAATTCCAGAAAAATGATTAATTTAATAATTCAATATCTTTTAATCCGTTAATCAGAAAAATAAAATAAAATATGAAAATGTTCAGAAAATTATTTCCTACCCAAATATGTCACTTTCATAGATGTTTGGCAAAGTTAAAAAATGAACATTATTTAAATATTGTTTAATTATTTTAAAATAGAGAAAATAAGTTTGCAATCAATAAAATTAGAAAATTACAAGTTATCTTTACTATTAAGGTTGCTGTGGCGGTGGTGTCACACTTCAACGAAATTACAGAAGGAATGCCACCGCACAACTAACTATCCCACTTCTACGTAATTACGGAGAATATGCCACCGCCCTAAATTCTCTCCCATCTGTAACCTCACGTGGGAAAAAAAAAACTTTTCACACAATCACAAAAATCTCCTGATTTACCTCAACAAATCTCTACTCACTATCTTTATCTTTTCTTTACTATTAAATTCGGGTTCGACCTTCGTCGACTCGAACGGTCTGCTCGATCGTCTGCTGGATCATTACCCGTACGCGGATCGCTTCGTTCATCCTCGCCTTGGTCTGCCAGATCGCTCCGTTCGTCCCACACGCACGCGAACGGGCCAAGGCGCAACAAACTCAGCAAAATTCTCCTGTCGACTATCTGCCTCGCTTGCACTCCCACGTAGGAACCCTACAATCTTCCCCTCTGGCTTCCTCTCTGTGAAAGTGGCGGCAGCGCTAGATCGGGGTTCAACCATGGCCGGGCCAATCGCGACCAGGACGAAAATTAGCAACGGAGGCTGGCCGACCGGGAAACACGTTTCCCTTGACATCCGCACAATCGGACACCCGACCACCGAGCAGAGCGCCTCCTCCGGGCCGATCGACATCCAGCTCGAGGTCCGGCCTTCTCCAACTATGGCTCTCCTCCAGCTAGAGCTTTATCATCCTACAGTAGCGAGCTGCAGTGGTCTGAGATTGCCGCCAGAGCTTCAAGCACCTCTAAGACGGACGACCTCCTTCTTCCTGAGCCCTTCCAGACCGATGTGGTCTGAGATTGCTGCCGGCATACTTCTCCATCTAGGCGAGGAGGATCTGTGCAGTAGGACCCGTACAAGTTGCTGCAGGAGCGCAAGTCGGGCTCCGGGCTGAGCGGCAGTTGGCGGCGTGGGCGGAAATTTCACCTAGGAGGTATCGATCCCATCGGAATATGGGCGTGAAATCCAGTCAGTTTCTCGGGTCAGTTCTTTAGTAATAAGATTGGGCGGGGCTCAGTTATATAGACATGCTAATGTCGGATGAATTGCTAAATCTGCATCTTGTTTTTGGTCCAATCTTGACTATCGGTTCTGCTTATATAGACATGCTAATGACTGTTTCGGTTGATAGGATATGGGCGCAATAGATAAAGAATAAAATCCACATGGAAGAATTAATTTTGGTTCTCTTTTACTAATGCATATCTTTTATGTTGCTCAGTAGAGCAGCCTTGGGTTGTTTGTTTCGATGTTTGACTGCTAAAATACTCCGTTGCTAATTTTCGTCCTGGTCGCGATTGGCCCGGCCATGGTTGAACCCCGATCTAGCGCTGCCGCCACTTTCACAGAGAGGAAGCCAGAGGGGAAGATTGTAAGGTTCCTACGTGGGAGTGCAAGCGAGGCAGAGAGTCGACAGGAGAATTTTGCTGAGTTTGTTGCGCCTTGGCCCGACCTCTTGTGGGATTTGTATTATTGTCACAAGCAGTGGCCTTGGCTTGGTTGTTGTGCTTTATATCATATATGGATGAAGATCGAAAATGCAGCAACGATGGACTCTCGTCCGATCAGCAAGTTGTTCCTGATCCAGGTATGTGAAGTAGGAAGTTGTCTTCTTATTTGGCTGAAGCATACTTCTTCCCATAATCATTTATTGAAAATTACAAACATTATTTTTTATGAAAAGCCTTAACCTACAAATTATCTGAAAACCCGTCAATCCAAAAGGTGTGTAATTAGAGAAAGATGAAAATAGTTTACACGTGTTATTTCCAAAAACTTCTTGCAGTCACTTTTGTTTCATGGTTATTTTCAGCAGAATATAGTTCATTTAGATCTTTCTTGAGAAAAAAAACATACTAGAGGCAAAACCATCACAGTCATTATTGTTAGTTTTGTAGCACAACAAATTTGCCAACACAAAATTTTATATAGTTTTGAATATTGTCAACTGTCCAGTTGCATCGGATTAGTTAGGGGAGTTCGGCGACGCCGCGGCCCACATGGTGCAGTAGTTTTCTGGGTCAAAGAGAGACATGATAGGTATGGGGGTAGTCCCTTAGAGAACAAAAAGGTGGGGCAAAGACAATTTTATACGTCTTGTATTAAGAAAAATCACTAGAAGGAGAATTGGGAAATATATCAACATACTGTATTGTTTAACTTTGTGAAGTATAGAATGCTAACTTGGGAAACAAATTGTCTTGTTCATATTTGTATAGTAGTAACTACACGATTTAAATCCGCTTGGATACACACATTCGATTTAAGTCTGCTTGGATACACACATTCAAAATTTCTCGCTTCTTGCAGGTTTTCCGTTGTGATCGAGGACTAAACGGTGGGGTGGGTGACTAGGACAGAGGAAGAATGGGACACGGTGCATGAAGATTATGTTGTGGGATGGATACGTCAGGGTCGCGCCTTAGTGTGATTATTCTCCTTTTCTGTTAGCGGCGTCTTCAATTTTTCTGGAAATTCGCTGATCATAGTATCGTTGTTTAGCTATTGATTATTCTTGTCAAGAGTAGATGCTATATCAATCAGAAACCATAGAGAATGGTAGGATTTAAGATTACGGAAATAATGTACATTGATTATTTTTCACTTGTTGCTCTTAGCTGAATTCAGCAAGTCATATGACTTTGTTTGCACTCTAATTAACAAATAATTGTTGAGAATGTCTAATTATTAATATAGATTACTTCGGATCTTATGTTTTTGCGAGACATACAACAGTTGAATAGGGTAGAGGAGAAAGATATCACATGGGTAGAGGCGAAAGATATCACATACTCTTAATGTGGAAATCCTAGGCATGCGAACAGATTATTATGGAAGGCCCGTGAGTCACTAAGCACAATTCTGTAAAGAGAGTTGCTACGCGTACGACGTTTCCTGTATGATTTCCGTACGACGTGCAGCAGCAGGGGAATCCGTCGTTGATCGATGGTCTCGGTGGACCTAGCACAAGAGGAACTAACACAACATAAAATCAGACAACAACATCGTACGCAAGTCATTTCTTGGAAGGTGAGAGTACGGGAATGAGGGATGAGATGAAAGCTCATTCAATAAATTTACACATCCGTAGCAACGCACGGGCATTCAACTAGTATATCAAAATGCTCAAAATGACAAATGCAATCTAGTTATGATGTTTTCAAACCCATTTGAGCAATTAAAATTGTAATCACTTTCAGAATCGTCCGAAGTGCCCCTCTGGAGTCTATTTCGGGATAAATTCAGTAAAAATGCTTAACTGACATACGAACCCTAGCAACCCAACGATCATGTTTAGGGCTTTATTTCAGTGCATTAACATGCTCATGCATACATATTGCATTGTATCGATGCCATGTTTGATTGTTGTTCTTCTTTTCGGTGTCGTTTCCCCCTCGGTAGAATGCGACTCCGAAGTGAAGGCCAACAACTCCATGACGAATACTTGATCTTAACCGACAAGTCAAGCACTTATCCGAGAAGACATTTCTATTCGTTTTCTTATACCCAAGGCAAGCATAACCTCTTATCTCCTCATATATGGTTTCAACGTGTTTTGAATCTCGTACTTTGCATTCGGTTCCAAACTATTTGATGTCATTGGATAGAGTTCTCCTATATACTGCATAACATAGATATCCTGATCGACTAATCCTAGCAGCTATAGGTTTGTTTGTGCGCGCTCCGCTAAACCCTGTGAGTCTTGCTTAGCCGTGCCTAGTTGTGATCTCATCCATCCGGTTGATGAATCTGGTCAACGCGTGAATCTATTATGTCAAGTTGTTATGATTTGAATTATCTTTGATAACCTGAATAATCACGGCATGGATGTGAGGCCACAATGGGTTGTGGCGTTTTGTCCTGTTCATGCCCCTAGGAGCGAGTTCTCGCCTTCGAGCCAAGACTGAGCGTACAGCCACACGTGGGCCGATGAACCCCGCCCGGCTAACTAACTTGTTTAACCTTATCCATGAGCCACGTAGTTTGCTCTTTCTATCTGTGTGTGTGTCTGAAAATGTTTTGGAGAAAATTAGGTCGTGACCGGGACAAGTGATGGACGTACACGGATCTTTATCCCGACTCACAGAACAGGTGCCGTTAGGAGGTTGCCAACTCCCTGTTGACGGGGTGGCCCTGTTTGGGTTGACTCATGGATATGGTTCGACAAGGTAAAGGCTGGGAATCGACCACCCTCTGCCGGCACTTCCCGGGCTAGTGCTAATCATGTGGCACTAAGAGTCGGTTGGTACGTGTGGGTAAAGTTGTACACCCCTGCAGGGTTAAATCTTTTCGAAAAGCCGTGTCTGCGGTTAAAGACGACTTGGTGACGGATTCTGTGATCATAGACAACTTAAACGGAATGATTAAAACTTGTTGATAACGAATGAAGGATGCCTCATCGGAGATGCCGAGAGGGGTTACCCTGTAGCATGAGTTACCAGAACAACTTGAGGTGGTGATCTTTGAAGCACGAGGTACTGAAATGATATTGGTGGATTACAAAGATGATGATATCAGTAGTTGAGTAGCTTCCTCATCTGTTTTCAAAATACTCCATGAGACGTCCTATTCCTTCCTCAGTTTGGAAAACGAAGATGGCTTTACGCAAAACAACCTTCATAACTCCTTCTAAAATAAGCAGATATATATTAGGTTAACTAAGTCTTGTTGAGTACCTTCCGTACTCATGTTTGCTTCAACTTGGTTTAGGTGGAGTTTCTCAGTTCGGTGGTGTTTCGACGTGGACATCGACGAGTAGTTTGGGGTTACCAGGTAGCAGCCTGGAATCTATGGGCTGGGACATCGCCTTATGTTGCGGCCTCTTAGGCCTTTTTGGTTCTTGGTGATTAGCAACATAATTTGCCTTCCGTTGTCTGATGTAATGTTGGGTCGTGTGACCTCTGCTTGTAAGCTATACTCTAGTAACACCTGTTTAATACAACTTCAATGTCTAGAGTGTTGCTTTGATCGGTTGTTGGTTTCAAGCTCATCGTTATATAGTTTTGGCTATGCCTGCATAGTTGTCACAGTCGAGGGGTTGTGGAGCCGATGATCCATCTCCGAGCCCGCCCGCCGATGTGATTCGTCCTGGGGCGAGGTAACCCCAGTAACCCTCGATTGTTGTTGCACTTTCTGGACACATAGCAGCTCTGTATAACTTTGGTCCCGTTCCTTCAGTTTTATCCGACTCGTGGATGCTTGGGTATACATATCTGGTTATGACTAGCATGGACACAAGGAGTAGTAGACCGGGGATCTAGACTGCCTGCCGATGAATCCGGTCTGCCTGCCGTTGTTTGTTGCGGCCGGGGCTGGTAACCTTGAAGCCCTTGTGAGTCCCTTGCTACGAGCACATGACAGTTTGTATATCTCTGGGTCCGGGGTCTAACAGAAGCACAATGTACTCCCGGCACAATGCCATGGAAAGTGGTCCTGCTGGGTAGCAGCATGTTCTCGGCGAGGCCGAGCTTCTCTAGTGTATCTCCGTACATGATGTTGATGCTACTGCCATTGTCGATTAGCACCTTGCTGAACTTGACATTCTTCTTGGTTCCCAGGAAGGTGGGGTCCACTACCAATGCATACGTACCCGGATTGGGCATCACCTTGGGATGATCATCCTTGGACCAGGTAACCTCTTGGTCACACCAATGTAGATCGTGAGGTACTGCCGGGATCACGGCGTTCACCTCCATCGCGCGCCTGCGCTGCGACTGCTTGTCATCCGGCTTGGTGGTGAATACCATGTAGCTTTCATGGTGCTCCTGGTACTGGTTCCGGTCTCCACCACCATCATTTCCGTTGTTGCTGTTGCCTTGGTTGTTGTTGTTGTTGTTCCTGTTGTTGTAGTTGCGTTTGGCTCCCTGAGCCACTTGGTTCACGTTCTCCCTTCTCGGATTCTCGGCTGGCCTGGGAGGAGATGCCCGAATAGGTTGCACATTGGATCCCAAGAGCGGTAGAGGAGGAGGAGGGGGCAACTTACCAAAACCTTCACCCTTGATGCAGTCCCACCAGCTGCATTGCTGGGTAGTGTGGTTGGCTGGCCTACTCGGATGCCAAGTGTGGAAGCTACACGGTCCATCCTTCATGGTCTCAAAGATAAATCTCTGAGCATCTCCTGCATCCTGGTTGCTGTTGCCTTGCTGGGGGGGATTGTATTGCTTCTTGAAGCCTTGGCCCTGGTTCTGGTTCTGCCCGTATTGGGATCCAGCAGTTTTTTGCCTTTGGCTTCTCCCAGCAGCCGCGGTATCCTGGTTCACATCATTCACTTGTTCAGAACCGTACCGAGTATCCGGTCGGTCATCTCTATGCTTGTTGCGGAATTCTTGTCGGTCCTGGCGCCTGGCGCCATCTTGGTTTCTCCTTCTCGGCTTGAAGGCATCTAGCAGAGGCTGAGTAGGGTCGCCGAGTGCATACATGTCAGCTATCTTGATTGTCTCGGCAAGCGTACTCGGCATCTCTCTCTCAGCTTCTGCCACAGCATGCTGCCATGCCTACAGCCTTGAGCAAACCAGGCGATGGCCTGTGACTCATTCACACCCTCACAGGTGTTCCTCAAGGTGCTCCACCGAGTAAGGTATTCTCGGTCCGTCTCCTCTTCTTGCTGCTTGCAAGCTAAGAGCTGCTGCGGCCTATTCGGCCTCTTGTACGTGCTGGTGAAGTTGCTGATGAAGGTTTCCGAGAAGTCAAGCCAGCAGTTGACACTATCTATTGGCAAGTTGTTGAGCCAAATCCGAGCAGGCCCTTACAGCATCTGTGGGACATACCTCACAGCCCATCTCCGGTTGCCGCCTGCAATGTGCACAGCGGTAACGTAATCACTCAGCCAGTCTTCCGGCTTGGTGCTACCATCATAGCACTTGGTCCCTCTAGCCAACTAGAACTTGTTCACGGAAGGCTCCCCCATGATTCGGTGACCAAAACAGGCTGGGCCAGGTGGCCCCTTCGTCTCTATCTGCGCTGACCGACTAATCCGGTCCAGCTTGTACCTTGCATCTGTGGGCTCCAGCACTCGGTCACCAAGGCGATCAGTGACGTCTCTAGGATCAGCGTACCCGGCTAGCTCCATTTCCGAGTACCCGTCATCGTAGCGGTCTTGCTGCATGGGCGCAGGTTGAACAATCGGGCTGGCTGCCACCACAACTGCTTGCGGCTGCACAGCTGCTAGCGGCTGCACCCTCTGCTGTACCGGGTTGGCAGCATGACGCCGAGATGTGCCTTCTCGGTTTCCTCCTTGCCCCTTGCTGCGAGCTTTAGTGGCTTCATAGCCTGCTTCTGCAGAGTTGTGTTTTTGCCCGGGCTGTCGCTCTACAATGTGCTGTTTTGCAACGACAGCCGGGTCGTACACCTGCATCTGTTTATGTCTCCCAGAGGTCACGCTCTGGGCCCTATCTCCACCGGGAAGCGGCGATGATGCTTGATCCATAGATCTCAACCCATGCGAGTGAACAACATGGGAAGCGCCAGCACCCGGATTAGCTTTCTGGAATTCCTCATTCTGCCTCCCGGCTTCTAGCACTAGCTCATTGAGCCTATCTTGCTGCCTAGCGCGAGCATCAACAGTGAGATGCGACAACTCAGCAGCAACTGCCTCTGCCGCCCTAAGCGTTTTGGCAGGAGAGCTATACTTGGGCCTAGCAGCAGTATTCAAACTAGCAGACAGACTAGCAGCTCAACCATCCTGTCTAGCTCAGCGCCTAAGTTGCAGCGAATAGCACCTAGCTTGCTAGGCAGTCTAGAAACTGGAGTAAAGCCATGTGCCCTATTGTACTCATTTTGATCTAGATTAAGCTCAAGCCTAACCTTCTCCAGCTCCTGGGACTCCACGAGTAGCGCTTGACGCTGCTGCTCGAGTTGCGCCTTCAACGCCATGAGTTCCGCATCGGTGGGCTGTGGCATGCCCAGCTGCTCGGTGGCGCCAACGCGAGCAGCCGGTATAGCCGCATACGTGGAAGGAGCCACGTAACCCGGGATGTTCCGGGGCATGTCGTAGGGCTTGTGGACCCTCGCAGCCAGCTCGACGACCTCAGCTGCAGTGGCCGTGCCCTTCCCGGCATCGATAGCCGGGGCCGTCATCATCACCTTCACGCTGTCCGTAGAGCAGCCATTCGGCTTCTCGCAGGCAGCGAGTACAGCAGGAGGATCATCCGCGACGATCACCTCCTCCGGGAACTCGCGGATGACGGTGGTGGAAACATAGACCAAGTGCGCACCGAAGGAGAGGACCGAGCCGCCTGCAGGCACGGACCTGCCGCCGAAATCTCCGCTGTTGTCGATGACGAGGCCGAAGAAGCCGAATCTGTGGACAATGCCACAGACTACACGCTCCCCGGACGCAGAAACGGGTCCCGTCCGAATATGCACCCCACCCAGCGCCGCAGCTGGCCCCACGGTGGGCGCCAACTATCGTAGGATGGGAAAGTTAGATGACATGGGATGGCTTAAGGTTTGGGGCCGATGGACGCTGTAGGTATCCGGGGAGGGATCGCACATCGAGTAGACGCGCACGAAGAACACTGCAAACACCTCGATCTACCCAGGTTCGGGGCCCTCGTGTGGAGGTAACACCCCTATTCCTACCTATCTCTCTGTATGTATGATATCCGAGTAGCCACAGTACAATGGCGCCTCTCAGCCGAGTAGCCACTCGCCTGCTCTCTCTACCTCTAGTGCTGGTTCTTGCAATAAATGCTCTTAGTGCCAACCTCTCTCGCGGAGGAGGGGGCTGGGCACCTTATATACTGGTGCCCAGCCGAGTAAACAACTAAATAAAAGGTACAACGATGGGACATCTCTACTGTGACACGCAGAGCACGCCTCCGGATTCCCGCTGACGCCATGGCGAGAAGTCGCCGCGCCGTCCGGCTGACAGGACCTGTCCACCCTGTCAGTCTCACAGAGTAGGCTCCCTCTATCAGTGACAAGACGTGACAGGCGCGTACCCTCACTGTGTCCACGCCTGTACGGCTGCGGGATACGCGGGATCTCGTCAGAATGGCTCTATTGAATTCTTGCCCGAGTAGGATTGCGGCCCATCTACTCGGACCACTTGTTCTCTACTCGGACGATGTTGATCTTCCTCAATATTATCTCCTGGCCTTCACTGATTATCACCGAGTAGAGTCTACCGGGTACAAGATACCCGGGTAGCCGCCTACTCTGCCAACAGTACTTTACCTCTGTTTTATCACCTTCCTTATCCGTACTCGGGGGTAACCCCCCGACAACAATTGATAGGTGCACGTACAAGACACGATTGGTTGCTAAAGGTTTCAAACAACGCTTTGGCATTGATTATGAGGACACATTTTGTCTAGTGGTAAAAATAGTTACAATTCGTCTTGTTCTATTAGTGGCCATTTCTAGAGGATGGAGTTTACGTTAACTGGATTTGAAGAACGCGTTTCTTCATGGTGTTTTGGAAGAGGAGGTCTATATGAGACAACCGCCTGTGTATGAAAATAAACCGAGACTAAATTATACATGCAAATTGGAAAAGGCGTTGTATGGGTTGAAACAAGCACCTCGTGCATGGTATTCTCGGCTCAGATGTGAGCTCACTAGCCCAGGCTTCATTGCATCCAAATCAGATAATTCTCTATATATTTATTTATCATAGGTTTAATGTGACATTCCACATGCTCATATATGTTGACGATATCGTAGTTGACAGTTCCTCTTCTGATGCTACAAATGTCTTACTCAAGGCACGGAGTTACGAGTTTGCACAAAAAGATCTTGGGGATGTTCACTTCTTCCTTGGTATGGAAGTTCATAATACAGATGATGGTCTTGTGTTGCATCAAGTGAAATATGCAAGAAATATGCTTACACGAGTCAATATGCTCCATTGCAAACCGGCCCTACACCTCTATCATCCTCTAACAAAGTGTCTGCTCATGAAGGCGAGTTACTAGGACCTGAGGATAGCACACATTACAGAAGCATGTTCTGACTTTGACATGTCTTGCCATCTCATATGTTGTCAAAAAGTTTGTCAATACTTACATGCACCCACCACCCTACATTGTACTGCAGCTAAACGTGTTTTGTGATATATCAAATGGACAATCTTTGTTGGTTTAACCTTCAACAGATCCAGTTCTATGTTGATCGTTGCCTTTTCTGATGCTGATTGGGCAGGATGTCAGGACATGCTTTGACACACATAGATTGAAAAAAGTCAATGGATGACGAATATATGGCACTAATGAAGAATCAAACTTGGCATTTTGTTCCAGCATGCTATGGCACTAATATCATTGATTTTCATGGGGTTTACAGAATCAAACGCAAATCTGATGGCACAATTGACAGGTGCAGGTACAAGGCATGGTTGGTTGCTTAAGGTTTCAAACTACGTTTTGGCATTAATTATTAGGACACATTTTTTCCAATGGTAAAAATAGCTACAATTCGTCTTGTTCTATTTGTGGCCATTTCTAGATGATGGAATTTACGTCAACTAGATGTGAAGAACGCGCTTCTTCATGGTGTTCAGGACAAGGAGGTCTATATGAGACAACCGCTTGGGTATTAAAATAAACAGAGACTAAATTATACATGCAAATTGGAAAAGGCGTTGTATGGGTTGAAACAAGCACCTCGTGCATGGTACTCTCGTCTCAGATGTCAGCTCACTAGTCCTCGCTTCATTGCATCCAAATTAGATACTTCTCTATATATTTATTTATCATAGGCTTAATGTGACATTCTACATGCTCATATATGTTGATGATATCGTAGTTTACAGTTCCTCTACTGATGATACATATGTCTTACTCAAGGCGCCGAGTTCCGAGTTTGCACTAAAAGATCTTGGTGATCTTCACTTCTTCCTTGGTATGGAAGTTCATAATACAGATGATGGTCTTGTGTTGCATCAAGCGAAATATGCTTACACGAGTCAATATGCTCCATTGCAAACCGGCCCTACACCTCTATCATCCTCTGACAAAGTGACTGCTCATGAAGGCGAGTTACTAGGACCTGAGGATAGCACACATTACAGAAGTATGTTCTGACTTTGACACGTCATGACATCTCATATCTTGTCAAAAAGTTTGTCAATACTTACATGAACCTACCACCCTACATTGGACTGCAGCTAAACGCGTTTTGCGATATATCAAAGGGACAATCAATGTTGGTTTAACCTTCAACAGATCCAGTTCTATGTTGATAGGTGCCTTTTTTATGCTCATTTGGCAGGATGTCCTGATGATCGCAGATCCACAAGTGGTTTTGTTGTTTCCTTTACGACTCATCTTATATTATGGAGTGCTAAGCAGGCAACAGTGTCCGGATCCAGGTCGAATATAAGTGTCTTGCCATTGCTACGATAGAATATATCTGAGTGCAATCTCTCCTTGATAAACTCGGTGTCAAAATCAGACAAACACCGTGTTTATGGTGTGATAATCTCGGCGCTACATGCGTATCAGCCAATCCAGTATTTCATGGAAGAGCAAAACATATTGAAATTGGTTTTTATTTTGTTAGAGAAAGAGTTCTCAAGAAAAAATTAGAAATTCGTATTATTCCTTCATAGGATCAGGTTGGTGATGGGTTCACTAAGCCACTTCCAGTGCGCAATTTTGAAGAGTTTAAGCGTAGTCTTAGCTTGAGTAAGTTGTGATCGAGGGAGGGTATTAGACGTAAAGATTGTAACCAACTCGGTTGAGACGAAACCGACTTGCGATATCATATTGAGTCTGATCGGGACTCTCCCTTGTAACAACTCTCGCGTACCGACTCGAGGCATTATCCTCTAATATATATACGTGAAGCCTTGGCTGCTAAGAGCACCAAGTAGAAACGATCAATATTGCTATTTGACATCGCCAGCTCATGGTCCCTCCGTTCCGCAATGCAAGACTTTTTACCAAGCTAGTTTAACATGCCAGAAAGATTTACATTATGGAACAGAGGTAGTACGTGCATATTTTTGTTCGACAATTAGCTACCTAGTTTGGTTCCAATTGGATAACCATGTAAAGGGGATCAACTTATTTTATACCGGCGGACAAGATTGATTGCAACTTGTGCAAATTTTTGGGTTCCAATTTATATTAACTATGTAGATGACATTGATGCGTGTGAACACATGTTCGTTGGGAGACCCCAAGAGAAAGGTATGAAGAGTGCAGCAGCAAGTTTTCTCTCAGAAAGAAACCAAGGTTGGATTGACCAGTAGGAGGAAGGAGTAACTTCAGAAGGTGAAGCAGCTGAGATGGCCGGGCGCACTACCAGTTTAGAAGCAACGTGGAACCTACACAACACAATCAAATCACTTTGTCCCAACGAAGCAGTGAGGTTGTCAATCTCACCGGTTTTGCTGAACACAAAGATGTTAAACGTATGGCGTGGAAAACAAATGGAGATCAGTATGAAAGCAATAGTAACTGTACGAAATCAGCAGGTGATTTATCAGTATGAGGAAAAAGGACAGGGGTCCACAGTTCACTAGTGGTGTCTCTCCATGAAACATAAATAACATGTGTGCTGAACAACCTACAGCTGAGCAATTGATAGAAATAAAGGCTGCACTGTAGTGCATATGCAAGACATAAAATTTACTATATGATTCATGCGGGCATTACAACAAGATACATATACCGTTATCAAACTTCATCTATGACTAATAATCGACCCTCTGAATATCATCCGAACAAACGTTGGGTATTAAGTTGCAAGCAATAGATAATTGCAGTAAGCAAAGTGTGTAATGTAAACAATAAAATCATCCTTAGATAAAGCATTGTTGTTTTCTCCCTAATGGAAAGAACACATGCTCCATCCGTCACATTTCTGTCACTCAAGCACAGATGCAAAGGAGGCATGAACCCACTATCGAGCATAAATACTCCCTCTTGGAGTTACTAGCATCTACTTCGCCAGAGCATCTATTAATAACGGAGAGCATGCAATATCATAAATAACATATGCATGAAGGTAAAATGATAGATTTATAATCAAACGACATAGCATTCAACTTTCGTCAGATCCCATCAAACACAACATGTAGCATTACATAAAGATGATCTTGATCATGTTAGGCTGCTCACAAGATCTAAACATGAGGTGCAAAGTGGAGACTGGAGAGAATAACCATCTAGCTACTGCTATGTACATGTAGTCTAGGTATGAACTACTCACGCATCACTTCGGAGGAGGGCATGGTTGTGTAGACCCCTCCGGTGATGAATTTCTCTCCAGGCAGAGTGCCGGGGAGAGCTCAAGAACCCTCCCGATCTCGGGATTACGATGACGGCGGCTTCAGGTGTTTTTCGGGGAAAAGTGGGATCACTTTAGGGTTTACGCCTCGGGGGGAATAACTAGGCGAAAGGGCAGAGGCGATGGAGGCTCGGGGTCCCCACACCACCCCCTGGCACGGGGCCAAGGGGGACCGCGCCACTCTATGGTGTGGGCCCCTTGAGGGCCCCCTCCGGGTCTCTTCGGGACTCCGTGGATCCTCCGAGATTTCTAAGACTTCCGGGCTTTGAATTTTCCAATTTTGAGAATATTTCCATCACAACTTTTCTAAACTAAAAACAACAGAAAACATGGAACTGGCTCTGTGGCATCTTGTCAATAGGTTAGTCCTGAAAATCGATAAAAATTACATAAAGTTTATAGCAAACATGTGGGAAATAACATTAAAACAACATGTAACATCATAAATTAGGGACACATTTACGACGTATCAACATCCCCAAGCTTAGTTCCTACTCGTCTTCGAGTAGGTAGACGATAAAACAAATAATTTCTGAGGTGACATGCTACTAACATAAACTTGATCATGATAATGTAAAAGCATAGGTAAGCTGAGATCATAGAACTAAAACACAAACATGGTAAATAGAACTTTAAAATAAAGCATAGCAATCAGTTTGCATCATGAGAAGTAACTCAAATAAAAGATCATGGATAACAATGCAAAGAAAGATATACATTTGTTTCAAGTATAAAGAAAGCATGGCAAAGTGGTATTTCGCTAGTCCTTAAGAGTGGGACAAAACATAAATGCCAGGACCCCTTTAAAGTTCATGAGAAAGACTAGAACAAATAATTAGAGAACTAGCAATAACACATCATGAATCAATTAATAATATTTCTTGGACAAATGCACATAAAACTCAGAATGGCAAAAATGCTCTCTCAACTGTGCATAAAGTTAGAAGATGGAGACTCAACATAAAAGTAAAATAAAGGCCCTTCGTAGAGGGAAGAATGGATCTCTCATGTGCTATAGGTTTTATTTAATTAATAGAGGTATTAAAAGTTTGACACTCCTCCATCCATCTTACACAAACCATGGCTAACCGAATCCTCAGGTGCCTGCCAACAATCACATACCATGGAGGAGTGTCTATATTTTGGGAGATGTATGCTAATGTCAATGAATGGTAAACAGAAAATACAGTACGTCACAAGCCAACTAGATTTCACAAGAGCGGCTCCCATGTGAAGGACGCAACTTGTGTAGAAGGTCATCGCTCTTTATCTTTTTTTAAACAATTATGCTTTGACTGATAAATCAGGGGCAAAAATAGTGAAAAAGGTTTTGTGTGGATTAATTTGGGGCTAGGTACCCCGATGCCAGCTCTTCTATCAATTTGATAAGCGGATGAAGCCACTAGTCTAGGGTGTGAAATCCAATCAACAAGTGAGACAAATATTCTCTATTTATGTTCTCATGAGTAATAAATAGGAACACAAAGCAGGAATAATTTTGAAGGTTTTAAAGGTAACACATGAGTAATTTACTTGGAGTGGTAGTTAAATAGCACATGTAGATAGGTATGGTGGACACAGTGGGAAAATTTTGGTTTTAGGGAGTTGGATGCACGAGTAGAATTCCATACTCAGTATAGGTGGAGAGAAGCAAGAGACTGGGAGCGACAAATCAAGAGAGCATAAGAGCCATAATCATGCATAGCGACATAAACATCATTAATCAAAGCATAAGTGGTACCACAAGTTCAAAAACTAAATGATCGTAGAGTCTATTAGTGACTGGTTCATAGTCATAAACTTGGTGTTATCATGCGCCAAGTCAACCAAATAAAACATTCAAAGGAGAATACCACAAATTATGCTTGAATATGATAAGAACAACTCATGATTATTTCAATGGAACATTAAAAACTCTCAGCTACTTGAGGCTAATCATGCTACTCAATAACCACAAGGCTTTAAAACTAAAATAACATCTAGCATGATATGAAAAAGTTCTAGCCACAGTCTATACAAGCTTCTACTTGCACCTTTAAAAATTCTACTTCAAGCAACAATTTCTTTTCCCAACAAGAACCATAAAAAATATGTTTTAAAAATTCTCTACATGCTACAGCAAGCAAACATGATAGTAATCACATAAAACTACTAAAACTAATAGCTCTGAACAAGAGATGCAATGAAAACAAGAGCTGAACAAGAATTTTCGCAGTAACTAGAAGAAAAACTAAGAATATTAGCATAGCAGGTATTCAAATGAAAAAACGGAGCGTGTCTCTCTACCAAACAAGGATGCTAGGTCCAGTGATATTATTGCAGCAAGGAAAAAAAAGGAAAACAAAGGAAAAACAAACATACGCTCGAAGAAAACATCATATGATGTGACCGGAAAAAATATAGCCTCACGTGGAGTGACCTGATAGATGGTTGATGAAGAAGGGGATGCCTTGTGCATCCCCAAGCTTAGATGCTTGAGTATTCTAAAAATATGCTGGGATGAACCACGGGGGCATCCCCAAGCTTAGACCTTGCACTCTTCTTGATCACATATATCACCTCTTCTCTTCACACTTGAAAACTTCCTTCACACCATACTCAAAATGTAATTCGCATTAGAGGGTTAGTGTAACAAATAAAAATCCATGAGTTCTGTAAGCCACAAGTGCTATTGTTACTTTTAAACATTATCTGCAGCCACTGATGTTTCGTGAAGCAAAGAAATCCACTTTACATCGCAAAAGAGCCAATGCAAGAAAAAATGGCAGAATGTGTCAAACCAGAACAGGCTGTAAAGACGAATTTTTTAGAGGTACTTATGTTGCTTAAATCTAAAAACCTAGGGAACGACAAAGTTGCAGAATTAGCCGAGGAATAAGCACAAAAAATTTCAGATCATTGTGATCTTCCAGGATTTTTCACGATTTTTTACGGTGGACAGTAGAATTCTGTTTTCTATGTAGAAATCCAAAAACCAACTCCAACTCTCGTCAAAAACTTTACTTGGCACTACTAAAACATGAAAAGAAAGATACAAAGGAGTTTCTAAACAAGTATACAACCCCTTGACTCAAACAAAACAGAGAAGTACAAAGCAAAAATAAAACCATGGGTTATATCCCAAGAAGTTCTTTTCTTTAACGCCTTTTAGCTACACCCAAAAAAAATGGAATCAAGTATTTTCAAGTGAAGAAGCATCCAAATTGTTACGAAGCTTACGTTTACCTTTCTTACCCTTCATATTTTTAGGGAATTGAGGGTCCAAGCATGATTTGGAGGTGAAAGTCATGGTACCTTTCCCCATACCAATAGTTGCTCCTAAGAGCTTCAGCAGAGATCTTCCATGGGTAATTTGTCCCGCTCCTGCACATTCAATAACAAAATATAGTGGAGACCGTTTTTCCTAGGAGTTTTGTAAATATTCCTTCAGCTAACCCAATAGGAAATATAGTGGTGTTATTAATGAGAGGAATTTCTTCTCCTCCCTCAGCTAGTCCCCAAAGGTTCAAAGATTCATAAATTTCTTTCGGCATAAGACAAGATTCAGACATGATATCACAACGATCATGAAATGTTTCACCATTTATAACAACTTTCACCAAAGGAATCGTATTTGAGGCTTCAGAGTTTATTGGGACATAGTCAAGATGTTCACGAATTTTTCTTTATCCTTCTTTTAAAATAGAAATATGTGACTCAAGAGTATTCAATCTAGCATAAATACTTGCAAAGGCTTTACCAGAACTACTGGGTAAACTGTAGGTTGCAATTATTTTTCTGTAGCATTGAAAGCTTGTTCTCCATCACAATGAAGAAAATATCCTCCTACCAGAGTATCCAAAGCATATTCATAACAAAGAAAAACACCGAAGTAAAAGCTATGAAGAAACATGTTTAGTGTCATTTTACGTTCAATTTTGCAATTGGGATCATAAACTATAGACCAAGCTTCCTTAAAATTATCACCATTCCCTTGTTTGAAAGTAAAAATCATTTCCTCATGTGACATGGTAACAGGAATAGGAGTACTCATTTAAGCAAGACTAAAAGCAGGAATAAATCCACAATGAAGAAAATCTCCTCCTACCAGAGTATCCAAAGCATATTCATAACAAAGAACAAGACCTAAGTAAAAGCTATGAATAAACATGTTTAGGGTCATTTTACGTTCAATTTTGCAATAGGAATCATAAACTATAGACCAAGCTTCCTTAAAATTAACATCATTCCCTTGTTTGAAAGTAAAAATCATTTCCTCACGTGACATGGTAACAGGAATAGGAGTACTCATTTAAGCAAGACTAAAAGCAGGAATAAATCTACAGCTAGAATAAGAACTAATTTTTTGTGTGTTTTTGATAAAAAGAAGAAAACAAGACAAAATAAAACAAAACAAGCAAAACTAAAACAAAGTAAAGAGATTGGAAGTGAGAGACCCCCCTTGCAGAAATTCTCTTCCTCCCCGGCAACGTCGCTAGAAAATATGCTTGATGCGTGTGAACACACGTTCGTTGGGAGACCCCAAGAGGAAGGTATGAAGAGTGCAGCATCAAGTTTTCCCTCAGAAAGAAACCAAGGTTGAATCGACCAGTAGGAGGAAGGAGTAACTTCAGAAGGTGAACCAGCTGAGATGGCAGGGCGCACTACCGGTTCAGAATCAACGTGGAACCTATGCAACACAATCAAATCACTTTTCCCCAACGAAGCAGTGAGGTTGTCAATGTCACCGGTTTTGCTGAACACAAATAGCACTACAAGAAATATGTTGATACGTGACCCTCAATTTTTGTCACTAGAAGGTCACTTAGGTTGATTCATGACCCCTTTTTGACCAAAAATGGAAAGTCACATACCGAGCGTCTTATTTGATCGTCAATGACTAATTGAATGGAATTGTCATAAACTCTATGACCCAATCAGAGGGGTCATAACCCTATGACCAACTGATTTGGTCATGTGATATCCTGGCATAGCCACGTCACATCCTACGTGGCCAATCCTACGTGGCAGAGATTCAGCCCAGTCCATACTGCTCCACCAAATGGGCCAGCCCAATATTTCGGCCCGTTATATAATTTTTTCCTGTAATTTTTTTTGGCAGATTAATAGGCTCATGTAGTCCAGCATAACTTTCTGGGCCTAGGCCTCTTTTGTCCATTAACTTTCTGGGCCTAGGCCTCTTTTGTCCATTTCGAATCTGGGGCACCTTTTTCTTTTCATGGTTTTTTTCATCATTTTATCAATTTCGTTTCATGTTGAGCCCATCACTAGTTGGGCTGAGACCTTATATTACAGCCCAGCTATTCTGGAAGAATACATCACCACAGGCTTATAAGCCCACTCAAATTCAAATCTTTATAAACAAACTTGAATTCAAACATCATTTTGATTCCAGTAAATTTGAGTTACAACACTTACTTCAGAAAAATCATCACAGACTACATCATCACACAACTCAACATAAATTACAGGTTCACATCATATTACAGGTTTGAATAATAGACCAAAATTACAATCAGAATTTGTATCTCACATTAGCAGCTGTATTTGTCAGGTCTGCCCTGCAAATACGATGGAATATGAAGTTCCCAGAAATCTCAACACATGCTGCTCATCGCATGGGAAGCAGCGTCTTATATCAGCAGGTCCAACTGGGTTACATCCATGTTCTTCTCCCCATTGAGCTCATATACAAATTAAAAACAAAGAAGAAATATTAGATTATGTTTTCCACAAATTAACTAACCAGGATAAGGTAAAGCTCAAAATACTAGTGTCCTCACATGCTCACACCATCCTTTACATCTAGTCAAATGCAGAGGCGGCGACCAGGTAGCTAGCATTCATCCCCTGACCTATCCCAGTGGCATGAGTACCGGGCAAACAACATCGGCCAGCGTGTTTGCTGCTCCATGAACTTACCCGGCGATTACCACTGGTTGATCAAGCTTGGCTCCTTCATTACCTGCACAAAAACAGGCCAAGAGAGACTCAGCTCCATGACACAAGAAGCTGTTACTCATCATCACACAAGGAAACCATAAGAATGGTGCACACATGACTTGTGGACGGTAAATATCCATAGACGGCATGTGAGTGCATGACCTCTGAGGTACATATGTCCAATGGTGCAGAACACCAGTTAATTGAAAGTTGGGAACCGTAAATTAGCTACAGCAAGTGATTTGGCTACATATAAAGGAACCTCCTTACGAGCTGCACAAAATGTTGCGCTCTTGTGAATGTTCAAAGCAACAAACTGGTTACAGAAATGCCATATCGAAATATAAATCTGTAGAGTCAAATGTCGTGTGCAGTATGATCAAGATTAGCACTCATTATTTTCGACCTGGAGTTACAGGGATCGATCAGGAACTCATCTTATTCCAAGCTTCTTATTAGAAAAAAAGGAATTGAGAAACAATAGATACATGGATTCTGGTAATTTCGAACCAATTCATTCTACATGCAACTCCTACCGTCTGTCTAGGCTACACCCATGGAAATAGCCTGCACTGGAGCTTGCCAACATCAAAAATGTAACATGGCAGTAACAGGATTCCCAACTCGCACAAGCAATTAAAATAACAAAATGTAACTGTATTGTCAACCTATCGATACCCTAACATGACAATAAAAACACACAAACCTCTAGCTTCAGAGCAATCATAACCTCAGCCACTACAATGCCAATTCAACCAGCAAAGTGCAGAAAGATTCCATAAACTCAACTATTAACGAAATAATGATTACAGAGACCATAAGAAATACATGACTATATCTTCCAATGCAGGTTTGACATCAATAGCTCACGGATAGCAGTTCTACACTGATAACATCACAAAAAGAAGCTTATACAAAAAGAAGTTCAACTTGGCACATACTTCTATTTTTATTTTATAGATAGCATCAAAGTATATCATGTACAAGGCAGATCTGTTGAAACTAAAGCCAAGCAAGATAAGAATGTGACAGAAGGAGCACTCACCTTGTCATGAACATTTGGGTTTGCAAACCGCTCCCAACAAACACTTGATGACTTCAGTTAATCCCTTCTCAGCAACATTTACAAATCTCTTCTTTTTCTTGAGGTGTGGTTGCATCATAATCTCCCATGTACATGAGTAAAAAACCAGTGTTAAAAGAGAAGTTGCAATAGACAGTGATACATAATCGTATGCAACAATGCCTATGAATATAAGCTCCAATGGCTTATCCAAATCAGACATACTAGTACACCCTATATTATGGCAATAAATTTTAATATGCTTTGGAAGCAGATAAGCATAATTTGAACAACATTGAATAAAATGTACCAGATTACAATGGTGTGGATATAGAGTTATTTGGTACTTCCATAGTTTTGCTGAACACAACAGAATGACTGCACTCTAATTTGTTAAATGAAGAGATCCATATAGCACATCTACTCATCTAATCAAACCACCATGGAAATAAAACAATGTCATTTAATTGCGTCACCACCAGTTCAACACTCGATAGATAAGCAAATGGGAAATAAAAACCAGAAAAATGAATCCACCGAAGGAACCAACCATGCAGACAAAAATTAGCTCCTGATCATAGCCATCAGTATCGAGGGCCAGGGCTTCTAGATCGGATGGATGCAAGGCGTCGGGGACTGCCACAAGGAGCTGTCTATATGCAGTACTTGTGCAACTTCACTATGCAAGGCAAGCTAGAAACATGGTAGATGTGGTTGCTAGTGTATTTTCTGTTGTAGCTGGAACTTTCAGCCCCCTTTCTCTCTCAGCAGTGTCATATTGCATCCACTGTCATCACCTCAAAACCATATGTCAACCAGAACTACTTGACAAGCACATACATGACAAGTACTAAACCTGAACAGGTTAATGCACTAAGTGCAGCACACAAGTTGCAATTTGACAGGCCCAAACACCAGTTACAGGTTACACGCAACATTCGAGTTCTCACAGATCAGAACAACTACCAAACTAGCACATATTTTTATAACAAATCAAGTCGCAACACAGCTAGATCAGAGGAATTTCAGAAATAAAGAGAGAGAGAGAGAGAGGGATGGATTGGAGTCAACTCACAACTAGCGTCAGGTTTGGTGTAGAGGTGGAGCAGAAAAATCCTCACGTAAAGGAGCTTCAGGTCGTTCTTGGGGATGAGAGAAGCAACACAAGTTGGAGAAGAGAGGACAAAGTATCAGGCGGCCGGACACGTTGTCGTCTTCGGTGTCCCGGCGGTGGCGCAAATTAGCGTTGGTGCAGGAGTAGGTCGAGAGGTCGGAAAGATGCCGACGTCGTCCCTGGTTCGCTGACGGAGAGGAGCAACAAATCATGGGGCAGGGGACAGAGCAGCTGTGGTGGTGGCTTGGTGGCGCGACGGGAGAGATCCCGGACAGCTGGTTGCCGTGGAGATCTATCACGTTGAGGTAGGCGCAGCTCGCGAGCTCCCGCGGGATGGCGCCGGATAGGGCGTTGGCGGAGAGGTTGAGCACCACCAGGTTGAGCAGCTTGGAGAGCTCCGTGGGGATGGCGCTCGACAGCGCGTTGGAGGAGAGGTCCAGCGACTGGAGGTTGGTGCAGTTGGGGAGCTCCGGCGGGATGGCGCCCGCCAGGGACAGACCCGGGAGGGACAGCTTGTACACGCGGCCGTTGCTGCAGGTCATGCCCTGGAGTTTGGAGATGAAGCCGTCGCAGGGGAGGAGAAGGAGGACGACGGTGGTGGTAGGTGAGATAGGATGTGCGCGCGGTGGGGATGTGGCCGTGTGGGAGAGAGGAGGGTGGGATGCGGATCTGGCTCACGGCGGCGTGAAGGAGGAGGTTCGGATCTTGCACGGGGCGGTGCGAGGTAGGAGGTGGGTTCGTGCACGGGGCTGCGCGAGGCAGGAGGTGGGTTCTTGCACGGGGCGGCGCAAGGGAGGGGGATGGGCGCGCCGGAGACCGGTCGCTGCCAGGACCGCGAGCACGACAGTCGGAAGCACGGATCCTCCTCGCCATGGATCGATGGCCAAACTAAGAAGGGGCTGGCGATGGGATCAAGCTCGATGAGGTGCAGTGTGGGATCAGGATCGATGAGGTCTCTGCTGCGCTCGGTGTGGGATCTGGGGATCTGGCTCGATGCGCTCGGTGTGGGCTGAGAGGAGGCTGCGGCGGCTGAAGGGAAGGAGGGGGGAATAGAAGGGAACTAGGTTACGGATCGGGTTTCCCGGGCGGGCTTGTGAAATATTTCGCTAAGTGCGGCGGGAGACGAAATTGGTATTCTCTTACCATGGAGGGAAATTTCTAACTCGATCATTGTATTTAAAAAACCAAATTCTAATTTATAATTTTCAAAAAAACTGAAAAATCCTATTTAACGTAATATGGATAATAGGAATAAATGTTTTGTGCATCCAAATGCATTTGAAGGTGAATTTACAAAATAAAATTTATATTTGGAGATTATTCGGTAGTTGGGATTATGATGGAATGTGTTGTGCGGCTTTGAACAGTGAATCTTGTCCCCGCACTTTCGCCCATCGTGAATATCTCTCCTCTATCTCACGGGGATATAAAACAATGTTGACGAAACAGACTTCAAGATTCAACACCTAGGTACGAACGGTCATGTCCCTCGTTTTGACCGTTTTCCGAAACCGGCTTTGAAAATTACAGAAAAATCCAAAACAAATCGAAACGATGCAAGACCTTCGCGTGGTGTTGTTATATATGTCCTAGTATCCACCAAAAATAATAAACTTGGAATACGACAATTTGGTGGAAAATGTGTTCACAGAAATGAGCTATCTCGTACGAAGATTCATGGCTTTCGGTCGAAATGACGGATGTTTTGGCCACATCCATGGCATAGTTTGTTTAAATGTGACCATATTCCACACAAAGGTGCATATTGGAACAACTAACAATGTTCACGAAGAAATTTTTATTTTTCGTTGAATAAAAATACCATCTTCCCTTTCCGGAGTGTCAAAATCGGGTTTTTTTGTGAAGCACATACACAAAATATGTTGCAAAAATGTGCAAACTAAAATTCTAAATATACTATGTCATGTTTGATCTACAAATAACAAACTTACTACCTCTCAATAGCTCAAAATAGACCTCTTTCGAAAAAGACAAATTTCTGCCGATTCCGCTGAAACCGGGCCAAATTTGAACTACAGGTGCCTCGTAGTTTGCTCGTGATTTTTTTCAAAAATCATTTTTAGGTAGCCAAGTACCTATTTCAACATAGATACACCAAGATTTCATCAAGATTCAACACCTAGGTACGAACGGTCATGTCCCCCGTTTTGACCGTTCTCCGAAACCGGCTTTGAAAATTCCAGAAAATTCAAAAAAACTTGAAACGATGCACGACCTTCGCGTGGTGTTGTTATATATGTCCTAGTATCCACCAAAAATAATAAACTTGGAATACGACAATTTGGTGGAAAATGTGTTCACAGAAATGAGCTATCTCGTACGAAGATTCATGGCTTTCGGTCGAAATGACGGATGTTTTGGCCACATCCATGGCATAGTTTGTTTAAATGTGACCATATTCCACACAAAGGTGCATATTGGAACAACTAACAATGTTCACGAAGAAATTTTTATTTTTCGTTGAATAAAAATACCATCTTCCCTTTCCGGAGTGTCAAAACCGGGTTTTTTTGTGAAGCACATACACAAAATATGTTGCAAAAATGTGCAAACTAAAATTCTAAATATACTATGTCATGTTTGATCTACAAATAACAAACTTACTACCTCTCAATAGCTCAAAATAGACCTCTTTCGAAAAAGACAAATTTCTGCCGATTCCGTTGAAACCGGGCCAGATTTGAACTACAGGTGCCTCGTAGTTTGCTCGTGATTTTTTTCAAAAATGATTTTTAGGTAGCCAAGTACCTATTTCAACATAGATACACCAAGAGTTCATCAAGATTCAACACCTAGGTACGAACGGTCATGTCCCCCGTTTTGACCGTTCTCCGAAACCGGCTTTGAAAATTCCAGAAAATTCAAAAAAAACTCGAAACGATGCACGACCTTCGCGTGGTGTTGTTATATATGTCCTAGTATCCACCAAAAATAATAAACTTGGAATACGACAATTTGGTGGAAAATGTGTTCACAGAAATGAGCTATCTCGTACGAAGATTCATGGCTTTCGGGCGAAATGACGGATGTTTTGGCCACATCCATGGCATAGTTTGTTTAAATGTGACCATATTCCACACAAAGGTGCATATTTGAACAACTAACAATGTTCACGAAGAAAGTTTTATTTTTCGTTGAATAAAAATACCATCTTCCCTTTCCGGAGTGTCAAAATCGGGTTTTTTTTGTGAAGCACATACACAAAATATGTTGCAAAAATGTGCAAACTAAAATTCTAAATATACTATGTCATGTTTGATCTACATATAACAAACTTACTACCTCTCAATAGCTCAAAATACACCTCTTTCGAAAAAGACAAATTTCTGCCGATTCCGCTGAAACCGGGCCAAATCTGAACTATAGGTGCCTCATAGTTTGCTCATGATTTTTTGTAAAAATCATTTTTAGGTACCCAAGTACCTATTTCAACAGAGATACACCAAGAGTTCATCAAGATTCAGCACCTAGGTACGAACGGTCATGTCCCCCGTTTTGACCGTTTTTCGAAACCGGCTTAGAAAATTCCAGAAAATTCAAAAAAACTCGAAACGATGCAACATCCATGGTATAGTTTGTTTAAATGTTACCATATTACACACAAAGATGCATATTGGAACAACGAACAATGTTGAAAAAGATGCATTTCGTATTTTGCATTTGAATTTATAAGAGTAATCCAAAAAAAATTAATTAAGAATCTTCACAACCCTATATGAATCAACATATAAAGCTTAGGGTATTTTTATTTTATTTTGACTCAAAATGTTCTTTAATAGTCTAAAATAACATAAGACATATTTTTTTAAAATCATAACTTATTTGGTTGAAATTGGAGTTCAAAACCAAAAGTTATAAAAGAAGAAAAAAAAGAAAAATGCCAAAAGAGAAAGCTAACAAGCCTGCCGGCCCAGCCACCAGCGTGGCCAGCCCCTGCCGCGCGACCGCCCAGCTAAGTCGCCCCGCAGATCGCTCCCTGCACGGCCGGCCCAGCCCAGCAGCTAGTCCTTGACGAGTTATAATGTATAAAACACGTAAATATCTTGTACTATCAGAAACCAAGTCTTGGTGTACTGGTTGGTGCACTGAGAGGTGCGCGCGAGGGCGTGGGTTCGATCCCTCCCCTCCGCCCCTTATTTTCCTGCATTTCAGCCTGGTTGGTTTGGGTCCCACCTGTCAGTGTAGCACGCGAGAGTCCCACCTGTCAGTGTAGCACGCGAGGGTCTGGGTTTCATGGCACCTGCTGCATGGCACTTCGGACAAAAATACATGGCACAACGTGGCAGCGATGAGGCAACCTGCTACATGCAACGGAAGTAGAGCTCGCTTGGCTCTCTTACACATAGGTCCAGTCCAAAATATCAGTACATGACACGTAGTCAAAAATTGACACGTGAACATGACACGTAGGCAAAAATTGACACGTGAACATGACATGTTGGCGAAAATCACAATCAACAAACACATGACCAATTAATTTGGTCTTAGTTAAGCAAAAAAGAGGTCATACACCAGGTATCATGTGCTATGACCATCTTGTTAAAGAAAATCATGACTTTTTTGGCAAAAAAGTCATGTGTTTAATCCCTCCCAAACATGTCATGACCAACAGATTAAAAATGGTCATGGATCTATGACTAATTCATCCACGGTCATTAAAAAAGGGTCATGTATCAACATATTTCTTGTAGTGTAGGTTAAACGTATGGTGCGGAAAACAGTAGGAGAATAGTATGAAAGAAGTAGTAAGAGTATATGAATGCAATATGAAAGCAGTAGGTGATTTATAAGTATGAGGAAAAAGGACTGGCGTCCATAGTTCACTAGTGGTGTCTCTACGTTAAAGATAAATAACATGTGTGGTGATCAAATTACAGCTGGGCAATTGACATACATGAAGGTTGCACCGTAGTGCATATGCAAGAAATAAAGATTACTATGTGATTCATGCAGGCATTACAACAAGATACATAGACCGTTATCCAACTGCATCTATGACTAATAATCCACCCTCCGAATATCATCCGAACAAACGTTGGGTATTAAGTTGCAAGCAACAGATAATTGCATTAAGAAAAGTGTGTAATGTAAACAATAACATCATCCTTAGACAAAGCATTTTTTTATTACTAATGGCAACAACACATCCTCCATCCGCCACATTTCTATCACTTGAGCACAGATGCAAAGGAGGCATGAACCCACTATCGAGCATATATACACCCTCTTGGAGTTACTAGCATATACTTGGCATGAGCATCTACTAATAACAGAGAGCATGCAAGATCATAAATAACATATGCATGAAGATAACATGATAGATTGATAATCAAAAGACATAGCATTCAACATTCATTAGATCCCAGCAAACACAACATGTACCATTACATAAAGATGATCTTGATCATGTTAGGAAACTCACAAGATATAAACATGAGGTAAAAAGTGGAGAGAACAACCATTTAACTACTGCTATGGACCCGTAGTCCAGGGATAAAATACCCACGCATCACTTTTGAGGAGGGCATGGTGGTGTAGACCCCTTCGGTGATGAATTTCCCTCCCGACAGGGTGCCGTGGAGAGCTCCAGAACCCTCCCAATCTCGGGATGACGATGACGACGGCCTCAGGTGTTTTTCAGGGAAAAGTGGGATCTGTTTAGGGTTTACGCCTCGGGGGAATAAATAGGCAAAATGGCAGATGCGGTGGAGGCATGGGGACCCCACACCACCCCCTGGCACGGCCAAGGGGGGACCCCTCCACCCTATGATGTGGCCCCCCTGAGGCCCCCCTCCGGTTCTCTTTGGGACTCCGTGGAACCTCCGGGATTATTAAGAATTCGGGGCTTCAAATTTTCCAATTCCGAGAATATTTCCAGAACAACTTTTCTGAAACTAAAAACAACAGAAAACAAGGAACTGGCTCTGTGGCATCTTGTCAATAGGTTAGTCCGGAAAATCGATAAAAATGACATAACGTGTATAGAACTTGGGGAAATAACATGCAAACAACATGGAACATCATAAATTAGGGATACGTTTACGACATATCAGACACCCCACACATTGTTCCTGTCTGGACTCCCACTATTCCTCTCCATCTAAATTATTTGTATGTGTTCAATATTGTGAAAAACTTTTCTGTAGGATTCGTGAAGAAATTCTGCAAATTGAAGGGAACATACTGGAGCTTAATAGTGGAGTTTATTAATAACATCGAGTGAAGGAGGCATCCACGCCAATGTGTTTGGTTGGCTCGTGCTTGACAGGATCATTAGCAATTTGAATAATAGTAGTGCTGTCACAAAGAAGAGGCGTAGGTGTATGACAGGAGACCCCAAGATTAGCCAATAGCCAACGCAACCGTACAATCTCTGGTGTAGTAGTAGAAAGAGATCGAAGCTCCGCCTCGGCGCTAGAGCTTGACACTACAGTTTTCTTCTTGCATTTCCATGCAATGAGAGATGTACCAAGAAATATGCAATAGACGGTGACCGAGCGATGATTGGCAAGATCACTCGCCGAAATAGAATCAGGGTGAGCATTAGGCTGGAGCCGACTTGATTTATCACAGAACAAGCGTCACGATGTAGTGCCCCTTAAATATCGAAGAACTCGAAGAAGATGACCATTATGTACTGAGGTGTGAGCACTCACAAATTCGCATAGAACATGGACTACATGTGCAATGTCAGGTCTTGTCACTTTGAGTTACACAAGACTGCCTACAATATGATGATACCGAGAGGGATCCACGAGAGGAGATCCATCAGTAGGATACAACTTCAAATGAAGATCCATGGGGTAGTAGAAATGTATGATGAAATGTACACCCACACTCAGATGTATGAATAAAGAGTGTTGGATCATTCTCACTAGGAGAAAATCCAACATCCCGAACCACATAAGTGAACCTCTCAAACCAAGCACAGGGGGCTTGTTTGATCCCATAAAGAGTCTTTCGAAGGAAATAAACATGACCTGGTGGAACCTTGATACCTGGAGGTGGTTGCATATATACTTCCTCGTGTAGATCACCATGAAGGAAGGCATTCTTCACATCCATTTGGGAAAATGTAACATCCCAACTTTGTTAACAAGTGTTGTGGTGTTGTGTTCATATCATACATGCATGAAAAAAAATTAATCTTGTTTGAACCAATTTAAATTGTGAATTTAAATGGTTTGAGAAAAATCCCACAAATAGTACTTAAAGTGGGTTTCAAAATTTGTTGAATAATATTTCAAACATGCCAAAGAAAGACATGGTTTTGTTGGAAATTTCATAAGCTTTCCAAAAGTTTTTTTTGCCAAATTTTCTGTTCACAAAAAGGCCCGGAAAACATGGTTTTTGTTGCAGTTTTAAAGGATAGAAGGGTTGTTTTACTTTTTCCAAAGTTTTCCAGGGGTTTTTGTGAAAATTAGTCTTCTTCAACCTTGGACAGTAGGATACACCTGCGTGTCCAACCCCCCTGACGCCACCTCCTGCTCGTGTGGGTGCTTCTCTCCTCGAGTGGATAGGGGCAAGGAGAAGCCGTGGACTCCTCTCTCTCTCTCCCTCTCGCAGCACCTCACACTAGTACAGAAAGCCTTATTAGTGGCGCACCATTTTCCAATTCTGTGGCGCACCTAGGGGCCAAAGGGGTGCGCCACAGAATTCACGCCATAGAATTTTTTTTTGTGGCGCACCGTGGCCGTGCGCCACAGAAATGTCAATTCTGTGGCGCACCTCAGCCGTGCGCCACAGAAATTTGCAATTCTGTGGCGCACCAAGGGGGGGTGCGCCATAGATTTTTTTTTTGAATTTCAAAAAAAAAAGGCGGCCAGATCTGGCCGCGGGAATTTTTCGAAATTTCGAAATTTCGTCGGATCTCGTCGGATGCTCGCCGGAGTTGCTGTGTGGAGGATGGGGGTCACCGGAGTTGGTGGGGAGGAGAAGGAGGAGCTCGCCAGAGGTGGTGGTGGTGGAGGAGGAGGACGAGGAAGAGGAGAGGTGGTGGTGGAGGAGGAGAAGGAGGAGGAGAGGTGGTGGTGGAGGAGGAGAAGGAGGAGGAGAGGTGGTGGTGGTGGAGGAGGAGGAGCTCGCCGGAGTTGGTGGAGAGGAGAAGGAGGAGGAGGAGAGGTGGTGGTGGAGGAGGATGAGCTCGCCGGAGGTGGTGGTGGAGGAGGAGAAGGGGTGGTGGTGGTGGTGGTGGTGGAGAAGAAGGAGAGGTGGAGTAGTAGGTGGAGGAGAGGAGAGAAGTGGAGAGGTAGAAGAGAGAAGGGAAGATGAGAAGTGGAGGGGAGAAGGGAAGAAGAGGAGAAGGGAAAGAAGAGGAAGAAGAGGAGGGGAGGAGGCAGGATTCGAAATCCTGCCTCAAGAATTATGTGGCGCACCAAATGAAGGGGTGCGCCACAGAATTTTTTTTTATTTTTTATTTTCTAGTCAAAATCTTCAAACGGCCATAACTTTTGTTCCTTTTGGAATTTGGCGATTCTAAAAAAAGCTCACAGGCCGAAGGCGAGTGAGGTTGGGTTCCTTTTTCTCTCTAGTATTTTTTTTTGATATCTTGATCATTTTTTTCGACATCGTATGCAAATGTTATGCCCATTTTACTTTTTTTAACGAACTTTTGCTAGGAAAGTCGAAATTCATATTTCAAAATTTGATAAAAAAAGTAGACCTTAAACTTTTGGTGCATCTATAAGGGATTTGTTTTTTGATGCTTTTTATACCGCCAACTCTTCCGTCAAAAACTAGAAAAGGCGTTCCCGGGGGGGTGTGGAGGGAAGAAACAAAATTTGTGGCTCCACGTGTGGCAGAAATGTTGGATTCTGTGGCGCACCAATCCCCGTGCACCATAGAATTGCCTATTTCTGTGGCGCACCAATCCCCGTGCGCCATAGAATTGCCTATTTCTGTGGCGCACCAATCCCCGTGCGCCATAGAATTGCTTATTTCTGTGGCGCACCAGATTACGTGCGCCACAGAAATTGAGTTTCTGTGGCGCACCCTTCCTCCGTGCGCCACAGAATACAACATTTATGTGGCGCATATTTTGACGTGCGCCACAAAACTAAATTTCTATGGCGCACCACACACTGGTGCGCCACAGAAAGCATTCCATAGAAAGGCAGTTTCCTACTAGTGTCACTCCCTCCCTCTCTGTATCTGCTACCAAGAGCGAACCTGAAACCCTAGCTCCCTTGGCCGCCATGGCGTCGTCACTGTGAGCCGTCACGAGCTCAATGGAGAGGCTCTAGAGGAGCGCCGGAACCTCCTCTACCTCCCCGTCATCCTTCCTTTTTCGGGATGGCTGCAATATCGCGAATCGGGGCCATCTTCCCGAGTTCCGGCCGCCGGCGGAGGAGCTCGATTCCGGCGACTCCGGCCGGCCCTTCCCACCCCGACCCCTCTAATAGTCTCCCCACGACGTGGTGAGTCTCCTGGTGCTCCTCCACATCCCCCTACCCCTCTGGTTTCTCCCGTCCCCGTGCCCCGCCGACAGCCGTCGCAAGACATGGACGCCGGCGAGCGCTCGGCGACCACACGAAGCCGGCGCGGCCACCAATACGTCCGCCTCGACCTCCTCTTTCCGATGCCCTAATTGGTTCCGTCCAATTTGCGACGGATCGACCAATTTCTTCCGCAGCAGTGCCCCTGTGTCCATTAATGATGTCACCGTGACATCATGATGGTGTCACAGTTTCCCTTTTTGGTAATTCCATTAAATTCCAGAAAATGTTTTAAAAAGATAAAATGAATAACTTTCATTATGTTAAGCAGAAAAATAAAAGGAAGGTACCAATCTATTCAGAAAATTACTTGGAACCCAAAAATGTCACTTTCATACATGTTTGACACACTTCTTTTTTGAACATTATTTAATATTGTTTATTCATTTAAAAATAAAGAAAATAAGTTTTTATTCACTAAAATTAGAAAAATGCAAGTTATATACCAAAATGCTCAAAATGGCAAGTGCAACCTAGTTATGATGTTTTCAAAACCATTTGAGCTTTTAAAATTGTATCCACTTTCAGAATTGTCCGAAGTGTCCCTTCGGAGTCTATTTCGGGCTAATCTTAGTAAAAATGCATAATTGCCATCCGAACCCTAGCAACCCAACGAACATGTCTAGGGCTTTATCTCAGTGCATTAACTTTCTCATGCATACATGTTGCGCATTGCATCGATGCCATGTGTTAATTGTTTTTCTTCTTTTCGGTGTTGTTTCCCTCTCGGTAGAACGCGACCCCGAAGTGAAGGCCATCAACTTCAATGGTGAATACTTGACCTTAACCGACAAGTCAAGCACTTATTCCGGAAGTCTTTATTTGGTTTTCTTATAACCAAGGCAAGCATAACCTCTTATTTTCTCATATATGATTTCAAATTGATTTGAATCTCGTACTTTGCATTCGGTTCCAAACTATTTGATGTTAGTAGATAGAGTTCTCCTATATACTGCATAACCTATATATCCTGATCCACTGCTCCTAGCAGCTATAGGTTTGTTTGTGCGCGCTCCACTAAACCCTATGAGTCTTACTTAGCCATGCCTAGTTGTGATCTGATCCATCCGGTTGATGAATCTGGTCGATGCGTGAATCTATCATGTCAGGTTGTTGTGAATTGCTTAACCTTTGATAACTTGACTAATAATGGCATGGATGTGAGGCCACAATGGGTTGTGGCGTTTTGTCCTGTTCATGCCCCTAGGAGCGAGTTCTCGCCTTCGAGCCAAGACTGAGCATACAGCCACACGTGGGCCGATGAACCCCGTCCGGCTAACTAACTTGTTTAACCTTATCCATGAGCCACGTAGTTTGAGTTTTCCATTTGCGTGTGAGTCGGAAAATGTTTTGGAGAAAACTAGGTCGTGACCGGGACAAGTGATGGACGTACACGGATTTTGATCCCGACTCACAGAACAGGTGCCGTCAGGAGGTGGACAACTCCCTGTTGACGGGGTGGCCCTGTTTGGGTTCACTCATGGATATGGTTCGACAAGGTAAAGGCTAGGAATCGACCACTCTCTGCCGGCACTTCCCAGACTAGTGCCAACCCGGTGGAACTAAGAGTCGGTTGGTACGTGTGGGTAAAGTTGTACACCCCTGCAGGGCTAAATCTTTTCGAAAAGCCGTGTCTGCGGTCAAAAATGACTTGGTGACGGATTCTGTGATCATAGACAACTTAAACGGAATAATTAAAACTTGCTGATAACGATTGAACGATGCCTCCTCGGAGATGCCGAGATGGGTTACCTTGTAGCATGAGGTAGTGGAACAACTTGAGGTGGTCATCTTTGAAGCACGAGGTGCTGATATGTTTTGGTGGATTAAAAGACGATGATATCAGTAGTTGAGTAGCTTTCTCATCTGTTTTCAAAATACTCCATGAGACGTGTTATTCCTTCCTCAACTTGGAAAACAAAGATGGCTTGACGCAAAATAACCTTCATAATTATTTCTAAAGGAAGCAGATATATAATAGGTTAAATATGTCTTGTTGAGTACCTCCCGTACTCATGTTTGCTTCAACTTGGTTCAGGTGGAGTTTCTCACTTCAGTGGTGTTTCAACGTGGACATCGACGAGTAGTTCGGGGTTCCCAGGTAGCAGCCTGGAATCTATGGGCTGGGACGTCGCCTTATGTTGCGGCCTCTTAGGCATTTTTTGTTCTTGTTGATTAGCAACATAATTTGCCTTTCGTTGTCTGATGTAATGTTGGGTCATGTGACCTCTGTTTGTAAGCTATACTCTAGTAATACCTGTTTAATACAGCTTCATGTCTAGAGTGCTGATTTGATCGGTTGTTGGTTTCGAGCTCATTGTTATACAGTTTTGGCTATGCCTGCATAGTTGTCGCAGTAGAGGGGTTGTGGAGCTGATGATCCATGACCGAGCCCGCCTGCCGATGTGATTCGTCTTGGGGCGAGGTAACCCCAGTAACCCTCGATTGTTGTTGCACTTTCTGGACACATAGCAGCTCTGTATAACTTTGGCCCCGTTCCTTCCGTTTCATCCGACTCGTGGATGCTTGGGTATTCATATCTGGTTATGACTAGCGTGGACACAAGGAGTAGTAGACCGGGGACCCGGACTACGTGCCGATGAATCCGGTCTGCCTGCCGTTGTTTGTTGCGGTCGGGGCTGGTAACCCTGAAACCCTTTTGATTCCATTGCTAGGAGCACATGACAGTTTGTATATCCCTGGGTCCGGGGTCTGACAGAAAATTTCAATGACCGAGTCACAGCCAGAACAATCAAAGTGCAAACTGAAGTCATGTGATAAACTGGAGCAGAAGTCTCATCACAATCTCTCCCATGCCACTACTGAAAATCCCTTGCAGCGATTCCAGCCGCATAGCATTCCACGGAACCACCTGACTTGGTTTTGATCTTATACACCCATATGCAAGTTATAGGGACCTGATACGTCCATTTTGCATCACTATATTATATCATTATTTACTGTTATTCATCGATATATTTCGTATTTAGAGATGATACTTATGTTATTTCATCTATTTTGCATGTTCTACAATTATTGGAGAATAAATTGCCTGGACCAGAAATCTGCTGGAAAAATCACCGCCGGGATACTATATTTCCGAAGACAAGAAGAAGAAGGGGGACATCGGAAAGTTCCTATTTCACCAGAAGACAGTGCCATCCAGGAGGGGAGCCTGAGGGGGCTCACCATGGGCACACACCATGTGATGGCTAAGATGAAGGAAGTCGTAAGATATGAGGTATTGAAACTCTTTGGTGCTGGTATTATTTATCCTCTTGATGATAGTATATGGGTAAATCATATGCATTGTGTCCCTAAGAAAGGAGGAATTACTGTTGTGCCAAATGAAAATGATGAGCTTGTTCCTCAAAGAGTAATAGTTGGTTATACAATGTGCATTGATCTTAGAAAAGTTAACAAAGTTACTAATAAGGATCATTATCCTTTACCTTTTATTGATCAAATGCTAGAAAGGTTGTCTAAGAAAATTCATTTTTTGCTTTCTTGATGGTTATTCTGGGTTTTCTAAAATTGTTGTTAAAAAGCAAGATCAAGAGAAAACAATTTTACTTGTCCTTATGGAACTTATTCTTATAGACGTATGCATTTTGGTTTGTGTAATGCTCCTGCTACGTTTCAAAGATGCATGTTTTCTATTTTTCCTGGTTTTTGTGAACAAATTGTGGAAGTATTCATGGACGATTTCTCAGTCTATGGAACTTCTTTTGATAACTGCTTGCACAATCTTGACAAAGTTTTGCAGAGATGTGAGGAAACTAATCTCGTTCTTAATTGGGAGAAATACCACTTAATGGTAAATGAAGGATTTATTCTTGGACATAAAATTTCTCCAAGAGGTATTCAAGTTGATAGAGCTAAAGTTGAAACAATTGAGAAAATGCCCCGTTCAAGGGATGTCAAAGGTATTCATAGTGTTCTTGGTCATGCTGGTTTCTATAGGAGTTTTATTAAAGATTTATCTAAAATATCAAAGCCTCTTACTAATCTTCTCCAAAAAGAGGTACCTTTTCTTTTTTATGATGATTGCAAAGAAGCTTTCGAAACTCTAAAGAAGGCTTTAATTACTGCTCCTATTGCTCAACCACCTGATTGGAATTTACCCTTTGAAATTATGTGTGATGCTAGTGATTTTGCTGTAGGTGCTATTCTTGGATAGCGTATAGATAAGAAGTTGAATCTAATTCAATATGATAGTAAGACTCTTGATTCTGCTGAAAAGAATTATGATACCACTGAAAAAGAGTTCCTAGCTGTAGTTTTTTCTTGTGATAAGTTTATACCTTATATAGTTGATTCAAAAGTAACTATTCATACAAATCATCCTGCTATTAAGTATCTTATGGAAAAGAAACATGCTAAGCCTAGGCTTATTATATGGGTGCTACTTTTACAAGAGTTTGATATGCATATTGTAGAGGAAGTGTGCTAAAAATCCTATTGCTGATAATTTCTATAGATTTGAAAACATTTCTTATGATCCTAGTCTTGTTAATGATAGTTTTCCAAATGAACAACCGGCTTAACAAAAGTAAGCTCGCCGATAGTCCATGTTATGCAGATTATGCTAACTTTATTGTTTCCAAGTATTTGCCTCCAACCTTTACAGCTCAGCAAAGAAGGAAATTCTTTTATGACTTGAGGAATTATTTTTGGGATGACCCACACTCATATAAAGAAGGAGTAGATGGTATTATGCAAAGATGTGTTCCAGAACATGAACAACGAGAGATATTGAGAAATTGCCATGGTAGTGCTTATGGAGGACATCACGCTATAGATATAACCGCACAGATAGTTCTACAACCAGGTTTCTATTGGCCTACTCTTTCTAAAGATGCATGAAAGTTTATTTTATCTTCTGATGAATGCCAAAGAGTTGGTAATATTTCTAGACGCACTGAAATGCCTATGAATTATTCTCTTGTTATTGAACCTTTTGGTTGTAGGGGATTTGACTTTATGGGTCTATTTCCTCCTTCGAATGGTTATACTCATATACTTGTTGTTGTTTATTATGTTACTAAATGGGTAGATGCTATACCTACAAAAAGTGCTAATGATGAAACCTCATTAAAAATGCTTAAAGATGTTATGTTTCCTAGGTTGGTGTGCCTAGATATCTTATGACTGATGGAGGTTCCCACTTTATTTATGGTGGTTTTAGAAAAACCCTTGCTAAATATGATGTTAATCATAGAATTGCTTCAGCTTATCATTCCTAGGTTGGGGGTGCCTAGATATCTTATGACTGATGGAGGTTCTCACTTTATTCATGGTGGTTTTAGAAAAACACTTGCTTAATATGATGTTAATCATAGAATTGCTTCAGCTTATCATCCCCAAACAAGTGGGCAAGTAGAATGATCAAATAGAGAAATTAAATCTATCTTGCAAAAGACTGTTAATAAATCTAGGGAAAATTGGGCTAGTAAGTTGAATGATGCTTTATGGGATTATAGAACTGCTTATAAAAATCCTATGGGTATGTCTCCTTATAAAATGGTTTATGGAAAAGCTTGTTACTTTCCTTTAGAATTAGAACACAAAGCTTATTGGGTAGTGAAAGAACTTAATAGAGATTTTAAACTTGCCGGTACGAAAAGGATGCTTGACGTGAGTTCTTTAGATGAATGGAGATGTGAAGCCTATGAAAATGTTAGACTCTTCCAAGAAAAAAGTTAAAATTGGCATGATAGGATAATTCTTAAGAGAGAGTTTCATGTTGGTGAGAAAGTTCTATTGTATACGTCTCGTCTCAGATTTTTTGCAGGAAAATTACTGTCGAGATTGGAAGTGAAGAGGTGTACCGTTCGGGTGCAATCAAAATACTCAAACATTATATTTATGAAGATTCTTATAATGAAGGTTTTGATACTATTAAAGTGGTGACTCCGGAGTTTTTTATTAAAGGGAAAATTCCAGAAACTTCAGAGTCCGTTTTTTGAATAGGTAATAGTTTTGGTAAGAAAAAGTCCCGCATTACTGTCCAACTTATACTTTTGTTATTTTTTGGAAATATGAAAAATTATGAGATGAAAAAGGGTAGGAAACGGTGCCTAAGGGCACCACACCATGGAATGGTGAGGGCCCACCCCTGGCCATGCCACCACATGGTGTGGACGCCTCGGAGCCCGTCCCGGACCCATTTTCGCCCTACACTTTCCTTTCGTTATGAAACTTTTAGCTATATAATCCCCCGGATCTCCCGAGGTCCGTATATCGTTTTCTCGTCGTGTTTTCGTTTCGATCTGTTTCTGTCAGGATTGTTCTCAGTTTTAGAGGCACCATGGTCTCCGCCAATAACATCAAGGGGAAGGATCCTATGAAGATGATCTCCAAGACCTGAAGCTGGAGGAGGAGATCGACATTGGAGCTGAAGGAGATGTAGAAGAAGACCCGCTTGTGTACCCACGCGCCACCATTGCAAGAATTGGAGTGGTAGCAAACCTCTTCAAATATCAAGGACACCACCTTCAGGCATTAAAACCCCTTCCATACTTTAATCCATAAGCATAAATTTCAAAGGGTTCCTGAGGCAGAGTTGCCTTCTAGCTGGGATATGGATCGTATTAACAATGCAGTGAAAGGAAGCCATCAATTTGAAGAAGTGTGGTGGAGTGAGTCCAAGAGTTAGGAATCACAGCCAGCCAAGTTCATGAACCGTATCGAGCACAACACGAAGTTGATTTGAATTCTCACCTACAAGGTTGATGAATTGAAGGAGTTGATTCTCATTCTCACCTACAAGATTGATGAATTGAAGGAGTTGACTGACATGCTTATTAAGGATTCACCACCACCGAAGACATAATTCGTCATTGGTATTGGCATCCCCTTGGCTTGTTCCAAGCTTGAGGGAGTGCCACGGTATCACACCTTTATCATTTACCATTTTTACTTTTTAGTAGAGTCATATCATGAGTAGATAAGATATCATATAGGATGGTTTGCAGTGTGGAAGTATCGCTCCTTTAGTTGGCTATATATGTATCCCTTGGTGTGATTTGTTGTTATGATATATCAATGAGAACTTTTATCACTTACCTTCTCCACACCTTGTTTAAGTTTGCAATTTTTGTTATATGCTTGATCTTGTTGTTAGTATTGGTATCAATATGGGAGCATCAAGTTAATCTATTTGGTTTTGGCAAACTTTGCATTGGTCCGTAGCAACAATACTTTGAGGCTTAAGTAGAAAAGTGGGAGATGCATCTAGATACATTATTCCTTTATCTTTCTTTCTTGTTGGCTCATAATCTTAGTATTCTCAAGTTAAGATCGTTTGTACTTCAAAGGATGATTGCATGATTGTTTCTATCGCATGTATATTTGTTTTTTTCCCTCAACTCTTGTGCTTGCTACCTAGACTTGCTAGCCAAAAACATGTACCGAGAGGGAATGCTTCTCGTGCATCGAAACCTTGAGCCAAAACCATACAATTTGTGTCGCCCATATCTACCTATATGTGGTATTTAACTGCTGCTCCAAGTAAATTCCTTGTGTGCTACCTTTAAAACCTTCAAAATTATACATGTTTTGTGCTATGTTTTAGCTCATGAGGACGGAGTAGACGGTCTTTATTTCACTCGTTGATTGGATTTTACACACATGGACTAGTGGCACATCCTATTATCCAATTGGTAGAAGAGCTGGCAACGGGGTGCCCAGCCCCAAACTTGGTTACTATAAATTCTCTTCACTTTTTTGCCCTGATTTATTAGTTAAAGCATAATCGTGTAAACAAAAGAGAATATGGACGATCTACTGACCCCAGTAGAAAGAACGTCCTTGAATGGAAGACGCTCTTGTAAAGCCTAGTTAGCTTATGCCTTACTGTATTGTCTTCTTGCTGATTCGTTGACATAGACATACAACTCTCTCAAAAGTTGTTCTCAATACCTCTGTTTATCAAATGAAAATCTATATCACATGAGTTAATCCCTGCTTCCATCTGCAAAAAGCCTATATTTTACCTTTATGTTGAATTAGTAAACCTACTCCTTACTGTCTTAAGCAAGAATTTGAGTTGTTGTGACCCAACAATCTATATGTTGATTTATTCAATCATGTCTTTTATCCTTCCTTGTTTAGTACAATGTTTTTAACTGAATGAATATTACTTTGAAAGTTATCAATGACTGTAAGGAGACTGTTATGATTGAGCATGTAAAACTCTGCAATATAAGCTCTAATATAAATAATCTGATCGAAGGATAAGTATAATATGTTAATTGTTCTCTGACCAAGAGAAAAGTTTGCCTTAACCAATTATGATTTTCTCTTTGCACCTTTATTGTCGCTCGCTCTAGTTGTTTCAAGTAAAATTATATGAGAGGATGTTGTTGTCTAGAATGACTTGTGTATTGATAGATGTGATGCTTCTTATCTGTATTTTGTTTATCAACACTTCACTCAATAAACCTGTGGTCATGTTTACTGAGTTCATTTTTTCTTGGGGACAAGCGAGTTCTAAGCTTGGGGGAGTGGATACGTCCATTTTGCATCACTATTTTAAATCATAATTTATTGTTATTCATCGATATATTTCGTATTTAGAGATGATACTTATGTTATTTTATCTATTTTGCATGTTTTACTATTGGAGAATAAATTGCCGGGACCAGAAATCGGCTGGAAAAAGCACCATCGAGATACTATATTTCTGGAGACCAGAAGAAGTATGGGAACATCGGGAAGTTTCTATTTCACCAGAAGACGGCGCCAGCCAGGAAGGGAGCCAGAGGGGGCCACCATGGGCCCATACCATGTGGTGGCGCCCCCTTGGCCGCGCCGCCAGGTGGTGTGGCTGCCCTGGACCACCTCTGGGAGTCATCTTTCGCGTACTTCATCCCGAGGGAACCCTAAGACCTGTAGAACCATCGAGGAAATATTCTGTCGCCTCCACGGGGTGGAAAACAACACAGCGAGAAAAGCTCTCCGGCAGGGATAAATCTATCGGGAAAATTCCTCCCCAGAGAAGGGAAATCATGGCCATCGTCACCTTCATCGCTCCGAGCATCATCAAGATCATCATCGCCATCATCATCACCAGCAGCACCATCATCCTCACCATCTAGCTCCGTCCCACAGTAACAATTTCGGGTCTATATCGTTGGCCTTCACTAGATCTTTCTCCCGGTGTTGATTACTTGTTTGTAGTTGATGCCTACGAGATTTATCGGTGGTTGCACTTTATGAACATATTGTTATTCATCATTATATCACCTCTGATCATGATGTATATGATGTCTTGTGAGTAGTTTGTTTAGTTCTTGAGGACATGGGAGAAGTCAAGATGTTAGTAGTGGAATTATGTTGAAGTAATATTTACTACTTTGATATTTAAGTTGTGGTGCTATTCTTCTAGTGGTGTCATGTGAATGTCGACTACATGACACTTCACCTTTATGGGGCTAGAGGGATGCATTGTGTATTTGGCTACTAATTGTGGGGTTGCCGGAGTGACAGAAATCTAAATCCCCGTTAGAGAACCGATGCACGAGGGAGTGTAGGATCCTAGAGTTTAAGGTTCTGGTTAGATTTATCTTAATTACTTTCTTGTAGTTGCGGATGATTGCAAGGGGTATAATCACAAGTATGTATTAGTCGAAGTAGCGTGTAGCATTAGCATAGGTTTACCCACACAATACCTATCAAAACACTAAAGATTCATCAACTATATGAAGAAAAAGCACTTGACAAAATCCCCATTTGTCCTCGAGAACGTTTAGTCATCATAAGTAAAACAACCGACTTGTCCTTTGCTCTAAAAAGGATTAGGCCACTTGCTACAATTATTATTACTGTATTTTATTTACTCGTAATTTATTTATCTACTATATCAAAACCCCCTGGAAACTTGTCTGCTAGCGTTTACCGTGAAACATCTATCCAAACTGCTTGTCAACACCTTCTGCTCCTCGTTGGGTTTGACACTCTTATTTATCAAAAGTACTACGATACACCCCCTATACATGTGGGTAATCGAACATAATCCCGTGTACTCGTATCCTATAAGGTATTGCTCTTATGCCCTAGAGACAATAGTATTCAGTTATTATTTTATCTCTAAGTTCAGAATTAAGTTTATGTCATCTTGCTACAGTCGCTATAGCACTTAAAAAGTGAGTTTTCAAAGGAAAATCTTTGTGCGGGTGTGAAGACATAAACAAACAAGAGTTCCTAATCTTGTCTCTAAGATTAGCTTATGCTTTATGACATGGTCACGTTATCCTAATCATGGATTTGGTTAAAAGTCTAGAAAAACACAAGAGTTTATTATTAGGGTAACAATTGTACGAAACCAACCAAAGTATACGCTCTTGCTAAAACAGACTATAAACAATTGTAATATATTTAAAGAAGTACATATAAAGTTGTAATTTTACTATAATTCCTATACTATGGGAATATCTGATGACCGCAAGATCGAAAGTAATATATTGGATATCATCAACCGTCTTGCCGTAACTAGGGATCATAACGGTGATGTCTAGGTATAATCTATTAAGTGTAATGGAACTAAGATCTTTCAAAACTAGTAGTTACCTCCTCTAGAGGATAGAGAGATACATACTGTGGGCCCTCTTAGTATCAAAAATGTCAACTAATCGTGTGGCCACATAGAGTGTGATTTATCATAAGAATCGGGGATATGGATGAGAAAAGAGGATGATGTCGGCAACGAGTTTTATATGTGTTATAATCAAATAGTTTGATCAGACTAGATCACATAGTCTCTCCTCGTGATATCGTTGGTACCATGAAGTTGATGAATAAGTGCAATAAGTAACTTGTAAGGTTCCCTCGATCTTCTGAACACACATGAGACATCATGGGAGTTCATGGTCTCAATGTTGGTTATTATTCGGTATGTTCCCGAACATATCTGTGTGTTATCGTGCCTTTATGGGTCACACGCTTAATACATGATAAACTTTAATTGAGAAAATAAATATGTTATTGGTTTTATGAATGTTCGATATTAATACGATGTCACAGAAACAAGTCTGGTGTCAATCAGATAGGTCTCGGGGAAGTTACAATAAGGGAGAAATGATGTCAGTGTTAGGAAGAATTTTATATTAGAGATAATGGAGGACATGAGATGTCCCGAAATGTTAGAAATATGTGTCTATCATCAATAGACAAGTTCAATGATTTTATCTATTGGGATCATAGGATTCTGTAAGAGTTTCTGGCAAAAACCGACATATGGGGGGATTGTGAGGGGGATCACCCATATGGCTGCACGACTTGGTGGGGCTGGCAGGTAGGCCCTGGGGACTCTAATCATGACACTAGGAACCTTCCGGTGTTTTTCCTAAATTTATTTGCAGAGAAAAATAAAATAAAAAAGGAAAAGGAAAAATAGAGAAGAGGTGGAGTTGGACTCCCATATGGTAGTCCAATCCAAGTTGGGCTAGGAGGAGCGAGCCCCCTCCTAGCTCAACTAGGACTCTCCTCTCTTTTGGTAAGTTCCCCCTTCCCTCCAACTATAAAAGGGCCCCCAAGGCTTGAACTAAAACATAATTTTGTGAGCAATTGTCTTTCAAGCCTCTCTCTCTCTCTCAAGTAGAAATAGAGGGTCTAATTATATCCCACTAATTGATTAGAATCTCTTCTAATTGGGTTTTGAGTTGTGATGGGGGGATAGTAACCCGGTAGGCCAACCTCAAGGTGTAACCCGGCCCAAGGTGTACTGCACAGGATTCGGCTAAGGATAAAGAAACTTCTAGAAGGCCCAAAGGGTGCAGGCTTTGTAACCCGGATTGTGGGTTGTGTTAAGGAAAGTTAGGGTTTGTTAGTAGAGTTCGAGTAGGACTCAAGATATGCCTTGGAGGCTAAGTCTAAGGGGGTCCGGGTGCTTTATAAACCGGCCCCTGGGCTCGGCTTGAGGGAGATTTCAAGTCATAGTTGTATCACCAATTATCGAGTACTCAATATAGTTCATATTCGAGATCCGGCGAGTTACTTTCCGGCTCCTAGATTGCTTTTTGCCATGTCTTCCTTCGAGCTAAACCCTCTCCCAAATACCTGTGTCGACTTGCCCCAAGATCAGTTACCCCCGGTAACATCTGCCGTGATTATCCCACGACAGTTGGCGCCCACCGTGGGGCCTGCGTCCAAAGGTGTTTACATCACGGGAGAAGCTCGGAAGAGCATGAAGAACCTCATCATCGGTGAGATCTACGTCGACGACCAAGGAGAGAAGATGGTGGACGATTCCGGCTGGGGGCCAGAGTCGGATCACCTCGAAGCCGGATCCGTCGTGACAATCGGCCGCATCAACGTCTTCATCGGTATGGTATGTACTTCCGGCTCGAATCCTGACAATCTTGGATCTGATTCTGTGTCAGGAGAAGCTCCCTACACTCAATCGGAAAGAGAAGAATCGATCGGAACAACAGGCCAGATAAAAGAACTCGCCGTGAAGTGGGAACAGTCGGAAGAGTTGGTATGGACCCCGCGCGATCGGGTAGAGAGAGAAGGTGATACCGAGTCTATCCGGGATCTATTGGAGGATCGATATGAGGAGGAAAACAGCGAAGAAGAACGGCATGAGTTCGTGCCAAGCATCACGCGCCGGGTTGCGGTCTACACGGCTCCCGCGGCCAACGTAAATCAAGAGAGCGTGACCGCGGCCGCAGTTGGGACGGCTCAGGCATTGAATCAACAGCAGGGCACAGCTGACCCGGTTCTAATCCGGGTTGAGGGAGAGTCGGTATCGGTTACCAGTCGCGCACCGGAGGAGGAGATGCGGGCAAACATGTTCGGATTCCAAGCAAACCGGACACCAGGGGCGGGTCCTTCAAACCCGCGTCACCCGGCCCTGTTCGATAACAATTTGATTTTAGATCCAACCGTCCTCGCTACAGTGATCACTCCAGAGAATGCGGCGGAGCGGGTCAGAGATCTGGACGTGGCCCGTCGCGCATTGGAGCAGCAAAGAAGGCAAGTGGAAGCAGAGAGACAGGGGATGGCCACACGGCAGCGCGAGTTGGATGCGTTAGAGACTCGGCTCCGGGAGGAAACGTCCAGAGCGCATCAGAGGCACCAGACCAGGCTACCGGCAATGGGCGGGGTTATTAATCCGGCAGCTCTGTTTATCACACCCCAGGATCAACCAATCCCAGCGGTAAACCAGGGAACCGCACCCCCACCGGCGACGGCAGTTAATACAGCGGGAATACAGCCGGCAAATGAGCAGGCCGGGTTACTCCCGCCGCAGGCTAGAATTGCACCCGGCAATGAGTTACCACCACCATCACGATTTCGCACACCAGCAGGTCATTACAACAATCCCATGGACAACGTATATGCAGCGACACTCGCCTTGAATCAGATCCCCGTGAGAGAATCGCCCCATGCGGAAGTAACCCGGCGAGCGATCGATCTACTACACACCGCGGTTGCACAGCAAGCCAACTATCCAGACCATAGAAGCGGGATGCATGGGACGCCATACCCCAGTCAGCAACAGGGCAATATTCAAACGAATTCAGCACGACGGAGGGAAGAGCAACAGCAAATGCCGCCCCCACTTCATATCCAGACAGTACCAGCAGCATCGGCAGCGCAGGCGATTGTGGACAGCTCCAGGGCCAGACGGGCCGGGGCCGGGTCTGTAGCACATGAGTTACCGGTGGCGCCGCACCCCGTGGCACCCCCAGCCGGGTCACATGTTTCCCGAGTAAGACCGGCCCCAATCACCCTGGCGGGACCAAAGTGTCTCTCGGACGACATCAGAGCGGAACCTTACCCGGAAAAGTTCAAAGAGCCGGGGAAAGTAGTGAATTATGAACCAACAATGGATCCAGAAACATGGCTGAGCAGTTACGAGATGGCAATGTCAATTCGCAACGCATCCGAGAATCTTCAAGCCAAGTTCATGTACTTAATGATGTCAGAGGGAGCAGCAAAGTTATGGTTTGCCAATCTGCCGGAAAAGTCGATCAAATCCTGGGAAGAATTAAAAACCGCGTTTGTCAAGCACTTCCATGGAACGTGCAGAAAGCTGTTTACTATTGACGATTTAGAACGATGCGTCCAGAAGAAGGGCGAGTCAGCGCGCAGCTGGGTACGCCGGGTTATGGAGATACTCCACTCATCCACAGATATTCAACCCAAGGATGCGCTACAAGCTATGGCGAAAACATGTAAGTACGTTCCTTTAGTGCAAAAGTTAACTCGCATGAAATCCAGTAGGAATGCAGCGGAGGTAACAATGGGAGAATTAATGGATGCGTGCAACAAACACGCTGCAACGGACACCACAGAGGAGGAAATTGATGACAAGAAAGCAAAAACAAACACAAGTAGCAGTGGGAGAACCGGCAATGGATCGGCGCCAAGCAATAACGGAAATAGCCAGAACAAGCGCCCGTTGGAAGGAAATTCCGAGTTTGTAGCTAACACGGAGGCCGGGTCTTCAAGACCCAGATCTGAAGGGAATTTTAATACTGGAAATCACAGTGGGGGACATTACCAAGGACCTCCAAGACCAAGTAACAGTTGGGACATATTTAGGATGGCATGCCCGAAGCATAGCAGGAACGGCAAGCCGGCTAATCACTCCTTGGAGCAATGCGCCGACTTACAGAGATGGAAGAACGAGGAAGTAAATAGAGCCATGCGAGGAGCGGGTCGGGGAGGAGGCCCGGGTCCAGGTGGAAATTTGGGCAACGGTCCACCCCCGGCAGCAGGAAATCCAGGCAATAATCAAGGGGGAGCAGGAGGTTTTCAAGCTAACCCCAAACAATTGGGTCAATATCACGTGCACACTACTGGAGGCTCTAACAAGGGTAAAAAGATATTGAAACAGGCGGTCAATTCAGTCTCTTCCGCCGTTCCAAGGTATTTAAGGTGGTCAGAACAGGAGGTAACTTGGAGCAGAAGGGATCACCCGGACAGAGTTGATCACCCGGGAGTTTTAGCATTGGTGGTGGCACCACAGGTCAATGGGTACGAGCTGAAAAAAGTCTTGATGGATGGAGGAAGTAGTATCCATATCCTATACTGGGAAACTTTTCTGCGCATGGGCCTAAAGGAATCTCAGTTGCAAAAGAGTACAACAGTTTTTCACGGGATAGTGCCGGGTCATTCGGCGTGCCCCGAAGGAAAAGTGGCTTTGGAAGTAGCTTTTGGGGAGTCAAAGGACAATTATCGAGTCGAGTGGCTTACTTTTGAGGTGGTTAAGTTGCGCAGTCCCTATCATGCATTATTTGGAAGGCCGGCTTATGCTAAGTTCATGGCAAGACCGTGTTATGTGTATTTACAGCTGAAAATCCCGGGTCCTAAGAAGACCATTACCATACACGGGAATCGAGACATAGCAGCCGAATGTGATGAAGGAGATGCGGCAATGGTTGAGCAAGCCTGCAGGAAAGAAGAGCTCAAGCATTACCGATCGCAGGTGGACCTAGAGGAAAGGACAATGTCAAAAAAGCCGACTTCTGAAGGGAATAAAGCAAAAACTAGGACAGAACAAGATCCTAAGATGGTGGGCTTCGTTAGGAGTGATACTTTCAAGCTGACTTACAGGGAAGAGGAAGCCATACCACCGTCTATAGCTAATCGTGCCACAAGGACGACATACCCGGATTGGCTAACAAACCCGGCACTCATCATGAAAGGAATTAGCGAATGGAGAATGTGCATCGGCCATGCCAACGCGAGGCCGATTCTCAGGAATAACTAAAACAGTGTAACGGACATCAGGTTTCATACGCGCTCTTTTCCTACCCAGGGTACCTAAGGGGACTGGAAGGTTTTTAATGAGGCGGCCTGCTGACTCAAACTTTTCATATCAATAAAAAAGATGGTTTTCAAGTCTTATCATGGTCTCTCGCTTCAGTTGCAAGTAAGTAATGTTTGTTATTATCAATACATCAGTATCATCAAAATACGTTGCACGTACATAGGTCTTTGGGAATTGAGCTGCTTAAATAGTAGTCACAAACCCGGAGACCCGGACTTGATGCCTATGAGTTATGAGGGCTGATTACTCGCAAGACGAGTACGGCTGCAATCTTATAACCGGACGAAGGAGCCAAATTTCTTGGTTATTCTTACTTAAGCTCGATGTGACTCGCAACAAAGTGGCATGATCTGTTCACTTACGATTACAATCAAACTATGCAGCCCAATGGGACCTGCTTGACCCTATTTTTCGTATAGATGTAACAACATGGTATCCACGCGAAAGCCGGCTTACAGTACAAGATAATCAAAAGGGTCATCTAAACCATAAGTCCATGCAGAGTATAAGGCTACAATAGCCGGAAACTCAACAAGTATTAAGCATGACTTCAGTATTTATGTGAATGGCTATTGGTTGTCAGCTTGGTAAAGAGCAGTTTGTCATCTGAGAAAGGCCACGCCCCCTTGGCTCGTACTTTGGGTCATGGGGACTGGGGACTTCGAAACAGAAACAAACTGTTTAATTACTAAAGCTCAAAAACCTCGGTTACCGAGTCTTGGGACTTAAAGAAAAGTCCGCTTATCAAAACCCACGATACTCGGTCAACCAAGTCTCGAAAGGGGAATCGAAAATAGACAATCAGGTATCGAGAATAAGCTTAAAACAAGGATCGAGGTTATCAAAAGCCGGGAAAGGCACAAAGTTATCAAGCACAAAGTCACAGTATCAGTATCAATGGCGCACAGGCGCATCGCCAAAATCATATCAGTTTTGAAAACACGAAATACTAGACATTATCCTACTCGGCATCCTGGGAATAGTCTTCCGGGTCTGCGTCCTGGACCTGCTCCTTGGCCTTTCCAGCAGCTTTACCCGGACTCTTTGTATCAGGACGGACAGGTGGAGGAACAGCTGGTGTCGAGGAAGACGGCCCTAAGCCTAACTCGGCTTCTCTCTTCGCAGCTTCCTCTTTCCTCTTGGCCAGGTCAGTCGCCCATCTTTCCAGCATGTCAAAGGGAGGGGGCGCCTCTGCTAGAATAGTCTTGCCGTCAGAATCGTACGCGCTCATGATTGTGTCCAGGTCTATCTTATCGGCCAAAGCAGTAGCCGGGTGGCGTACATCAGATTGTATAACTTTGAAATCCTTGGGCGTAAACTTGGCCCCGTCAGCCTTGAATTCTGGAAACCCGGATGTTACCTTTGCCGGGTCAAGCTTAGGAAAATAAGCTTTCGCCAGAGTGAAGGCCCGAGTCATGCCGATTCGGCACGACGAACGCTTCCATATTTCAATCCATCCAGGCACGGTTGAAAGGGCTTGCATAAGGTTCTCTTCGCCTGGATATACCTCGGAAGGCCATTTCACGGCATCCAGTAAAAGCTTTGTGCCGGCAAAAAATGTACGGAGAACAGTCTTTAACGTTTTAGTCTGAGCAACGGCATTGTCTTCTGGAGCAGCAAGGTTAGCACCTGCAATCGAAACAAAAGAAATCATATCAATAATATTGACTATCGTAGCAATAAGGCAGAAGTATGCAAGTTAATCGCAAGCAAAAACTTACTTAGCAAAATGCGATAAGTGTCCGCGACCTGGTTCGACAAGTTCTTCAGCGTAGTTTGGGCATCATTGTATTTCTTTTTGTATTTGTAGACGTTCTTTTTCAAGGTCTTCATCTCCGCCTCAAGGGTTTCACGGTGCTTCACTTCAGCAAGCAGGAGCTGCTCGGTCTTGAGTAACACCTCATCTGACCGAGTAATCTCCGCCTGCGAAGAACGAGTGAAAATGTAAGTCGGATATCATGATAAGCCGAGTATTATATGAAGTACCGAGCGTAATTGCAGAAAGTTATGCTCGGAACTTGGGGACTGGGTCAATAGTAAGAGATACCAAATAAAGTTACCTGATGTGCTGCGGCCATACGCTCTAGGATGTTTCCCTCTGAAGCCTTCATGGCGAGGAGAGCACTCATCAGCTGGTTAAAATCATCGTTACCCGAGTTAGAAGGCTCGGGTGCCTGGAAAGTCGGAAAAGGAGTTTTTCTTGTAACAGGAGGCGGCACCCGGTTCATCCGAATGTCGGAGTTTGGTCCCCCTCCCGCGCTCGAAGTTGCGCCCTTTTCCTTCTCGCTATGGGATACCCGGTGTCTTGTCCAGCCAGTTCTATTGGCGACGCTTGCTCATCGCCAGCCGTGGTGAATGCATCATCAGTCGGTTTATTTTTAACCCGGTCCTCAACCTCCATGTCCTCCTGGTCGCTAGCAACGGCCGTAGCTCTATACAAAGTGCAAAGGTGCGGTTAACCCATGATTATGAAAAAGGCAATAAAAGTTCGATATAGCATCAGGAAAATGACTTTACCCAAGGTTCACTGGGAGGTCCGAGGGAAAGCCGCTGCTAGACCCGGAAGATACTGAAAAATACCAAGCAAGGTGTCAGATCACTTTGTGAGGGAATATTTGGGAAAAATTCTTGTGTACAGTAAGTACCAGTATGTCGAGCTGGAGGCGGTGAAGTACCCGGGTTAAGGGACTCGTTACCCGGATGGTTGCGGGTCACTCTACGCTTAGTTGCGGGAGGCTCCTTTATTGGTAGTCAAAAGGGTGATGACAGGGTTAGCTCAGGAATGACGTCATGGGAGCCAAAATTAAGCACAAGGAAACGAAATAAAACCTGGGAGACGATTCCTTGGGGTTTTCTTTTGGATCCGGCTTTGATTGTTGGCTCCGGTTCATCTTCCTCGCTGGCGGACTCCACCTTGCCGTCCGACTCTTCCTCCTCGTCCTGATCTTCTTGTTCTGAAAATTATCAAAGTTATAATATATAAAAAAAAGAGAAGCAGGGCGTAACGCATGCAAGGGGATTAAGTATGCACCTTCGTCCGAATTAACGGCATCATCTTCCACCTCCGGGTCTCCGGAGTTAGGAGGAGTACCGACTTTCCAGAAGTTACTATTGGCCTGAGGTGAAGATATCATAATAAGGGTTAATATTGAATTAAGAGAATCGGATAAAAGTGAACTTGTTAGAATCCAAGGTCAAGAGGTAGGAGAAATACCGCGGGGGCCGGGTTCTCGAGGGTAAAGGGTTCTAATCCTGCAATGTCCCGGATTACCTCGAGCCTCTCTGTCAAAAAGCTCTTGATGGTTTTGTTTGTATCGCTGGGAGCAAAAGTGCTGGTAGAGTATCGGATCAGGTCCGTGGTTTGACCCGAGTATTCGCACATCAGTTTCTCGCGGATGGAGTTGGGTTGAATGCGGAAGTCGACCCAAGTCTTTACTAAGTTGAGCCCAATGAGGCCTTGGGCTGATAAGATGGAGATCTTAGCCAACAAAGGCAAAATTGCCTCCCTGTCCGAGTCAGGGGCAAAGGCATTAAAAGTCTCGGAGATATCAAGCTGACCCTCCGAGTAACCCGGCAACTTCTTTTCGCCGGGTGGGGAGGTGTCCTGGCAGTAGAAGTACGAGAGATGCCAGTGCTTTACGTGGGAGTTGAGGGTGAGAGGAGGCATCAGGGAATTCTTGCGGCGTTGGATAGAAACCCCGCCGCAAGTAAGAAGTGCGCCGTCGCCGCTTTCGCGGCACGGTTTGCACTGAAAGAGTTCAACAAAGAGAGCCAGACTTGGCGAAGTGCACAAGTAAGACTCGGAAAGAACGATAAAATGAGTGATGTTTAAAACAGAGTTGGGTCCTATGTCGAAAATGCGGAGGTTGTAGTGACTTAAGACGTCGCGAAAGAAAGGATGACCCGGAGGCCGGAAGCCCCGGGTCACATGCTCAACAAAACAGATTACCTCGTTTTCTGCTGGAGAAGGCCGGGTTTCATTACCCGGTACTCTCCAGTGGATAGCTTCCTGAGGGGGGAGGACCCCTAGCTCGACCAATTCCTCCAGCTTGGCCTTGGTGACGGAGGATTTCCCCCAGTTGGCTGATATAGAGTTCGTGGAGTTGGCCTTAACCGGCTGTTTTCCCTGTCTCTTGGGTGCCATGGGGTTAACCTGATAAAGCATCAAAGGAAAGGATGTGAGAAGCGAAAATTCGGAAGTTGACAGTTAAGCAAGCACCGATAAGTTAAACATGATCCGGGTATTATTTTGCTAGGTCAGGTATGAGTTGTCCGGGTATCGCATGTCATTACAAAAGCTGTGGAGTTTTTTCGAAAATAAGTGTTCAGAGAGGGTAAAAGGATCCCCGTATGTCTGCTATCAGCGAGTGAGCCGGAGAGGTAAGATTTTCCGGGTGATAAGAACAAAGGCGGAAATTTTAAGCGGCCCGAGCCCAGATCGAGAATCTTATTTTTAAATTTGTGGCAAAATTAATGGCCACGAGTAGTAGGAGAGTAAGCTAAGCTACGTATTTTATCTATTGGGAGAACTGGTGTAAGTGCCATTGATTTAATTCGGCAGGACCCGAGAAATTGCGGGCGGCTCGATTCAGATCTAATCTGAGGAAAAACTAAGAAATTGCAAGGGCAAGTTGGAAGATATAAGGGACTTACCGAAGGAGATTGAAGTAATGCCTTGCGGTGACAGATGGCGCAAGATTGATGTCCTTTCGCGATTCTCGGCGGGCAAATTGGAGATTTGTTGGTGGATCTGGGTGCCGAACTGAGCCGCGCGGTGGCGGAGCGCAGACGGCGGCGGATGGGCTCCGGCGATGTGCGCAGGGCTTCCGTGGTGGCGCTCTGTGGGCTCGAGCTTGAAAGGAAGAGAAATGGGGGAAATGAGCCGTTGGAGCTAAGGTCACCCCAAGGGCCTACTTATAATGGCCCGGGTGGAAAAACTTAACCTAACGGGCGAAACCCGGGAAGTGCGGAGTAACGGCTGGCTATTTTGAAATTCGAAGGGTACACTTTAAGCGTGAATGGACGTGTTCAGGAGAAAAGGAAGGGGAAATCCCCTTCCTGATTTCAGGGTTAATTATCGAGGAAAGCGTGGAATTATAGAGTTTTTGTTAAAGGCTTAGATTTGGAAAATCGAGAAGAGCATTGGAAGGAGGGCCGGGTTTCAACGTGGTCATCATGGAATTGATCTTAATCGTTCATTAATGCGTTGAGACTCGGCCTCCATACGTTTGTGTGCTTTATATTTTTTCAGGGAATAGCGAGCGCTTCAAGGAGGAATCCGAGAAACCCACGCTATTCTGGGGACTACTGATGGGGGGATAGTAACCCGGTAGGCCAACCTCAAGGTGTAACCCGGCCCAAGGTGTACTGCACAGGATTCGGCTAAGGATAAAGAAACTTCTAGAAGGCCCAAAGGGTGCAGGCTTTGTAACCCGGATTGTGGGTTGTGTTAAGGAAAGTTAGGGTTTGCTAGTAGAGTTCGAGTAGGACTCAAGATATGCCTTGGAGGCTAAGTCTAAGGGGGTCCGGGTGCTTTATAAACCGGCCCCTGGGCTCGGCTTGAGGGAGATTTCAAGTCATAGTTGTATCACCAATTATCGAGTACTCAATATAGTTCATATTCGAGATCCGGCGAGTTACTTTCCGGCTCCTAGATTGCTTTTTGCCATGTCTTCCTTTGAGCTAAACCCTCTCCCAAATACCTGTGTCGACTTGCCCCAAGATCAGTTACCCCCGGTAACATCTGCCGTGATTATCCCACGACAAGTTGTATTCTCCCAATTAGACCTAGCTCTAATTACTAGTTCTCTATCACGTGTTGAGAAACTTCCAGAATCGTGTAGCTCTAACTGCATTCGATTAGTGCTACCAATTAGCAAAGCCGAAAGGCTATCTCTCTTCGTCAGTGCCGAGTCATGTACAATGGAGCACGAACGGGTTGACACGAGCGTACGCATGCACAATATAAGAAGGATTGCATGTGTGATTCTTGGTGAGTGAAGCTTAGCGACATTCTTGCAACTAGGCCTAGTTGTGAGGATCTATAATTTATCAGAATTCTTCTAAGACTCTATCGATTCCGCTTCCCGGTGAGTCATGATCTTGATCTATGCATGTATGGGCATGCGTCATTATCTGCATACTGATTTTGGCGGACTACATATGGAATTTTTTAAAATTTTGCAGCGTAGACCAGAAGTGGTACTGAGTGTACTATGCGTAGATACGATTGAATCTAGAGCACAATTTTGTGAGGATATTGCAAAAACTTGTACAAATATATTAGAAATTTTTCTAATATTCATTTTATTTTTGTTGCTTCCCAATAACCTTTTTTGTTGTTGTTTCCAATGGCATGGTATGACTTTTTACACACTTCTGGCAATTCTAGAAGGACAGTGCTGGGCGTCCCCCGGGGATGAAAATTTTCCATCCCCCGCATCTCCGTGCTGACACGTGTCTTCTTTTTTCCCCCAAAATGCGTTTTTGCTTCCGTAGCAAAAAAATGCCCGCTTTTGCTCCTATGTAAAAAAAGCGGTTTGTTTCGGAAAAAGAAAAAAAACACAAATCTCGTTGGAGACTCGCCGGAGACCTGTAGCAAAAAAAAATACTATAGTAGCAAAAATTCAATTTTCATCGGGACCATGACCAGAGACTTTTACTCGCCGGAGAAATAACATAGCAAAAAAATTATTCTAATATAGAAAAATCATAACCTTATTGTAGCAAAATATGTATTCTATTATAGCAAAAAATCGGACCTCGCCAGCGTAATGTAGCAAACATTTGTACAAAAAAAATGTTCATCTCCATCTTCATGTTCATCTCTGCCACGGCCGGGAACGCGGTACCGGAGGCGGCCGGGGCTGGTGGTGGGCAAGATTCCTCACCGTGGTAGTCACTCCCGCCTGTGGCGGCGCGGAGAGGAGCTTCTGGAGGAGGACGGCGGCCATGGCGCAGAGATCCACGGGGGTGGCCGGCGCGGCGAGAGGAGCTTGCGGAGGAGGACCACGGCCAGGGCCCAGAGCTCCGCCGGGGGTGGCCGGCGCGGCGAGCGAGGAGGCGATGGGCTACCGGTGGGAGGCGCGGAGGCGGTGGAAGGCGGCCTCGGCGGCGGCGCGGTCGCCAGCGCATAGAACGCCCGTCGCCTCTCAGCAGCACGAAGACGCAAGGACGAGAGGATAAGGTAGAGGTGGGCCGCTGTGGTCTTTAGCGGCGGCGTCGCCGCGCCGGGTGTGGGGGAGGAAGCTTTCCGCGAAGGGGGGCCTCGACGAGGGCGGTGCCCAAAGGAGGCGCAGTGTGGAGAACCGGATGCCTCCTTCCATCGCGCGTGTTGCCAGAAGGAGGCGGGGGACGCGAATGCTCATCCCCCGGATGATTAGAAGAGTTTCCCATTCTAAAATGCTCGAATTTCCCCCGGCATATCTTGCTTGATACGAGAAAGTGTTGCAGTAGTCTTGGATCGCACCATCGTTGGTTTCATATATATAGTGACATGGTGGAAAGGGCACGTGGATTCGATCCACATGTGGTTTATGGATTGGATCTGCACTCGTGGTAGAGATATTTGAAGTCGTGTACTAAAAAGGAATCAGAAAGGACGCCAGACAAAATATTTGACATAGCACTCGCGTGACATGTCTGAGCTACTAATCTCCTTCCTCCTCAAGGATGTATCACATTTTCTTCATGTCAAGGGGCTATGATAAGGTTATCTCCTTTCTCTATGGCAAATTCAGATACAATTTGACATATGTGTATTTTGTGGTGATCCAAATTCATATGGATATAAAGGAAAGTTTGGCCTCCGCTATGCGAGGCCCGTCGGCAGAGGCTTATGGGGTGCAGGGGGCGGCAGCCCCCCGCAGTACGGTACAAGTTGTTACCGAGTTCGAGTTGGATTCACCGTTACCGACCTAGTTAGGTCAGGACCGCCTTTATATACCTCTTGTAAGCCGCCGCACGGGATAAGCCACACATTGTAAATCCCAGCGCGTTTGTAACCTCACCCGAAATAGTGAAGTATTGCTGGCTAGCGCCCGTGGTTTTTTCTCTTCCTTATTGGAAGGGTTTTCCACGTTAAAATCTCGTGTCCCCGTTGGTTCGATCTTGTTTAACTTCATCGTTGTTTTGCTATTGCGTGTAACAAGTGGTATCAGAGCCCTGTTTCAGATTAGGTTTTCGTGATGGCATCGATGAAGTTTGATCTACCGTTGCTGGACTACAAGACGAGGTTTTCTCTGTGGCAAGTAAAGATGCGTGCGGTTCTGTCGCAGTCATAGGATCTTAACGAAGCGCTGGATGCTTTCGGGAATAAGTAAGCGAGGGAGTGGACTCCTGAGGAGAAGCGCAAAGATCGCAAGGCTTTGTCGTTGATTCAAATTCATCTATCTAATGATATTTTGCAGGAGGTGCTGCAGGAGAAATCTGCGGCAGCGTTGTGGCTCAAGCTGGAGTCGATCTGCATGTCAAAGGATCTAACCAACAAGATGCACGTTAAGATGAAGTTGTTCTCGCTCAAGATGCAAGATGGTGGTTCTGTCATGAGCCACTTGTCGATCTTCAAGGAGATCGTGTCCGACCTAGTGTCGATGGAGGTAAAATATGAGGATGAAGATTTAGCTCTTCTGTTGTTATGTTTGCTGCCTAGTTCTTTTACAAACCTGCGGGATACAATACTGTTAAGCCGCGATGAACTAACTCTCGCGGAAGTTTGTGAGGCCCTGCAGACCAGGGAGAAGATGAAAGTTATGGTGTCGTCTAACGTATCGTCCTCCAAAGGCGATGCATTGCAGGTACGAGGTAGACCTGAGCAGCGAGATAACAACTACAACAACAACAACAGAGATAAGAGCAGGGACCGTTCAAAGTCCAAAGGACGAGATAAGTTCTGCAGGTACACTAGTAGAGAAGTGCCTTTGTATTGAACATCATATGTGGCGCATCTATGAAGCGTGCGCCCTAGAAAAATAATTTTGTGGCGCATGTCTAGTGGTGCGCCACAGAAATTCCTAATTCTGTGGCGCATGGATGATTGGTGCGCCATAAAAATTATGTGGGACCCACACCAATCATTGGACTGGCTGTCAGAACACACATTTTTATGGCGCAGGCTCCATGGTGCGCCACCGAATATGGCATTTCTGTGGCGCACTTCTGTGCTGCGCCACACAAAATACACTTTCTGTGGCGCATGTACTACCATGCGCCACAGAATGTGTCTTTTCTGTGGCGCAGCACAGCAGTGCGTCACAGAAACGTGTGCAGGTGCGCCACAGAATAGGTGCACGGTGCACATAAAGATGGTAGCCCCCCTCTCTCCCCCACTCATTTCATTCCAAGTGGATGTTTCTCACTCGACCCCCCCTTCTCTCCACTCCAATTTTACACATTTAATTCTCTTTTTTTGGTAGGTGAACCTATTTTTTTTCGATGTATAATTGTTGGTGAAGTTTCTTGTTGTTGAGGGGGCATAATTACCTCCATCTATACTCCGGTCCCTCCCTCTCCTCGCGTCTCGGTGTTGAATCTACTAGGTGAGTATAGTTGGAGGTGCATGTCTCGTGTGGCCATCGATTGATGTGTATGGGTGCTTGTCATGCATGTGCAGGTGGACCGACTGTCACACGCGGGCAGCCAATGGTGCATGGATGTTTTCCTAAATGTTGATTCACTTCCATTTCGGCAAACTTTTGCACCTCATATGTCCTACTTATAGGAGAGGTCATGCCGAATTTTTCCGGCGACTATGCATGTAGTGGTTCTAATTTTCTGCTCTGTGTGTGTGTGTGTGCAGTCAACCATGGTACTAGAAATGAGCTCTGCTCGAATCGCTAGATACAAGAAAGACGCGAAGGCGGACATGATTCGGTGCAACAGGCGGCAGATAAGATGTCTGTGGCGATCATGCAAACTCCTGCGCTGGATTGACCCTGATTCCGGAGAATTGGAGGAGCACCTTCTCAAACGCGGTTTCTTTGACGACCACAACCACGTGGCACAGCCGGTAGTAAAAGGTGTGCATGAAGAAGAGGGCGAGCGAGGTGACGAAGGAAATGACGGCGGAGAAGATCATCATGAAGAAGGATATGTCCGCGGAGAAGATCGACATGACGATGAAGGCGTGAACACCAAGACCTCGCTAATTTTGGTCTTGCGGGACTCTCATGTTCAGGATCTGCGGCTTAAGGAGACGAGCAATGACATAGCTGCAGCTAGGGAGAAAGCCAAGCTGGCGCAAATGGAGATAGACGGGGTGACTCGGTTGTTTCCTGGGTGCCGCCCCGAGGATACGCGCTTGCATGTAACGCTTGCTGCTCTGAAGATGAAGACGCAAAACAAATGGACTGACTCGACTTTCAACAAGAACATGAAATTCTGGCACGATCGCCATCCCGAGGGGAACACATTGCCAAGCAGTACCAACGAGGCTAAGAAAGTCGTGTGCCCTCTTGACCTACCTCACGAAAAATTCCACGCCTACATCAATGATTGTGTAATTTATCGTGGGGAGTACAAGGACACAACCACATGTACGAAGTGCGGCCACGGACGATACAAGAGTGGAACCAACAACAAGAAAATTCCTCGAAAAGTGGTATGCTACTTTCCTATCACTCCCCGTCTTCAGAGGTACTACGTGGACCCTAAGGAAGCAAAGCTCATACAATGGCATGCGGAAAGGGAATAGCCGGAAGAAGATCCGGAGAAGGGCTATATGATGACACATCCTGCAGACGCTGCCCAGTGGGAAGCATTGGACATAGCTTTCCCGAGTTTCGGGGAAGACGGGAGGAACGTCAGGCTGGGTATGAGCACCGATGGACTCAATCCGTTCGGCAACCAGAGTATCACATGTAGCAGCTGGCCCGTGTTTGTATGTCCGTGCAAGCTACCCCCGTGGCTGTGCACCAAGCAAAAGTACATATACTTGATATTCTCATCCAGGGGCCGAAACAACCAGGTGTCGACATGCATTTGTATCTCGGGCTGTTCAAAGACGAGTTAGACACGTTGTGGAAGACGCCACCCCGTATGTGGGACGCCTACACTAGAGATTATTTCCATATGAGAGCCGCGTTGCTCATGACGGCCACAAACTATCCTGGTTACGCGTACGTATCTGCCCAGGTCGGCCACGGATTTTGCGGCTGCGTGAAGTGCATGGACGGGACCCCGCATCTCCAGCTACCAAGGGATCCTAGTTCTTCGAAAACCGTATACCCAGGGGCTCGAAGGTGGCTTCGCTTGGATCACCCATGGAGAAAACGCTATGAGTTGTTCAATGGTAAAGACGAGCTCGATGGAGCCCCGCGCACGAGAAGCGGCGCACAAATCGACGAGCTTCTGAAAAATTGGGATGAGTGCCCTTCGCCGGGAAAGAAGCGACCCAAGCCAGAGCCGCTGCTAGGTATATGGAAAGCGAGGTCTGTTTTCCACGACTTGGAGTACTGGCCGGTCCTCCACACGCCTCATAGCCTCGATGTGATGCACATTACGAAGAATGGTACGGAGAGTCTGCTTGGCACTATTTGCAATTCGGAAAAGTCCAAGGATGGACCGAAAGTAAGATACGATCTGAAACATTTTGACATTAGGAAAAATCTACAGGTCCCCGCCGATAGTGATGATGATGATGATGATGATGATGATGATGACGATGATGATAAGACGGAAGGGACTCCACGTCTCTGCAAAAAGGCTAAGAAGAACACCGTGGTGCTTCCCGCTGCCTGCTTCACATTGAATCTGTCGGAGCTTGAGCAGTTTTTCAGGTGCCTCCTAGAAGTCAAAGTTCCTCATGGACACTCAGCGAGTATAAGCAGATATCTGGACTTAGCGAAGAAGAGGTTCACCGGAATGAAGTCTCACGATTGTCACGTGCTCATGACGCAGATACTTCCCGTTGCGATCCGAGGGATAATGGACGAGCACGTCCGTGATACGTTGTTTGGCCTTTGTAACTTTTTCGACGTTATCACCCGGAAGTCGATCGGCGTGAGGCAGCTCAAGATGCTACAGGATGAGATCATGGTGATACTATGAGAGCTCGAGATTTACTTCCCGCCGGCATTCTGTGATATATGTGTCCATCTCCTTCTCCATGTCGTTGATGACATCAGACATCTCGGCCCGACGTTCCTGCACTACATGATGCCGATGGAAAGGCAGAATGGTGTCCTGAAAGGATACGTTCGCCCTGTTAATTTTCCTTCTCTGATCGCCCCGCTGCCTTGATTCGATTCAATTCAATCCGTACTGATAGTGTTGTCTTACCGAGGTAATCTGTTGGGTGAAAACCTATGTTCTATATTTCACTAGTTGATTCTGAAGAGTGTTGTATCCCTACTGATAGTGTTGTCATGGTGCACTGTTTTGCTACTTGGGTTGTTCGATCGTTTGTTGGTATGTGTTGTTTGTAAGCATTGCAGTTTATCACACTATTGGTAGCTGGTTTCTCTAATTTTATCCGTCGCATGGAATATTCTTCTCTCTGAAGCATGACGTGGTGTGAGTAAAATTTGGATGTGTGCTTCTCCTAAAATTGCAAGAGGCAGAAGACAGAAGTTGGATGATCATTGTCTAGAAAATTTGTAACATTTTGTTTGTTTGTTTGGCAACATCATTCTAAATATCTTGCTTATCTTTGAACTATTGTACCCGACATATCCTGTGATTTTTGGAACTTTTCCATGAAAAAGTTTGAATATCCACTTAAATTTGAATTTGTAAACATCCTGCTGCTCTTAAATCTACTGAATTATTGTCCACAAATTTGCTGAGACGAGGTAGATGCCCTGCCAATGCACGGCAACAGTACTAGGCCGTGGGCGTCCCTAGGCAGTCCGGTGATATCGACATTTAAGTGTCGAACAGTTGGTCTGCATTAGTTAGAAACTGATATTCAAATTTTTTGATTTTGAGTGGTCGAATGGTCCAAGCTCCTTAAATTTGATTGTTCACATGTATAGACTCTTTTGTAAATTTAGTCCCTATATGCTTTAGTGCTATGAATTTCTTTTTTGCTCATCCCACACGTTACAGATGGATTTCTTTGCTTGATTTTGCCAGATATAATGGATGTATATACAAGGGTCTAGGTACCATATGTTGTCAGGCTGTGTCGGCACAATCATTTTCTGTTTTTTATGTCAATTCTTATTTCTCAAAAATGAAAATGTCCTGTGAACCCTCAAATGCAATGTGAACCTGGTCCAAACATGGCTAAGCTAAGAGGGCAGCCTACTGTGCTCATGCTATCTTCCATTTCTGAATAAGGCAGTAGATTGAGGGGATTGGGGATGGTTTTTGTGCAGGTACACATTGAGAGTTGCCAATGTTTCGCTGGAACGTCGATTTATTTCCGTTCCGGCGAATTTCTGGCACTCCGGCATGGCCTTTATTTAGCAAAGGTCATGCTGAATTTTTTCGTCGAACTAGCTACGGTGTTTAGCTGTTTCATGTTGTGTTACTATACTGTCACGGTTTCAATTTGACTGCGTACTTTTTTATCAGCTCTGATTTCGAAAAGAAAGCCCCTGTTTTACTGCTCCTGATAACAAAATAGGGTTCTAGGGTTAAATTTTGAATACCAAATAGAATAAAGGTGAAAACAATCCCCCCCCCCCAACAGAAAGCTCACTTTGAGGATTCTGCTCCTCTGATCATTTGAATGTTATTACAGAAACATGTCGGGCACTTCCAAGCACGGGTCCATGCCCGAAGCGGGTGCCGAGGAAGAGGGCTAGGATTCCCACGCTGCAACCGGCATTGAGGAAGAGGTCTGGGAGGACAACGCTGGTGTTGATTGTGAGTACTTGGAGGAAGAGGTTGATGACAGCACTGATGGTGGCGGCACTGACCGCACGACGGCTGGTGGTAGCGGCGACGCCGCCCCGACGACCGATGAGAAGAAGCAGAAGCCTCGGGCGCCAAGGAAGGATCGTACGCCGCAAGTGCTCGCCAACGTCACTGATACAATCACCGAGGTCTCTCCAAGTGGCCTACCATTGGCGCCTCGAGCGGTTGTCTCAGGGTACGGCATGCAACTAGGGTGCATCGTGCGGGAAAGCATGTCGATCAACACGACGGATCTTAGAAGCAGCGAGAACGCGGCTTTGGTCGAAATCCTCCTGAAGAAGCTTCACCATCGATACACGTTCCCGGAGCCGTTCAACAAAAAGGTGGACTCTTTAGCCATCACGAAGATGAGCACCGCCTTGAGCAGCTGGAAATCCCGGGTGAAGAAGAAGATTGAGAAAGGTAAAAGCTGGGAGGAGATCAGTCGCAAAGACCCGACGCTCGTGAAATAAGATTTCGACATACTCAAGGCGTACATAAACACCGAGGAGTGTAAAAAATGGACAAAATGGGGGCAGGATATGCGGGAGCAAAACATAGGGGTTCAACATTGCGGAAGCGTGGTTACCGAGGAAAACTGCCCGTTTGGGAGAAGGAGGACCGCGAGATGGAACGTCTCGGAAAAGATAACCCCTGGCACAAAATCACGGATATACAGGTTAAGAACTTTGTCCGGTCCCGGTACTTCTTAGACCGGAAGACGGGGGAATTCGTGACAAAAGACCAGGACGTGAAGGAATTCGAGAAACATTTGGTAAGGACACATATATCTCAAGTACATGTATATTGCATTGATCTAATAATTAGATAATGAAGCCAAATGGGCTCACCTTAATTTCCTTTTGTCCGAAGGAGGAGGAGTTGCGGAAATCTGGCCCGTCGTCCGAAGGGTCGACGGATCGGTGGGACACGCCTTTCAAGAGGCGACGAACGCATACAAGAAAAGGCCGTTGGATGCCCCGCCGACGTCAGCTGGCCGTATCTCCGGCTTTGGGCTAAACATGAAGGTAGCCGAGTACTACGCATCGGACGCCAAGTCGTCGAGAAAGAAGAGGAAGACGGCATCGAATAAGGATACAGAGGAGGTGGAGGAGCTGAAGAAGAAGATGGCGGTTCTAGAGAAGAAACATGAGAGCAGAGAGGTGGACCCCGACACGCTGAATAAATTAGTGGATGAGAGGCTCGCGAAAGTCATCCCCCTGTGCTGATGGAGTGGATAGCTGCTTGGAATGCGGGGGGTAAAATTGGGCCGATCCAACTGCCCACCTTCGTCGCCAGCAACTCAAGCATGAACCAGCAAGTGCCGCCGGAACAGGTGACCCTCCAGACGCCGCTCCTTATGGTCGGATCGGCGCCCCTTTTGCAGCAATGCCGAAGAATGATGTGCCGGCCGCCGACACCGCCGCCCTTGTATCGACACCCGCCGAGCTCGACGCCATCACCAAGGTAACTAATTAGTTAGTCGTGATCTAACTACGCCTTTCATGATGACTGCCATCTCATGATGCATGATATGCTGCCCAACAGGACGAACCTTGCGTACTCCTGCATCGTGTGGTGCCCGGCGGAGAATTGGTGGATGTTGCTACCGGCACTATTATACAACCCAGGGAACGCACTATGCACCACTCTCGAATGGACGAGAACGTGATGAAGGTGAAGTTGGACAATGTAGTGCCGGAGTATCGCGACGTCCTCCCCCCCCCCCCCCTTCAACCTCCAGGCTGGGACGAGGAGGACAACTTGGTCCTTGGAGAGTGCACCACATGGGTGATGAAATGGCCGAAGAGCCAGATTCGTCTTGGGGGGTCTTGTGATCAAACGCAACACCGGCGCCACATCCCCTATGGCCCTGTCCAATAAGATCGTCCGGCCCACGAAGCAAAGAGCCCTCCAGACAGTACCCAAGGCCGTCGCCCCTCCGAAGGAAACGGTTGTCGTCGCCACCACCACCCAGAAGGAACCGGCGGTCGTTGCCACCACCACAAGGCACCAAGTGTTGTTGGGAAAGATGCCGCAACGACCGGCCAAAAGATCATCAAAGGAAGTTGTGCCTCAACCGCCGGCATCACAGCCGCCGTCACCACCCAAGGACATGGACATGGCGCTTGCTGGAGCCGGTGTCGATGACTATCATTACGATGACAATGTCGACATCGATGCCTACCTCAACACGGGCTACGGCCAAGATAGGTACATGCCTGCTATGGATCGTGACGATGAAGCCTTCCGCAGTCACGACGATCAACCTAGGCGTACTGAAATCACGCAGCGCCTGACCTTCCAGCAAGGTACAATATTCAGCCCTGGCACACTGCATAAGACAATCGTAGGGTCGCCCCGAGCACCCCCACCAGTACCCCCTGCTCCCGCAGCAGATCAGGCCACCGCCAGCAAGAAGATTAGGAAGAGACCTGCTAAAAAGGGCCAGCCTAGTAAGATCTTGGCTGACACCGTGGTACGACCCCGTAAGGATGGCTTGACCCGCTTGCATGAAGTTGGCCAACCGATACTTGGTCCGGACGAGATACACGGGGCAACTGGACCAATTCTCACATTGCAGAACATTATTCTGATGCTAGAGGGCCTCCTTCTTAAAGACGAGTCTCCGAATTACCCGGCTATCGTGATCAAGGTGCCAGAGGGCCCGAACTTCGTCCATGAAGACCCCGCGGGACTGTTCTTCATAGCGTACGAGGATATCTTCAATCTGTTTCACTCGAGACGGCTGGACTATAACTTGGTCCGCCTATACGCGCTCAATGCTCAGCTGCAGATCCAGCGAGAGTTACCCCCGTTCGTTATGGTAGCGGATCCCTACTACATGTGTGATAGCCAGCTGGAGGAAGGATCAAGTACACGGACCAAGGCAGTGAAGTACCTCGAGAGCTTCTTGTTGAGAAACAGTGAGAAGAGAGACATTCTTTTGCCTGTCTTTCCCGAGTAAGTCTCGCGACCGTCATAGCTAATGTTTTTTTTTCTAGATTTCATCCATTGCTTGTCCTTGTTTCAATTGCATGTGTTGAGCAGGGACACATACTGCACACTCATCATGCTTTGCCCAAAGTGGTCACTTGCCCAGTACTTCGACTCGTCGAATATGACGAAGAGGAAAGACTACACCAGAATAAGAAGTGTTCTCGGTGAGGCTATCAATGGCTACGCCCAAAATGGAGGCACATTCGAAAAGAAACAAGAACATATCAGGCCGGCTACTGGAAAATACGGGTTCAAGCACGTGACCGAATTCCCCTGCATCAAGCAGCCGGCTTGGAGAATGAAGGAGGCCTTCTATGCCCTCCATCACCTCAAAGGGATTGTCCGCGATGCAAATAATATGAATAATCCTGGTAAACTCCGAGAATGGTCCAACAAAATGGCGGGGGAAATCTCACAGGATGATCTTATGCAAGATTTTCATCGCATCAAAGTCAAGTTGTCGGAGATAATCATTAGAGATGTCACCAAAAAGGGAGGGTCCTTAAACCATACCATAGGGTTATGCCAGGCAGGTTGATCGTAGGACGTGGATGACGAAAGACTTATATAAGCCGTTTCCGGCGCCGCTCCAGAGAGGTATCGTTGATCGAGGTGTGCCTAGCTAGCTAGTATTAGTTTGTTTAACAAAATTTGCTTAATTAGCTCTAAACTTAGGCCTAGCTTTATGCTTAGTTAGCTTGAACTTGTATATCTTTGATGTTTATTTTTGTTTCCTTGCTCTTCTTTTTGTACTTATTTGTTTATGCTTTAGGCCTAGTTTGTTTATGCTTAGTTTGTTTGTACTTGTATAGCTTTAGGCCTAGTTTGTTTGTACTTTTTGTACTTGTTTGTTTATGCTTTAGGCCTAGTTTGTTGGTACTTGTATATCTTTAGGCCTAGTTTGTTTATGCTTAGTTAGCTTGAACTTGTATAGCTTAGTTAGCTCTAAACCTAGGCCTAGCTTTATGTTGTATATCTTTGATGTTTATTTTTGTTTCCTTGCTCTACTTTTTGTGAACATATATGCCTTAGTTGTTTTTTGCATTACTTACTAGCTAATATGCCTTGTGTCTATCTATATAGATGACGTACTACGTGGTGTTCGAGGGTAGGGTTCCAGAAGTCTATGACGAGTGGAAGGACTGTAAAGCACAGGTGGACAAGTTCAGCGGCAACTGCTATAAAGGATACGAGACTAGACACGAGGCGGTTGCGAAGTGGAGGGACCACCAGTCGAAATAGAAGAACAAGATGAAGACCTCCATCAAGCTATCGTTCTTGCTCACCATCGTCGTCGTGCTTGTAGTCTATTTAATCTTAGCTTAGGCCTTATCGAGTAACTATGTGATGGCAATTGTTCGATGATGTTTGACTATCACTTAATTTGAACCAAATTCGATACTTTGCACTATGTATCACTATTGTACATTATGTTACATCGAGTAATGTGTGACTTATATCTTTGTCAAATATCACTTCTATGTTATATATTTGTCAAATACCACTGCCTGTATTCAAATTGTATAAATACTGTAATATACCTGTATTTATACCAGAAACAATTTAAATTTCGAAATACTGCATATTTTTCTGTGGCAATTTCTGTGGCGCACCAAGAGAGGATGCGCCACATAATCGACTATTTCTGTGGCGCGGGGCAGAGGTGCGCCACAGAATCAACTATTTCTGTGGCGCATGCGTGGGGTGCGCCACAGAAAATATTTTAATGGCGTGAGTTCTGTGGCGCACCCCTGTGGCCACATGGTGCGCCACAGAAAGGGTTTTTGGTGCGCCACAGATGAGGCTATCTGTACTTGTGGTATCGTAAGAAAACCAATCACAACATTGAGGATTGCTGGAAGGTAAAGAACAAGGAGAAAAGGAACGGCACATACCAACCGAAAAATAAATCTGACGATAATGGTAATGGTACTGGTAAGGCTGTTGTTGTTGCTGCTGATAATAGTTCGGATGGTGAATGCTTAGTTGTTTTTGCTGCATGTGTTATCCGTGATGATGAGTGAATTCTCGATACTGCATGTTCGTTTCATATTTGCTGTAACAAAGATTGGTTCAGTTCTTATGAGGCTGTGCAGACTGGAGATTTTGTGCGTGTGGGGAATGAAAACAAATGTCACATTGTTGGCGTTGGATCTGTTCAGATCAACACCCATGGAGGGATGAACTTAAATTGACGGGAGTGAAACACATACCATCCATGGCGAGAAATTTGATCTCGCTGAGTACCCTTGATTGTGACGGGTACAAATATGACAGAGGGGATAAACGCCTGAAGGTATCAAAAGGTTCTCTCATTGTTATGATTGGTGATATGAATTCTGCCAAATTATATAACCTTAGAGGTAGCTCTTTGTCTGGTACTGCTGCTGTTATTACTAATGATGATCTAAGTACAACTAACCTCTGGCATAAGCGACTTGGACACATGAGTGAACATGGTATGGCAGAATTGGTGAAGCGAGAACTTCTGAAGAACTGCAATATGAGTAAGTTGCCGTTCTGTTAACACTGCGTGTTTGGTAAGCATAATAGAGTGAAGTTCAATGCTTCCGTTCATACCACTAAAGGTACATTGGATTATGTACATGCTGATTTATGGGGGCCTTCATGTAAGCCCTCTTATGGTGGTTCTCGTTATATGCTTACTATCATTGATGATTACTCTAGAAGAGTTTGGCCTTATTTTCTGAAAACTAAGGATGATACTTTTGCTGCTTTTAAAGAGTGGAAAGTTATGATTGAAAAGCAAACTGAGAGAAAGGTGAAGATGCTTCGTACTGACAATGGTGGCGAATTTTGTTCGCATGCTTTTGATGATTATTGTATGCAGGAAGGCATTGTCAGGCATCACACCATCCCGTACACACCTCAGCAGAATGGTGTAGCAGAGCGGATGAACAGGACGGTCATCTCCAAAGCTCGCTTCATGTTGTCTAACGCCCGTATGAACAGGCGTTTTTGGGCTGAGCCTGCCAACACTGCCTGCTACTTGATCAATAGGTCACCATCCATCCCTCTTGACAATAAAACTCCTATTGAGGTATGGTCTGGTGAGTCAGCTGATTATTCACAACTGAAAGTTTTTGGTTGCACTGCGTATGCTCATGTTGATAATGGAAAGTTAGAGCCTAGAGCTATTAAGTGCTTATTTCTTGGTTATGGTTCTGGAGTAAAAGGATATAAGTTGTGGAACCCGAAAACCAAAAAGACTTTCTTTAGCAGGAGTGTTGTGTTTATTGAATCTGTTATGTATGAGGAAAATTTGTCAACTGATGTTATGCCAGATTCTTCTAATAAGGACGAACCACGAGTTCATTTGCAGGTGGAGCTAGACCATCTCAATGAGGAGGAAACTGAAATTAATGGGGAGGATATTGTTCCACCCTCACCTCCTATTGTGCAGGAAGAAAAATTTTCTATTACAGAGCGCAGAGAGAAGAGGAATAAAGGACCTCGTACTCGTTTAATTTAGGAATGTGATGTTGTTTATTTTGCTCTAAGTTGTACAGAACAGGTGGAGAATGATGCTGAACCTGCTACATATAATGAAGCTATTGCTTCAGTTGATCGTGACAAGTGAATTGGTGCAATGCACGAGGAAATGCAATCACTTGAGAAGAATGGCACATGGCATGTTGTGCGCTTTCTTAAACAAAAGAAGGCCGTCCGCTGTAAGTGGATATTCAAGAGAAAGGAGGGTTTATCTCCTAGTGAGCCTCCAAGGTTTAAGGCAAGGTTAGTAGCAAAAGGTTTCAGCCAGATTCCAGGAGTGGATTATAATGATGTGTCTCCCTTGTTGTCAAGCATAGTTCTATTCGTACTTTCTTTAGTATTGTTGCTATGCATGATCTTGAGCTTGAGCAGTTAGATGTGAATACTACGTTTTTGCATGGAGAACTTGAGGAGGAAATATACATGGACCAACTTGATGGGTTCATAGTGTCTGGTAAAGAGGATTTCGTGTGCAACCTAAAGAAGCGTCTTTACAGTTTGAAACAGTCTCATCGAAAATGGTATAAAAGGTTTGATTCTTTTTTGATGTCACACGGCTTTAAGAGGTCTGAATATGATAGCTGTGTGTACATTAAACTTTTTGATAAATCGCCTATATACTTGCTGCTATATGTTGATGATATGCTAATTGTTGCCAAGAGCATGAAAGAAATCACTATATTGAAGAAACAGTTGAGTAGTGAGTTTAAGATGAAGGATCTTGGTCCTGCTAAGAAAATTCTAGGTATGGAAATTTCAAGAAACAAAAAATCTAGATTGCTATTTCTTAGTCAGGAGAATTACATTAAGAAAGTCCTTTACCGTTTTAATATGCATGATGCAAAGTGTGTTAGTACTCCTATTGCTTCACACTTTAAATTGTCAGCATTGCAATGTCCTACTACTAACAAAGATACTGAGTACATGTCACGAGTTCCCTATGCTAGTGATGTTGGTTCCTTAATGTATGTCATGGTGTGTTCTCGGCCTGATTTATCTTATGCTATGAGTTTGGTCAGTCGATACATGGCTAATCCTGGTAAAGAACATTGGAAAGTTGTTCGGTGGATTTTCAGGTACCTTCGTGGCACATCCAAATCTTGCTTGAAGTTTGGCAAGACTGGCGAGGGACTCGCAGCCTATGTGGATTTAGATTTTGCTACCGACTTGGATAAGAGGAGATCCCTCCAGGTTATGTGTTCAGAATTACTGGATGTGCAATTAGCTGGAAGGCTACATTGGAAGGTGTTGTTGCACAATCTACTACTGAGGCTGAGTATATGGCAATTGCTGAAGCATGCAAAGAGTCAGTTTGGTTGAAAGGTCTGTTTGCCGAGCTTTGTGGAGATAATACTTGCATTAACCTATTTTGTGACAGTCAGAGTGCGATTTACCTTACTAAGGATCAGATGTTCCATGAGAGAACAAAGCACATTGGTGTCTAGTACCATTATGTGCATGATGTTGTTGCACAAGGTACGCTGAAGGTATGCAAAATTAGTACTCATGATAATCCTGCTGATATGATGACAAAACCAGTTTCTATAGCTAAGTTTGAGCTTTGCTCAAGCTTACTTAGTATCACTGCTTAGCCCAAGAGGCTATTTGGCGTCGAACGTGTTTTCTTTGTGTCTTTTCAGGTGAAGGTTCTCATTTATGCTACAAGAAGGAATTTGTCTCAAGGTGGAGTGTTATTTTGTGGTGATCCAAATTCATATGGAGATAAAGAAAAGTTCGGCCTCTGCGACGCGAGGCCCGTCGCCGGAGGCTTAGGGGGTGCGGGGGGGCGGCAGCCCCCGAGGTACGGTACGAGTGGTTACCGAGTTCGAGTTGGATTCACAGTTACCGACCTAGTTAGGCCAGGACCGCTTTTATATAGCTCTTGTAAGCCACCGCACGGGATAAGCCACACATCGTAAATCCCGGCGCGTTTGTAACCCCACCCGAAATAGTGAAGTATTGTTGGCTGGCGTCCGTGGTTTTTTCTCTTCCTTGTTGGAAGGGTTTTCCACGTTAAAATCTTGTGTCCCCGTTGGTTCGATCTTGTTTAACTTCATCATTGTTTTGCTATTGCGTGTAACAACATAATCGCACTACAAGTCTATAACTTCCATAATAATGATATAAAACAATGCCAAATGTGCCTCCATAGAAGAATCAATCGCCTTGGTGCAGGCATGCATGTATCCAAGTATAAAGAAGATACATAATATTTGCAACTACACCACCCAAACAAATGATTTTGCGTACAAAAATTGACCCCTCCTCTCCCTCTCTCTCTCTCAAAAGTACATCACTCTATATATGCGAATATGCCAGACAGCCATGGAAGTGCAGAAATTGCATTGCATAATTGCGATTGATTTTATTTGTTCCGATGCCTGTTTGTTGGTCCTTTTCTTTTTCTTCTATTCACACTGTGGCGCCATGGCAAGGATGTGACCGGCGAGGCGTGGGTGGTTGTGCTTTAGCTGCCCGAACCCTTCAGTTTGTTCAATTGTGGCCAACTTCTCCTTGTTCATTTCAATATACTTGAGACCATGGGCCTTGAGGCGATGACAACGATGTTGTTCCGCAAGAGCCAACATGAATCCCACTGTATCGACGTCTAGTGCTTCGCTCAGCTTGCTCTCGCATATCTGTTTAAGCCTTTCCACGGCATACTGATCAGCCGCGACGAGCAAATGTTGTGCAGTATTTTTGGCCTCTTCTGTGGCCTCATCCATGAAATCAGGCAGACAGCCGGTGTATATGTAGTGCAAGAGAACCTCGAAAATGTCAGGATCCATATCATCAATGCTGATGATACTCTGTTGGCTCTCCCTCAGGAAGCCACACAAGCGCGCACGAAAGACCGGTGATCGTGCAGCTAGCATGCATCCATGCACCTTAAAACTCTTAGTCGAGCCAACAAGGACAGTTATGTCTGCCTTGAAGCCTCTCTCTAGAAGATAACGGAGATCTTTGCCGAGGTCTGAAGGTGGCGCCTCTATAGTATCGTTGTCGTTGTTGGCACAACCCTGAACGACCATGGTGCACTTGATCACTAGGCAGTCATTCTGGAGGCACCCCGAAGCTGCCAAATCAGCTTTGCTCACAAACTCTGGTATACCATAAGACTTGCCGTTATGGGTCGTGGACGGGGAGTACTTTGTGGAGAAGCTCTTTTTGTTCTTCTCGCCTATCGTCCCCGGCGATGCAGCATCCTGCAGGCAGAAGGAGACGGATATCGTCACCTCGCTCTCATTGGTTGTTGTCACCAGTGCGAGGTACACAGACGAGAACTGGCCATTAAGGGTTGAGGAATCGCCGTTTGGGTAGTAGTCGATAGCCCACTCGTGTCCTCCGACGCGGAATGTGTGGGACGTGAGGCAGGTGTCGCTTCCCTTGATCCGGGAGTGGCGGAAGACCTTGAACCGGTGCTCGCCGGTGTGGACAACAATAGTCGAGGATGTCTTGGTTACCACGGCTGCCGACGATGGCTTCAGCGAACAGCTTCGAGAAAAGAAATCAACGAGGCGAGACAGATAACTCCCCATGATGTGGTGACTTTCTCAGGAACAAATAAGATCGACAGAATCACCCTACCCCGATGAACGATCTGGCAAGCTATATATATATATCCTGTGAGACTAGCTTTACATCCTACCTACTCGCTGTAGATTAAATCGGGAAGAAAGATCGAATCGGATACCAATTGCGCGGACAACGTAGTATCCTGTGAGACTAGCTAGCTGTCCTACCGTCTCCGGAACGGACACCTTCCGCGGCCACGGACTGTTTCGACAACGTAGTACAGTGTTGCAGGCATGTTTTGGACTGGCAAAGTGCACTAATTAAGTACATTTGGATTCACATGACCGCTAACACATGCATGCGTACTTTGGTAACCACAGGCAGGTTGCATGCACAATGAGCTGTTGCAGGCCATTGGAATTGGATTTCGCACCGTCGACACATGCAGGACTATATAATTTGGGAAATTGGTAAGCGACAGACGTAATGCATACATTAATTTGGACATTCAATTAAATTGGCGATACTAGCTTCAGTGAACAGTTTTACTGTAGTAGAAATTTAGAAAATGGTCAATTTTACTGTAGTATGAATTAAAATCTCACGGTTCATTTAAAAGGATTAAATAATTCCCAAACAATCTCAACGTAGTTCATTTGTACATGACGGCCGGCCTGCCGACCCCGCAACCTTGATGAGTTCATGTACGCCGTAAATTAGGCAAGGTTTGACTACTCCCTCCGTCCTCGAATAAGTGTATCTCTATAATGGTTCTGGTCAAATTTTTTAAACTTTGACCAACTTTATATAAAATAATATCAATATATATGATATATAATCCATGTATTATTAAAATATATTTGAAAATGGATTTAACGATACCAATTTAGTATGATAAATGTTGTTACGTTTTCCAATAAAGTTGATCAAACTTTAAAACGATTGACTTTCATAAAAGGAAAACGTACACTTATTTGAGGACGGAGGGAGTACATCGATAGAGTTCATGTATGGCGTGAAGTAGCTAACCTGGACGGAGCTCATGAATGCACGCAGTTAGAGCATCTCGAACAGACGCGCGAAAACAGACGGGCGTGGGAAAAACCGCGCGCCGTGCGGGAAGCCTGGCGCGTGGCGAGCCGCGCACTCCATAAAAGTCGCGCCCGCGACATCCTCAACTACCCCGGAAGTTTCCTTCGCGTCGTGCCTTCTCCTCTCCTCTCCTCTCCTCTTCCACGCGATGCGTCTTCTCCCCTCCTCTCCCCACCATGTCGCCGCGCTAGCTACCGCGGCATCAGCCCGAGCCCGAACGGGACCTTCACTGCCGAGATACACACCGGTAATGACCGGATCAATCCCGGGGCGTATTCGGCTCTCGGGCGCCCGCGCGGGCAACTGAACTTCCCCGACGTGCGCGATGCGGAGAGGTGGCGTCACTGGCGCTGATGCCGCACCTTGTCACAGAGGCGGACCGTCGCCTCCACCGACATCGTGCGATGCTCCGTCTCGTCGCGGAGAGGGACGAGCGCGCTGTTGCAGAGTGGTACGCGAGCCACCCGCACGAATACGCCGCGGAGGAGGATCACTGGAGACGCGCGAGCGCCGCGAAGAAGTGGCGGAGCGGCGGCTGCCAAGGCCGCCGCACTTGCGGAAGTCGACTCCTCCGACGCCTAGGACAATGATGGCCTGAGGTGGTCGGCGCTGACGGACGAGATCTCCGAGACCGACGACTACTCCGACTACTCCTCCGATGGCGACTTTTAGTTTATTTTAGTTTAAATTTCGTCTATAAGACGGTCGAACTTTGTTTTAATTTCAAGTTTCATTTTAGCGCCACGCCAGTTTAGCACTTCTGAAATTGCCCTCTACTTTACCGCTTCTAAATTTCTGTCGCCCGCGACGCTGCAAACGTGTTTTAGTGCGCGCGCATGTTGGAGATGCTCTTATGGCATGCATTACAGACCTTCCGTTTATAATGAGATATTAGATTTGGTTGTAGAAGTTTCTAAATTTAACTCTCCATATGGTTATATTGCTCCGGTTCTACTTAGATTTTTTTTTTTTTTGAAATGGGAGCATAGCCGCAGCCTCTGCATCGTGATGATGCACACAGCTTTGGCTTTTATATTGATAAAAATAAAAATCCAAATCCAGAGTATTACACTTCAAGCATCATCCAGGTTCGGTACTAGGATCAACCAGAGAAACAAAAATAAAATTCTAATACAACTCATTGAATTCTTTTAGCATGCATCCAGCCACCCTGGTTGTAGATAGCCTGAATGACCGCCATCAAACGAGTACATCCAGAATCCATAAGAGCCAGCTGCTCCACCGGCAGAAGGAAAGACCACATGTGGATCCAATATGTGGCTTGGTGGACTACCTGCAAAAAGTGAACACCTCTTGATTTGTTAAACACAACATCATTCCTACAGTTCCAAATCGCCCATAAGAAAGCACAAGTTCCAATTTGAATTCTTGCTTTAGATTTCTTATCCACCTCTTCCAACCAATTACCAAACATATGGTCAATACTAGAGGGTTGAGCTATGCTAAACGTGAAATGAAGCAATCTCCAAATATGTCTAGCAAAATTACAGGTAATAAACAAATGATTGACTGACTCCTCGTTGTCATAAAACACACACTTCTTACAACCCTCCCAACCTCGTTTCATTAAATTATCTTTAGTAAGAACACACTTTCGCTGCAAGAACCACATAAATATTTTAATTTTTAAAGGGACTTTCAATTTCCAATGATATTTCTGGAGAAAAGGAGTATGTCCATGCATATAATCAGAATACATGGATTTGACTGTAAACACACCTGTATCAGTCAACCCCCAAACAAACCTATCCTCCTCTGAGTTTAGATGAATATTCATAAGCCTACGAACCAACCGCAGCCAAGCTTCCCATCTCTCTCCAAAAAGAGTTCGTCTAAACTGAATATTAAGAGGGTTATGTGACAGCACTTCTGACACTAACACGTTTGTATTCCTCACAATATTATACAGAGAAGGATATTGTGCAGCAAGAGGAGTCAGTCCTAGCCAAGAGTCCTCCCAAAAGCGAGTAGAAAGGCCATTACCTATCTTAAAGGAACCTCGCGTGAAAAACTCGTTCTTAACCTTCATGATTCCCTTCCAAAACGGAGAATCATACAGCCTAACTTCAACTTGAGACAAAGTTTTATTAGACAGATATTTATTTGTTAAGAGTTCTTGCCAAACCCCTTTCTCATTTAACAATTTAAAGATCCATTTTGATAGTAAACACTTATTCTTAACTTCAAGAACCTCCACACTAAGCCCCCTTGATCTTTTGGTCTAGAGATCATGTCCCATCTAGTCAAACGGTACTTCCTCTTGTGTAAGCTGCTTTGCCAAAAGAATCTACTATGAAAGAAATCCAACCTTTTTTGAACCCCAACGGGTATTGGAAAAAAGGATAGCAAAAACATCGGTAAGCTAGTAAGGACTGAATTAACAAGAACAAGCCTGTCCCCATAGGAAAGTATTTTCCCAGCCCACGATCCTAATTTATTCTCAAAACGATCCTCAACCATTTTCCATTCTTTGTTAAGCAGCTTCCTATAATGAATGGGAATACCAAGATACTTAAACGGAAGAGAACCAACATCACATCCGAATAAGGATTTATACTCTTCGTGTCTCTCAAGTGCATTGCCAAAGCAATAATGTTCACTCTTATGGAAGTTTATCTTTAATCCTGACAATTGTTCAAACAATGCCAGTATTAACTTCATATTAACGGCTTTATCAATATCATCCTCTAAGAATAGAATCGTATCGTCTGCATATTGCAAAATAGAAATGCCCCCTTCCACCAAATGTGGTATTAAGGCTCCTACCTGACCATCCTCTCTGGCCCTAGCTATCAGAATAGCCAACATATCTGCAACAATATTAAACAAAACAGGAGATAGGGGATCCCCCTGTCGTAGTCCCTTCAACGTTTGAAAGTAGTGTCCGATGTCATCATTAACACGAACCCCAACACTCCCCTCCTGAACAAAAGTGCTGACCCACTCACACCACTTTGGATCAAACCCCTTCATTCTAAGCGCTTGTTGCAGAAAGGACCACTTAACTTTGTCATATGCCTTTTCAAAATCAATTTTGAAAATGATTCCATCCATCTTTTTAGTTCTCAAATCATGGATGGTCTCATGAAGGATAACAACTCCCTCTAAAATATTACGTCCCGGAATGAAAGCCGATTGAGTTGGTCTAATGACTTTGTGAGCAATAGATGAAACACGATTCGTACCCACTTTATTAAAAATCTTAAAGCTCACATTAAGCAGACAAATAGGCCTAAATTGTTCAATGCGACATGCATCGTCTTTCTTAGGCAACAACGTGATAATCCCAAAGTTAAGCCTAAAAAAGGTAACTCACCCTTCTGTAATTCAGAGAAGAGAGCCATCAAGTCACTCTTGATAACCTCCCAAAACTTCTGATAAAATTCAGCCGGCAAACCATCCGGACCGGGGGCCTTATTGTGTTCCATTTGGGAGATTGCCTCAAATACCTCCTTTCCAGTAAAGGATGATGTCAAGGCCATATTCTCCTCATTCGACACTTGAGGCATATCCGTGTTAAATGTTTCAATCGTATTAACATGGCTATGGTCCGGTGCCCCGAACAATTTTTTATAATATTCAGAGATGAACACCCTCAGATTGTTTTCACCAACAATCATGCCCTCATCCTGCTCTAGTTGAAAAATCCGTTTCTTCCTATGTTTCCCATTTGCAATCAAATGGAAATACTTAGAGTTATTCCCCCCCCCCCTCTTGAACATGTTTAACCTTTGCCCTCTGAGCCCATTTCGATTCCTCGTCTCTCCTAAGCCTCGCTAAACACTCATCTGCATCTTTTTTCGCCTTTCTTTCATCAGGCGTGAGAAGAGATGTTTCCGCCTTAATATCCAACTCCTCAATAAGAAGTGTCAATTTTTGTTTTAAAATTTTATATTCTCCACTAATATTCTTTGCCCAACCTCTCAAAAATTGTCGAATGTGTTTTACTTTATTTTGCCAAGTCTCAATAGGTGTGACTCCCCCCCTCGTTTCTTTCCACTCTCTACTAACCATCTCAATGAACCCCTCTCTTCTCAACCAAGAGAGTTCAAAAGAGAATTTAGACTTGTTCCCCAGGTGAGCACATTCACCCGAGTCTACAATGAGTGGTGTGTGGTCTGACCCAGACCGCGATAAAGCATGAACCGAGACTAAAGGAAACTTCTGCTCCTAGTCTACACTCGCTAGAAAACGATCCAACTTTTCAAAAGTTGGTACCGGCATTCTACTGACCCAAGTAAATTGTCTGCCCGAAAGTTCCAATTCTTTCAAGTCAAGACTTTCAATAATCGCATTGAAAATGAATGGCCAACGAGCATTGAAATTATTATTATTCTTCTCCTCTTGTCTTCTAATAATATTAAAATCCCCTCCCACCAAAAGAGGAGTATCTTCATTCTCACACACACGCACCAACTCGGCCAAGAAATCAGGTTTGAGAGCATCTTGTGCTGCCCCATATGCAATCACAAGGGACCAAACAAAACCATCCATGCATAGTTTGAGTTTGAACTTAATACAAAATTCCCCAGTAATAAAATGTTGAACTAAAATTTTCACTCTATTAAAACCACAAGGATTCCCCCAGACTGACCATGTGGTGGTAAACAGTACCACACAAAGTCCAAACCACTAGATAGATGAGATAAGAAATGATGTGCAAAATCAGACTTTCTTGTCTCAATAATAGCTATAAAATCTAAATTCTTTTCAGTAATAGTTTCTTTCACAAACAAGTGTTTTGCCGAATCCCCAAACCAATCGCTGTTCCAAATCATCCCTCTCATTGTGATGCTTTTTTCAATTTTTCTAGTCTAGCACTCTTTCGTTTAATAGATAGGCCAGTGCCTTTATTCTTTCTACCTACCGCCTTATTGTTAATCAAACAGCGATCCGGGATCACAATATCCCGTGACAAGTTATCCTCCTCCTCCACTAAATCTTCAGAAAGAACAGATGCTTTTTTAATGATCAACTTACTCAAATCTTGATCCTTATCAACGCATGATTGTTGTAAGAAAATAAGCTTACGTTTCGCTTCAATACTTTTAATAACATTAACAGAATTGGTCTCCTGTTCCCGATCCGATCCTAAAGACACCCCTAGCCTCGTATACCTCTCGACAATATCTTCATTATTCAAAGTAACAAAAGAATGTACGGAGCGGTTATTCGTACCTGAGGCCTGATCATCATCACGACGTTGCGCCAACATCATAGCACGCTCCATAGAGGGTACATCAGACAGTGGTTGCGCACGAATCCTTGCACTCGATCGAATACCTTCCGAGTTTGGTGAAGTAATCCCTCCAAAAGCGATCACATCTTTATCCTCGAAGACTTGCTCTCCTCCAACCTTCTTAAAACGTTTTAAAGGAGTCAAATCCTGATTATTACATTTAACAGAAAATAAACCCAAACCAGGAGAGCAACCCATATTACTCTCCGTGATTGTATTTACCTCTTCCTGGTCCTGAGTCAAATTCGGAATCCGTACTGGCACACCTGCCACGGATGGATCAGAGTAATGATAAGACATGTCCTGCAAGGATTTTAAAGGAGTCAACTCCTCCGAGTTACAGTTAAAATTAGAAATAGTACCACTGCTATTCAATAGAGTAGATACCTCAATTGGACAAATAGCCGAATTGGGCCCTGTAGGTGGCAAAACATCAACGGAAACAGTATCCTGGTCCTCCACCGAACCCAATACCTGAACATGTCCCTCCATCGCATCATTCAGTGTCTGAACGAGAGCATGCACTTGCTCTGTATCCGACCTTGCCAACTCCACGGACTGCTGTACCACCACAGAAGGAAATAATTTTTTCCCAGGTGTTGAACCTGACTCGCCCCCTGTAGCTGAAGACAACACTTTTTCCACTGGCACAATGCATGGAAAAGCTGCTGCATTCAGTGTGTTAGCCCCACCTGCTGTCTCATCCAGCACAGGCAGACACAGGGAAGAGACCGAGCTATGATGCGTATAAGAAGTAACCACATGATTCTGCAAAGGTAACAAGGAATTAGTGTTTTTCAACAACACTTTATTGAGTCAAAAAATAATACCCACGGATGGAATAGTTCGGGCAACACTCACAGTAGCATCCCCAATCGCGTGTTTAACAACCGTGCCATCAACGTCACCCTGATGCGCAGCCAAGAGAGATTTTCCCTTCAAAGGAAAGAGATCCGTAGCAGCCATCAAATCTGCCCCAACCTCACCAGCACCCAAAATCTTTCTTTCATTCCTCAAAATGCTCGCAACTTTATTAAACTGAATGTCTGGAACCCCAGAAGCGTCATCAACAGAATCGGAAGTACACTTTTAATGAACTGAAAAGCCCCGGCGCAAAAACAACCCCCGAGGATTTTGAATGCTTAGGAGTGGAACCATGTCCATCTTTCGGAGCAGAATTAACCTCAGCATTAGAACTCGGTTTGGCCACATCAGCACCCGAGGTCTTCCCCTCTCCTTCTTTCTCCGTATCCCCCTGATCAAACCCCTCCTGCTTATCATCATCGAAATCATGCCCACTGTCAACTTCCATATCCCCCTCAGCCTCCATCTGTTTAGGTTCCACAATAAAGTTAATCTGATAAAACCCATCCTTAATCCACAACGGGAGATCTTTTGGAATTTTAGTGTGATCAACACACCCAATTAAAATTCTCAAAATTTTGTGCTTTCTGGTATAAGCCATACCAACCTTAGCAGTCTTGCCAAAAAGAGTACCAAGTCCCCAAAGCGCCAAGAAATCACCTGTATGACGCTCCGGGATCCCCTCCATCCTCACCCAAACATGTGGTAACATCCACATAGGCTCGATTCTCCCAAACCAATCATCCACCTTGAGCTCACATACGCTATTAGGCACCCTAAAGCCACCAAAAAGCTTCAGCCTATCTAGCTCCACTTTAGAAGGAAACATCACCTTATAAACATTTTGGCCCACTTGCAAAACATCCCAAACATAATTTTCAACGGGAACCACTCGCTGCAACTGCCGAGCAATCTGTGGAATAGACATATTCCCACCAGTAACCGTAACCATAGCAAGCCTTGTATTTTCAGTTTTAGGCCTATAAGAATCAGTTAAGTCCATACCAAAAAAAAGTGAGATCATCATGGTAATGCCCATAAATTAGCACCTGAGGTTTAGGAGCATCTAACAATGGACAAGCATCAGAGGAGTGATCAGCCTTTTCACAACAATCACATAAAGGCGTCTTGCAATCCGCCAATACGTGACCAGAACGACCACATGTGTAACATTTAGGCTCAGCTTTTTTCAATCTTTTATCCTCCTCCGACACATGAACATCTGATATAGACTTTGTGGCAATCAACTGTTGAGCCACCGGGATCAATGCCGCGGCTGTCTCAGAGACTTGAGCACCACTCGAACTCGCAATGGCCGCAACATTGCTAGCAGAAGTTACAGCAGAACCCACAAAGTTCCTGCCAGTACCTCGACCTCGACCACGACCAACCCCACCCTTGCTATTAAACCTTCCTGGATACCGATCAGAGTAGCGTGTTCCCCCACCATGGAAACCCGACCCAGCATTGAAACCTCCATATGGCAGTCCATTTTGAACAGAGCCTTCATTAAAATCCCCATGCTGCTCAAAGTTCTGACCATTGCCAAAGAACCCAGCCCTATTATCAAATTGTTGCCCAGACACATTTCCAGAATGAAATCCAGCACGATTATCATGATGGCTAGCATTGCCACCAGCATACCCCGCTCGATTGAAATTCCCACCTGGAGCTGGCCCCTGGTTTCGACATGGAGCCGCAGCATACCTCTGTTGCTCAGCCGCAGCACTGGTTCCTCCAACATGAAAGCCGGAAGGACCACCGAAACCCCTGCCTCCTCCTCTGCCAGGTGCGCCACGATCACCCCCGGCAGCGCCACCCCCGCGTCCAGCCATCTGCTCCGGCGGCGCAGATGAACACCAAGCAAACCCTAGGCGGCGCCTTCTCTTGGAAAATGTCGTACCCACAGCGATACGCTGAGGGCGTTTATGCAACGAACCCTCGAACGCAATCGCAGGATTAAAAGGGAATCCACTGTCAGGTTTACAAAGGCCCATTGGCCCAAAACCACGCGGACATCCAGCGAATTTCAAATCGTGTTGATCAATCAACCCGAAATTCACGGCTGATCCCATCGGATTCGTCAGCGACATCTCGCCGAACCGTTGGTACCGACGACGGCGTCCAATGACCTCCGTCCAACCAGAATGATCCTCCTCCGACAATGAAGATCTCACCGACGGTGGAAGACAAGGAAGCTTGAGTCGCATCTCCCCCCTACGATTCACCTGCCGGTTAACCATAGAGAGGATCGCGTTAGAAAAAATCACCTCAGTTTCAGACGATGCCGGCGATTCTTCAGCAAGCAGGAGAGCCACATATCGTTGCGCCCTTCTCTTCTCCTCACGACGCTGCGATTTCTTCCCCCCAAGATCTCTGGAACCCGCGGAAGGTGGAGTAGCACACCAATCACGGAAATCCATAATCTCAGGAGAGTCCATCACACCGCCGCCTTTGTCCTTTTCGCCGTCTTCATCCCCGTCGCTCTCAGTCGACAGCGCCCAGAACCTCCCCGATTGCGCGAGCCCAGACAGCGCCGCGCGTGCCGCCTTCCACTCATGATCAGAGATCCCCGAACCCACGTCTAGGTGGCCGCCGCTCGTCGGAGTAACGCGAGGTGGAGCAGCAACCCCAGGCGAAACGCCCGGGAGGTCGCCAGTCGCCAGTGTAGTCGACAGAGTATGTGAGGGAGTAAGAGAAGAATTCCTCAAAAATAAACTTATTTATCCAATTAATATAGGCAATTAGATCCACAAAAATAAACGGCATGTATCCAATTGGGGCACCATAAAATTCCTCTAGAAAATACATAATACTCCCTCCGTTTAACAATAAATGACTTCCATTTATCTAGGTATAGATGTATGTAGACACTAAAACATATCTAGATACATCCGTATTTAGACAAATGAAAGTCATCTATTGTTGAACGGAAGGAGTACTTGTGAAATAAACATCCAATATTGTCTCTTTTATGTGAAAATTGGAGAGGTGTTATTTTAAGCTATTTTTTTGAACTTGCTTCACAAAACCCCTATTTTAGCACTCAGAAAATAAAGTATTATTTTTCGGCAAAAAGTTAGAAATTCCTCTTGACACTGTTAAAAATTAAAAAATAAAGAGTTTGCTCTTCATACTCAAAATATATGTGTGCATCCCATTTTATCTTAGTTGTTTTCCGAGTGTCCTTGAATAAACACTCGACAAAACTAGTCACGTTATTTGTCTATAGCTAATTGCCGATAAAATTGACACATGTCCACTGAGTATGCTATGTGGTTGTTTTGCCAAGTTCAAATATAGTTGGTAAAAAGTGATTATGTTGATTGCTTTTTTTGTACAGAGTGTTTTATGCTGCCTCTGGACAACATTAATAAACAGGTGGGCACTCGATAATTTTGCCGATTAGGCTAGTGCGATCAAATGTGACATGGTTGTTTGCATGCAATGTGTGGTTCGTCACTCAATCGATCTTGGAATGACTAAGAGATGGAATACATGAAGTATGTAAGTTTGTTGAGGCCCGGTTCCCATATCGACAATGGAAAATGAATTTGCGGAGAAAGATCGTCAACACTTCTTCTTATTATTATTGTTTTTATGGTTATTATTTTACTATTATTATTATTGTTGTTCTTCTTTTTATTATTATTATTATTACTATTATTATCGACCCACTACTACTACTATTGTCAAAGGATAGTTTTCACGATCCCACGTCAATCTCAAATCCGAGGATCAAAAGTGAGTTTATTTGTTCGGCAGGCGGTTTGTCAATATGTTTGAATGGTAGACTAAGTAGATGAAGTAGATGAAGATTACGCAGACTTCATTCATGGAGTTGCTACAATATCATTACATGGTTTACCTCGTCCTTTGATAACTTGAGGTGAGGAGCATCAAGATTGACAAAATAAACACTACTGGATTACTAACGACGCTCATATTCAAAAGTGCAATCCTCCTTAAATATACACGCATGGTGCAAAGACGGAGGTTTGATTAAAAATTAAAATAGACATGGCACTAGGATTGTCGGTTCCATGCACCACTGCCTGATACGCGCTGATAAATAGAAGACAGAAAAAGCGAAGCAAGATTTTATTTCCTATATATGGCACCATCTCAACATCCAGGTTAACATACATAAAATACACTTAGTAGATTGATTTGAGTACCATTGGTTCCACGGACCACTAACTGATAAGAGTTGATCCATAGAAAAATACAAAAAATCTGGCCGAGCCAATATAATTTTATTCCGTATGGCACCATCTCAACCCCAATACATTTTCATGAAGAACACACTGACATAACATAACTAAGATACACTTTGGGGATTTATTAGAGCTTCTCTCGCCTATTCGAGCCTTTATCTGTTGTTTAGGGTGAATGGAGAATGACATAGATTGGAATCATTTTTAATAAAACGGAAAATTCAGAGTTCGAGTTAAAGGAGATTCTAAACATCATAATTTAACTATGTATATAACAAAAAGAAATCTACATTAAAATAAAAGTATGGTAGACAATCATAATATGGTAGACAAATATAAACATGAAAAATTTCTCAGACAAGGAAAACATCTGGTCATTAGTATGGCAGACTATCCTTTTGTTAGTACATAAAAAAAAACACATATCCCTAAGTATTTATAAACAACACCAAAACCAACATATCATCATAATTGTGTTAAACAAAATCACAAGTCAATAGATTTTCAATTTTGTACATAAGAAAATAATATTCAACAATTCAAGATAATTATATCAACTAATAGACCATATTAAAGTATATCAAGTTTAATATTATAACTTACACTAATCCCAACTTGAAGATTTCATGATATAAAACATCATTGAATGATTTTTTTTATTTGAATGTTTAAGTTAACTATGAATACATAATAAAGGATTGTTCTCAAGACATTTCATATATTGACTTTCTATCAAAAAATAATCTGCTACAATTTGCGCTAAAAATAATTTCAGGGCCATTAAAAATTTACTTCTTAGAAATTTCCTATAGATAAAAGGCTTTTACTTTTGAGAACTATAAATGTAAGAAAGTATTTCTATAAATTACACACAATTGGAAAAAAAATACTTTGAGTATATTATTTTGAAAAATAAGTATGTCGAATGAGTTCTTATGGTTTCTTATGTCGTGATTAAGTACATTTTTTTGTCAGTTGCTTTTCGGCTTTTTGCATGAACCTTTATTTGGTTTCTTACTGTATGTATACACAAATTATGACCAACGAAGATGCCAAACCAATTTGTTTTCATGGTGCGATAAATACAAGTGAGCAAGAGCATATAAATATTGGGTTGAAGAGTAGGTTTAGTAGAGACATGATTAAATCATGCGAATAAAATAATCTACATAAATTATTGGGTAGTATGAGGATGATGCAAGGAGCAATAATAACCCGTTGGCTAGAGTATTCGCGTGCACACAAAAAAAAGAAGCGCCTTGGTGTAGGCAGGCACGCATGGAAGTACAAACAAAATACAGAAAATTAGCATACACCATGGAAACAAGTATTTATGATACAAAAGTTTACCCCTCTCTCTCTTTCTCCCCTATTCTCTATCTATGTGCCATGAAAGTGAAGTAATTTCATAGCAGAATTGATTTGTTTTACTGGTTACAACGCTTGGTTCTGTTCTTTTTCCTCTTCTTTTCGTTCTTTTCACACTGCAGCGCCATAGCAAGAATGTCACGCGCGAGGCATCAGTGGTTGTGCTTTAGCTGCACGAACCCTTTGTTTGTCCAATTGTTCCCAACCTCGTCTTCTTCGTTTCGAAAGACCCCCTCATCTCGGTCCTAGGATCTATAAGTAGGAGTTGATGGTCACAAGCCGCGTGCGGGGTGCGCGTGCGTGACTTCTGACTTTGGATCTTCACATAGATTGGAGTTTTTTTTATTTTTAATAAAAAGGAAAATTCAGAGTTTGAGTCAAAGGAAATTCTGAACATCATAATTTAACTATGTATATCACAAAAATAAATCTACATTAAAATAAAAGTATGGTACACAATCACAATATGGTAGACAAAGATAGACATGAAGAATTTCTCAGACAAGGAAAACATCTGGTCATCAATATGGCAGGCCATCCTTTTTTTAGTAGATCATAAGAACCACATGTTCTTAACTATTTATAAACAAGATCAAAAATAAGATATAATCATAATTGTGTTAAAAAATCACAAGTACATAGATTTTAAAATTTCTACATAAGAAAATCATATTCAATAATTCAAGATAACTGTATCAACTAATAGACCGTCTTAAAATATATAAAATTTATTATTATAACTTAGACTCATCCCAACTAAAAGATTTCACGATATAAAACATCATCGAATGATTTTTTAATTTGAATTATTAAGCTGAACTATGAATACATAAAAAGGGATCGTTCTCAAGACATTTCATAGATTGATTTTCTATCAAAAATAATCTGCTACAATTTGTGCTGAAAATAATTCCAGGGTCATTAAAAATTTACTTCTTAGAAATTTCCTATAGATGAATGATTTTTTACTTTTGAAAACTATAAATGTAAGAAAGTATTTCTATAAATCACACTCAATTGGAAAAAAAATTGAGTATATCATTTTGAAAATTAAGTATGTCGAATGAGTTCCGATGGTTTTTCTGTGTCAGTGATTAAGTACATTTTTTTTGTCAGTTGCTTTGCGGCTTTTTTCGGTAAACTTTATTTGGTTTCTTACTACATGTATACAAAAATTATGACCCGTATACAAGTGAAGAAGAGCATATAAATATTGGGTTGAAGAGTAGGTTTAGTAGGGAGATGGTTAAATCATGCAAATAAATAAGCTACCTAAATTATTGGGTAGTATGAGGATGATGAAAGGAGCAATAATAACCAGTTGGCTAGAGTATTCGCGTGCACACAAAAAATGAAGCGCCTTGGTGCAGGCAGGCACGCATGTAAGTACAAAGAAATTACAGAAAATTAGCATACACCATAGAAACAAATATTTATCATACAAAAGTTTACCCCTCTGTCTCTCTTCCTCCCCTAGTCTCTATCTATGTGCCATGAAAGTGAAGTAATTTCATAGCAGAATTGATTTGTTTTACTTGTTACGACCCTTGTTTCTGTTCTTTTTTCTCTTCTTTTCGTTCTTTTCACACTGCGGCGCCATAGCTAGAATTTCACGCGCGAGGCGTCGGTGGTTGTGCTTGAGCTGCACGAACCCTTCTGTTTGTCCAATTGTTCCCAACCTCGTCTTGCTCGTTTCGATATACTTGAGACCATGGGCCTTGAGGTGATGACAATGGTATCGTTCCGCAAGATCCAAAATATAACCCACCGTATTGACGTCTAGTGTTTTGCTCAGCTTGCTCTCACAAATCTGTTTAAGTGTTTCCACCGCAAACCGATCAGCCGCGACGACCAGATGTTTTGCCATGTTTGTAGCCTCTTCTGTCGCTCCCTCCATGAATTCAGGGAGGCAGTCGTTGTATATGTAGTACAACAGAAGCTCGAAAACGTTAGCGTCCATATCGTCAATGCTGATTCTGCTTTGTTTGCTCTCCTTCATGAAGCCACACAAGAGGGCACGGAAGACCGGTGATCGTGCAGCTAGCACGCACCCATGCACCTCAAAACTCTTGATTGAGCCGACGATAATAGTTAGGTCTGCATTGAGCCCTCTCTCTAGAAGATTACGGAGATCTCTTGTTAGGTCAGAGGGTGGCACCTTGATAGTCTCATCATCGCCGACACAATCGTGAACGACAATGGTGCACTTGATCACTAGGCTGTCATTGTGTAAGCACCCCGAAGCTGCCAAATGAGTTTTTCTCACAAACTTTGGTACACACCAAGATTTGTCGTTATCGGTCATTGACGGCAAGAACGTCCTGAAGAAGCTCTTTTTGTTCTTGTCACCGGTGGCGGGCCATGCAGGATCCTGCAGGCAGAAGGAGCCGGACGTCCTGACTTGGCTGTCAATGGTGCTCACCAATTTGAGGAGCACAGACGAGAATTTGTCATCAGGAGTCGTGTAATAGCCGTTTGGGTAGTAGAGGATAGCCCAGTCGTGGCCTCCGACGCGGAATGACTCGGACGTGAGGCAGGTGTTGCTGCCTGCTAGCTTGGAGTGGCCGACGACCTTGAACCGGTGCTCGCCGGTGATAGTGGAGTCTGCCGACGATCGCTTAAGCGCACAGCTTCGAGAAAAGAAATCAACGAGGCTAGACAGGTAACTCCCCATGGGGACTTTCTGTGGGACAAATAAGATAGACTGAACCACACGTACGTACGTGCACCGATGAGAGATCTTGCTTAGCTAGTATATATTCTGCGAGAGTCTATGTCCTATGTAGTTTCTGTAGATAGAATCGGGAAGGAAGACCGAATCCGGTAAACATCGCCCAACATATGGGGCGTACGTGGGTCGTCCGGAACACTGCCAACAAAACCGTAGTAGATACAGATTGCAGGTTCGACTAGTAAAATATATAGCTACTACTAAGTACACGGATTGCAGGTGGACGCCACGGCGTTCGTCAGCGCGTGGGACTACGAGGAAGAGGACTGGCCGTTGCTGTCGCATTGTCCCGGACGCGTGGGACGACGACTCCGGAAATGAAGCCTGGTTCGAGGCCACTGCCGGCGACGGGAGTGACGGCCCGGCCTGTGCGCTGTCCTGCTCCTGGACGCTCCCGTGTGCCCGAGAGGGAGGCTTCTCCCTGTCTTGACACCGGCGCGGATGGTGTCGCTGCTAGGCTCGAAGGTGTAATACGTAGAGAAGGTTTAGGGGATTGCTCAACCTCTAGGGTTGGCCTGGTCATGTATTTATATTACACAGGTACGTACAGGGTCGGTTATAATTACAACAGAGACCGTATTGGATACGGTCTAACACCCTCCCTCAATCTTAACCAAGTTATCTAATATCTAACAGGTTAAGATTGCGCCTACATCCTTGAAACAATGGTAAGGACAGTGGCTTAGTGAAGATGTCGGCAAGTTGATCCTTTGAGGAGATGAACTTGATCTGAAGCAGTTTCTGAGCAACGCGTTCCCTCACAAAATGATAGTCAACTTCAATGTGTTTTGTTCGGACGTGAAACACAGGATTGGAGGACAAGTATGTCGCACAAATATTATCACACCAAAGAACAGGAGGCTGAGTTTGCGGAACACGCAACTCCCGTAGCAAAGACTGCACCCAGATAAGCTCAGCTGTGGCATTAGCAACTGCTTTATACTCTGCTTCAGTACTACTCCGAGATACTGTGGCTTGCTTACGAGCACTCCAGGCGATCAAGTTAGGTCCAAAGAACACAGCATGTCCCCCCGTGGATCGCCGATCATCGGAATCACCAGCCCAATCCGTGTCGGAGAAAGCGGATAATAGCCCAGAAGAAGCAGAACATAGACGAAGACCGTAAGAGTCCGTATGCCGAATATAGCGCAGAATGCGCTTGACTGCTGACCAGTGAGAATCCGTAGGTGAATGGAGGTACTGACAAACACGATTTACCGCATAGGAAATATCAGGTCGAGTCAGCGTCAAATACTGTAAGCCCCCAACAGTACTGCGATACCTCGTAGCATCCTCAGCAGATAGAAGGGTACCACCCGTGGCTGTAATATGATCCGTAGCAGACATAGGAGTGGTAGTAGGTGTACACTGAAGCATACCAGCACGTCGTAATAGATCCTGAGAATACTTCTTCTGAGTAAGAGTCAGACCAGTATCATCGTGAGTTACCTCAAGTCCTAGGAAGAAGTGCAGTTTACCCAGATCCTTCACAGCAAAATCCGTACCAAGAGAGGAGACCAGACGATCAGCAGCAGTGACAGAGGAACTGAATAGGATGAAGTAGACCCCTGTGTTGCCAATGCTGCTTGCTTGTAAATAGTAACATCTGGACGCTGAAGCAGAAATAGTGATGTATCTGCTGTAGAGGGAATAAAACCATGGGCTCGAAGAGCAGCAGCAAGACGCGCATGCCAGGCACGAGGAGCCTGCTTGAGGCCATATAAAGCCTTCACAAGACGACAAAGATGAGCTGGATGAGTGGAGTCAGTGAACCCAGGAGGCTGACGCATATATAGCTCTTCTTCTAGTACTCCATGCAGAAAAGCATTCTGCACATCCAGCTGACGAATAGACCAGCCACGAGTAACAGGCAAAGAAAGAAGAATACGGATGGTAGTAGGCTTGACAACAGGACTGAAGGTATCCTCATAGTCAAGTCCATAACGCTGTTTGAACCCTTTGGCGACCAGACGTGCTTTGTACCTTTCAATAGAGCCATCTGCATGCTTTTTCACTTTGAAGACCCACCTACAATCAATAACATTAACACCTGATTTGGGAGGAACCAGTGTCCATGTATTATTCCTGAGAAGGGCCTGATACTCTTCCTCCATTGCACGGCGCCAGTGAGGAATTTGCATAGCAGCAGAATAATGCCGAGGCTCATCAGTAGGATCAGCAACAGAATGAGCCACACACGCCGCAATCCAAGCGACAGTACCATCCTTACGATTAAGTGGTTTTACGATGCCACATTTGCTGCGTGTGTGTGGTCGATGCGTCACGGGCACACGTACCGGAGCAGTCGATGGAGGCGTGTCAGCATGCGGTGACTCAGCAGGCGACGCGATCGTAGCCACAGATGTGGGCGGCAGACCACTAGGTGACGCCAGGGGCGACAGCCCAGTCGAAGTGGGCGTGGTTGGGGAAGATGGGCCGTCAGCCGCATGCGACGATGATGACGACGACCCAGGGGTGGACCCAGGCGATGGCGACGGCCCACGAGTGGACACCGGTGACAACGGTGGCCCACGAGCGGGTGTAGGAGACGACGGCAGCCCATCGGCAGGCGCAGCTGCGGGCGCTGGCAGCAGGCCAGTGGAGATGACGGGCCGCAGTGCGGTCATCGTTGGGGAAGCAGACGGGTCGACACCCGTTGGCGAGGTAGGCGGAGCGACGCCCGACCCTGCATGCCCCATGCAGCGATCGTCGTCACGCGCAGCATGATCCCGATCAGCAGTTTCCGGAGGATCAAGCAGCTCTAGACGAGCACCACGACCAACACCTGCACCATGGTTAGACAACAGAATAGGAGAGTATGCAACATCTTCAAATTGACCAGGCACGGTAGAGGATGAACTGATAGAAGGTGTATGAGTGTTAGGTGTGGAAAGAGAGGCAAAAGGAAACAGGGTCTCATCAAAAACAACATCACGAGAAATGTAAACCCGGTTAGATGGGACGTGGAGACATTTGTATCCTTTATGCATGGAGCTATGACCCAGGAAGACACACTTTTTGGAACGAAACTCAAGTTTTCGATTGTTGTATGGACGGAGATGTGGCCAACATGCACACCCAAAAACCTTAAGAAAAGTGTAATCAGGTGGCTCACGAAAGAGGAGTTCAACAGGTGTTTTCATATTAAGAAGACGTGTGGGGAGTCTATTAATTAGAAAACATGCAGTGGTGAACGCATCACTCCAAAACCGAAAAGGAACAGACGCATGTGCTAGGAGAGTTAAGCCAGTTTCAACTATATGACGATGCTTACGTTCAGCAACACCGTTTTGCTGATGTGTATGTGGACAAGCAACACGATGTGCAATCCCATGTTTCTGAAAGAAAACACTAAGATTACGGTATTCGCCCCCCAATCGGATTGAACTTGAACAATTTTTGCTTGGAGGAGACGTTCAACATGTGCTTGAAACTGAAGGAAAACATCAAAAACATCAGACTTGCGTTTAAGCAGATAAAGCCAAGTGAAACGACTATAGGCATCAATGAAACTGACATAATAATTATGACCACTGACTGAAGTTTGGGCATGGCCCCACACATCTGAATATATGAGTTCAAGAGGATTATTAACTACATGATTGCACACAGAAAACGGTAACTGATGGCTCTTGCCTTGCTGACAGGCATCACAGACAGAGAGCACCTTATTACTAGATGCAAAAGGAAGACTTATGACGACGAAGAACATGACGAACTATGGGGGTAGCGGGATGACCCAAGCGAGAATGCCACTGTGACGGGGAGACACGAACACCGCTGAAAACCTGAGGGGCAGCTGGCACATCAAGTGAATATAGGCCATGGCGACTCCGACCTCTAAGAAGAACGTCCCGTGTGGTTCGGTCCTTAACAAAAAAATGAAACAGGTGAAACTCAACGAACACATCATTGTCAAGAGTAAGTTTCTTAACAGAGAGTAAGTTTCTAGTGACCAAGGGAACACGGAGGACATTAAACAGATTAAGTGATTTAGAGGTTTGTGTAAGGAGAGAAGCCTGGCCAACGTGAGAGATGTGCATACCTGACCCATCAGCGGTGCGAACCTGGTCATGGCCGGTATAGGACTCCCGTGGGTTGAGCTTGGAGAGCTCATGCGTCAGATGATTAGTGGCACCGGTATCCATGTACCATGTGGGATCAACTGAATAGGATGAAGTAGACCCCTGTGTTGCCAATGCTGCTTGCTTCTCATTGCCACGTCCATCGTTGCCGATTCCCAAGAAATCTTGCTTGAACCGTCGGTGGCAGCGGGAGGCTAGATGGCCATCGATGCCACAAAGTTGGCGGGGGACTTCGCGCCACAAGACGGGAAAAGCCACGGTCGGCCGCGCCCACCTGCAGTGGTGGTGGGACGTGGCGCGGGGTTCTGCTTGGACGGAGCGGTCTGGCCACCTTGCGGGCGTGGCGCCGGAGAGCGACCACCGGTGGTCCGATGAGCAGCATGAGCGGAGGAATCAGTAGAGAACCCATCAGGACGACGAGAACCAATGCGCTGCTCAGTATTGAGAAGACGCGCATAGAGCTCACGAGGGGGAATTGGGGTATCCCTCCCGTTAATATTTTCCACAAGAGAATCATACTCCTCGCCAAGTCCCTTCAGAATAAAACCAGTGAATTCTTCGTCACGAAGAGGCTGTCCAACAGAGGATAGAATATCAGCAAGTTCCTTAATCTGGTTATAGAAAACCGTAACGAACTTGTCTTGTTTCTGAATTTCACCGAGCTGAGAACGAATAGCCATGGATCGTGCAAGTGACTGCGAGGAAAAACTGGAGTCGAGAGTTCCCCATGCATCCCGTGACGAGGAAGCAAAGACCACCATACCGGCTACACCAGGAGTCAGCGAAGATTGGATGGCAACCAGAATAGCTTGATCCTGGGCCACCCACTGTCGATATGCAGGATTGGCGACAGTCACCATAGTACCATCAGTTGTAGGAACTTGACGCACCTGCGAAGGACATGGCAGTGTGCCATCGACGTACCCATCGAGATAGTAGCTACGCAGGAGCGGGAGAAGCTGTGCACGCGATAGCAAGTAGTTGTCGGCGTTGAGCTTTACGGTGAGCAGATGACCGAGATGGATCGGTGGAGGATCACGGACTGCACCAACGTCGAAGTTGGCAGAGGTCGGTGCAGCAGGGGTCGGGGTAGGCATCCGGGTCGAGGACAGGGGTGGTGTCGGTGCAGCATAAGCCAGCGATGGAGAGCCGTAGTAAGACGGCTGACCATACGCTCCAGAGGGCGAGCCGTACGGGACGAGCGATGCCGTCGGCGACGAACAGAAGGACGCATCAGGTGCCGTCCCGAGCGAGGGCGACAGCGCTTGGAGGAGCGACGCCGGGGCAGGTGGGGCCGGGGCAGATGGGATCGGCCCGGCCGCGGACATGAGGGCACCAACGCTCACGGTCGAGATCGGCGCAGGCACGAGAGGCGGCGGCTGCTGCCCAGCCAGGAGCGCCGCGAGGAACGGCGACACAGGTGAGGGAGCCATCGGAGAGGAGGAGGTCACGGCGGCGGCGATTGTCGAGGACGCAGCGTACGTCGCGGCGGCGGAGACGGAGACAGAGGCGGCGGAAGACATGAAGATCGTTACCAATCTGATACCATGTAATACGTAGAGAAGGTTTAGGGGATTGCTCAACCTCTAGGGTTGGCCTGGTCATGTATTTATATTACACATGTACGTACAGGGTCGGTTACAATTACAACAGAGACCGTATTGGATACGGTCTAACAGAAGGGCACCTCGCGCCCGTGGCCATGTCCGCTCTGTCCTCCCAGCCGACGGATGCCGCGCTCGACATGGGCTTCAAGGCTACTGCCGACGAGTTTGTCCTCGCCTTGATCGACGACTCCGACGCCAACCCTGCGCTATAGCATTTCTATGAGGGTCGTGCTAAATGGTTTCTACGTACAATTTAGCCGATTTAGTTGCATATAGCGCCATTTAGGCGCATTGATTTAGCTAATTTTGAGACTGCCGCTATACGTCCTATTCGGCTATTGAAAACATTGCTTTCTGTGCGGTCGGAGGTCCCTGCCGTACGCCGCAGCGCCCGGCTCGGCGCCAAGCCGTGCATGCCATCCATGGACAAGGGGCTCCGGGTCTTCAACAAGAAGGCGCCCCCCATGCCGTCCATGGACAAGGCGGTCCGGGTCTTCAACAAGATGACGTCCCCCTGGCCGTGGCTCACAAGCTCTAGGTTGAAGGGTTCAAGAATCAGCTGGACGACAGCACGATGCAGGCCCTATCCGATCTGTTCAACCTGAAGATGCCCTGCATAAGTGCAGTTGATGATGCCCTGGTGGCCATGGCTTGGTCCTGGCGGTGCCGATTTCGTGCCATGTGCTGAGCTGGAGTCTGCGGCTTGATGCCTCCAAACGCTTCCGGCAATTTTACTTCTTCTTCCTCTGCTTTAGCTCTACTATGTCGTCGCTATATGCTATTAAGGTGGGCTTGTCGACGTGCCCCCTCTAGTAAAATGTCCTTTCAAATCCTCGACATCGCCGACTGGAATATCCAAGGTCTCAATGACCAAGCGAGGAAGGACATTGTCCATGAGATGTTCACCAACACCCCCTGCCACATTGCCTACCACATCGCCTATCTCTAGGAAACTAAACGGGACTTCATCGACCAAGCTACAGCCGCCTACATTGGGGGCTATCGGCTCCGATCTTTCGCCCATAGACCAGCCAAAGGTACGCGCGGGGTATTCTGTTGTTGTGGAATGATAACCATGTTGAAATGTCCAACATCCACATCAAAACCACCTCATCTCTGCTAACGTCAAGATTCAGGCGTGCGGCACCTCGTTCAAGCTCACAAAATGTCTACGGCCCAGCCAACGATGCCAGTAAGAGGGTTTTCCTCCACGAGGCCATTGCTTGTTCCCTGATCCTCACGAAAAGTGGTTGATTCTTGGCGATTTCGACCTCATCTACCAAGCCTCGGATAAAAACAACTCAAACCTGGATCTCCGCCTCATGGGTCAATTTCGCCATGCGCTAAACGTTTGCCAGCTCAAGGAGATAAATCTGCAGAACCAGAAATTCACCTGGAATCGAGAGAAACTCTCCCACCATTGTCAAACCAGACCGGGATATTTGCAATGCAAGATGGGAATTGGCTTTTGGGAGCTACGGGCTTAAGGCTCTCTCGTCTCCCCTCTCGGACCACTGCCCTCTTATGTTTTCCCGCCAGAGTACTCCTAGGCGACCTCATTCCTTCCGCTTCAAAAATTTCGGGACAGAGATGTTGAGTTTCCAAGAGGTTGTGCAGGATGCCTGGAACGCGCCTACTTTGGATACTCAGCCAGTGGATGTGTTCAACCATAAGCTCAATGGTACTGCCAAGGGGCTGCGGGCTTGGAGCAGGGTCTATTCTCTGACCATAAAATTCAGTTCAACATGGCCCTGGACGTCATTTTGCAACTTGACATCGCCCAAGACTTCAGGCCGCTATCCCAAGACGAGAAGCAGTAGCGGGCCGCTCTAAAAAAGAGGGTCATGGGTCTTGGTGTCCTCGAGCGCACTCGAAAACGGCAGACAATGAGGACAAAACTCTTTAGGAGGGCGATGCAAACACTAAAAAATTTCACTTACGGTTTAACTCCCGTAAGAGGAAGATCATATGGCCCGTCTCAGGCACAATGGTGGGTGGGTGTCTAGCCATGATGATAAGGTTTCGATCACTTCTCCCAGTCTTTGGGAGCGCCCCCGCCGCGACAACGTTATCTCAATTGGCCTGCGATAATCCCTTTGGTGATGAAGCTGGAAGACTTGGCACTCCCTTTCTCTTTCGAGGAGATTAAGGCTGTAATTGAGGACATGTCGGATGACAAGGCCTGTGGGCCGGATGGTTTCACTATTACGTTCTGCATCGCCTGTTGGGACATCGTTAAGTCAGACCTCCTATGCGTCATTGATGCCTCCTCGGAGCAGTCCATCAACAATTTTCACATCGTCAACTCGGCCAATATCGTCGTTCTCCCCAAGAAAGAGGGGGTGGACTCAATCTTCAACTTCCACCCCATCAGTGTTATCCACATGGTCCCCAAGATCATCGCAAAGGCTATGGCTTTCCGTTTGGGACCCAAGATGAATGGAATCGTTTCCCACTACCAAAGCGCCTTCATTAAGAAAAGAAGCATCCACGACAACTTCATGTCCATCCAGAATACGTCTAGACGCCTTCATCGAAACCACACGCCCATGCTTCTCCTCAAGCTTGATATCGCCATGGCTTTTGACTCCATGCGATGGGACTATCTGCTTGATGTCATGCAACGCTAGGGTTTCCCTCCAAGATGGCGTGCATGGGTCTCCATTTTACTCTCCATGGCCACGTCAAGGGTGTTGTTAAATGGGATACCTGGGATCGACATCATCCATGGGAGGGGACTTCGCCAGGAAGACCCTCCGTCCCCCTTGCTCTTCGACATTGACATTGAACCTTTGAATAGGACTTTCAAGATTGCCACGGAAGAAGGCATCCTGCACCCAATCCCAGACAGGGAGGCCAGTCTTCGAGTCTCGTTATACGCCGATAACGCTGCAATTTTCTTGGCCCCCTCTGCCATGGACATCTCCAACCTCGCCACCACACTGAAAAGTTTTGGGGAGGTCACCGGCCTTGTCACCAACATTTCCAAAAGCTCCATCTCCCCTATCTGTTGCGAGGATATCGACTTGCCAGCGATTTTGGTAGACTTCTAGGCAGAAATCACTCATCTCCCCATCAAGTACCTTGGTCTGCCTCTCGCTTTGGGTCGTCTTTATCACGCCGACCTACAACCCTATGTCAACAAGGCTACTTCCCATCTGCAGCCTTGGAAAGCAAATTTCATCAATCGTGTTGGCTGCCCGGCTCTTGTCAAATCAGTCCTCTCTTGCACGCCTATCTTCCTCCTCACCTCTATCAAGGACGATAAGAGCACCCTCAAGGCCTTTGATAAGCTTATAAGGGGCATGTTATGAAACTGCAGTGATTCTGTGAGTGGTGGTAACAACAAGATCAGTTGGGACAAAGTTTGTCGCCCAAAGCACTTGAGGGGTCTTGGCATCCTAAACTGGAATGTTCTCCAGGGTCCTGAGGCTGAGATGGTTATGGCATGAGTGGGCTTTGATGCGTGTGAAAACACATTTGTTGGGAGACCACAATAGGAAGGTATGAAGAGTGCAGAAGCAAGTTTCTCTCAGAAAGAAACCAAGGTTGAATCGACCAGTAGGAGGAAGGAGTAACTTCAGAAGGTTGATGTAGTTGAGATGGTAGGGTGCACTACCGGTTCAAAAGCAACGTGGAACCTACACAACACAATCATATCACTTTTCCCCAACAAAGCAGTGAGGTTGTCAATCTCACCGGTTTTTCTGAACACAAAGAGGTTAAACATATGTTGTGGAAAATAGTATGAGAATAATATTAAAACTATAGCATTAGTGTGAAAACAGTAATTGAAGTGGTTGTATTATCAGTATGAGGAATGGACCAGGATCCACAGTTCACTAGTGGTGTCTCTCCGTAAAAGATAAATAACATGTGTGGTGAACAAATTACAGCTGGCAATTGACAGAAATGAAGGTTGCACCGTAGTGCATATGCAAGACATAAAGATTACTATGTGATTCATGCGGGCATTACAATAAGATACATAGACCGTCATCCAACTGCGTCTATGACTAATAATCCACCATCCGAATATCATCTGAACAAACATTGGGTATTAAGTTGCAAGCAACAGATAATCGCAGTAAGCAAAGTGTGTAATGTAAACAATGTAACCGAAGTAAACATCATTGTTTTCTCCCTAATGGCAACATCACATCATCCATCCGTCACATTTCTATCAACCGAGCATAGATGCAAAGGAGGCATAAACCCACTATCGAGCATAAATACTCCCTCTTGGAGGCACTAGCATCTACTTGGCCAGAGCATCTACTAACAATGTAGAGAATGCAAGAACATAAATAACATATGAATGAAGATAACATGATAGATTGATAATCAGAAGACATAGCATTCAACATTCATCAAATCCCAGCAAACACAACATGTAGCATTACAATAAGATGATCTCGATCATGTAAGGCAGCTCACGAGATCTAAACATGAGGCATAAAGTGGAGAAGACAACCATCTAGCTACTGCTATGGACCCGTAGTCCAGGGGTGAACTACTCACGCATCACTTCGAAGGAGGGTATGGTGGTGCAGAAATAGGCGAAAGGGCGATGGCAGTGGGCACTCGAGGGGACCACACAACCCCTTGGCGCGGCCGGGGGGTCCGCGCCGCCCTATCGTGTGGCCCCCCTCCGGGCCTCTTCGGGACTCTCTGGAACTTTCGGGATTTCTAAGACTTTTGGGCCTCTTCGGGACACTGCTTTGTTCGACACTCTTACTTATCGAAAAGGCTACACACGATCCCCTATACTTTTGGGATATCAAGCATTTAAGGAAGACATCTATCAAGCCCTCACCCGGCTCAGAGTCAATATTTATCCCGACTCTCCCGGATTCAGAAGTTGTTCCCGTGGAGATTGATGGGGAGATCATGAAGGAGAACCCAGGGACTGCTCCTCCCAACCTGGGGACTGTCGCTTTCATATCGGAGATTGTCTCGTAGTACTCGGGGACTCGACAATTCGTCTCCATTTCAGAACAAGCCATGGCAACTGATCCAAGGTGGATGAGCCAGTGTTCCCTACTCGGACCATACCGAGTTGGGCTCAGCCCATATTATCTTATCTAGCGGATGGCACTTTGCCGAGTGAAGAGGTCTCAGGCAGAAAAATACAGAGAAGATCCAAAGGCTATACCATCATCAACAAGGAACTGTACAAGAGAAGTGCCACAGGCGTGCTCCACCGCTGTGTTGAGCCGGAAGAGGGAGAAGAAATTCTCAAGGAAATACATCAGGGGGAGTGTGAGCACCACGCCTCATCTCGGGACCTAGTATAGAAAGCTTTCCGACACGGATTCTTTTGGCTCACTGCCTTGCAACAAGCAGAAGATCTAGTGAGAAAGTGCAATGGATGTCAGCGATATGCAAGCAAGAAACATATGCCAGCTTCCGAGTTGAAAACCATTCCCATCACTTGGCCATTCGCAGTATGGTCCTTTGACATGGTGGGGCCCTTCAAGCCAGCTCGGGACAACATGACTCACATCCTGGTTGTGGTCGATAAATTTACCAAGTGGATTGAGGTGAAGCCAATCCGGAAGCGCGATGGGCACACGACAGTAACTTTCTTGAAGGATGTTATCCTGAGGTATCGCTACCCGCATGGGATCATCACAGATAATGGAACAAATTTTGTTGAGGGGGTCTTTGCTCGGTTCTGCAAAGAGAAGAGAATCCGACTAGATGTTGTGTCAGTTGCGCATCCGGAGTCAAATGGGCAAGTTGAAAGAGCTAATGGCATGGTCCTATCCGGAATAAAGCCAAGGCTGATTGAGCCATTATAGTGAACCACTGGTTGTTGGTTGGACGAGTTGCCGGTGGTGTTGTGGAGTCTAAGGACTACCCCTAACCGATCAACCAGATACACACTATTCTTCCTGGTATATGGAGCAGAGGCCGTGTTGCCCACTGATCTTGAGCATGAATCACAGAGAGTAAACCTCTATACTAAGGCATAGGAAAGAGAAGCCCGAGAAGACGATTTTGACTTCCTCGAAGAAGCAAGAGAGTTAACTCTGTCAAGATCAGCTGTATATCAACAGAATCTGAGACGCTAGCATAAGCGGAAAATAAACCTAAGGGTTTTCCGAGAAGGAGATTTGGTACTTAGGCTGGTGCAACGCACAGTCGGAATGCACAAGCTTCCCCCTCCATGGGAAGGATCATTCATTGTGATCAAGGATCTGCATAATGATGCGTACTATCTAGTTGATGCACAGGAGCCACAGAAGAACATGGCAGATAAATCCGGAGAGGAAACTAAGCGCCCCTGGAATGTAGCTCTACTCCACCGTTTCCATTCCTGAAATATCATTGTATGAATCTCCTCACCGAGTTGAATTCCAAGTCGGCACTCCGAGTAGGAACTCGGAGACTGCTTGTGCCTAACTTGCTCTGTGTTATCTACTGTTTACTTTTTCAACTCGGTTAATTGATACGTCCATAACGTAACTATAATTCTTTATTGTTTCATGCTAATATTATGCTTTTGACACTTGTTTTAATATAAATTTTATGATTTATTTGGACTAACCTATTAATAGTTGCAAGAGTGCACAATGTTCTTATTTTACTCTTTTATGTGTAGAATTAACAAGAAAACACAAAAGGAGACTTGTTGTAAAAGGACTCCGATTTTCCTGAAATCTGTCCACCAACAGTTTTTAGAGATCATCAGTTTTACCCCCAAAGACAACAACAACTGAAGATCAAATTTCCTACACAGTTGTTGGAAATTTTCATACCTTTCATTTAAGCCCAAGAACAGCCCAATCCGAGTTTGTATGCGACCTGTGGACCCATTTTACTGGAGGATATATATCTGATTACGGGATTACGGTAATCGGTGATGGGATTGAGTCCAACTCTTACCATATTTGATGGATTCGGCCAAGCCACGACTTTGGGGCTGAGAGGGGTCCCTATGAAGCTTTTAGAGGTGCCCTAGAGCTTTTGGATCAAGGGGCCATTAATCGAAGGGCCGGGGAGCATTGTCTCATCACATATAAGGAGAGGAAAACCCTAGTTCTTGGGCAGCCACCAAAAGCCACGAATTTTGCCTCCCTCATGGTCTTATCTCCATGGGGGAGGGCTCATATACAACACCAAGAAGCCATGGAGTAAGGGGGCTAAGGTGCGGCGCTCCCCCATGATGGCCGGACGGCGCAGGAGGAGCCCCCTGCGCCGCCGATGGCCGCTGGCGCTGCCCTGCAACTCACCTGCTGCCCCTTCTCCATCCTCTCCGCCATGATGCCGCCTTCACCAACACCTCCATCATCATCTCCTACTTGTATTGAGTGGTTCATCCTCCCACAAACCTTTGTACCTTCCTATGTAAACATGGTTTTTGATGCTATAATATTTATCCTATGATCTATGTCATGTTTGTGTAGTTTATTTGTCTTTTGATTGCTTGGTTGAATGTCTTTGGTTCATTAGAGTTGTATGTTGATATGGTACTGTCCTTTTGTGTCCATTATATTTTTGCGCGCTTGAATCAACACCATAGGGTTAGTAGTATGTGCAAAGGAAGGGGCGTAGTTCTGCCGGAGTGACAGAAACCTAAGGACTCAAACCGGTTAGTTGCACATATGAGAGTAAGGGGACCATTAACTATAGATAAAAGGCAAAGATTGCCCTACTTTAAATTAATAAAGCAAAGAGTTTTGGTCATACAACGACGGTCACCATACATGCTGAGGGCGAACAGCTTAGCCCAACTGGAAAGCAGCTAAAGATGGGGGGGGGGCCGGCCTCCCCAGGACAGACCGGTAAGAACAGCTAGGGAAGCAGTAAAGTAGGCGAAGGCGGAAGTAGAGCGCGGAAGATGGCCTGAAGCGAAGTGGCAAACTGCAGTAGCGTCGTCTTGTCAGGCTCCTTTGCGAGATTTGCCCAAACCTGCAGAAACAGTGACATTTTGAAAATGACGTCAGCCGGACGTTTCGGGGCGATGGCTTCGATTGCAAGTTTATTTCGAGTGAGCCAGAGGGCCCAACTAAGCGCCGCAAACAGCACCCAGCTGGTGCGGCGTTGAGAACCAAGTAGCGATTGTTGGATGGCGAAGAACTGGGGGAAAGTGGCCGGGCTCCAACTACACCCTAGTAGCTGCCGGATCGCACTCCAGCCCAGCTTGGCTAGAGGGCACTGAAAAAAGATGTGGGCCGAGTACTCAGTTTCGCCACAAAGGGCGCAAACCTGACGCGCCGGGTCGGAGTGACCAAATAATCTACGCCGAGTCGGCAGTCTATCTAGGGCGAGCTGCCAGGAGAAGATCTTCACTTTGAGGGGGAGGTGAGCCGACCACAGCTCCTGACACAAGACGATGGAGGCCCCTCGTGCCAGTTTTTGGTACATCTAAGACACCGAGAAATGGCCCGAGGGCTCAAGGGCCCAGGAGACCGAGTCCGCTCCGGGAGACAAGCCAACCTCGGCCAGCTCGTCGTTTAGCTCCCTCCATTGAGCGGAGCAGGCCGGAGAGAGGTTACGACGGAACCGCAGACCCTCGGGTTCGAACGCCGCCGCAACCGAAATGGTCGGGGAGTCGCAGATCTCGAAGAGTAACGGAAACCTATCTCGGAGAGGGCCCACCCCCGTCCACCAATCCGTCCAGAATTGTGTCCTCCTTCCGTCCCGGACACCGAACTTGGCCCCGAGCTTAAAGAGATGTTTTGTCTTGTGTAAGCTGGACCTGAACTGGGAACCCCCCCTGGGTTCCGCAGCGAATATGTTGGGCGCTTCCGGGTATTTTGCACGCACAATACACTTCCAAAGAGACGCGTCCTCCTGGAAAAGCTTCCAAACCCACTTAAGGAGCAGGGCCTTGTTCATCAATTTGGTATTGGTCAGCCCTAAACCCCCGCAGTTTTTGGGCCGACAGACCGCAGGCCAGTTAAGCATGTGGCATTTTCTCTTAGGGCCCGAGCCCTCCCAGAAGAATCTAGCCCTGAGGGAGTCGAACTTCTCGTGCACCCCGTCTTGCAGCAAGAAGAGACCCATGACGTAGGTTGGCAGCGCCTCAAGACACGCGTTGGACAGGATCCACCTTCCTCCCGAGGAAAGTAGTCTGCCCATCCACCCGTCAATCCTAGCGTTTAGCTTATTAACCAGGTAGCTCCATTGTTCAATAGTAATCTTTCTATCCGAGATAGGGAGGCCGAGGTAGAGGAAAGGGAAGGAACCGAGTTTACAGTTGAGCATGTTGGCGATGCGGGTCTGGTTCTCCTGGTTCTCTCCCAGAACAAAGACTTCGGATTTATGGAAGTTGATCTGTAGACCCGACATTTCCTCAAAACAGAGGAGCAGAAATTTCAGAATTGCGATGTCGAGGTCTTTATTTTGGATCAAGATAATGGTGTCGTCGGCGTATTGGAGATGGGTGAGGCCCCCTGGTAACAAGTGGGGAACCACCCCACTGATGTGTCCCGCGGCCCCTGCCGCGGACAGAATAGCCGAGAGGGCTTCGGCAACGAAGTTAAAGAGAAGAGGAGAGAGGGGATCCCCCTGCCGCACCCCTCTCTTGTTTCTAAAGTAAGGGCCAACTTGCCCATTGATGGAGATCGCCGTTTGCCCCCCGGCGATTAATTGCTCGATTCTATGGATGAATCCCTGGTCGAACCCTTTCCGACGCAGGACCTCCAGCAGGAAGGACCAGTTGACGCGGTCATAGGCCTTTTCGAAGTCAAGCTTGAGTAGGATGCCTCCCAGCTTTTTAACCCTGAGTTCGTGGACTACCTCGTGTAAGACTAGCGCGCCATCAAGGATGAACCGCCCCTTGATGAACGCGGTTTGGTTAGGGCTGATCACTCGGTTGGCGATTGGATCGAGTCGTGAAGCGATAGCTTTCGCAATAATTTTGAAAATGACGTTGATTAAGGCGATGGGACGGAACTGTGAGATCTGGTCAGCGCCTTGGATTTTCGGGATCAGCGAAATGACCCCAAAGTTCAGGCGGGAGACGTCGACCCGACCAAGCATGAAGTCGTTGAGGCTTTGGTTTGGTATTTTTACCTTAATTTATCTTCTAGTAGTTACAGATGTTTGCTAGAGTTCCAATCATAAGTACTTGCAATCATTGGATAGTGAGAGCTTGTTAGCTTTGCCTCTCCAACATAGAAAACTGCATCGAAGACAATGAACCCGATATCTTCACTAATTAATCTTGGACAGAGCTACCATAATTACGACCACTTTTCCACACTCATGGTACTGTTAGTTTATGGTTACTTAGTATATTTTATTTCTGCAGCACTAACATTTACTTTCTTGTATTGATTATCTTGCAAAGCAATCTCTCATACCCGTATTATTGATCTAGTGATGTTTCCTAGATAATATTTATCCTACCTTTAGCTCCTCGTTGGGTTCGACACTCTTACTCATTTAAAAGGATACACATGATCCTCTAGACTTGTGGGCTATCATTAATCATCGCGGAATTTCGTACGCAAGTCTAGTAGTTTGTTTAAACCTATGGGCCAACTCTTCGATTTCGTTGCTGTCCGCTACCCGGCTTCATGGTAAGCAAGAGAACAAGTCAAGGGTCAATAAACACACGAAAAGCTACTAAGGAAAGAGAGAGTTAATGAACCGAGTTGAGTCGCTTTTTCTCATTTTTTCCGGCTAAGTATTGGGCAGTTTTAATTTCAGTCTCAAAGTTGTTAAGTATTATAAACTCGGTTTTTATAATCTTGTGACTCGACTACCAAAAAGCCACAAGTGGCAGGTAAGAGCAAAGACGAAAAAAGCTAGGCGGATAAGAAACCAACTCAGGGACTCGGATTAACACAGTTCGACATTCAGCCAGTCCTGCTCAAACTTAAGTAAATACCGAGTAGCAAATGATGGAATAACTGTTTGATGCAATTGGACCCGGCATACCAGGGATCTGATAAAAGTTTAAGGTTGAAAGAACAGGTGTTCAGGCTGAATTCGAAGGAGTTGCATCCACATCAGCACCTGCCGGGTTGGAGGACTCGGTGGCAGGCTCAGAGGCAGAAGTTGGTGTGGGGGGCGCAGAGGCAGTAATTGATGTAGGGGGCACGCAGGTGGCGTTCCCGGTTGTGGCCTCTGAAGCGCTCAGCTCAGGAGCAGGCGCCGAAATAACCATCTCAGTGGTGACGATCTCGGAGGAGGCAGTTGGCTGTTGCTCGGCCTGGATCTCCTTGTCCCCCTCCTTGAAGTCGTCATTCTGCTCGGCCTCTTCGTCGTCGTCGTCCATCTCGGCCTCTTCGGCGCCTTCATCTCCTTCGTCGCCATCCTCGTTGTCGTCCTCATCCTCATCGCTCTCGCTGTCAGTGTCGGGCTCAGTAGGTGTCGTGGGATAATCACGGCAGACGTTACCGGGGGTAACTTATCTTGGGGCAAGACGACACAGGCGTTTGGGAGAGGGTTTAGCTCGGAGGAAAACATGATGAAACTCGATCTGGTAGCCGGCAATCAAGTCACCGAGTCTCCGATCCCGATATATTAACTCAACTCTCGTGTTACACTGGATACTCGATATCAGGCGATCTTGCTAGAACTCTTGGATCTCTCTAAACTAGACCTAGGGGCCGGCTTATAATGCACCCGGACCCCCTGGCTTACCCTCCAAGGCGCACCCTGAATCCTACCCGGACACTACATACAAACCCTAACTTTCCTTACCGTAACCCACAATCCAGGTTACGAGGCCTACAAACTTGGGCCTTCCAGAAGTTCCTTTATCCTTAGCCGGATCTTGCGCAGCGTCCTTTGGTCCGGATTACACCTTGGAGTTGGCCTACCGGGTTATTATCCCTCCATCAGTAGTCCCCAGAATAGCTTGAGCTTCACGAGATTCTCTTTGAAGCGCACTCTATTCCCTGCAAAATTATCAAACTTACAAACTCAATGGAGGCCGGGTTAAATTGCTTCGATAAACAGCTAGGCCTAGCTCCACGGTGGCCATATAGTAACCCGGTTTTCTCCAAGTCCTTTGCTTAGTTTTCTGGGTTAACACCCTGATAAGAATGTTAAAGATCCGGCTTACTCTACTCAATAATTGACCTTGATATCGCGGAGAAGATCTCCTTCTCATCTTTGTACGGATATCTCGTTCAGCACTTAAAGCACACCCCGCAGAATCCAGGAAAATAGCCGTTAATCCGAAATTTCCGTCTGCCGTCCGTTGGACTAGGTTTACCCACCCGCACCCTTATAAATAAGTGCTTAGGGGTAAACCTAACCCCAACGGCTCATTTTCCCCCTTTCCTCTTTCTCTTCACCTCCGCGCTCAAGCTCACAGAGCATCGTCACGGAGACCTCACGCGCGTCACCAGAGCCAATCTGCCGTCGGCTGCGCTCCGCCACGGTTCTCCCCGTGCCGCCGCCAAGATCCGGCGCCGCACCCCCGACCTGCCCACCGGGAATCGCAAAGGGGCACCAATCTTGTGCCATTTGCCTCCGTCGGGCTTCACTGCGATCTCCTCCAGTAAGTCTCTCATATCCATTAACTTGCCTTTGCAATTTCTCGATTTATTTCAGATTGGATCTAAGTCAACCCGCCGGCCATTTTTCTTGTCACGCCAAATTAGGTCGCTTGAATTCACTCTAGCTCATCCAATGGATTGAATATAGACTTCATTTCACTCCCCTACTGCCCATAGTCGTTAATTTCACCACAAATCTAGGAATGGAATCTCCAATCTAGGCTCGGGCCGCCCAAATTTTCCCCTCCTGTCTCTGTCACCCGGAAAATCCTCCTTTTCCCGGTTCTTTTGTTCGCAATAGATACATGAGCAACCATCCATCTTCCCCAAACACTTTTCAATACGTAGACTTCCATAATTTTTATAATGATGTTTGATACCCGGATAACTTGTAACCTTACTCCGCAAAATGATACCCGGATAATATTTAGCTCCCATGTTGTCTCGATATCGCTCGCCAATACTCGGCCAAGTCATGGTTTCCGAGTCTTACTTCTTATACCCTTCTACCTTGTGCTTTGCAGGTTAATCCCATGGCTCCCAAAAAGCAGGGGAAGCAGCCGGCCAAGGCCAAGACCACCAACTCCATATCCGCCAACTGGGCGCGATCCACAGTTACAAAGGCCAAGTTAGAAGAACTGGCCGAGTTAGGGGTTCTTCCCCCTCAAAAGGATATCCATTGGAGGGTGCCGGGTAACGAGACCCGGCCTACACCTGCGGATGATGAGGTAATATGTTTTGTGGAGCACGCGACCCGGGGATTCCGTCCTCCGGGTCACCCTTTCTTTCGCGACATTCTGAGCCACTATGGCCTTCAAATATTTGACATAGGGCCTAACTCCGTGTTAAATATTTCCCACTTCATCGTTCTTTCCGAGTCATACTTGTGCACTCCGCCTAGTTTGGCTCTCTTCATCGAACTTTTTCAGTGCAAACCGTGCCGCGAAAGTGGTGACGGGGCACTTCTCGCTTGCGGCGGGGTTTCTATCCAGCGCCGCAAGAATTCTCTAATGCCACCTCTCACCCTCAACTCCCACGTCAAACACTGGCAGCTTTCATACTTCTACTGCCGGGACACCTCCCCACCCGGTGAAAAGAGGCTGCCGGGTTACTCAGAGGGCCTCCTCAATATCTCTGAGACCTTCAACACCTTCGCCCCTGACTCGTACAGGGAGGCAATCCAACCCTTGCTAGCCAAAATTGCTATTCTTTCGGCCCAGGGTCTCATCGGGCTTAACCTGGTGAAAACTTGGGTCGATTTCTGGATCCAGCCCAATTCCATCCGCACAAAGCTAATGTGCGAGTACTCGGGGCACACCACAGATTCGCTCCGGTACTCCACCAACAGCTTTGCAGCCGGCGATACCAACAAAACTATCAAGGGCTTTCTGACAGAAAAGATGGAAGTAATCCGGAATATAGCCGGATTAGAGCCCTTCACACGCGAGAACCCGGCCCCAGAGGTAAAGATCAGGTTTTCATGTTTTTACCTTCACTCTTTCCACTTGATACAGCTGATAACCCTCGTTCTTATATCTTCATCGCAGGCTGATGATGATTTTTGGAAGATCGAAACTCCTCCTAACTCCGAAAATCCAGAGGAGAAAGAAGATGCCGTTAACTCGGATGAAGGTGCACTCCGAGTTTCACTTAGTTCCTTTGAGTTTGTTGTGGCTCGTTCTTCATTTTCCAACTGTAACCTTGATAACCTCCAGAACAAGAGGACAAGGACGAAGGAGAAGAAACTGAAGGCAAGGTGGAATCCGCCAGCGATGAAGATGAAGCGGAGCCGACGATCAAAGTCGGAGCAAAGAGAAAACCCCGAGGGGTCGTCTTCAAGGTTCCATATCGTTTCCTTGCCTCCAAAACCATATTCATTTGATAACATGCATGAGCTAAACTTGGCGTTATTCCACTGGCCGTATCTGAAGGAGTCGCCTATGACCAAGCGCAGAGCGACTCGGAATTACCCGGGTGATGATGCTCTTAACCCGGGTATTCCATCGTCTCCAGCTTGACGCGCTGGTATTTACCTTATCCTTCCTTGAATGTAAAAATCTTCCCGAACCATTCCCTTACAGGGTAATTCCGTGTCTTGTTTGATGTTTTTCAGCTTCGTCCGGGTCCAGTAGCGAATTCCCCTCGGACTATGCGGTGAATCCCGGGTAAAATTCCTTTCCTGATGTTTTATCATATTTTCATCACCTTTTTCTAGTTATACGCTAACTGCTCACTCATACTGTCCATAGGGCCGCGGTCATTATTAGCGACCAAGAAGATATGGAGACCGATGACCCGGGTAAGGGGGACCCGACTGATGATATGACAGCCGCAGCTGGCGGCGAAAAACAAGTGCCACCAATAAACCCGGCCGGACAAGAAGCCGAATACCCGATAGCCTCGCACGCAAGCGAGGAGGAAAAAGCTGCAGCTTTGGGTGCGGGAGGAGGAGCACCAGACTCCAATATTCGGATGACCCGGATGCCTTCTCCCGCCAAGAAGAAAACTCCTTCTCCGAGTCTCCAAGACCCCAGGTCCTCTAACTTGGGTAATGATACTTTCGACCAGCTGATGAGCGCTCTCCTCACTATGAAGGCCTCGGAGAGCAATATTCTAGAGCGCATGGCAGCAGAGCACCAGGTAACAATACCTGATATCTCGTAGTAGCCATCTAGTCCCCAAGTTCCGAGCATAACTTGTTGAAGTTGTGCTTGGTACTTTATGCCATATTCGGCTTTGCCATGATACCCGACTGATACTTGTACTCTTTGCTCCTTACAAGTGCAGGTCACCCGGTCTGATGAAATCTTGCTCAAGACCGAACAACTTCTGCTTGCCGAGGTAAAGCGGAGAGAGGCCCTTGAGGCTGACGTGGAAACCTTGAAGAAAGATGTTTCCAAATATAAGAAGAAGTGCACCACTGCTCAAACCGCACTGAAGAAATTATCGGACCAAGTTACCGATACTTATCGCATCTTGCTTAGTAAGTTTTTGCTGCCGACTGACTTCGTGCCTCTACTTTGTTACATGATACTCGGAATTACTGATATGTCCTTCCTTTGTTTCAACTGCAGGTGCCAACCTTGCGGCCCCAGAAGAAGATGCTGTTGTAAAGGCTAAAACTTTAAAGACCGTACTCCGTACTTTCTTTGCCGGTACCAAGTTTATATTGGATGTCGTGAAGTGGCCTACTGAGGTATATCCGGGTGAAGAAAATCTTATCCAAGCCTGCTCCACTGTGCCTGCATGGATCGAGATCTGGAAACGCTCGGCATGCCGGATTGGTATGACCCGGGCCTTTGCGCTGGCTAAGGCTTACTTTCCTAAGTTTGAGCCGGCAAAGGTGATATCCGGGTTTCCGGAATTCAAAGCAGATGGCTCCAGGTTCGGGCCCAAGGACTTCAAGGCCGTACAATCCGCAGTGCGCCACTCGGCAACCACTTTGGCCGATAGTATGGATCTGTGTATGCTTATGAGTTCGTACGATGCTGAAGGCAAAATCGTGAAGGAGGACGCACCCCCGCCCTTCGATATTTTGGAGAAATGGACTGCTGATTCAGCCAGGAAGAGGGAAGAAACCGCGAAGAGGGAGGCCGAGTTAGGATCAGAGCCAACCACCTCTACACCGGCTGTCCTCCCGCCTGTCCGTCCTGATGCGAAGAATCCGGGTAATGATGTCGTGAGAGCTGAAGAGCAGGCCCAGGATCAAGACCCGGAGGGCAAGGGTAAAGATGTGGACCCTACTCAGGAAGCCGAGTAGACGAATGCCATCATGATACCTTGGTCGCTTCGACGCTTTTGTTCAAAACAGATGTTCTTTTGTCGGTGCACCTATGCACCTTTGATATTAGTACCAAGATCTGTAACGCACTTTAATACCTTGATACACCTCGCGCCTCTTCTGGTGTTTGGATGAACTTGATACTTATCTGGTTTTTGAGCTTATTCTTGATATCCGGCTTTCTCTATGTTTTCCTTTTGTGAGACTCGGTTTCCGAGTATCGTGGGTTTCGACAAGCGGACTTTTCTCTAAGTCCCCAAGTCCCCAAGACTCGGATGTTGGGTTTTTTTTGAGCTTAAGGACTAAACAACTTGTTTCTGTTTCGAAACCCGCAGTCCCCAAGGCCCGAATTTCCGAGTCTGGGATATGTGGTCTTTCCGAAGAGAACCAGTTTGTTGTTGCTAAGCCCAAACCCAGAGCCGTTTCACATAGGTAAATGAAGCTATGCTTGATAAACGTTGAGTTTCCGGCTATTAGCCTTGTACTCTGCATAACTTGTGGTTTAGATGACCCTTTTGACTATCTTGTACTGTAAGCCGGCTTTCGCGTGGATACCATGTTGTTACATCTATACGAAAACAGGGTCAGGCAAGTCCCATTGGGCTTCATGGCTGATTGTAATCGTAAGCGAGCAAATCATGCCACTTTAGTGCGAGTCACATCAAGCTTAAGTAAGAAAAGTCAAGAAAATTTGGCTCCTTTGTCCGGTTATAAGATTGCAGTCGTACTCGTTTGCGAGTAATCGGCCCTTATAACTCATAGGTATCAAGGCCGGGTCTTTGGGTTTGTAACTGTGCTATTCAAGCAATCAGCCCCCAAGACCTATATATATGCAACATACTTGATGATACTGATGTATTGATAGCAATGAATACTACTTACCTGTAACCGTAGTAAACATCATAACAAGATAAGACTTGATAACCATCTCTTTATTGATACGAGAAAATTTGGGTCAGCAGGCCGCCTCATTAAAAACCTTCCAGTCCCCTTAGGTACCCTGGATAGGAAAAGAGTGCGTCTGAAACCTGCTGTCCGTTACATTGTTTTTAGTTCTTCTTGGGAATCGGTCCGGGACTAACGTGACCGATACACATTCTCCACTTGTTAGCCTTTTTCATAATGAGTATCGGGTTTGCTAGCCGATCCGGGTGAGGTGTTTCCATAACGCGGCTGGCTATGAACGGCCGTGCAATTTCTTCTCCTATGCCAGATTGTTTGGGGGAATCATCCTTGATGAAAGCCACCATCTTAGTATCTTGTGTTGCCTTGGACTTTGCTCTTTCATCTTCAGTACTCGGCCTTTTCAGTGCTGCTCTGTCATCCGGGTCTGCTTGAGACCGGTAATTCTTAAGTTCCTCTTTTCTACAGGCTTGCTCAGCCATTGCTGCGTCTCCTTCATCGCATTCAGCTGCTATATCCCGGTTTCCGTGTATGGTGATGGTCTGCTTAGGACTCGGGATTTTTAGCTGTAGATACACATAACACGGCCTAGCCATAAATTTAGCATAAGCCGGCCTTCCGAATAGCGCGTGATAAGGACTGCGCAACCTAACCACCTCGAAAGTAAGCCACTCAACTCGATAATTGTCCTTTGATTCCCCAAAAGCTACCTCCAATGCGATTTTTCCCTTGGGGCACGCTGAGTGACCCGGCACTATCCCATGAAAAATTGTTGTACTTTTTTGTAGCTGGGATTCCTTGAGACCCATGCATAGAAAGGTTTCCCAGTACAGGATATTGATGCTGCTTCCTCCATCCATCAGGACCTTTTTCAGCTCGTACCCATTGACCTGTGGTGCGACTACCAATGCTAAGACTCCCGGGTGTTCTATTCTTTTCGGGTGATCTCTTCTGCTCCATGTTACATCCTGTTCTGACCACCTCAGATATCTCGGAACGGCCGAAGAAACCGAGTTTACCGCTTGCTTCAGTATCTTTTTGTCCTTGTTAGAACTTCCTGTAGTATGCACGTGATACTGTCCCAACTGTTTGGGGTTAGCCTGGAAACCTCCAGCTCCCCCTTGGTTGTTGCCCGGATTTCCGGCTGCCGGGTTATCGGCTGGGGGTGGGCCGTTGCCCGGGTTTCCACCTGGACCCGGTCCTCCTCCCCGACCCGCACCTCGCATGGCTCTGTTTACTTCCTCGTTCTTCCATCTCTGTAGGTCGGCGCACTGCTCCAAGGAGTGGTTAGCCGGCCTACCGTTCCTACTGTGCTTCGGGCACGCCATTCTGAAGATGTCCCAATTGCTACTCGGCCTCGGTGGCCCCTGATAGTTTCCTCCATTGTGATTTCCAGTATTGAAATTTTCTTCTACCCTGGGTCTTGAAGATCCGGCTTCAGTGTTGGCGACAAACTCGGAGCCTCCCTCAAACGGGCGCTTGTTCTGGCTGTTTCCGTTGTTACCCGGCGCTGATCCATTGCCGGTTCTTCCATTGTTACTTGTGTTTGCTTTTGCTTTTTTACCGTCAGTTTCCTCTTCCGTAGTATCCGTTGCGGCGTGTTTATTGCATGCATCCATCAGTTCTCCCATCGTGACCTCGGAGGCATTCCGACTAGATTTCATACGAGTTAACTTTTGCACTAGAGGTGTGTACTTGCATGTTTTTGCCATAGCTTGTAATGCATCCTTGGGCTGAATATCTGTGGACGAATGAAGTATCTCCATAACCCGGAGCACCCAGCTGCGCGCCGATTCTCCCTTCTTCTGGACGCATCGTTCTAGGTCATCAATAGTGAATAACTTTTTGCACGTCCCATGGAAGTGCTTGATAAACGCAGTTTTCAATTCCTCCCAAGACTTGATAGATCCTTCCGGTAGATTGGTGAACCACAACTTTGCTGCTCCTTCTGACATCATCAAGTACATGAACTTGGCTTGAAGATTCTCGGATGCGTTGCGAATTGACATGTCCATCTCATAACTGCTCAACCACGTTTCTGGATCCATAGTTGGCTCGTAATTCACTACTTTGCCCGGTTCTTTGAACTTTTCCGGGTAAGGTTCTGCCCTGATGCTATCCGTAAGACACTTAGGTCGTGCAAGAATAGTCGAAACTGGTCTTACTCGGGAAACATGTGATCCTCCAGGGGGCACAGCTAGACGCGGTACTGCTGGCGGCCCATGTGCCGCAGACCCGGCCACGGCCCTCCTGGCTCTGGAACTATCCACTATAGCTTGTGCTGCTGATGCTGCTGGTACTGTCTGAACACGGGGAGGAGGCGGCATTTGCTGCTGCTCTTCCCTCCGCCGTGCTGAGCTTGTCTGGATATTGGCGGTATCGCCTCGTTGTTGACTGACATACGGTGTTCCATGCATTCCACTTCGGTGATCCGGATAATTAGCTTGATGCGCCACTGCGGTGTGCAGCATATCTATCGCCCGCCGGGTCTCCTCTACGTGGGGTGACTCTCTCACGGGGATTCGATTCAATGCGAGTGTTGCTGCGTATACGTTGTCCATGGGGTTGTTGTAGTGACCTGCAGGTGTGTGAAATCGTGACGGTGGTGGTGGTGGTGCCGCATTGCCTGTTACAACTCCAGTTTGTGGCAAGGGTAACCCGGCTTGCACGTTCGCCGGCTGTGTTCCCACAATTGCCGGTTGAGGCGCAGTTTCTTGGTTCGTCGCTGGAATCGGCTGATCTTGAGGCGTGATAAACAGTGCAGCCGGATTTATAACTCCACCTAACGCTGGCAATCTGGTTTGGTGCCTTTGATGTATTCTAGTGGTTTCCTCTCGGAGCCGGGTTTCCAGTGCATCCAGCTCACGTTGGCGTGTGGCCATCCCTTGCTTTTCTGCTTCTACTTGCCTCCTCTGTTGCTCCAATGCACGACGGGCTACATCCAGGTCCCTAACACGTTCCGCTGCATTTTCTGGAGTGATAACTGTAGCAAGAACTGTGGGATCCAGAATCAGGTTGCTGTCGAACAGGGCCGGGTGTCGTGGATTGGAAGGACCCGCCCCTGGCGTCCGGTTCGCAAGGAATCCGAACGTGTTTGCCTGCAACTCATCGTCTGCTGCGCGGCTGGTAACCGATGCCGACTCTCCGTCAACCCGGACCAGGGCCGGGTTTCCGTTAGCCGCACCTTGCTGCTGGGCCAATGCTTGTGCTGCTCCGACTGCAGCCGCGGTCGCGTTTTCCTTATTGATATTGGTCGCGGGAGCCGTGTAAACCGCAACCCGGCGCACCATGCTTGGCACGAATTCATGTTGTTCCTCTTGGCTGTTATTTTCCTCATACCGGTTCTCCAACAGATGCAGGATAGATTCGGTATCATCTTCTTTCTCGACCCAGCCACGCGGGGTCCATGCCGGCTCCTCCGGCTGTTCCCTCTTCGTGGCGGGTTCTCCTGTCGGATCTGTTGTTCCAATTGATTCTTCCCCATCTGATTGAATATAGGTGGCCTCCCCTGACAGAGAATCAGATCCAAAATCGTCAGGGATCGAACCGGAAGTACGTACCATACCGATGAAGACGTTGATCCAGCCGATGGTCACGATAGATCCGGATTCGAGGTGATCCGACTCTGGCCCCCAGCCGGAATCGTCCACCATCTTCTCTCCTTCGTGGTCGATGTAGATCTCGCCGGCGACAAGATTCTCCATGTTCTTCCGAGCTTCTCCCATGATGTAAACACCTTTGGACGCATGCCCCACGGTGGGCGCCAACTGTCGTGGGATAATCACGGCAGACGTTACCGGGGGTAACTTATCTTGGGGCAAGTCGACACAGGCGTTTGGGAGAGGGTTTAGCTCGGAGGAAAACATGATGAGACTCGATCTGGTAGCCGTCAATCAAGTCGCCGAGTCTCTGATCCCGATATATTAACTCAACTCTCGTGTTACACTGGATACTCGATATCAGGCGATCTTGCTAGAACTCTTGGATCTCTCTAAACTAGACCTAGGGGCCGGCTTATAAAGCACCCGGACCCCCTGGCTTACCCTCCAAGGCGCACCCTGAATCCTACCCGGACACTACATACAAACCCTAACTTTCCTTACCGTAACCCACAATCCAGGTTACGAGGCCTACAAACTTGGGCCTTCCAGAAGTTCCTTTATCCTTAGCCGGATCTTGCGCAGGGTCCTTTGGGGATTACACCTTGGAGTTGGCCTACCGGGTTATTATCCCTCCATCAGTAGGGCCCTCGACGAACTCCTTCGTGTCAGCATAGGACAAGAACTCCTTCGTGTCAGCATAGGATGCTAACCGATATGCGGTTTCCTAGCGGCGCCGGATGCAGTCATCTTCTATGGTCCATCGAGATCCATTACGCAGTTTCTGGAGCTTGTTGAGGTCAAGGTTTTCGTACAAGGACAAGACAAAGTGTAGGGCTTCGTCCGCGCCGGCTCGAGCTGCTGATGCAGGCCACTTTTTGAGTTCCTCTTTGACGTAGTCGAGCATAGAGGCCAGCTCTTGGACTGTCGTGGGGGCTCAGCTTCTGGCCAGAAAACCATGTGCAGCCGCATGATGGTTCCGAAGCCCTTGAGGGACTGAACTCGGGACTTGATGCTCTCGACCTGGTCCTCGATGGTGACCGTCTCGGTAACATCGTGGCCAACGTCTGCCCTTTGCTACTGGGCCCTCTCCACGGCCCTCTCTACAACCAAGTCGAAGTCGGGGAACGTCCCTAAGAAAGAAGATACCCGAGTTAAGTCAAGATATCAACCAGAAATAAGAAACCGAATAGAAGAAACCGGATAGAACAACTTGAAGAAAAGCAATAACTTACAGCGCAACTACACAATGAGCACCTTGAGCCTGGTGAACCACCCATCAGTGAGGGCAAGTTGTTTGTCCAGCAGACCGCGGGAACTGGTCACCATCTGATCAAGCGAGGCGTTCCGTGCCTTGAGGGCCTCAATCTCTTTCTGCAGCTTGAGCTTCTTGGCAGCGGCCTGGCATATCGCCTCGGTCTTGTCCTTCCCGGCCTGCAGCGCCATCTTGATTGCATCAGCCAACTCCTGTTTCATCTTGGCCACCTTGTTCTTCTCGGTTTCAAGATCGGCCTTAAGCTTGGCCTTGTCATCCTGGATCTGCTGCTTCATCTCGGCTGGAGTGAGACACCCTTGGTGTTGCTCAACAAATAGCTTGTGCTCCTCTGTGTGGGAGGCAACCCGGTTAGCAAAATGATGGAAGCATCAAAAACAAATAAGAGAAAAGGAGAAAGGGCTTACTCTCGGCACTGGAGAGTAAGCCCTTTCTCCTTTTCTCTTATTGGGTTTTGATGCTTCCATTATTTTTCTAACCGGGTTGCCTCCCACACAGCGGAGCACAAGCTATTTGTTGAGAAACACCAAGGGTCTCTCACTCCAGCCGAGATGAAGCAGCAGATCTAGGACGACAAGGCCAAGCTTGAGGCCGATCTTGAAACCGAGAAGAACAATGTGGCCAAGATGAAACAGGAGTTGGCTGATGCAATCAAGATGGCGCTGTAGGCCGGGAAGGACAAGACCGAGGCGATATGCCAGGCCGCTGCCAAGAAGCTCGAGCTGCAGAAAGAGATTGAGGCCCTCAAGGAACGGAACGCCTCGCTTGATCAGATGGTGACCAGTTCATGCGGTCTGCTAGACAAACAACTTGCCCTCACTGATGCGTGGTTCACCAGGCTCAAGGTGCTCATTGTGGAGTTGCGCTGTAAGTTATTGCTTTTCTTCAAGTTGTTCTATCCGGTTTCTTCTATTCGGTTTCTTATTTCTGGTTGATATCTTGACTTAACTTGGGTATCTTCTTTCTTAGGGACGTTCCCCGACTTCGACTTGGGTGTAGAGAGGGCCGTGGAGAGGGCCCGGTAGCAAAGGGCAGACGTTGGCCACAATGTTACCGAGACGGTCACCATCCAGGACCAGGTCGAGAGCATCAAGTCCCGAGTTCACTCCCTCAAGGGCTTTGGAACCATCATGCGCCTGCACAAGGTTTTCTGGCCAGAAGCTGAGCCCCCACGACAGTCCAAGAGCTGGCTTCTATGCTCGACTACGTCAAAGAGGAACTCAAAAAGTGGCCTGCATCAGCAGCTCGAGCCGGCGCGGACGAAGCCCTACACTTTGTCTTGTCCTTGTACGAAAACCTTGACCTCAACAAGCTCCAGAAACTGCGTAATGGATCTCGATGGACCACAGAAGATGACTGCATCCGGCGCCGCTAGGAAACTGCATATCGGTTAGTGTCCTATGCTGACACGAAGGAGTTCGTGGAGGGCCCTACTGAGCCCTACACTGACAGCGAGAGCGATGAGGATGAGGACGACAACGAGGATGGCGACGAAGGAGATGAAGGCGCCGAAGAGGCCGAGATGGACGACGATGACGAAGAGGCCGAGCAGAATGACGACTTCAAGGAGAAGGACGAGGAGATCCAGGCCAAGCAACAGCCAACTGCCTCCTCCGTGATCGTCACCACTGAGATGGTTATTTCGGCGCCTGCTCCTGAGCTGAGCGCTTCAGAGGCCACAACCGGGAACGCCACCTGCGCGCCCCCTACATCAACTACTGCCTCTGCGCCCCCCACATCAACTTCTGCCTCTGAGCCTGCCACCGAGTCCTCCAACCCGGCAGGTGCTGATGTGGATGGAACTCCTTCGACTGCGGCCTGAACACCTGTTCTTTCAACCTTAAACTTTTATCAGATCCCTGGTATACCGGGTCCAATTGCATCAAACAGTTATTCCATCGTTTGCTACTCGGTATTTACTTAAGTTTGAGCAGGACTGGCTGAATGTCGAACTGTGTTAATCCGAGTCCCCGAGTTGGTTTCTTATCCGCCCAGCTTTTTTCGTCTTTGCTCTTACCTGCCACTCGAGTCACAAGATTTTAAAAACCGAGTTTATAATACTTAACAACTTTGAGACTGAAATTAAAACTGCCCAGTACTTAGCCAGAAAAAATGAGAAAAAGCGACTCAACTCGGTTTATTAACTCTCTCTTTCCTTAGCAGTTTTTCGTGTGTTTATTGACCGTTGGCTTGTTCTCTTGCTTGCCATGAAGCCGGGTAGAGTACAGCAGCGAAATCGAAGAGTTGGGCCATAGGTTTAAACAAACTACTAGACTTGCGTACGAAATTCCGAGATGATTAATGATAGCCCACGAGTCTAGAGGATCATGTGTAGCCTTTTCGATAAGTAAGAGTGTCGAACCCAACGAGGAGCTAAAGGTAGGATAAATATTATATAGGAAACAAAACTAGATCAATAATACGGGTATGAGAGATTGCTTTGCAAGATAATCAATACAAGAAAGTAAATGTTAGTGCTGCAGAAATAAAATATACTAAGTAACCATAAACTAACAGTACCATGAGTCTGGAAAAGTGGTCGTAATTATGATGGCTCTGTCCAAGATTAATTAATGAAGATATCGGGTTCATTGTCTTCGATGCAGTTTTCTATGTTGGAGAGGCAAAGCTAACAAGCTCTCACTATCCAATGATTGCAAGTACTTATGATTAGAACTCTAGCAAACATCCGTAACTACTAGAAGATAAATTAAGGTAAAAATACCCAACCAACGCCTTAAGTTAATGGTCCCCTTACTCTCATACGTGCAACTAACCGGTTTGAGTCCTTCGGTTTCTGTCACTCCGGCAGAACTACACCCCTTCCTTTGCACATACTACTAACCCTATGGTGTTGATTCAAGCACGCAAAAATATAATGGACACAAAAGGACAGTACCATATCAACATACAACTCTAATGAACCAAAGACATTCAACCAAGCAATCAAAAGACAAATAAACTACACAAACATGACATAGATCATAGGATAAATATTATAGCATCAAAAACCATGTTTACATAGGAAGGTACAATGGTTTGTGGGAGCATGAACCACTCAATACAATGAGGAGATGATGATGGAGGTGTTGGTGAAGGCGGCATCATGGCGGAGAGGATGGAGAAGGGGCAGCAGGTGAGGTGCAGGGCGGCGCCAGCGGCCATCGGCGGCGCCGGGGGCTCCTCCTGCGCCGGCCGACCATCATGGGGGAGCACCGCACCTTAGCCCCCTTACTCCATGGCTTCTTGGTGCTGTAGATGAGCCCTCCCCAATGGAGATGAGACCATGAGGGAGGCAAAATGTCGCACCCGGACTTCTAAAGGATACTCGCAGTTCCGTTGAACAGTAGATGATTGGATTACGGGGCCTACCTGCACCCGCACCTCTTATGAGTAGGCCAACACACGTATGTGTGACAACCAACCCCTACTATTCACCGTCTACGCAAACCATCGCCTAGAAATCAGGATACTACCATTGACGTACTTCATACCATTCACACATGGTACGCCAACGACTTTTTAACAAGTGATAACACAACACATCTCTAAGACACAAAGAAATAGAAATAAGTTGCAAATAGCTCTCATTAGAGCGGAGATAGCAAATACAATCATGCAGAGGACACATGTCCCAACAATTCATCATTACATCATAGCGGAAGCATCCAAAGTGTCTGAGTACAGACAAGATCCAAATAGGCCTAAGAGGCCGGGAATGAAAAGGAAACGGAGCCCATCCACGAAGTGTCGGATCCTGCCCGGGTCCGCTATCTACTCGTCAACAGCCTCGTCATACTCCACGTAGTAGCCACCATGGGGATCCTCGGAACCGTAGTCTGCAGAACACGCAGCCCCAAAGGGGTCAGTACAGACGAGTACTGGCAAGCAAGACGCACAAGATACCAAAGTGTACCCGTCAACACCAAGCACAGATGCTTTGGGTTCAACGGAAGCATATGTGATATAAAAGTGCGGCAGCGGGCTGCTCTAACCAACTACAGAGACACGCTACAACTTCCGGCTAACAGAGAGAAGATAAGATAGCGTTACGTAACCAACTACAACTAACCTCAAACAAACCCATCCTGGATCTCGCCCCTTATCCAAAGAAGCAATCCGAGGACAACTCACACAGTTGGATTAAGGTGACATCATTCTTATGGTGGAAGTAATCTCTGTTACTAGTCAAGTTATTATAGTTAGGTGTAAGTTGTCTGAGTACTTGTTAGCCAGCACTTTCACCAAGTCATCCATAACCGCGGACAACACGGCTTCTCGAGAAGATTTAACCCTGCAGGGATGCACCAATTTGGCCGTACACGTAAGAATAACCCGCCAGATGGAATGGCCCTTCCACCAAGCGGGGCACTCAACACAACTCAACTCTTCTTCGCATCAAGCCCAAAGAACCCCGTGCAGTTGAGCGCACGGCTAATCAAGCCCCACGAAGAAAAGGGGACCCTCATAGCACTATAAGAACGTGTCTCCCTAAATACCGACTACAAAAGTTACCACCCTGGCCTCGGGTTCGCACCTGCATATGCATGCGGCAAATGGAAAACCCAAACTAAATGAGGCGATTTGGACGAGATGCGAATCGAATCAAATTGAGGGGGACGCCCATACACGCTTCCCACATGCGGTTAGTGCGCTCATCATGGATCAGTAGACAAGACCCTTTTCCTAATTAGGGTCGACACTAGCAGGCCTCAAAACCACGCCGGGCCTCCTGACGGTGCCTTATCATCAAATTATTATTTCCCATAACATTAACATGATTGTTGTTTAAACATCGAGCCCCAGAACATAATAAATATGGTAAAAGAAATAACGGACAACAGACTCGAGCATAAACAACCCTAAGCATGCTAGTAAGACACAGGCAACAAGCAACAGGGTTATAGGTGTGGAGGTGAGGCTATATCAGGGTTAAAGGATAACATGTGATAGAATCGAAACACAAGAAACGATTCATAAGGCTAGCAGAATAGACAACGGAAAGTATCAGTATCCAGTGTGGAAAGGACACAATGGTTCATGTGAGTGAATACTTGCCTGCAAACTCAGTAGCCTGGTATTGAGTTAACTCCTCAGAAGTAGTATCGTAAACATCATCTGTCTCAACGTCGTCGTCTATTCGAGAAGAAGCAAACAAACAACGCAGAGAGACAAACAATCAATAACATGGCATAATGCACAATCATGGGATGATGCATGGCAATTTAATTGATGCATCAAAAATAAGATAGTTGACATGGTAACATGATTAAATGGGTCCATATGCAATTTAGATTGCATATGGAAAAGCCCATGAATTAAGGTTGAGTTAAATGATCTACAACCAACCATCATGTGAAAGTTGATTAGCATGATGCATGGATGATGAAAACAAAAAGGAAACAACAATAGCTCCAATTTGATATGTTGTTTACCAAGTTTGGAAATTTCATTTATTAAGTTATGAAATTTGGCTTCTTAAATGAGTTACACAAGCATTTGTTGTTTTCAGCAATTTTAATTGTTCAAAATAGATAACAAAATTAACATTTGGAAAGAACACAAAATTTTAGGTGGAATACATGTTTCATTTGTTGAAAAAGGAATTAAAATAAATTAATTATGAATTAACCAAGTTTAAACAAGATTTAAATGAATTTAATTCAAGTATGAATTTATTTGAATTTTTATTTGTTCAAAACATTAAATAAAATTCATATTTGAAAAGATTATAATTTTCTGGTTTGAAAACATATTTTATATGTTCAAAAAGAAATTAATTTGACCAAGTTATGAATTTAGCAATTTTGAATGACTTAAACAAGAATTAAATTATTCAAAACAGGAAACAAAGTTTATATTTGGAAAGGGGGTTTAATTTTGCATGGAAAACATATTTTATATGGGCCATTTGAATTAGTTATCAATTTGACCAAATTTTAATTAATAGTTTGAATTTGAATTTTTGAAACAATTTGAAATGTTCAAAACAGTATACAAATGATTTAAGCATGTAGGGAATTAAATTTGGTACAGAAAACATATTTTATTTATTTCATTTGGATTTGAAATACAAAAGTTATTTGAATTTGAAATTGCAGGGGCTATTCTGTGATTTAAACAGTTTTAATTCTAATCCAGGGGCCTAGGTGCGAAAAAGAATTTCCAGACAGGCCCCTGGGACTTTTTCTACGCGTCCAGAGCAGCCTATGGGTCACTGGCAGTGGGCCAGTGCCCAGTTGGCGCCTGCGTGGCTGCGGGTGGATGCGCGCGTGGCAACCACTGCCTATGGCAGGTGGGCGCTGCATGCACGCGTGGCAAAGGAGCAAAAACTTGGGTTTAATCTGCGCTGCGGGGGATCGAACCCGCGAGCTAGCGTTGCGCGCCGTTGGATCTAACCAGTGCGGTGCGGATCGATTGGTGATAGCAGATGCGCGCGCGTGTTTTTGAGGTAGCTCTGCGGGGTGCGCGCTTAACTGACGAAACTGAACCCAAGGTTCAGTCTTTCGTCTGAACCTGTCGACGGCGGAGAGAAACGGTGGTGCTGCACGGCGTGGTGACCACGAATTGGCGGCGCTGTACGTGTGCGTGTGCGTACAGCAGGTGGTGGAGCGTGTGCGCGTGCTTGGGCGGCCAGGAAAGGCACGGTGGCGTGCTCGATTGCATCCATGGCGGCACGGTGGCGCTCGGTTCAGACGAGGCCACCACGACAGAGACGTTACGGTGGCGAGCGATCGAGGGAGACGGAAGCAGGAGCTCACCGTGGTGCTGTCGGAGGCGAGGGATGGACGTGAGGTAGACGGAGTCGACGGCGCGGTGAAAATCTTCAGAGTAGCCATGGCGGCGTCGAGCTCGTCGTCGAGGATCAACGTCTCCTGGGTCCTGCTGCAGCTGTCGATGAGGACGAGGGAGAGGTGGCGGTCCTACTCGTGTCCCTGGCTTGCACGGTGGCGCCCCCTAGCGTGCTGTCGACGGCGGCGCCATGCTCGGCCACTTTCCCCCAACGATCGCCGGAGAAATTCAGAGAGGAGGAAGGGATGGAGGAAGAGGCTGGCGGCGGCAGGGAGGAAGGAGAGGGCTAGGCTAGGGTTTGGGGGGCCTCGGTGGGTAGATAAAGGCGAGGAGAGGGAGCAGGTGGCGAGGGGGAGGTGCGTGCTGCGTGCGCGCTGGCGTCAGCTGACGCCAGCCGTACGGAGGAGGAAGAAAGGCCGCGGGCCTGCGCACTGGGGTCGTAGGTGGGCTAGCCCACTTGGGCTGGCCTGCCTCCCCCTGCCCGTTTCTGTTTTTATTTTTCTTTCTCTTCTTTTTTTTTTTGCAGAAAAGAAAAAGAGAAGGAAAGATGGGTTTTTAGGATAGGTAAAATTTTGTGGATAATTTTTATAGGTTATTATTTACAAGAGCCCATGTGTGCCACTTTTTGTTTTTCAAAATTTTAACTTTGGTTGCTGTTTGTAAATTCAAATGAATTTGAGCAATTTTTGGTATTAATTGAATTATTGAAAGAAACAATTTAAATAGTTTGAACTTTCATGTTTATTGGAAACAATTTGATGTTTTGATTTGAATATTTCATTTGAAAAATTGTAACAGAACAAGTATGAAACAAGATTTTGAAATTTGATTTGAAAATTCAAATGGAAAACAAGGAAAAACAAATGCAAACAAAGTAATGCTTATGATGACATGATGCAAAACATAAATTAACAAAAAGCAAACATTCTAAAGGTGTTTTCATACTTGGGATGTTACACAAAATTCGTGGCTTTTGGTGGCTGCCCAAGAACTAGGGTTTTCCTCTCCTTATATGTGATGAGACAATGCTCCTTGCCCTCCGATTAATGGCCCCTTGATCCAAAGGCTCTAGGGAACCTCTAAAACCTTCCTAGGGACCCCTCTTAGCACAAAAGTCGTGGCTTGACCGAATCCATCAAATATGATAAGAGTTGGACTCAATCCCATCACCGATTACCGTAATCCCGTAATCAGATATATATCCTCCAGTAAAATGGGTCCACAGGTCGCATACAAACTCGGATTGGGCTGTTCTTGGTCTTAAATGAAAGGTATAGAAATTTACAACAACTGTGTAGGCAATTTGATCTTCAGTTGTCGTTGTCTTTGGGGGTAAAACTGATGATCTCTAAAAACTGTTGGTGGACATATTTCAGGAAAGTCGGAGTCCTTTTACAACAAGTCTCCTTTTGTGTTTTCTTGTTAATTCCTACACATAAAATAGTAAAATAAGAAGATTGTGCACTCTTGCAACTATTAATAGGTTAGTCCAAATAAATCATAAAATTTATATAAAAACAAATGTCAAAAGCATAATATTAGCATGAAACAATCAAAAATTATAGTTACGTTATGGACGTATCAATTAACCGAGTTGACAAAGTAAACAGTAAATAACACAGAGCAAGTTAGGCAGAGGCAGTCTCCGAGTTCCTACTCGGAGTGCCGACTTGGAATTCAACTCGGTGAGGAGATTCATACAATGATATTTCAGGAATGGAAACGACGGAGTAGAGCTACATTCCAGGGGCGCTTAGTTTCCTCTCCGGATTTATCTGCAATGTTCTTCCGTGGCTGCTGTGCATCAACTAGATAGTACGCATCATTATGCAGATCCTTGATCACAATGAATGGTCCTTCCCATGGAGGGTAAAGCTTGTGCATTCCGACTGTGCGTTGCACCAGCGTAAGTACCAAATCTCCTTCTCGGAAAACCCTTAGGTTTATTTTCCGGTTATGCTAGCGTCTCAGATTCTGTTGATATACATCTGATCTTGACAGAGTTAACTCTCTTGCTTCTTCGAGGAAGTCAAAATCGTCTTCTCGGGCTTCTCTTTCCTATGCCTTAGTATAGAGGTTTACTCTCTGTGATTCATGCTCAAGATCAGTGGGCAACACGACCTCTGCTCCATATACCAGGAAGAATAGTGTGTATCCGGTTGATCGGTTAGGGGTAGTCCTTAGACTCCACAACACCGTCGGCAACTCGTCCAACCAACAACCAGTGGTTCATTATAATGGCTCAATCAGCCTTGGCTTTATTCCGGATAGGACCATGCCATTAGCTCTTTCAACTTGCCCATTTGACTCCGGATGCGCAACTGACACAACATCTAGTCGGATTCTCTTCTCTTTGCAAAGCCGAGCAACGACCCCCTCAACAAAATTTGTTCCACTATCTGTGATGATCCCATGTGGGTAGCCATACCTCAGGATAACATCCTTCAAGAAGGTTACTGTCGTGTGCCCATCGCACTTCCGGATTGGCTTCACCTCAATCCACTTGGTAAATTTGTCGACCACAGCCAGGATGTGAGTCATGTTGCCCCGAGCTGGCTTGAAGGGCCCCACCATGTCCAAGGACCATACTGCGAATGGCCAAGTGATGGGAATGGTTTTCCACTCGGAAGCTGGCATATGTTTCTTGCTTGCATATCCCTCACATCCATTGCACTTTCTCACTAGATCTTCTCCTTGTTGCAAGGCAGTGAGCCAAAAGAATCTGTGTCGGAAAGCTTTCTATACTAGGTCCCGAGATGAGGCGTGGTGCCCACACTCCCCCTGATGTATTTCCTTGAGAATTTCTTCTCCCTCGTCCGTCTCAACACAGCGGTGGAGCACGCCTGTGGCACTTCTCTTGTACAGTTCCTTGTTGATGATGGTATAGCCTTTGGATCTTCTCTGTATTTGTCTGCCTGAGACCTCTTCACTCGGCAAAGTGCCATCTGCTAGATAAGATAATATGGGCTGAGCCCAACTTGGTATGGTCCGAGTAGGGAACACTGGCTCATCCACCTTGGATCAGTTGCCATGTCTTGTTCTGAGATGGAGACGAATTCCCGAGTCCCCGAGGACTGCGAGACAATCCCCGATATGAAAGCGACAGTCCCCGGGTTGGGAGGAGCAGTCCCTGGGTTCTCCTTCATGATCTCCCCATCAATCTGCATGGGAACAACTTCTGAATCCGGGAGAGTCGGGATAAATATTTACTCTTAGCCGGGTGAGGGCTTGATAGATGTCTTCCTTAAATGCTTGATATCCCAAAAGTATAGGGGATCGTGTGTAGCCTTTTTGATAAGTAAGAGTGTCGAACCCAACAAGGAGCTAAAGGTAGGATAAATATTCTCTCAAGTTCAATCAACCACTGATACAACTCTACACACACTAAACGTTTGCATTATCTAGGAAATAAAACTAGAGCAATAATACGGGTAAGAGAGATAGCTTTGCAAGATAATAAATACAAGAAAGTAAATGTTAGTACTGCAACAATAAAATATACTAACTAATCATAAACTAACGGTACCATGAGAGTGGAAAAGAGGTCGTAATTATGATGGCTTTGTCCAAGATTAATTAGTGAAGATATCGCGTTCAATGTCTTCGATGCAATTTTCTATGTGGGAGAGGGAAAGCTAACAAGCTCTCACTATCCAATGATTGCAAGTACTTATGATTGGAACTCTAGCAAACATCCTTAACTGCTAGAATATACATTAATGTGAAAATACCCAACCATATCATTAAGTTAATGGTCCTCTTACTCCCATACGTGCAACGAACCGGTTTGAGTCCTTAGCTTTCTGTCACTCCGGCAGAACTACGACCCTTCGTTTTCACATACTACTAACCCTATGGTGTTGATCCAAGCGTGCACAAATATAATTGACACCAAAGGACAGTACCATGTCAACATACAAATCTAACGAACCAAAGACCTTCAACCAAGCAATCAAAAGACAAATAAACTACACAAACATGACATGGATCATAGGATAAATATTATAGCATCAAACACCATGTTTACATACGACGGTACAGAGGTTTGTGGCAGGATGAACCACTGAATACAAGGAGGAGATGATGATGAAGGTGTTGGTGAAGGCGACATCATGGCGAAGAAGATGGAGAAGGGGCACCACGTGAGGTGCAGGGCGCCGGCGGCGGTGCAGGGGGGCTCCTCCTGTGCCGGCCGGCCATCATGGGGGAGCGCCGCCCATTAGCCCCCTTCCTCCATAGCTTCTTAGTGTTGTAGATGTGACCATGGGGGAGACAAAATTTGTGGCTTTTGGTGGCTGCCCAAAAATTAGGGTTTTCCTCTCCTTATATGTGATGGGACAATGCTCCCCGGCACTCCGATGGATGGCCCCTTGATCCAAAGGATCTTGGGAACCTATAGAACCTTTCTAGGTACCCCTATCAGCTCCAAATTCGTGGCTTGGTCGAATCCATCAAATATGGTAAGAGTTGGACTCAATCCCGTCAGCGATTCCCGTAATCTCGTAATCAGATATATATATATCCTCCAGTAAAATGGGTCCACATGTTGCATACAAACTCGAATTGGGATGTTCTTGGGCTTAAATGAAAGGTATGGAAATGGAAAACAACGTTGTAGGAAATTTGATCTTCAGTTGACGTTGTCTTTGGGGGTAAAACTGATGATCTCTAAAAACTGTTGGTGGACGGATTTCAAGAAAGTCAGAGTCCTTTGCCAACAAGTCTCCTTTTGTGTCTTCTTGTTAATTTCTACACATCAAAGAGTAAAACAAGAACATTGTGCACTCTTGCAACTATTAATAGGTTAGTCCAAATAAATCATAAACTTTATGTAAAAACAAGTGTCAAAAGCATAATATTAGCTCCAGAGCATAAACATTATGTAAAAACAAGTGTCAAAAACTATAAAAATTATAGATATGTTATGGACGTATCAATCCCTGCCTGGTTGAATTGCCGAGAAGAGCCCAACTTGGACAGAGCATCCGCAGCATCATTTTCAGCTCGGTGGATGTGATGGAACTCGCATCCATCAAAGAATCCTGACATATTTTGGACGAAGAACCGATAAGATGACATATTGTTATCCAATGCGTCCCAAGTCACCGAGTCTTGTTGGACCACCGAGTCCAAGTCGCCATAGCATATAATCCATCAGATACCAATTTCCTTGGACACTTTCAGTCCGTGGACCAGGGCCTCATACTCAGAAACATTATTGGATGCCGCAAAATGGATTTGCAAGACGTATTTTAGTTGATCCCGCTTGGGTGAGGTGAGCACCACTCCGGAACCAAGACCCTCTTTCACCTTGGAGCCATCGAAATGCATCCGCCAAAATTTTGTTTCTGGCAAAGGAGGTTCATGCTGCATCTCGGCCCAATCAACAAAGAAATCCGCCAAGGCTTGAGATTTGATGGCTTCTCTTCTCGCATACATTGGGGTATAGGAAGCTAACTCAACTGCCCATTTGGCTACTCGGCCACTTGCATCCTTGTTGCCCATAATCCCCTAGATGGGTGCAGTGCTCACCACCGTAATAGGATGCTCTGGGAAGTAATGCTTGAGCTTTTTGGCAGCCAGGCACACTCCATATATCATCTTCTGATAGTGAGGATAGTTTTGCTTGGAGTTGGATAGCACCTCACTGAGATAGTACACCGGCCTCTGCACCGACTTGCTCTCTTCTTCACGCTCCACTAGCACCACCACACTCACAACCCGGTTGGTAGCTGCAATATGGAGTAACATTGGCTCCTTAGGCAGAGGACACGCCAGAACCGGAGCGGTACTGTAACATCCCAGTGTTTGGGAAGTTATAAGGATCTAAATATAATATGTGCATTTGCAAAGCATGCATCTAAAAACACGGGAAATTTTGGCCCGAAAGTTTAAACAAACCAAAGTTACCAATGTTTCACTTGACGTGATGAAAAAGGTTCAGATCATCTGGTCAAGAGTACATTTGGAGTGATCTTTATAACGAAGTATCTCTACAAACCAAATCATCTGATTATACAAACCATAATTGGTTGTGACCAACACAAACTCTCAACAAGCTTAACCTCAAGTCTATAAGTGACTTGGGATAATTTCCTAGGTTTCTAGAACTCAAAGAGGGGTGAGTATCCAAACCACATAACTGGTGATCACATTTCCACAAGATAGTAATGCACAATTGAACCATCACATCAGTAGGGATATTATATTCTTTAATCATGAACTAATTCTTAATCTAGATCTTGTTATGTTGTCAAGACTATTCTATCTTGTTCCCAATCTTCTCTAAATCAATCTGAAGAGAAGCAACTCACAAGAAAGGAGGAACTACCACCGGAGGATCTTCAAGAAGATTATTTAGAGTGTTTTAGAAGTGCTACTCCAATCTATTATAAGGGTACTTGGGAACTCTTCTACCATGATCTGATATTATTAACTCCTCTTGAAATAGTGTGATATTCCAATGTTAGTGTTATAGAGAAGTAGTTTGGTAACAAGCTGTATACCTTGTTAATAAAACACTTCTGTATACCCAAACAATTGAGTGTCATACACAAACAAACAGAAGGTTGAATAACCTAGTACATCTCGGTCTCTTGGATATTAAAAGTAATTTGGGGACAAGCCTTGCAAACTTGTCAACAGATTCTTTTTATATGCTTAAGGCTAATTGATGTCATAAAACAAACTCCCATATTTTTATAATCATCTAAGTAAAATATTTGCTTGGAACAACTGGTTGTTTTCACCACAAGGGTGAGATAGTTGAATATGGAATCCCAGAGCAGATATCACTTGCAAGTGACACAAGGTGATAATAGAAGGTTAGTGGCAACTGGAGACTTATTCGCAAGTACTAGACCCTGGAGTGATCGAGGTTCCATCGATATTCTAATATAGAGATAGAGACCGATATCGGAACAAAGTGAAATTTCAACATGACCTCTAGTGTTATTGGATCCGAGGGATTCACTCTAACACTTGAAACAAAAGAATGTTTGTAATTGGAAATTTGAGTTCAAATTGAATGATTTGAGAATTGGAACAATTTGATAATGAAATAATTTTGAAACATTTAATAACTAAATCTTAATTCAATTTAAACTCGTTAACAGAAGCTATTAATAGAAAAACAATAAGCTTTATTGATAATAACACAATTTTACAAAGTTATTACAAATTAAAATAAAAAGAAAAGACAAGTAAAATTACAAATGAATGTTACAAATGAACAAATACAAAAAAGAAATTCCTAATCTAATTCTTGTAAATCTCCAAGTCTTCTATTAATCTTCTGATCCTGCAAAATAAATAAGAAGAAAACAAAGAAAAGTAAAAAGAAGATGAGTGGGGATTAGTACTCTCAGCCAGGTAGTGAGGTGCACTACTAACCGCATCATCGAGTTTAAGCTTAGACAAGTTTAGTATCTGTTCAAATCAGAGAAATAGCCTCGGTATAATCTCATTGGCTAGTCATCAGGAAATACAAGTGTCAGGCAAAAATAAAGACAGCACCAGGATAAGATCAAGTGCAAACCGAGCACATCTCCCAGGAAATATTCTAGGCAACATAGACAAGCACACAACACACTCACCAGCACACTTTGGTGCTGTCAAGACCCCTGTTGGGGTATAAATACCACATCAGCCGCAAGAGAGAGGAGACCAGGCTCACTTTCCCCTGTACACAGCTCAAGCTCATACCACAAGAACACCACCATCAGGAAACCACAACACCACACATCAATCTCCACAAGTTAACTCCCAATACCTGGATCTAGTAAAATCATTGATCCAGCAAGATAAACACAAGGCCAAGCCACAAGCTGGGGAAGCATACCTGGAGCAAGACAAAGCAAGGCCAATCCTGGAGCCAGAGGATCAAGGGAGCAGGAACTGCAGGGGAAAGGCCAACAAGCCAGCAACACCACCCAGCAGTAGATCCACAAGATCAACACACCATCCCAGCATCAACACATAGCAGGTTGATCTCTACACACAACTCAACAAGAAATTGCTAAGCTATGCACAGAGAGGGGTTGGGATTTATTCCCTCAGTCTAGCATAGTGTTGCTATGCTAATCACATCACAGGGAATTAAAAGGTAGCATAGTATCTGTTCCTATCTATAAGATTTCCTCAGAACAACATCACTGGATTTGGGATAATTAAAACAAGCATAGATCTGTTCTTATCAGTTAAATGGCAAAGAGAGGACAAATTTACAAACCCTAGATCATACCACAGCAATGCTCATTTTGTGCATGATCAAAATCTGGGCACATCCTAAAGGAGCACCTCAAGATGTAGTCAAGCAAACCATTGAGCACTTGGGCACAAACTAGGAAATGGTTAAACAAGATGTGTTAAGTCCCGAATAACCATACACATGAGTCAAGGCCTCAGGCTATGCATCATTGGCTTAGGGGCAAAGAAAACAAGTGCAAGCATCTGTTCTTAATTCATAAACCTCAAATAAGTAAAAGAAATCATCAGTAGTCATCTGTTCTTATTATTGATGCAAAGAAGCATCAGATAAGTAAGGTATAGATTTTTAGCAAAAGGATCCTGAGTCAAATAAACAGCCAAGGGCTACTGTATCATATCACACACACCGGGTTGCTGGGTACCAGATCTAAAGATCTGATACCCCAAGGAAATTGCATCAGGACATGAAAACAGTAAAGGTAAACCATTGGTTGATGGCATATCCTCTGAATAAATATTCAGAGTAACACCTACCAAAATTAAGCACACCCATAGAAAGTATTGAAGTCACACATACTGGTGAGCTCTGTTCAATAGACAACAAGCCACAGGGTTTAACCAAAGGGAGATATCCTAAGGGATCTTTTCACAGCAAAGGCACTGGGAATGAATTCCAGATAAATTTTCCATCACAAGCACCAGGAATAATCCCAAGATGATTTCCACAACAAATTGCATCAGATAGATAATCCCTAAGTGCAAACTAATCCATCACAGAACCTACCAAATCCTTCACAGCCTCTGTACCAAGGATTCAATTATCCATGGGAAAATTTTCCCAAAGCCAATCCAATCATTCAACACCTCAAAGAGGGACTCACAGGGGGGCATGGCATGAGCACAGGCTCGATGCCCTGGCTCCAGAGCAAAGAGAGAGGGGAGGCTGAGAACAGAGAGGTTGAGAGGAAGAGAGGGGTGTGGGAGACTCACAGGTGGTCACCATCGTGGTGACCACGGCCTTGGGCGTCGCGCAGAGGTGGGCGGCGTGGAGCCGCGGTTGCTTCCGGGGAACCGTCCCGGCGGTCCCTCACGTCCTCAGCATCCGCGGTAGCGCCTAGGGTATCAACAGCAACAGGGCAGCACACCAGTGGCACCTGAACCTCCTCGGGTGGACAGGGCTCGCCGGAGAAGGGTGGAGCACCACGGGCCCCGAAACCCTAGGGTTAGGATTAGGGTTCACTAGGACACCACGGTGAGGAGAAACCAGATCGAGAAGGAGGAGGAGGTAGTAGGCGTGATGGCGCATCTTTTGCGTCCATCCACGGCGGCGGGGGTGGCCGGAGTGGGCCGAAGAAAAGCGCCGGAGGCGGAGGCGATTCCGAATCGCCTCGGAGTCGCGCGAGTGAGGAGGAAGGAGAGGAGCGGGTGCGGTGCGAGTCTGGGTCGCCTGCTCGGTTTCGCCGAGTGGGTTCGACCTAGCCCACTGGTGGGTGGCCCACCAGTCAGCCCTGTGGGCAAATTGATCTTTGACCATTTTCCTCCTAAAAAGAAAATATTATGAATAATGACAAACCAATAAAATTCAAATAAAAATAATAGTAATAATAATCATTAAGTTTGAAAAATCATAAATAATTCATAAAACCAGAAAAATACAAGTTATATACCAAAATGCTCCAAATGACAAATACAACTCATCTATGATGTTCACAAAGCCATTTGCTCAAGTTTTCACGAGTGCAATATTTTGTCTAGTCATTTAATTTAATAAAAATTAATAAATTTATAGCTTATTTAAATATTTTCGGAAAACATAAAGTGTATATTAAATTAAAGAGAAAAGTGTTTTCAAATCAAATAGGACAAACACAAAACATTGTGTTTAAGTTATAAACTTGTTTCTAAGAGTATAATGAACTTCTACCATGTTCCATTATAACCATAAAAAACTACCTCCAACATTATTCTCCTTATTAATAAACCTCATGTTTTCGCACCTACTAAACCTATCATCACTAATCACTAACAAGTTGTGTGATGATAGAGTAGTTTTATTAGTTCATCGTTTTCAACTAAACTCATTGTCATCAGCTCTACACTTTTGGAAAATAAAACCAAACATGTTTGTTACCTTTTCAATAATTGTTTTCCATGTGTTATGGTCTTATTACCCCACCAAGTAATAAACACTTCTACTCAAACATAATAACAAGTGTTTGTTAAATAAAAGTGAAACACATGTAAATCTAAAGACAAAGTAATAACCACATCACCACAAGTAATGAAACAATTCACCTAAAACCTGTGTGAATAAGTTATCGCATTAAACATGGCTTACACTTGTAAGCTGGGGTATTTTCCAGGGTATTTCACGATTGCATCTCATTATTATGCATGTATCATGTTGCCAGTGTTTCTGTAGTCCTTACCGGGACTACTTTGCTATCTTTCAGATGTCGGGATTTCCTACGAGACCCTTCAACCCCGAAGACATTGATTTTATTGGTTATTTCAATCTCAGGCAAGTTCATCACTTGCTCATATCCTTTGCAATACTTCATATCAAACTAATTGCAAAAACTCTATCGTATTATCACCTACTCTCAAAAGAATGCATGATCCTACTTTTATAATAATATGACTAATTGAATGACTACCCGAGTGGTAGTGTTCTGTTTGGTGGGTGGATGGAACCATGGTAAGATGAATAGGTCTAAGGAAGGTTCCATCTGCACGGGAAAGTATTACCTAGGAATTAACCACAACTGCCGTCAGAACTCGGTGCACTGTAAATACCGCGTTAACCATGGGTCTTCTATGGGGGGAGTAAGTCAGCCGTGATACTTTTCTCGTTCGCATGTCAACGGGATGCCAGAGACGTACGCTGTAGGTTCTGCGGGACTACATGCACATGGGTGGGATCCCTTAATTCCCATGGACTCTGCGGGTCTATGATGGTCTGCCAGGGGCGCGTAGATATCCATCGAGAGGGGTGGAATCAGGCGTTCAACCTGCTGGCAGAAATGGGTGGGCATGCATTGTGCGGAGAAGGATGGTTTGGCTTGGACCAACAACCGGGCCCCACACCTGAGTGGGAGTGGACAGGAATGTACACCTGGTTGTGCAACATGGTCTTGGTCGTCCATGGGTAAAGTAACGCAACTCTGCAGAGTGTAAAAGGATGTGGCATGTTACCCCCTGTTCCGGGAAGGAACTGCGAATGCTACAGGAAAGGCAACTCCATGAAGTTCTAGCTCCTGTGATGGTCGGGCGGGCATAGTTTTCAGAAGTAAAAGCAACCTCTTGAAGAAAGATTTACAAAAACCTTGCATTAGCTTAGGACTCTTTTGAGTCTAAAGCTGTAGTTAGAGCATCAAACTATCCTCTATATATCATGAACTTGCTGAGTAACGCTCGTTACTCATTCATTCCCGTTTGACCCCCTGCTTAGAGTTGAAGCCTATGGAAGTCGTCATCGTGAAGCCATCGTTACCTCATGAAGCTAGGTGGAGTCGTGTACTACTGAGCCAGTGAAGCATCATCATCAACAACGCTGGTGGAGGAGAAGCTATCAAGGTGTAGGTGGAGTCCATTCTCGAACTTAGCAGATACAAGCCATAGTTTAGGGCTGACATCAGCCGTAGTGGATTAGTTCTGAGCTAGAGTTCTTCTCCGGCTTGGAGCTTCGAATTGCTTCTTCTGATGTTTCATTTGCAGGAGATCTTCTTGATTCATCAAGGAGATTCTCAAGATTTTGTAATGAAGTTTGTATCCTATAGTTTTGCCTGGTCCCGCTGTGTTTCTGTTGTACTACTCTGAGGGATGTAATATGCACGGATAAGTCCTTCTGTGAGTATTATGTCATCGACTTGCGCACTACACATGCAGTGGTGTGCTGGGTCATCACAGGTACCCAGCATTTTCTTGAGTTCTCGGAAAGCCGCATCAGCTTGTGGTGTCCAAACAAACTTGTCACTTTTCTTCATGAGCTGGTACAGAGGCAAGGCCTTCTCGCCCATTCTACCAATGAACCGGCTAAGGGAAGCGAGGCATCTAGTAAATTTCTTCACATCCTTCAAGGATCTCGGGAGAGACATGCTCTCAATGGCTTTTATCTCGGAGGGGTTGGCCTCGATGCCTCAGCTAGACATGAGGAAACTGAGTAGCTTCCCGGGCGGGACACCAAAGGTGCACTTGGTCGGATTCAGCTTCATCCGGTACTTACGCAAGTGCGCGAATGTATCCCGGATATCTTCTAGGAGTGTGTGTTTCTCCTTGGTCTTGATGACTATATCATCCACATACACCTGCATATTTTTTCCTATCTCCACGTGTAAGCATTTCAGCATGCATCTCTGGTATGTGGCCCCAGCATTTTTCAACCCGAAACACATGACACGATAGCAGTAATCCCCGTACGGGGTAATGAAAGCAGTCTTTATTTGACCAGTCGGGTTCAGAGGAATCTGGTGGAAACCAGAATATGCATCAATGAAAGACAGTAATTCACACCCCGCTGTGGAGTCGGTCACCTGATCTATTCGGGGCAGTGGGAACGGGTCCTTGGGGCAGGCCTTGTTCAGGTCGGTGTAGTCAACGCACATGCGCCACATCACATCGACCATAAGATCGTCCTTCTTCTTCTCGACCATGACCGGATTGGCCAGCCAATCCGGATGCGGTACCTCCATGATGAATCCACTTGCTAAGAGCATTGTGATCTCGTCACCAATGGCTTTTCTTCCCTCGGCCGCAAAACGACGCAGATCTTGCTTTATCGGCTTGGCATCCGGCCGCACATGCAAAGAGTGCTCAACCAACTCCCTCGGGACACCCGAAAGATCCTGATCCAGTGCCCATGGTTGTTGATGATTTTTTTTCATCTGGCATGCTGACCATGAGGGAATTGTGAATCTAAACAATGTTGCACCAAACCATGAGCATGTTGCACCTGATCCTGGACATGCTGCACCTGCTGCTGATGGAGAACCTGCCATGGTAACCCCACCTCAGATCCCACAGGCACCTGCACCAAACAACTATGCTCCCCCTGTCCACAATGACCCACCTTCTATTGAGGAGGACATGCATGTTGAGGAATTTCCAGAGGATAATAACAATCTGATGGAGGTTGAACATGCTGACATTGATGCTCCCCATATGCCTGCACCACATGTTTATTATTCTGACAACACCAACATCATGCATATGGATGAAAATGGACCCATCTCCTCTGCCACTTCCACCTCCAGGAAAATACAAAAGAAGAAAGGTAAGGGTCCGGCATCTGCCACACAAGTTAGAAGAAGCAACAGATTGGCTATCCTTCATGGAGGATATAAAGATGGCATTATCCCAGAAGGTGCAGTTCACATTACTGATCATCAACCTGCTTCTCTTGTTGCACAAGTTATGGATGACCAAGCCCCCCCACCACCACACCTCAGTAATGACAACATCAGGGCCTTGGGGGTTGGTACTTGCCAGATGAATCCTAGGGATTTATCTGATGATGCTCTGGACTATGACAGTACCAATGATAGTGTGGAATAGAGAAATTCCTATTTATGTAATATTTATAGCCATCAAACTATCTCATGGCTATTTATTTTTCTCTAGTTTGTGGAATATTTGGCTTACCATTTTCCTATTCAGAACTGCTACTATCTGTGATATTTTGTTACTATCATTTGCTATCTGGAATTTCACCACTTATTTTATCTTGATGAGGTTATTTATTTGGAAGTCATGGAGGTCTTGGAATCTCACTGAAAATAATGCCTACCTATCTTGCAATCATCTCTTGTACACTATTGAGAGGCCACTCCAGTACTATTATGTAATACTGGTCCTATTTCTTTTCACCATGTTTTTATGGATGGAAACTTGATAATTTTAGATTGGAATTTTAGAGGCATTAACTGACAGACCAGATGGGATGATATCAGGAAGAATATTGATTCCTCCAATTTCAATGTTATATGCTTCCAAGAAACTAAGAGAGAGCTATTTTATTTGGCCTACATCAAAAAATTCTGTCCTCAATGATTTAATCAATACTCCTTTTTCCGCTCCAATTGTAGTTCTGGGGAATTATCACTATTTGGAATGGAAATCTCTTCCATGGTAATACTATCAGTGCAAACAAATACCATATTACAGTTGAATTGACCTGCAAAATTAGTGCTCATACGTGGTACATCACTAATATCTATGGACCTGCTCATCATGAACACAAACAAAATTTCTTTGATTGGATTTATAGTATTGATAATACCCCTACGCACAATTGTATCATTCTTGGGGATTTCAATCTCATCAGGGGAAACCACAACATAAACAGAGGGGAAGGAGATATTCAACAACAGTTGATGTTTAATTCTATTATTTCTTATCATGATCTTAAAAAAGTCCCTAGTAAAGGTAGAGCATACACTTGGAGTAATATGCAAATTGACCCCCTTCTGGTTAAACTTGATTCGATTATCACAACTGGCAATTGGAATAATAATTTCCCCGACACTGTGGCCACCCCTCTATCCAAATTATCATTTGATCACATACCTATCAAGATCCAGGTTGGCACATACATACCTAAATGCAGATTATTTAGATTTGAAGAATACTGGATGGAATTTGAAGGTTTCTCGGATGTGATCAACAAGCATTGGTTCAATAAGGGTTCCTTTAAGAACCCAACACAAGATATTACTGCTATATTTAAGACCCTGCGCCAAGGACTTAAAAAATGGAGCAAAAATTTCTCACAACTCAACAAAATAATTGAATCATGTAATTATGTTCTGGCAACGATTGATGGATTCGAAGAGCAAAGATTATTGTCCACACAGGAAACCAAGTTCAGGATGGCTCTCAAAAAACATCTCACTCACTTACTTGAAGCTAAAAGAATATTCTCGAGAAGTTGTGCTAAGATCAGATGGGCTCAACTTGGTGGAGAAAACACAAAATTCTTCCATACTATTGCTACCAAAAGTATAGATGTAATTATATTGCATCTTTAACAAATGATTCTTATAATATGGTTTGACATCATGAGGACAAAGATGTTGTTTTATGGAGTAGTTACAAAGAAAGAATTGGTATTTCGGATAACTTCCCAATGCATTTCAATCTACATGAGATTATTACTAGAAATATTGATATTGAATTCTCATCCATTGAGGCCCCATTTATCAATAAAGAAATTGATGATATTGTCTCTAGTATGCCATCGGAAAAATCTCCAGGACCCAGAGTGTGTCAATGGTGCATTCATGAAAAAATGTTGGCCTATTATGAAAGAACAGTTCTACAAGCTATGTCCTGATTTTCACAATGGCTCACTGGATTTGAGTAGTATCAACACTACATTCATTGCCCTTATTCCAAAATGCCAGGACCCAGAGTGTGTCAATGATTATAGACCTATTTCCCTGGTCAGCACTCCACTCAAAATAATCACTAAGATTCTTGCTAATAGACTACAAGATATCATTATCCCTATCATCCACAACAATCAGTATGGATTTATCAAGAAAAGAACTATCCAGGACTTCCTTGCTTGAGCATTTGACTACATTTATGCCATAAATCAAATAATGAAACCATTATTGTCAATATTGATTTTGAATAAGCATTTGAAAAAATCGAATTCTCTGATATCATTCATATCCTTACTTTATTGGGCTTTGGTAATAAATGGATTGGTTGGATTAAAAACATACTACACTCTGCATCCACCTCTGTTTTGCTTAATGGAGTACCAGGAAAGACTATCCTATGCAAAAGGGGTGTTAGGAAAGGAGACCCTTTGTCCCCTCTATTATTTGTTGTTGCATAAGAACTTCTACAATATGCAGTCAATAATGCCTGGCATGAAGGAATTATTTCGTATCCTCTGGATAACAACTATAATATGGATTATTCTATCATTCAGTATGCTGATGATACATTGATTATTATGCGAGCTGATGCCACTCAATTACTACACCTCAAAGGTATCCTGGATAAGTTATCAACATCTACTGGACTCAAGGTGAATTACCACAAAACATTTATTGCCCCTATCAACATCTCCAATGAACAATGTACCATGCTTGATAATACTATTGGTTGCAAGACTGAATCCATGCCATTTAATTACCTTGGTCTGCCTATGGGTACTACTAAACCCAGAATTGATGATTTTATTGGCATCACTGAGATAATTGACAGAAGATTGCTTGGTATTGCTGACACACGATCCTATGATGGTAGACTCATTGTTGTCAAATCTATTATCTCAGCTATACCAAATTTTGCACTATGTACTCTGAAATTACCTATTGCAATTATAGAACACATTGAGAAGTCTTCTAGAGGGTTTTTATGAATGGTAAGGATATCGAAAAAGGGGTAAATGTCTTGTCAAATGGGATACAATATGTAAACCAAAGAAGGCTGGTGGACTGGGTGTGCTTGACCTCAGAACCCAGAATAATGCACTGCTTATGAAATACCTATAGAAATTCATGAATATGAATGATACCCCATGGGTCAATCTTATATGGAAAGCACACTATCATGATGGCAAATTACCACAACACACTAGACCATGTGGATCATTTTGGTGGAAGGACTTCCATTCACTCCTTGATAAATTTATGGATCACATCAAATGCAATTCTGGATCTGGGGATACTATTGGTTTATGGAGGGGATCATGGGAATATACTACTTATGTCACGAAATTCCCTCAGCTATGCTCCTATGCTAGAAATGACAATATCTCATTGAAATCTGCCATTGATTATAACAACAATGGTGACATATATGTCCTTTTCCATACACCATTATCTGATATTGCTATGCAACAATGCCATACCTTCAAAGAAAAACTATTCACTCTGGCCAACAATCAAGAGAAAGATAGGTGGTATGTACCTGGTACTAATACCACATACAAAAACAACAAAACATATAAGATGCTCAGGCCTTTCCCCATTGCCCCTAAACCCTTCTTATGGATCTGGAAATCATGTGCAATACCCAATCATAATTTTTTCTTCTCGCTTCTCCTGCATGATAGACTGAACACCAGAGATCTTCTCAGCAGAAAACAATTCTAGATACCAACCAAATCATGTGTTCTATCTGAGGATGATCATAATGAAGACCTTCACCACTTATTCTTTGGATGCCCGTTCAGTATAAACTTCTGGTAGCACATTGGATTCCGATGGGAGAGCACACATGACTACATGGCATTGATACAATTGGGCGAATCGAATACAAGACTGCTTACTTCAAGGAAATTCTCATTATAGGCTCTTGGACATTACGGAATCACAGGAACAAGATCATCTTTGATGGGATCCAAAAAGATATTACACTATGTATTAATTTTTTTTTAAGCATAACTTTTCACTAGCTAGACATAAAGCAAACCATCTCTTAAAGATGGCATGTCACGATGGATTGACACCTTATGAACTTGTATGAGACCACTCTGTAAATATGTTATATATTAGTGGAAAATTTTGACAAAGTGGGGGGTTTTTCCCCACTGTAATGTGTAAAAAAAAAAGACATCCCGATTCTCACGGAGGAAGTGGATGAGCTCGGTTTCCCATTTGTCCTCCAACCCGACACCAATGATGGCGACACGCTCTGGGAACTCCGGGTCGATCTGCACCTTCTTGGTTTCCTGAGAAGCCTGGAAAGTGGCACCATGCTGTGACCTAAGCATCCCGAGCATGCCGAGTTGAGCTTCCTGGGCCATGGCCACCACTTCATGTATGTTCTTCTTCTCGAAAGCAATGACCATCGACTCAGCCAGCCGAGATCGAGCTGAAGCACACTCCAGAGAATGCTTGTAGTCACCCAAAATGGTGATTATGCCGTTGGGACCGGGTAGCTTCATCTTCAAGTACGCCGCATGGGTGGAGGCCATGAACTTGGACGTAGTTGGTCTGCCAATAAGAGCATGATAAGAGCTTTGGAGATCAACCACCTCGAACTGCAAGCACTCAGTCTGGCAATTCTCCTACTGCCAAAGAACATGTCAATCGAAACTCGGCCAATGGGAGTGCAAGATACTCCCGGCACAATGTCGTGGAAGGTAGTCCAGCTGGGTAGCAGCATCTTCTCGGCAAGGCCAAGTTTCTCCATGGTGTCTCGATACATAATGTTTATGCTCTGCCGTTCTCAGTCGACACTTTGCTCAATTTCGAATTGAACTTAGGACCAATGAAGGTCGGGTCCAGCACCAAAGCATAGCTACCCGGATTGGGCATGATCAACCCGGGACCACACAATGTCTTGGTCGCACCAGTGCATCTAATCCGGCACTGTCAGCATCACTGCATTCACTTCCATCGCCCGCCTGCGCCGGCTCTGCTTGTCATCCGGCTCGATGGTGAACACCATGTAGCTCGGATGATGTTCCTCATACTGGTTCTGGTCTCCACCACCACCATTGCCATTGTTGTTGTTGTTGTTGCGGTTGAAGTTGTTGCGGTTGTTGTTGTAGTTGTTGCGGGTGTTGTTGTTGTTGGCCCCTGCGCCACTTGATTTACTTTCTCCCTTCTCTGGTTCTCGGCCAGCCTGGGAGCAGCTACCCAGATAGAGACTGAACATTTGAACCCGGAGCCAGCAGAGGAGGAGGAGGAGGCAATTGGCCAAAGCCTTCGCTCTTAACCCGTTCCCACCAGCTGCACTGCGAGGAAGTATGGTTGGCTGGCTTACTCGGATGTCGAGTATGGAAGCTGCACGTCCCATCCCTCATTGACTCAAAGACGAATCTCTGATATGCGTCCCTGGACTTCTTGGGGTCAGTCCACTGCTTCTTGTTGTTCTGGCTCTGGTTCTGGTTTTGCCCATACTGGGGCCCAGCAGTTTGTTTTCCTTTGGCTACTTCCTGCAGCAGGCTGATCTCACTCAACCGCGGATACATGATCTGAGCCATAGCGGATATCCGGTCTATCATCCCGCCTCTTGTTCCGGTAATCTTGGCGATCATTCTGCCGGGCACCATCATGGCCATTGTTTCTTCTTCTCGGTTCGAACGAGTCAAGCAAGGGCTGAGTAGGATCACCGAGTGCGTACATGTCAGCAATCTTTTTGGTCTCGGCAAGCATACTCGGCATCTCCCTCTGCAACTTTTTCCACAGCATGCTGCTATGTCGGCAGCCTTGAGCAAACCAGGTAATGGCCTGGGATTCATTCACACCTTCACAGGTGTTCCTCAGAGTGCTCCACCTAGTCAGATACTCTCGGTCAGTTTCCTCTTCCCCCTGCTTGCACGTAGAGAGCTGATGTGGCCGGTTTGGCCTCTTGTAGGTGCTGGTGAAGTTACTGATGAAGGCCTCCGAGAATCAAGCCACCAATTAATGTTGTCTCTCAACAAGTTGTTGAGCCAAGTCCGGACCGGACCCTCTAACATTTAGGGCACACATCTTACTACCCATCTACGGTTACCGTCGGCAATGTGCACAACAGTAACATAGTCATTTAGCCAGTCATCCGGCTTGGTCCTCCCATAATAGGTTTTGGTCCCTCTTCCCAGTTGGAAACTGGACACAGCTGGCTCAATCACGATCCTGGGGCCGAAGCAAAGTGGTCCAGGTGCGCCTTGCGACTCCATCTCCTCTGACAGATAGATTATGTCCAGCTTGTATCTTGCGTCACCCGGCTGCAGCATTCGTGCTCCCAACCGAGCTCCAACACCTCCTGGATCAGATACTGATCATTCCTCTGATACCCGGATTGCTCTATTGCTGAGTAACCATCATTGTAGCGGTCCTGACGCCCGGCACCGGGCTGAGGAACCGGATTGACCAAATGGGCAGACACTTGTGGCTGAACTGCGGGTCCTACACCGGGTGGACGCTGAACCGGGTTGGAAGCTGGGTGCCGAGCTGGTCCATCTCGGTTGCCTCCTTGACCTTCTTGCCGAAGTCGGGCGGCATCACGGCCACCACCTTGAGAAATGTGTTCTTGTTTGGGCTGCCGCTCTACAGCTAACTGTTTTCCAGCGAGAGCCGGATCATACACCCGGATCTGCTTATGTCTCCCGGAGTTCACACTCCGAGATCTCCCACCACCAAGATGAGGCGAGGAGGCATGCCTCCGGATCTCGCCCCATGCGACTGAACAACATATGGGACGCACCAGCTCCCGGATTCGCTTTCCAGAAAGCCTCATTCTGCCTACCTACCTCAAGAACAAGCTCATTGAGTCGGTCTTGCTGCCTAATGCCAGCTTCACCGGATAGGTTCAGCAACTCGGCAACATATGCCTCTGCTTCCCTAAGAGTTTTGCCAGGAGAACTGTACTTGGGCCTACCAGCTGAGTTCATACTAGTAGATTTGCTAGTAGTTCTACCATCTCTAGCAAACTCGGCATCTAGGTGATGACCTCGGTTGCGAACTGTCCCTATCCGACTAGGGTTATTGCCAACATGAGTAAGACCATGAGCCCTATTGTACTCATGCTGGTCGAGATCGAACTCTTGCGTGATTTTCTCCATTTCGGTGGCCTCCAACAGGTAGGCCTGGTGCTGCTTCTCGAGCCCCGCCCGCAACACCAACGGATCCGCATCCACGGCCAGGGGCATGCTCAGCTTTTCAATGACGTTGGCGAGCGGAGCCGGTATTGCGGTCGAAGTAGTCGGAGCATTGAAGCCCGGTTGATTCTCAGGCCTGTCGTACGGCTTGTGGCCCGGCCGAGCCTACGCGCCAACAGCCTCAGCCGCAGCGGGCGCGCCCTTCCCGGCAGCAGGAGCCGGACCGGTCATCATCACCTCCACACTGCTCGCAGAGCCAGCGTTAGGCTGCCCGCGGACGGCAGAACGGCAGGAGGATCAGCAGCAACGAGCACCACCTCGGGGTACTCGCGGATGACGGTGGTGGCGACATACACAAAGTGCGCGCAGAAGCTGACGACGGATCCTGTAACACCCGGGGGATTTTCCCCCCCAACTAGAATTGTTTGCTTTCCTTTCTCATGGCATTGCATCACATGCATCATTTGCACCTTGGTTTGCAAACAAATTCAAAAACAAAACAAAATTCAAATCAATCTAAATTTCCAAAACAATGCACCTGTGTTTTCAAACTCAAATTGTTTTTCAATAAAAATTGAATTGGAATTAATATTTGCTTGGTTAAATAAATCACCTTTTATTGAAACCCTAATTTGAGTTTCAAATTCAAAGTCAAACCACAAACCAAAATTTGAAATTTTCAAAAACAAAAACTTGGTGCACTTGGGCATTCAATATGCTCAATGCAATAAAATTGTTTTCAAAATTTTTATAAAACCCTAAAACCCTTTCTTTCTCTCTTATCCCTTTGCTACAAAAAAAAATAAAAGAAAGAAAAAGAATAAAAACACCAGGGGGAGGCAGGCCGTTTGGCCCACCTACCACCCTAGGAGGCCCAGCCGCACCTCCTGTTGCCCTAGCCCATCAACCAGCCCACCCACCAAGCAGCCATGCCTCTCTCCTCTTCCAGCCCACCTCCCACATAGTTGCCCACCTCTTCCTTCTTCCTCGTACGGCAGAGCATCCGAGATGTCCACGTCAAAAGCGCTCGATGGGACGGCCGGGAGCATCCCTCCACCTCCTTAAAACCATCGCCACACCCTCCCGCATCCCTAGCTGCTTGCCCTAGTACTCTCCTCCCTCTCCAGCGCCGCCGTTCTTCCCCCTCCACCTCTATTCTTCTCTCTGAATGTCTGAACCCAACCATCGCCTCCATGGCCGTGACTTGGAGCTCATGGCGCCGCCGCTACGATCGTCGACGGACCCCGTTCCCCGCGGGAATGGAAACGGGGGACGTTCCTCTTCCACCTCGCGTTCTCGACCAGCGTGGAGGGACACCAGGAGCGCCACGCCGCCGACATCTTCTTCCCTGGCGCCAACTGCTGCTGGCCGCTTGGAACGTCGTCAGCTTCCGCAACACACGTCGATGCCTTCCTCGCCATCTCCCCGAGCCCTCCTGCTTCGACTACGCACGTAGGTGAGCCACTGTCGCGCCTGGACCCTCCTCTCTCCCTTGCTCTGCTCGCTGGCCATCGAGCCAAGCTGCCGTTCCCGGCGATTCCGATCTGTCTCCGTGCACGACTGAAGAAATATTCAGTTTCTTCAGGTTCCCACCGCGCAGCGACGCCTCTTTTTTTTCTGCCCGACTCGTATTGTATCACAAAACCCATCTCAGCCTAGTGGCAGAGCCACCGCACGCTTCCGTGAGGTCCTGGGATCGAATCCCCCTCAGGCCGAATAAAAGGCCCATTTTTCTTCTTTTTCCGCGCGCGAGCCCCAGGCCCACCCGTCAGTGGCCTGGGAGCCGCCTCGTCCTCCACCCGCGCCACGCCAGCGCATGCGTGGCCAGGGCCCGCGCGTCAGCGACTCCGAGGCTGGATGCGCGTGGTCAGATCTGTTTCTGCCAGATCCAGAAACTTGCACACAAGCCCCTGACTTTTTACAGAAAGGTCCCTGACATTCAAATGCCCCTAACAAATTCATTTGAATTCCAATTTTGAAAAGTAAAATATGTTTTCCATTCCAAATTTCCTGTACTTTTAAAATATGCAATTTGTTCACTGTTTTTCCTAATTAAAATTGGAGTAATAATTCAATACTTTAATTACACCTTTTAAATTGCAAAATTCATAACTTGGGCAATTCAAATCCAATTCCAACATGTAAAATATGTTTTCCATGAAAATTGAACAAGATTTCCAAATATAAACTTTGTTTTCTGTTTTGAATAAATTAAATTGTTGAAAACAACTATTTCTTAATTAATGCATTTAAAATTGTCAATTTAATAACTTGCTCATCTAAAATCCAAATTCAACAAATGAAATATGTATTCCATCTAAAATTTTGTGTTCTTTCCAAATATAAAATTTGTTAGCTGTTTTGAACATTTAAAATTGGTGAAAACAACAAATGTTTGTTAAATCATTTAAAATGCCAAAGTTCATAACTTAATAAATACAATTCCAAACTTGGTAAACAACATATCATACCGAGGCTATTGTTGTTTTCTTATTGTTTTCATCATCCATGCATCATTCTAATCAACTTTCACATGATGGTTATTTGTAGATCAATTATTTCAACATTAATTCATGGGCTTTGCCATATGCAATCCAAATTGCATATGGGCCCATTTAAATATGTTTACCGTGTCAACTAGTTTATCTTTGATGCACCCTCTAACTTGTCATGCATATAAAATAGGATCATGCTGGATCTTTGGCCGTAGTAGTAAATGTTACATCCGGTGTTTGTTCTAGTTCGTTGCTTCTTCACGGATAGGACGTTGAGATGATGTGAGCAACGACAAGTTCTTCGGATGTACCTCTACTTGCTGGATTCCAGGCAAGTATACTCACTTGCTATCTATGTTGCCTTTCCTCACTTGTTACCGATTCTTTCCGTTGTCTTTATGCTAGCCTAGTATTTTCCATGCTTGTGCTCCGATCCCATCACATGTTTACCCTGCTGCCACGATATTGCCTTACCTCCACACCTATAACCCTGTTGTTTGCTGGCCCGTGTCGTACTAGCATGCTTAGGTTTGTTTGCGCCCGAGTCTTGTTGTTCGTCTTATCACCTGTTTAGTTTGATAGTTGGGTTTCAACTTAATCAACAACTTTTTAATGTTTTGGGTAATTAATTTGATGATAAGGCACCGGCAGGAGGCCCGGCGTGGTTTTGAGGCCTGCTAGTGTCGAACTTAATTAGGAAAAGGGTCTTGTCCTCCGATCCATGATGAGCGCACTAACCGCATGTGGGAAGCGAGTATGGGTGCCCCCCGCAACTTTGATTCGATTCGCATCTCGTCCAAATCGCCACACTTAGTTCGGGCGATCCATTTGATGCATGCATATGCAGGTGCGAGCCCTTGGCGCCAGGGTGGAACTTTTGTAGTCGGCATTTAGGGCGGCGTGGTCTTAGAGTGCTATGAGGGTCCCCCTTTTCTTCGTGGGGGCTCGATTAGCCGCGCACGCACAACACGTGGTTCTTTGGGCTTGATGCGAAGAAGAGTTGGGTTCTGTTGAGTGCCTCGCTTGGTGGAAGGGCCTTTCCATCTGGCGGGTCATTCTTACGTGTACGGCCAAATTGGTGCATCCCTGCAGGGTTAAATCTTCTTGAGAAGCCGTGTTGTCCGCGGTTATGGATGACTTGGTGCAAGTGCTGGCTAACAAGTACTCAGACAACTTACACTTAACGATGATAACTTGACTAGTAATATAGATTACCTCCACCATAAAAATGGATGTCACCTTAATCAAGAGCGTGAGTTTCCTTGGGTTGCTTCCTTAGTAGGGGGTGACACTGGATGGGTATTGTTTGGTGAGTAGTTGTAGTTGGTTCTGATACGCTATCTTATCCCTTTCTTTTAGCCGGATGTTGTAGCGCGTCTCTGTAGTTAGTTAGTGCAGCCCGTTGCCGCTTCTTTGCAATAATCCCTTCCTTCCGTTGTACCCAAAGTATTTGTATCTTGTGATGATTGGTTACGCTGGTATCTTGTGAGTATGGTTTATCCAATTGCCAGTACTTAATAGTACTGACCCACGAATCCCTTTCGTGGCTGCATATTCCACATTGCAGTCAGCAGGTTTGAAGTCCAACGACGTTAGCTTGGGAATCCCTCCGGCTTGGCCTGGGCAGGGATTGGACGCCATCGGTTATCTTCAGGACACTTAGTCCAATTTGTATCTTGTCCGTAGACGGACACTATATTGTTTCTTCCGCTGTTATTTGGATCTTTGTATTGTATCAGTTGTATCCTTGACTCATTTGAGTCGTCTTGTATATACCTCCTCTGTTGTTGTGGATTATTCGTGAACTGTTGGAATGTTATCACAAGTGGCAACCTGGAATCGGTTATTATGTGGATTTTGGCGGAAATGCTGAAATCTGCATAGTGCCCGATCTCGGGGCGTCACAGATCCGCCTGGGGGCACGAGCCTGCCGCAGAAATCGCCCGCGTGGTCGGTGACGAAACTGAGGGAGCCGAATCTGTGGACAAGGCCACACACCACGCGCTCCCCCGAGCGAGAAAGAGGTCTCGTACGGATAGAAACCCCAGCCAGCGCCGTTGCGGGCCCCACGGTGGGCGCCATTTGTCCTGGTGTGGAGAAGACAGATGCCATAGGATGGCTTGAGTTGGGGCCGATGGACACTGTGTGTATCCGGAGGGATTGCACGCCTAGCTGGCGCGCTCACTACACTGAAAACACAACAATCTACCCAGGTTCGGGGCCTCGTGTGGAGGTAACACCACTACTCTTGTCTCTCTCTATATAAGTGTATGCCGAGTACAAGAACTCCTCAATCTCAACGAGCTGGAGGAAGACGAATCTCTACTGTCTCCTCTCTCTTTCCCTACTAGAACTTCACCTCTCAGAATACCAGCTAACTTCTCATCGTCCCTCGCACAGGAGGGGGAGGCAACCTTACATACTGGTGGCCACCAACTACAAGTACAGGTTAGGTACGGTGACTACACACTGTGCACTGTCGCACGTCTCTGTTTTTCCGTTGACACACGTCGAAAGTCTTTGCGGTCTGGACGCTGATATGTCATGTCCCCCTTGTCAGAGACAGGACGTGTCCTCTCCCATACAACATACTGTACCAGCGTATGCATACACATCATCATGCCTAGTAAGTTGAACCACACGCATGTACTCTCCCTAGATATACGGGGTCTCCTCAACGGCTTGATTGACTTTCCCTCCAAGTAAGAACAGAACGCGGGCCTATCCGGACTCACCAAGAGCTACTAGGTCGATACTCACATCTTTACTTTGCTCCTTGCTCTTCCTATCGAGATAGCTCCATGTCGGTAGTAATCCAACTCGGTACATTTCTATCCGGCACGTACCAACTCGGAACGGTTCAACTCGGTAATACGCTCATAGTTCATCAACACGTACCCTTCCAAGAATTGAGCAAGCGCTCCTCTCTGACTCGCGTGCCACCATTGCCTGAATATGTCCTCGATGTCAATAATACGGTAGATTGGTTTGGGTTAAGATGATGCCTTTGCCTCGGCTCACCCTTCGTGTTATATATGCCGAACCCCGGCTAGGTATTTACATCACGGTTACATGAATTGGAGTACAAGAAAGGAAAACGCGTGTTTGGTTTATATCCTACCAAACACGATACAAACAACTAACAGCTAACTACTAACAGGTAACAACTTCGGTTGATATCCTTTAACATCATTATTTGTCACCAACCTTACCCCTACTCGGGGGTAGCCCCCCGACAACATAACATATTTCCGCAGTTTAACTCCATTTCAACAATATTACAAGCAAAACAAGAGCATTACCACAATATTTCAGCAAGACAACAAACCGCGACAACATTTTACGAGCAATATCAAAAATATTTCTAGATTTAAAAAAACAATATTTGATATGATTGTATGGGCAATGAATAGGAATATCAAAGAAACAATGTCAGTTGGATATCTATTGTATATCTATGCGGAAAATCTTTGCCCATGCCAACCCCATGAGTTAGCGGTGGACTGCGCAACGGCTACGAGAAGATCCTCGCTGACGCGCTGCTCAAACACCGCCCATTTGGCTCATCGTCGGAGAAGGAGAGCCGCCTGCCATCGTCGCCCCCTCCTTTTTCCGCTGCCGCGCTGCTCGAACACTGCCCCTTTGGCTCATCGTCGGTAGCGGCTCGCGGAGGAGGAAAGCCGGCCACCATCATCGCCCTCCTCCTTTCTTCGCCGCCGCACTAGACGAAGAGAAACCAGTGATCGAGATGGTGGAGCTCGGCACGCTGAGGACGAGGACGATGACAACATTGTGAACGGCTCTGCGTACGACCCGGTCGTCGAGGGGCGAGGAAGACTGCCTCCTCCCCCGTCCCTCTACCTCCTGCGTGCACGGGGCGCTCGGTCTGAGTAGGGACCGGCGGTGGCACTACACAGGGAGAGACAACGGAGAATGGGATTGGAGGAAAAGAGATGCGAGGGGATTGAGGGAGAGAGGACGCGGGGGTTGGCGGTTAGGTTTTCGACCGCGCGGCGCAACTTTTATACGACGCGGTGATTTGGGCAGTAATTTTTGTTTACCATGGCATGAATGGTATACATGTATCGGTGAAGCCTCAATCCGATGGTCAAAATGATCTGAGCTTTGAGGAGGGTCGTGTAAAACCCAATGATGTTATCTTTAGATATCCAAACCCATCGGATACTCGGATATCCATGAGTGCATAAAATATTTCCGCAATTTAACGCCATTTCAACAGCATTATAAGCAAAACAAGAGCACTATAGCAGCATTTCATGAAGACAACAAACTGTGACAACATTTTACGAGCAATATCAGAAATATTTTTTGATTTAACAAAGCAATATTTGATATGATTATATGGGAAATGCATACAAACTAGATGGACCTAGCGCGCTTTGCCGCGCCGTTCTTTGTTAGGGGGCGTTAGGTTACCTTCAGAAATTGAGAGCTTTGCTCACACGGTACCATGTCTTGGACGAACTGGGGTGCATTAGTCCATGTTCCCTGCTCGCATTCACAGAAACAGAGGTCCCCATTGGCAAATATGGTGGTGGCAAGGCATATCTCCATTACTTGAAAAATATGATGGTGTCAAGTGGTTATCTGTTTGGTGAAGTGGTAAATGAATCTAGCACGCCATGCCGAGTATATCCTTGCCATTTCATTTGCTTAACATCACATCCGGTGTCTCGTACAAACACAGTTTCTCATCTCATATAACAACAACTATAAAAATTGTGTTTTGTTCTGCAAATAAAAAGGTAAATTGGTCAATCCTATGATGCACAGTGTAATCACCCCAATCATGTGATGGACAACAACCAAAATACTGATATGGAAATTTCAACATAAACCATCAGTCAGTCCGATAAGCTACGGATGTTCCAACCTATGCATCTCGGCCACATCTCCGCGAGTGACATCCACTATTTAGGAAGAGGCATTCAACCTCGTTGGCATGCCAGATTGCAGGTATGCATCATCCGTAAGTTACAACAACCGACTTGTCTGATGGATAACATGATTTTGGCAGATGTTGTGGGGTCTTAAAACATGATTCTAGCTCCAGCCTCCAGGTCATTGGTCTATCAGGCCACAACTTGCCCAGAATGCATATTCGACAACTTTTTATGCCTCTAGGATCTACCATATGAAAAGAAGATGCAATTTTTGAGCTCATCATCAAACTAAGCTACCGCTGAAAATGCAAAACTCTACTTTTACTTTTGGATGCTTAGATTCAGACATCACTACTCTTCTGAATGCAGATATATCTTTCGTGGCTCACAATGTAAACTTTCACATGTATGTGTTCAAAAAAAAAACTGATCTATCATGTAGAAACACAAGCCATATTACAGGTCAGCACATCCTCGGCCCCAATTCTTATGTTCCAAAACAAGTATTAAATAGATCATGCATCTACAAGCCCATAAAATTAGTTGTAAAGCAGTCCCCATTTTCAAATGCTTCCTTCCATCCTGCCTTCAAATCAGCAGTTCGTTGTTACATACAAAGTTCGTCTTGAACACAAAGGTTCCAACAGCATGTGAAGTGTTCCAGCTAAAGCAAAATATATACCTAAAATATAGTTTGACGACCATAAGATTACATGAATTTTATCTTTGGGAAGGCTAACTCTCGGAATATTCTCATATGATACCCAAATGCATAAAAAAAACCTTAGCTTTATATAACACCCAATAACCAAGCCACTCTAATGACAAATAAAATAAATTAATCCACTTTGATCCTTTATAGCAGAAACGAAATGGACAATCACGGACTAAGTGAATCTAATCCATACAATAGAAAAAAACAAACATGGACACTCTCGGACTGAGCAACTCTAATCCGTACAATAGCCAAAACAACTTGATTCAGCTAAAGGCCTCCCATTATTAACAATGAAAAATAAAAAAATAATTAAGAGAACTTTGGTATCGATAGGATTATTGGTAAAACTGATTTTGCTAGAAGGTAAATAAAATTGATTATTGAGCTGACAAAATAGTGCACCTTATATTTTAGCGTAGAGGGAGTAATAAACATGTCAATGTAAGAGCTACAATGCAAAGAATGAAGCAGCCATGAATTCAGTGCCACAAATAACGACCAATCAGTGAAAGATACATGTTAGAGTATTGCTGATATTGTCGAAGATTAAGGGGCTGAACTGTAGTTGACCTCTGTTATCATTGACAAATATGAGCAAACATTCTAATTCTGAAACAGCTACCAACAAAAGACAACAAATATATATCTTTATTGAGTCATCTAACTTCATGATTGCATATACCTCGTAAATAACATACTTCCATTCTACTACGGTTTATGAGTTCACGTTGAACACTTTCTTTAATTATACGGAAATCAATAAAGCAGACGTTAACATTTCTCTACAAATATACTAACTATAGCACAAGTCAATAAACCATCTGAATGTCTACTCATATTTACTGTTTGATCCCACACATCTCATGCAAGCATCCCACACATATTAGCCGAGGCGGCGTCACACATGACTGACGAAAAAATATCATAATTAACAACCATGGTTTGCTATTTACAATGACCTCTCAGAATGATCATATGGTTTAATCTACAAAAAATATACATATACAAACAAGCTGAGTACTATAATTTACCTTGACCATGCAACAATTTTCTATAACAGCGACATCAGGTAACGAACTTTCAGATTTTACATGGTTCCCTCTTTACTATACTTGCATTTGTTCTCACCTTGATCTTGATGGATTATTGGTAGAATTGCCCCCCAAAAGTCAGGTCTTTTCGTGTCCAGATCTTCCATGTTTACTCAGCCGGCAGATGCCTCTGAATAATGGACAGGATTTGAGGAAGGAGGGGAGAAATTATGGGTGGATTGCTGGATCCAGGGATTGTTTTAGGCATCAAGTAAATATTTGACTGGATTTGTGGGAGGGAAGATGTAGTCCGCCAAGAGAGAGAGAAAGAGAGAGAGATGTGGGCACCATACAAATCCGCAGTCAGATTTGTTAGAAACTCCTTTGGAGGACGAATGGGGAGGACGACCGACGAAAAATGTCGACGCCACTGTTGCTAGAAACCCATCACTCTACCGGATCCAAGCACGCCGCCACAACCTAACAAGAGAGGAGGCGACGAAATTCAGTGAGGGAGGAACACAACCTGCAGACCGACGGACGTTCATAACGTTTAGGTCATGGATAGCTTGGAGCTTCAACGCGGACAGGGCGTGCACCCACGAGCTCCGACCTAGCCAACAACCAGAAATTTAGGATACATGTACGGGGGACCGGGGACGGAGGGGGTGCTGGGTGGGAGAAGGAGGGAGATGGAAGAGATAGGCGGCGACGGCAAGAGAAGGACGAGTCTCCTTCTATCGTGACTTTGTGAGTCAAGGAAAACGAACGTTGGAGGTAAGTGGGCCGGGGCAATTATTCATTGGCGAACGGACCTCAGGTTTTTTTCTATCGCTGAAAGTGGGTCCGGCGGCTTGGAGCAATGTGAGAGCTCGAATAGCCCTGCGCATAGATCTCTTAGGAGATATCAAAGAAACAATGTCAGTTGGATTTGTATTGTATATCTACGGGGAAAAACTTTGCCCGTGCCAATCCATGAGTTTGGGGAAATCCGCCCCATGAAATCCACGAATGTAACTAGCCCTCCAAACCATTACCCACTGGGTCGGATATCCGAATCCGTGGATAAAATTTCCATCCTTACTTTGTACCAACATTACAGCATTAAATACTAATAGGAAAAATAAACATTTTCCACTTAAAATCATTGTAGAACAAAACATCTGTGAAAGAAAAAAAATGATACACAATGCCCAAAAATTACGAAATAATCCGTGCATCGGTGTCAGTAATTGTAGATTACATGTTATATATGCGAATCATTACAGCTTGTCAATTACCTTGTCCATAATATCATCTGCAATAGCTGGGTGGTTTTGTTTGAGTTGCTGGAACATGTTGGTTTTTTTTTTTTTTTTTTTTTTTTTTTTTTTTTTTTTTTTTTTTTATAATAGCTCTTAGCTTGTGAATGTCTCTTACCATATACCTGAGACAAAAATCCTTGAGCTGTTGGCAATTGAATTTGGCGGCGAGATCCAGAGTAAAGCACACTGTCTCGACCTCAAGTGTTTCGCTCAACTTAGCCTCACACATACATTTCAACCTCTCCATGGCGTACCGATCAGCCGCGACTAGCAAATGGTGGGTCATGTTTATAGCATCTTCGGTGGTCTCTTCCATGAACTCCGGGAGGCGATCAGTGTACATGTAATAAAGCAAGACCTCGAAAACTCTAGCATCCACATCGTTAACGCGGATACTGCTCTGTTTGCTCTCCGTCATAGAGCCACACAGCTGGGCACGGAAGACGGGCGACCGTGCGGCGAGCATACACGCGTGCACCTTAAAACTATTGAACCACCCGATCCTTACGGTCAAGTCCGGCTTACAGCGGCTCTCAAGAAGATCGCCTAGTTCTTTGCTAAGGACGGGTGGTGGAACGATGATGCTGTCTTGGTTATCGTCACGGTCGTCGATGAGCTTGGAGGCAATAACGGTGACGGTACACTTGATGAGTAGACAGTCATCCTTGAGACACCCCGACGAGAGCAAGGAAGTTTTACTCATGTATTTGGATGTACCCCAAGCGCCAAACTTCCTAGTGTAGCTGAATTTGTGCTTCTCTCCTATGGCCGACGGTGCAGGGTCCTGTAGGCAGAAGGAGCAGGACGCAGTGACCTCAACGCCGTCGTTGGTGTTTATCAACTTGAGAAAAATCGAGATGAACTGATCGTCGACGACCCCGGAGTCCCCGTTTGGGTAGTAGTCGATAACCCAGTCGTGGCCGCCGACGCGGAAGGTCGCGGACGTCAGGCAGGTTTTGCTGCCTTTGACCTGGGAGTGGCCGACGACCCTGAATTGGTGCTCGACGGTTTCGACGACCACCGTCGAGGAGGTTTCGCAGGTTACCATGGCCGCCTGCAAGTCAGGACAAGGAAATCGATCGACGATGGGGTAGAGAGATGAAGATTAGTTGTAACCGTCTCCCAGCTGATCACGTACGCACGTGAGGGCAAGGCATCAATTTCGTGTCACGGTCAAACTTCAACGGGAATCCATGTCCAGCGGTACTCAACTTTTTTTTTTTTCGTTTTCTTGTGGGAGTCAAACTCGGCTAGTTAATTCCATGCTCCAGCACAAAAAATCTGCCGCATGACTTAGATCTAAAAATTCTAAATGGATTGTATCACATGTGGAATTTATTACATTTTATGTTGAATTTGATGACCATATCCGCATATGTGTGCATTTGTTGTGGGCCAGGAGTCCAGGAACTCCGTGCTGGTTTATTGGGGTAGCAGTTTTCAGTGTTTAGTAGTAGTGTTTAGACTACTCCAAATCGGAAACTAAAAAAAATAGGCAATACACTATGCATTATGCATGATGAAACGAGTGAATGCTGGTTCGTTTGCATGAGCAGTGCTATGTCGTACGAGACAATTTGTACAATTTCCATACGATGCCCACCATCCAACCATCCATATGTGCCTTAGAAACGTAGATAACCACAGGATAGGTCGTCGGACAAATATCGGACTGAAAATTGTTGTAAGCACAGTAGATCCGTGTTAACATTAGGGACCACTATTTTTCGAAGAAAATTAAATTTTTTCAAAACCATGAATTTAATATGAACATGTTTTTTAAAAAATGTGAACATTTTTCTATTTTTTTTATATTTGTTTTTCACGTGTAAGCTTTCCTCAATAAGAAAATTTATCTCATTTGAACAGATTTCAGAAGTTAAGAACATTTCTCTTATTTGAACATTTTTCCAAATAGGAACTAAACGGATTTTCTATGAACATTTATCTCATTTGGACGGTTTTCAAAATAGGAACATTTATAAAGTTTGAACAATTTTCCAGTACGAACATTTTTATGACCCGTGAATAATTTTTGAAATCGTGAACTGAATTTCTTTGAACCCTTAATCAATTTTTTGAACTCAAGATCATTTTATGAAAATCTCATGATTACTATTTTTAAACCAGTGAACATATTTTTGAGAGTCTCAAGAATTTTTCGAACCATATAGATAAGTTTTTTAACCTGTTAAGACTATTTAAAGACCGTGAAATTTTTTTCGAACTCTCATGAATATTTTTTTACAAGCACGAAAATTATTTAAAAAAATATATTTTTCCCTCTCTTTTTCAATTTTTGTAAATAAATGAGAATCAAAATAAAAATAATAAAGAAAGAAGAAAAGGAAACGAAACCAAAAAAGGAAAAGAGAGAACAAAATATGAAAGAAAACTATCGATAAACAAAATGTAAATAGAAGAAAAACAAATTGGGAAGAAATATACACGCAGTACGTGGCAAAATAGGATTTTTTCCATGGCCAAGCCATGGAAAAACACCGGTAGAATGACAATTTGCCTTGGAATGGGAAAACCAAAGAAAACATTAGAAAACACACGCGAAGAATGATGCCAAGCAGCATAATCAGAATGATGTTATGACGGAGAGTCCTTGGTCCACGCTATTGAATATGACATTGCTTTCACACTGACGGCTTGGCACCTAAACGAAAATACGACGACAAATATTATGTGGGGGTTTCCCTCAGCTACCTTGCGTTCCAAACGGACCTAATACAAGGGTAACCAACATCGGTTGCAACTGCACGAGGAGCCCTTGCTAGAGCTGACAGACATATACATTCATTTTAGTTTTTTTCTAAGTGGGCTAGCCCCTTCTATTACTTGCATAATAGAAATAACAGGTTCATTACAAGAAAGAACACATGGATAGAAAGGGACAGGAGCAGTCCAGCTAGAAAAAGAAAGGGGTACCAAACAGGAAACCCGCTGCGAATGCCCGCTCTCAAGCATCCCTACGGGGCAAAAACCTGCCAATAAAAACCTCCTCTAACCTAACCAGACAAACAAAGAGGTTCAAACAACATCAAACAAGGAGTCCCGCGACCAGTTTTTAAACAAAAGTACCTACACCCGAGCACCAGAAACAACAAGAGCAACGTGAACACCATCAACCCTCTAGAAGGAGGACCCCGACAGCCATCGTTGGTGCATCAACATCTTCAGAAGACCTCCCAGCAGCAACGCTCATCGACATTCTCTTTATTTGTGACACACCTTCCTTGATCGCCTCCCCGTCACCTTAGGGGTAAATACCTGCCCAGTACAATAAATAAGAACACACTATGAAGACAATGGTGATGGGGTCCCTCAACACAAACTTATCAAAAGTCATTTTATTTCTCATAGTCCAAACTGACCAACAAACCGCCGAAATAAGAAAATTATAGGACCCCCCCCCCCCCCCCCCCCCCGCGGCCAAAACGCATAACACCAAGCAAAACATTGACGTAAGGAAGTTGGAAAAGTTTGAGTTCCCAAAACAGCTCCCACCATACCCCCACACCGTTTTAGCCGTGGCACATGTGAAAAAAAGGATGATTTCTAGTTTCAATGTTACCACAGAACGAACAAACAGGATTTCCAGGCCACTTCCTCTCTTTTTTCAGATTTTCCCTAGTGAGCACAACATCTTGTAACAGTTGCCACAGGGAAATTTTGATTTTTAATGGGACTTTAGTTCTCCACACCCAGCTAAAGTTAGGCCCAGCCATAGTTTTTTCCAGGGATTTATAAACAGACTTAGTAGACAAACTCCCATTTTTACTGTGCTTCCAGAAGACCCGATCACTCTCCTCTGTAAGGTTAACCTTGCCAGCATTCTCCTGAATCAACTCCCATTGTTTTTTAAGTTCAGGAAACAAACGTCTTCTAAACGTCAGCCGAAAGTTTCTCATGGAACACTCGACAAAGGAACTATCCTGTTCTTGACAGATACTAAACAACAAAGGATAAGCAGTCTCCAAAGCCGTACCCTCCAGCCAAGGGTCATGCCAAAATCTCACCAAGTCCCCTTTCTTTATAATGGTATCCCTCCCCATCATAGAAATCTCCTTTACTTTCATAAGATTTTCCACGCTGGCGAGTCATTGAACCTCACCTCAACAAAAGCAACAGTCTTATTCCTAAGGTACTTAGCTCTCACAATATCCTACCATAAGCCTTTTTTTGTATCAGTCTTATTCCTAAGGTACTTAGCTCTCACAATATCCTACCATAAGCCTTTTTGTATCAAGTTTCCACCACCACTTCGTTAGGAGACTAATATTCTTATTTCTCAAGTCTTTAACTCCCAGGCCCCCATGATTTCTCGACCTACAAATTCTCCTCCACCTCACCATATGATACTTTCTTTTCTTATGAATACCTTGCGAGAAAATTCTCCTGGTATGTTAATTTAATTTATCAATCATAGTTTTATTCAATCAGACCATGGAAATATAATAAGAAGGTAACCCTGACAGACAAGCTTTCAATAAGGTTAGCCTAGCACCAGATGAGGCAGACCCACAAATCCAAGCATCAAGTTTTTTGATAAACTTTTTATCTAGCAAATTCCAATCCACATTTTTCAAACTGGCCGAAGTCATAGGCATGCCTAAATACTTCATAGTTAAAGTCCCAACTTGACAGTTAAACAAATCGGCATAAAATGTAGAAGTATCATTATCTCCTCCACATTAAACACTTCACTCTTAAGGAAATTAATTTTAAATCCTGACATGATCTCAAACAAATACAGGATAATTTTCAAGTTATTAGCCTTCTCAGGATCATGAGAAAGACAAATAATTGTCTCGTCGACATATTGAAAAATAGCCACCCCATTCTCAACTAAATCAGGTGTCAGGACCACAAACAACCCCTTTTTGTGCTTGTAACATCATCTTGGTGAGACTCTCTCCAACCAAGTTAAACAAAGTAGGGGATAGGGGGTCTCCCTGTCTCACCCCCTTAGCACTTTTAAAGTAAGAGCCTATTTCATCATTTATCTTTACAGCTACCGACCCATTATGCAAAATCTGCTCAATCTAGGAGCACCAAGTATTGTTAAACCCTTTTTTCCTATGGCAATCCAACAAAAAGACCATGTTCACTTTGTCGTATGCGTTCTCAAAATCAAGTTGTAGGATAATGCCAATTTTTTTCTTAACATGAGTATGGTGTAAGAGTTCATTCAAAGACATAATCCCATCCATAATATTTCAATTTTTGATAAAGGCATTCTGCTGCACACTAAAAAGTTTTGAACTATAAGGTTCCAGTCTTAAGCACAAAGTCTTTGTAATCAATTAATACACACACCTCAATAAGAAAATAGGTCCAAAATTTTGTATTCTCATAGCATCACTCATCTTAGGGAAAAGAGTAATAATACCAAAATTTAATCTACTCACATCCAGCCTGCCAGAAATGAAACGAGTAAAACAAAAACATAACATCCGGCATGACAATATCCCAACAGTCTTGAAAAAACTCAATGGAAATACTATGAGGACCAGGTGCTTCATTACACTTCACCGAAAACCGTGAAATTTTAACTTCATGAACCGAAAAGGGCCTAGTTAAATTTTCATTATCCAAGGCATCTAATTTCTCATGGATCTCCCAAAGCTCCTCAGAGATTGACAGGTTATTACCAGGGACAGGACCAAAAAGGTCTTTATAACAAGCAGTAGCATGAATAAGTAGGTTAACATTCCCTTCAATTCTTATATCACCATTCTCTAGTTGATGCACAACATGTTTTCTCCTCCTACCATTAGCCACTTTGTGGAAAAAATCAGTGTTATTGTCACCCTTAAGAAGCCATTGCTCATTAGATCTTTGGTGCTGGTATAATTCCTCCTCATCATATAGGGAAAAATGATAGCTTGAATCTCACATTTCCTCTCTAACCGTAAAGGAAGCAAGTCTTGTTGCTCTTCCAACTTTTCTAGGTTACTCAATTCTTCTTGCAATTCAACTTTGAATTTCTTATTAGCACCAAATCTGTTAGCCCCCAACCTTTAAAATACTTTTTAAACCTTTTCAATTTTATATTAATAATATCCACTGGATCCCCACTATACACATGTTTCTCCCATACTTTTTTTTGAAACAAATATGAATAATAATAGCGAGTAAGCCGCCTCATTAAAAACCTTCCAGTCCCTTTCGGTACCCTGGTAAGGAAAAGAGTGCGAAAAAACTTGCCGCTCGAACCAATTACATCACGTTATGTCTCCTAAGAGTTTATCAAGAAGGAAGCTAGGGGGATCATCGTCCCAGGTACAAGGAATTTTCTTTAAAAAGCAATCTCTAGCTACTTCATGAGCAACCGTGTTGGCCTCTCTCTGACAGTAATTAAAGGACACCGATCATGCTGTAACCAAATCTACACAATCAGCAAATATCGAGGCATTTTCATTCCACCACCTCTCCTTTCCCGAACATGCTTCCATTGTATCAGTTGAATCAGATTCTGCTTCCACAGGGTTAAGACCCAGCCTTGCGATAAGTTTTAGACCTTCTTTCATAGCCAAAGCTTCAGCCATTTGTGCCGATGAAACATGATCAATATAAAACCCCTCTGCTGCAATCATCTCACCCTTATAATTTCGGATCACTTCACATGTTGCTCCAGTCTTTGAATCATTATCGAACGCAACATCCACATTTAATTTGACGTAACTTTTCTTTGGTTTAGACCACTTCACCATGTCCCTAGGTTTTCCCTTCCGCATGTTTCCGTTGCCGTCGCAGCCACCATAGGTACCAACATGAAATTGCAATTAATTCCTTGCACTGAAGCAAATTAAAACCAGGTGCTTTATCAATGGGGAGTGTAAGCAAATGTTCCAATATCGCAGACCCTTCCCTGTCAAACAACAAGGCGTCCTGTATTAGGTGTTGCAATCCGAGCCTGTCCCAAATATCCACGGGCACCGAACAGCAGAACAACATATGTCGTAAGTCTTCTGCATCCAAATTACACACTGAGCAACTCGCATTATTTCCAATGTGACGGTTAACTAGAATGCTTTTCAGGGGTATGATTCCATGTAGATCCCGCCAAATAAATATCTTCACTTTTCTTGGAACCGACAATTTCCAAATAATTTTCCAAATTGGATTAGCAACAGAACCACCTGGCATAGCTAGCTGGCCATTAGAGGGACCAAAAGAATATTTCCATTGCACATGATAGGCAGATTTCACAGAGAACCTGCCGTTGCTAGTAAGATCCCAAGCAACGAAATCATCAAAACCTTGCATATTAATTGGGATTTGTACTATCCGGCCCACATCCACCGAACTAATGAGGGAGTGTAAAACAGGAACGTTCCAAGTACCCATAACAGGGCTAATCATGTCACTAACCTTCGTATAAACCAATCCCAGTCCAGGGGAAATAATTTTTCGGTCAGGACTTGAGGGTATCTAGGGATCGTTCCAGATATTAATATTTTCACCAGTTCCAACCCTCCAAATATATCCTCTTTTAAAGGTAGAAAGCCAGGCCATTAGGCTCTGCCAAGTAAAAGAACTTCCCGTCTTCGGGCCAGCCTTAAGAATATCGTCGTGGGGATAATATTTCTCTTTCAATACCCTCGCACATAGAGACTCTGGATCTGTAGACAATCTCCAAATCTGTTTCGCTAACATTGCTAGATTGAAGGAATTAAAATCCCTAAAACCCATACCTCCGGCACATTTAGGGTAACATAACTTCCACCATGCTAGCCAATGCATTTTGTTGCAATTCTCATCATCTCCCCACCAAAAACTTGATATAGCCTCCGATATACGTTTACATATCCCCTTAGGAAGCAAGAAAACTGACATGGAATATAATGGAATTGCTTGTGCTACAGCTTTAAGAAGAATTTCCTTTCCACCTGCTGATAATAATTTGAAAAAGAGGAATTCTGTGGCGCACGGGAAAGCGGTGCGCCACAGAAATATGCTGGGGCCCAACCCAACCGTTGCCCCACTCATATTCTGTGGTGTGGCGCACCACTATCCCGTGCACCACGGAATTCTCATCCCCAAAATTTCTGTCCACACGCACGAACTCCACCCCCTCCCCCCCCCCCCCCCGGGAATGCCTTTTCTAATTTTTGACGGAAGAGTTGGCGGTCTAAAAAGCATCAAAAAATAAATCCCTTATAGATGCACGGAGAGTTTAAGGTCTACTTTTTTTAATCAAATTTTGAAATATGAATTTCGACTTTCTGAGCAAAAGTTCGTTAAAAAAAGTAAAATGGGCATAACTTTTGCATACGATGTCGAAAAAAAATGACCAAGATATCAAAAAAAAACTAGAGAGAAAAAGGAACCCAACCTCACTCGCCTTCGGCCTGTGAGCTTTTTTTAGAATCGCCAAATTCCAAAAGGAACAAAAGTTATGGCCATTGAAAGATTTTGACTAGAAAATAAAAAAAAGGAAAAAAATTTCTGTGGCGCACCCCTTCATTTGGTGCGCCACAGAATTGTGGAGGCAGGATTCGAAATCCTGCCTCCTCCCCTCCTCTTCTTTCTCTTCCCCTCTTCTACCCTCCTCCCCTCCTCTTCTTCCATTCTCCCCTGCACTTCTCCTCCACTTCTCATCTTCCCTTCTCTCTTTTACCTCTCCACTTCTCTCCTCTCCTCCACCTACTAATCCACCTCTCCTCCTCCTCCACCACCACCACCTCCGGCGAGCTCCTCCTCCTCCTCCACCACCACCACCTCCGGAGAGCTCCTCCTCCTCCTCCTCCACCACCACCTCTCCTACTCCTCCTCCTCCTCCTGCACCACCACCACCCCTCCTCCTCCTCCTCCTCCTCCTCCTCCACCACCACCACCACCACCTCCGGCGAGCTTCTCCTTCTCCTCCCCACCAACTTCGGTGGACCCCATCCTCCACCCACCAACTCCAGCGAGCATCCGACGAGATCCGGCGAAATTTCAAAATTTCGAAAAATTCACGCAGCCAGATCTGTCCGCCTCTTTTTTTGAAATTCAAAAAAAAAACTGTGGCGCACCCCTACTTGGTGCGCCACAGAATTGACATTTCTGTGGCGCACGGCCACGGTGCGCCGCAGAAAAATATTCTATGGCGTGAATTCTGTGGCGCACCCCTCTGGCCCACTAGGTCAGTTTCAGCTTCAGGGGTCTGCTATGATCCACTATCACACGAACTACAAAAATGACGAAAACGCAAACTGAAAACCTAGTTTTCTGTTTACGAGTAGCCCTAGAGATGCTCTTAGCTAGAGACGATGGATCACTCTCAATGATTCTTCACGATATTTACTTTTTGCATGTGTGCTCGATGCTATTTTGGGCTACCAAAGATGGCCAAGAAACTTAAGTATGGTATTTGGGAAAAAAAAGGTGCATGTATACCGTACTTGTTATTACATGACTGCACCTGGCTCCCTATACTTACGTTACCCTAGGTTGATGCATGCATGCCTTTATATTTCTTTTGGCAACATGTGATATAGATGCACCGGCTAATTTCCTATTAATCAATTAGTCCCGCTTTATGCATGGTTGACGTTGCTCGCTCATCCATGAGAGCACTAGCTAGGTGGTTTTTATACGTGTGCTCAACCCTGATATATTATTCTACAACTAGGTAATATCTAATTACACAGTCGCTAATTTTAAAAATTGGGCTAGAAAGCACCCCATTTTTTTTTTTGCTGAAAACAGGTGTGAAAAGCTCAAAATTTGCGGGCAAAGAGCTGAAAATGAAAATCTAGCGCAAAGAAACCCCATAAATGCGTGCTAAAACCCTTGAAAATATAGGGTATCCAAAAAAATAAGGGCGAGAAAACTAACAAAACCACAATATGATACAACTCCTATAAAATATGGCAGGAAAACACCAGGACGACTTCTTCATAACGTTGTGCCCAGGAGCGAATTTACCAGGTAGTCTTCATTAGGCTGAATCCTACCCTCCAATTTTTCCAAAGAAATATTAATTATACATCGTACTGCATTTAGGTATGATATAAACTACAATTTTGCTGCAAAGATGAAAAAGATCAGGTAAATAAGATCAAGAATATGTGGTTTGCATCTATTTGTAGGACCAACTTCGCTGCATGCGGGAATACATGTTACGAGCCCAACTAACTATGGCCTAATTTACTGAGTAACCAAACTAAGACGTTTCAGAAGTTAATTGGGTGATCTAAAAAGTAGGTAATTGAGTATGTTGATCGATAAATTAATGAATTGAGCAAGTGACATGTGCTTAAATATACAGAGATGCTAATATAAAAGTCTTCAAAGCCATATTATTGTTTCAAAGGGTTTCTGTGTAATCACCATCTTTAACTTACTATTGTATCACTTATTTTCTTGAAGCTCAAGTGACTTAATTTTTGCGTATGATTATATAGTCGTGTGATAATTTTGTTTCTATCTCAATGTTTCATAGTTTTCTGTTCTTACTTAAGTGGATCTTAATTATTGTACAAAAGATTGGATCATATTTTATACGTTGATAGTCGTTTAGCTTAGTCCTTTATCAGTCTTAGCCCACCATACGATCTCATCCTAGACTCGCCACAGCTTTTGTGTTAATATTTAAAAAAAAAATTGATGTTAATCACTAACCTTCATAATTTTGCTGTTATATAGTAACCGGCTGACGTATAATTGATTGATATCGATGCACCACCGAGCCACATCAATTCTTGTTCCATGTGTGTACAATATTTTATGGTTCTCCCCCGGTCTTGTTAAAAAAGTATATCATTAGAACTTTATTCGAATACAAATTTAATTTCAACGCTACAACATTCATTACATATAACCGAATTTCATTGGTCAACTGATGGTCAAACCTAGACCTAGAAATACACATACGCCACCTAACGGGCATGGGGGTATCCAATTTTGTGCGACGCGTCTATACATATATATTTTCCATCACGTATCTACATGTCAGTCTTAACCAACTAACTTGGCTAATTAGGATGGATGAATTTTAGACTATGTGTCTACGCATGCTAGTATAGCCGCTTCGCGGGTAGTTTACTATTTAGCAACTACTCTCTCCGTTCATAAATAGATGACTTCCATTTATCCTAAAGTGGATGTATGTAGACATGTTTTAGTGTCTAGATACATCCACTTTTCGACAAATGGAAGTCATCTATTTGTGAACGGAGGGAGTAGAAATTAACTCACGCCTTTTGCATAGATTGCTCGTTAGGCATACATGCATGATAGTATTATCAAACATGCAAGTTCGAGGGAGGCCATCGCTTGCATGATGTCCGCCATGACTGTCGGCTCCATCTCGGCATTCCTCTTGCCCCCACGATGCGGGAGACGACAATGATACCGATTCACTAACGTGCAACCCATCACCTCCGAAGCTAGGCTTGACTGCCCTCCATTGTTCGTTCCGCCATACGTGGTATGGTCCACATGACCGCAACCATCATCTCATTCACCATATCGTCTCCGGAGGAAGCAGGATCGACACCAGCACTGATTCACCCAAGGTTTCCATGACCATGGTGTCCAAGATCTTGACATCTCATGAGGCGTGTAGGTATACAGTCCGGGCGGTGAGCTCTAAACCTATGTCTCGACGTAATACGGTTGTAGCATGATCTTGTCTAGCAACACGATTTTTTGATGTCTTTATCTCTCTAACCATCATTTTTTTTCCATGTCCCACCTTCTCACCTTGATCTATTCCGGGGAGAACATCGCGCCTTTGTCAATGTCGGGGATGTCGTCCATGGTGAGACCACGTGGAGTCTCCACCATGGCCAACGATATGGTGTTGTCCTCACCACGATATGGCATTGTCCTCATCAACTATATGGTGTTGTTCTCGGCACGAACCGCGCCATGCCTAGTGATATGGAACCTCCCAAAAATACAATTCCACACGTATGTTTTCAGCACCATCAAACTGTTGGACATTCGTGCTAATTGTTTTTTTGCAGAGAATCACTTCTGCCCCATTTTTGTCAGATTTGCACAACTCGCATTTCCTTTTTAGTTTTTTCAAGTTCACTTCTCCTTTTTTATATAAGATAAGATATTTCCACATTTCTCTTTTCCGTCTCAGCAGATATCGAATATAGAATAGAACAAAGTATGCGAGAGAGTTTTTGGTAATTTGTTCCTGATTCAAACAAGTAGAAATTATCAACTCAAATTTGGCCTGTGAGCTTTTTTTAGAATTGCCAAATTCCAAAAGGAACAAAAGTTATGGCCATTTAAAGATTTTGACTAGAAAATATAAAAAAAAGGAAAAAAATTCTGTGGCGTACCCCTTCATTTGGTGCGCCACAGAATTGTGGAGGCAAGATTCGAATTCCTTCCTGCTCACCCCCTCTTCTTTCCCTTCTTCTCTTCTATCCTCCTCTCTTCTCTTCTTCCATTCTCCCCTCCACTTCTCCTCCACTTCTCATCTTCTCTTCTCTCTTCTACCTCTCCACTTCTCTCCTCTCCTCCACCTACTTATCCACCTCTTCTCCTCCTCCACCACCACCACCTCCGGCGAGCTACTCATCCTCCTCCACCACCACCACCTCCGGCGAGCTCATCCTCCTCCTCCACCACCACCACCTCCGGCGAGCTCCTCGTCCTCCTCCACCACCACCTCTCCTCCTCCTCCTCCTCCTCTTCCTCCTCCACCACCACCTCTCGTACTCCTCCTCCTCCTCCTCCACCACCACCACCCCTTCTCCTCCTCCTCCTCCTCCACCACCACCACCACCACCACCTCCGGCGAGCTTCTCCTTCTCCTCCCCACCAACTCCGGTGACCCCCATCCTCCACCCACCAACTCCGGCGAGCATCCGACGAGATCCGGCAAAATTTCGAAAAATTCCCGCGGCCAGATCTGGCCGCCTTTTTTGTTTTTGAAATTCAAAAAAAAAATCTGTGGCGCACCCCTACTTGGTGCGCCACAGAATTGCAAATTTCTGTGGCGCACAGCTGAGGTGCGCCACAGAATTGACATTTCTGTGGTGCACGGCCACGGTGCGCAACAGAAAATTATTCTATGGCGTGAATTATGTGGCGCACCCCTCTGGCCCCTAGGTCATTTTTAGTTTCAGGGGTCTGCTACGATACACTATCACCCGAACTACAAAAATGACGAAAACACGAACTAAAAACCTAGTTTTCAGTTTACGAGTAGCCCTAGAGACGATGGATCACTCTCAATGATTCTTTACTATATTTACTTTTTGCATGTGTGCTCGATGCTATTTTGGGCTACCAAAGATGGCCAAGAAACTTAAGTATGGTATTTGGTGTAACGTCCGGGATTTTCCCCCAAATAGAATTGATCGTTGTTTTCTTTTTCTCATCGCATGGCATCCTCATACATCATCGTGCATTTGAAACTTGCAAAATGTTTAATTCCATCAACTCTTGACTTTCTAAAATTTGTTTGATCCAAAACAAAAAAATATTTTCTTTTAATAGTGCCAAAACAGTTTCTGGAAAATAATAAAACAAACCCACAGAAAAAAATAGAGTTGTGAGAGAGAGAGAGGCAACCTGGCCAATTTTCGGCCCAACTAGCCCAAACCGTCAGCCCAACCAGCTTTCCCACCGAAACCCTAGCAATTTTTGCTTCCTACCCCCCTCCAATCTTGCAGCCGCCCTCCCTCTTTTCTCTGTTTCGCGGATAGGTCCTCCCACCCCCTATCCACGCGAACGCACGCACGCACGGGAGGGAGAGCATCGCTCGATCCCGCTCCCCTCGTCTGCCTCCTCCCGCACGCCATCCTCCCGTCGCCCCTCTCCCTCGGATCGATCTCCTCTCCCGAGCTCCTCCCCATCAACCCAGCCTCCCGGTCGCCCTCCTCTGCCTCCCGTCGACGAGGAGTCCCGAGCGCCTCCATCCCCTACCTCGGCGAGCGCCGCCTCCCTCCTCCACGTCTCCGCCACTCTCTCCCTCTCCGGCGGCCGCCGCGGCCCCAACCTCACCCGCGGAGGCCGGTACCTCTTCGAGTACGACGCCGCCCGCTCGCATCGCTCCCGGCCCCGCCTCCCGCGCTTCCTCGGCCGCCGCAGCTACTACTCCACCTCCACGGGCGAGCTCTGCATGGTCGGCACGGGCGCCGGCCGCTCCGTCGACGGTGCGCCCGTCGCGCTCCTCCCCCAATTACCTCCGCCCCCGAGCCTCGGCCAACCCCTATGTCACCCGTCGCCGCCGCCGTCTGGGTCAAAGGGAGGCTGTCGTTCGCGCCGGAGGTCACCACCGCACCCGCCGCCGGCCTGCTGCCTCTCCTGGTCGACTTCACCAAGCAGGACGGAGCCCTACCACCGCGTCTGTCGCTTCCGCCGGATGTTCGTCCACTACGGCACCTTCTGCCGTGTCGAGCAGGCTGCTGCACGCCGGAGCCACGAAGGGCAACGCCGCCGTCGGCGTACGCGGCACCGACACCGTCGTCCTCGACGAACCGTGAACGCATACACCGCCGCCGTTGGACTTGTTGTGGTGGCCGCCTTCGTGCATGTCCACGAGAGCCCAACGACCGAGAGACATCGACAAGTGCACCGACGCAGTGAACCCCATCAACCCCGACGATGTCGAATGTGACGGATACGTGAAACCGCCAAGTTCACCCCGACCCCGAAGATTGGAACACCAAGATCCGCTATCACGACGACCCGTGAACGACTGCTTCCTCTACCTACGCCAACTACCACGACGACTCCAGAACAACGGATATGATGTTGCGATTCCACCACAACTACGACCCCGGAACAACTACTTCCTCGACTACACGAGAACGAACGGCTACTTCCCCTACGTCGACTACTTCCACGACATCGACGACTTCGTCTACTTCCCATTCTTCGTCTACTTCCTCCACGTCCTGAACACACTGGCGTTGCCCCGAAGGTCTCCTCTTTTCGGCGTCGAACACAAAGATCCTCTCCACACGTGCGAACCCAAACCCTAAAACCCCTATACCTATGCCCTATTTTCTATAACATATCAACTATATTTAAAATGTCATCGCATCATGTTTGCATTGCATTTTTGTGGGTTCGGGTAATAGTAATATCATCTAATAATTAAATATGGAATGAGTTGGGATATAAATATTGTCCCGGTTCCATTTAAAATTCTGTAGCTCATCTTTATATTATCTCGCCATGTTAAACAACATTTAATCTTGATGGGTAGATAAATGACTCGAACCTCCTAAATTAGATGTTGGGCTTCCGGCTCAATTTAAATTGATTTAATTACATAAATCATAACTAATTCATTTTAACATCAAATTTGAAAAGTAAAATATGTTTTCCAATCAAAATTCTGTAAACTTTGCAAATATCAACTTTGTTTTCTGTTCTGAATAATTTAAATTGCTGAAAACAACTAATTCTTATTTAGTGCATTTAAATTGCCAATTTAATAACTTGCTCAATTCAAAACCAAATTCCACATATCAAATATGTTTTCCAACCAGAAAAACGCAAGGAATATTAATATGCCATCCATGTTCATGTTTGCACCTTGCATTTTTCCTTTGTAGTAGTGTTATGCATGTTCACCTAATAAATAAATATGGAATGTGTTGGGGTATCTAATTCAATTGTTGCCCTATTCCATTTAATATTGCTAACTCACCTATTTACTGTTTTCCATGCTAAACAACATTTAAATTGATGGTTAGATAAATAACTTGAACATTCTAAATTAATTGTTGGGACTCCGGTTCCGATTAAATTGCTTAATGTTGCATCGTGAGTTGCATCCCGCATGTCATGCATATAAAATAGGATCATGCTGGATCTTTTGCCGTAGAAGTAATTGCTGCATCCGTTGAATCTTCTAGTGCTTTGCTTCTTCGCGGATAGCACGTTGAGATGATGTGAGCAACGACAAGTTCTGCTACCTCTACTTGCTGGATTCCAGGCAAGTATACTCACTTGCTGCCTATGGCTGCCTTTCATCACTTGTTACCAATTCTTTCTGTTGTCTTTCTGCTAGCCTTTTGATTCGATGCTTGTGTCTCGATCCTATCGTATGTTTACCTTGCAGCCATGATATAGCCTTTCCTTCCACTTCCTATTAATTGTTGCTTGTTTACCTTGTTGGCCCCCCGTGTTGTAGTTGCATGCTTAGTGGTGTTTGCGCTCTAGTCCTGTTGTCCTTTGTTCTATCACCTGTTTAGTTGATAGTTGGGTTTCAACTTAATCAACAACATGTTAATGTTTTAGGTAATAATAATTTGATGTTAAGGCACCGGCAGGAGTCCCGGGTTAGGGTTTTGGAGCCTGCTAGTGTCGAACTGAATTAGGAAAAGAGTCTTGTCTACTGATCCATGATGAGCGTGCTCACCGCATCCGGGAGGTAGTATGGGACCCCCCTCGACTTAGACCCGATTTGCAGCTTGTCCGAAGAGCCACACTTAGTTCGGGTGTTCCATTTGCTCCTTTGCATAATGGGTTGGCCCCCCATGGTTACTGATGATGATGATGATGATGATGATGATGCATATAGGGCGAGGCCTGTAGTGCCGGGGTGTTCCGTCCTGCGGGAGTTTTGCACACTTGCGCTGAGTATTCGGCTGCGTGGCTGGGACCTTATAGCTCCGTGGCTCCTAGGATGGGTTGTAGAGACGGTTTGGGTCGTGTCGAGCCAACCTGAGTTTTAGTTGGTGGCTTGAGTGTGTACGGGTACTGGAGCACCCCCTGCAGGGATAAATCTTCTCGAGAAGCCGTGTTGTCCGCGGTTATGCGACGACTTGGTGAAAGTGCTGGCTAACAAGTACTCAGACAACTTACACCTAAATATAACAACTTGACTAGTAATATAGATTACTTCCACCATAAGAATGATGTCACCCTAATCAACAGTGTGAGTTTCCTTGGGTTGCTTCCTTAGTAGGGGGTAACATTGGATGGGTTTGTTTGAAGTTAGTTGTAGTTGGTGACGATACGCTATCTTATCTTCTTTCTGTTAGCCGGAAGTTGTAGAGCGTCTCTGTAGTTAGTTAGTGCAGCCGCTGCCGCTTCTTTGCAATAACCCCTTCCTTCCGTTGTACCCAAAGTATTTGTATCCTGTGATGATTGGTTACGCTGGTATCTTGTGAGTATGGTTTATCCACTTGCCAATACTTAACCGTATTGACCCACGAATTCATTTTCGTGGCTGCATATTCCACATTGCAGTCAACAGGTTTGAAGTCTGACGACGTTAGCTTGGGAATCCCTCCGGCTTGGCCTGGGCAGGGATTGGACGCTCTCGGTTACCTTCAGGACTCCAATTTGTATCTTGTCCTTAGTCGGACACTATGTTGTTTCTTCCGCTATTATTTGGATCTTTGTATTGTATCAGTTGTATTCCTTGACTCGTTTGAATCGTCTTGTATAAATATTTTCTGTTGTTGTGGAATATTCGTGAACTGTTGTAATGTTATCACAAGTGGCAACCTGGAATCGGTTATTATGCGGATTTGGCGGGAATGCTGAAATCTGCATAGTGCCTGATCTCGGGGTGTCACAAATGGTATCAGAGCATGGTTCCGATTCCCGATATTGTTTCGATACGAATGGTTATCGAAGCAACGGGTCCGCAAAGCCTGTAGGTTAACCTCGCTAACGGTCGTGTTTCTAGAGTGTCAAAAAACTATTTTCTGCTAAACTATTTTGGAAACGTCTCGATAGGATTCTTGTTTTCTCCTTATCTCTATTCTATCTTTTCTCCCTCTTATTTGTTTTGGAGTCTCTCTCCCTATCTATTTGTCAAAGTGTTAGGATCCTACGTGGGTCGACGTTTTCTGAGCCGTTAACCTAATAGGTTCGATCATCGGAAGATTCCTGGTGGAAGAACATCGTCATCAGCCCGAGCAAGAATCTCTTGTTAGTGGTGTCGAGAAGCCCTTGTTAGTGGTGTCGAAGGATCAACTGGAAGCATGAAGAATCGATAGTCGAACTTCTTTTCCCTCCCGGGTTAGCAGGTGGATTGCGAGGGCACAATCCCTTGTTAGTGGTGTCGTCTGTAACGTCCGGGTTTTTCCCCCAAATAGAATTGATCGTTGTTTTTTTTTCGCATCGCATGGCATCCTCATACATCATCGTGCATTTGAAACTTGCAAAATGTTTAATTCCATCAACTCTTGACTTTCTAAAATTTGTTTGATGCAAAACAAAAAAATATTTTCTTTTAATAGTGCCAAAACGGTTTCTGGAAAATAATAAAACAAACCCACAGAAAAAAAATAGAGTTGTGAGAGAGAGAGAGGCAACCTAGCCAATTTTCGGCCCAACTAGCCCAAACCGTCAGCCCAACCAGCTTTCCCACCGAAACCCTAGCAATTTTTTCTTCCTACCCCCCTCCAATCTTGCAGCCGCCCTCCCTCTTTTCTCTGTTTTCGCGGATAGGTCCTCCCACCCCCTATCCACGTGAACGCACGCACGCACGGGAGGGAGAGCATCGCTCGATCCCGCTCCCCTCGTCTGCCTCTTCCCGCACGCCATCCTCCCGTCGCCCCTCTCCCTCGGATCGATCTCCTCCCCCGAGCTCCTCCCCATCAACCTCGCCTCCCGGTCGCCCTCCTCTGCCTCCCATCAACGAGGAGTCCCGAGCGCCTCCATCCCCTACCTCGCCGAGCGCCGCCTCCCTCCTCCACGTCTCCGCCACTCTCTCCCTCTCCGGCGGCCGCCGCGGCCCCAACGTCACCCGCGGAGGCCGGTACCTCTTCGAGTACGACGCCGCCCGCTCGCATCGCTCCCGGCCCCGCCTCTCGCGCTTCCTCGGCCGCCGCAGCTACTACTCCGCCTCAACGGGCGAGCTCTGCATGGTCGGCACGGGCGCCGGCCGCTCCGTCGACGGCGCTCCCGTCGCGCTCCTCCCCCAATTACCTCTGCCCCCGAGCCTCGGCCAACCCCTATGTCACCCGTCGCCGCCGCCGTCTGGGTCAAACGGAGGCTGTCGTTCGCGCCGGAGGTCACCACCGCACCCGCCGCCGGCCTGCTGCATCTCCTGGTCGACTTCACCAAGCAGGACGGAGCCCTACCGCCGCGTCTGTCGCTTACGCCGGATCTTCGTCCACTGCGGCACCTTCTGCTGTGTCGAGCAGGCTGCTGCACGCCGGAGCCACGAAGGGAAACGCCGCCGTCGGCGTACGCGGCACCGACACCGCCGTCCTCGACGAACCGTGAACGCATACACCGCCGCCGTTGGACTTGTTGTGGTGGCCGCATTCGTGCGTGTCCACGAGAGCCCAACGACCGAGAGACATCGACAAGTGCACCGACGCAGTGAACCCCATCAACCCCGACGATGTCGAATGTGACGGATACGCGAAACCGCCAAGTTCACCCCGACCCCGAAGATTGGAACACCAAGATCCGCTACCACGACGACCCGTGAACGACTACTTCCTCTACCTACGCCAACTACCACGACGACTCGAGAACAACGGATGTGATGTTGCGATTCCACCACAACTACGACCCCGGAACAACTACTTCCTCGACTACACGAGAACGAACGGCTACTTCCCCTACGTTGACTACTTCCACGACATCGACGACTTCGTCTACTTCCCATTCTTCGTCTACTTCCTCCACGTCCTGAAGACACCGGCGTTGCCCCGAAGGTCTCCTCTTTCCGGCGTCAAACACAAAGATCCTCTCCACACGTGCGAAACCAAACCCTAAAACCCCTATACCTATGCCCTATTTTCTATAACATATCAACTATATTTAAAATGTCATCGCATCATGTTTGCATTGCATTTTTGTGGGTTCGGGTAATAGTAATATCATCTAATAATTAAATATGGAATGAGTTGGGATAATTAAATATTGTCCCGGTTCCATTTAAAATTGTGTAGCTCATCTTTATATTATCTCGCCATGTTAAACAACATTTAATCTTGATGGGTAGATAAATAACTCGAACCTCCTAAATTAGATGTTGGGCTTCCGGCTCAATTTAAATTGATTTAATTGCATAAATCATAACTAATTCATTTTAACTCCAAATTTGAAAAGTAAAATATGTTTTCCAATCAAAATTCTCTAAACTTTGCAAATATGAACTTTGTTTTCTGTTCTGAATAATTTAAATTGCTGAAAACAACTAATTCTTATTTAGTGCATTTAAATTGCCAATTTAATAACTTGCTCAATTCAAAACCAAATTCCACATATCAAATATGTTTTCCAACCAGAAAAACGCAAGGAATATTAATATGCCATCCATGTTCATGTTTGCACCTTGCATTTTTCCTTTGTAGTAGTGTTATGCATGTTCACCTAATAAATAAATATGGAATGTGTTGGGGTATCTAATTCAATTGTTGCCCCATTCCATTTAATATTGCTAACTCACCTATTTACTGTTTTCCATGCTAAACAACATTTAAATTGATGGTTAGATAAATAACTTGAACATTCTAAATTAATTGTTGGGACTCCGGTTCCGATTAAATTGCTTAATGTTGCATCGTGAGTTGCATCCCGCATGTCATGCATATAAAATAGGATCATGCTGGATCTTTTGCCGTAGAAGTAATTGCTGCATCCGTTGAATCTTCTAGTGCTTTGCTTCTTCGCGGATAGGACGTTGAGATGATGTGAGCAACGACAAGTTCTGCTACCTCTACTTGCTGGATTCCAGGCAAGTATACTCACTTGCTGCCTATGGCTGCCTTTCATCACTTGTTACCAATTCTCTCTGTTGTCTTTCTGCTAGCCTTTTGATTCAATGCTTGTGTCTCGATCCTATCGTATGTTTACCTTGCAGCCATGATATAGCCTTTCCTTCCACTTCCTATTAACTGTTGCTTGTTTACCTTGTTGGCCACCCGTGTCGTAGTTGCATGCTTAGTGTTGTTTGCGCTCTAGTCCTGTTGTCCTTTGTTCTATCACCTGTTTAGTTGATAGTTGGGTTTCAACTTAATCAACAACATGTTAATGTTTTGGGTAATAATAATTTGATGTTAAGGCACCGGCAGGAGGCCCGGGTTAGGGTTTTGGAGCCTGCTAGTGTCGAACTTAATTAGGAAAAGAGTCTTGTCTACTGATCCATGATGAGCGTGCTCACCGCATCCGGGAGGTAGTATGGGACCCCCCTCGACTTAGACCCGATTTGCAGCTTGTCCGAAGAGCCACACTTAGTTCGGGTGTTCCATTTGCTCCTTTGCATAATGGGTTGGCCCCCCATGGTTACTGATGATGATGATGATGATGATGATGATGCATATAGGGCGAGGCCTGTAGTGCCGGGGTGTTCCGTCCTGCGGGAGTTTTGCACACTTGCGCTGAGTATTCGGCTGCGTGGCTGGGACCTTATAGCTCCGTGGCTCCTAGGATGGGTTGTAGAGACGGTTTGGGTCGTGTCGAGCCAACCTGAGTTTTAGTTGGTGGCTTGAGTGTGTACGGGTACTGGAGCACCCCCTGCAGGGATAAATCTTCTCGAGAAGCCGTGTTGTCCGCGGTTATGCGACGACTTGGTGAAAGTGCTGGCTAACAAGTACTCAGACAACTTACACCTAAATATAACAACTTGACTAGTAATATAGATTACTTCAACCATAAGAATGATGTCACCCTAATCAACAGTGTGAGTTTCCTTGGGTTGCTTCCTTAGTAGGGGGTAACATTGGATGGGTTTGTTTGAAGTTAGTTGTAGTTGGTGACGATACGCTATCTTATCTTCTTTCTGTTAGCCGGAAGTTGTAGAGCGTCTCTGTAGTTAGTTAGTGCAGCCGCTGCCGCTTCTTTGCAATAACCCCTTCCTTCCGTTGTACCCAAAGTATTTGTATCCTGTGATGATTGGTTACGCTGGTATCTTGTGAGTATGGTTTATCCACTTGCCAATACTTAACCGTATTGACCCACGAATTCATTTTCGTGGCTGCATATTCCACATTGCAGTCAACAGGTTTGAAGTCTGACGACGTTAGCTTGGGAATCCCTCCGGCTTGGCCTGGGCAGGGATTGGACGCTCTCGGTTACCTTCAGGACTCCAATTTGTATCTTGTCCGTAGTCGGACACTATGTTGTTTCTTCCGCTATTATTTGGATCTTTGTATTGTATCAGTTGTATTCCTTGACTCGTTTGAATCGTCTTGTATAAATATTTTCTGTTGTTGTGGAATATTCGTGAACTGTTGTAATGTTATCACAAGTGGCAACCTGGAATCGGTTATTATGCGGATTTGGCGGGAATGCTGAAATCTGCATAGTGCCTGATCTCGGGGTGTCACAAATGGTATCAGAGCATGGTTCCGATTCCCGATATTGTTTCGATACGAATGGTTATCGAAGCAACGGGTCCGCAAAGCCTGTAGGTTAACCTCGCTAACGGTCGTGTTTCTAGAGTGTCAAAAAACTATTTTCTGCTAAACTATTTTGGAAACGTCTCGATAGGATTCTTGTTTTCTCCTTATCTCTATTCTATCTTTTCTCCCTCTTATTTGTTTTGGAGTCTCTCTCCCTATCTATTTGTCAAAGTGTTAGGATCCTACGTGGGTCGACGTTTTCTGAGCCGTTAACCTAATAGGTTCGATCATCGGAAGATTCCTGGTGGAAGAACATCGTCATCAGCCCGAGCAAGAATCTCTTGTTAGTGGTGTCGAGAAGCCCTTGTTAGTGGTGTCGAAGGATCAACTGGAAGCATGAAGAATCGATAGTCGAACTTCTTTTCCCTCCCGGGTTAGCAGGTGGATTGCGAGGGCACAATCCCTTGTTAGTGGTGTCGTCTGTAACGTCCGGGTTTTTCCCCCAAATAGAATTGATCGTTGTTTTTTTTTTCGCATCGCATGGCATCCTCATACATCATCGTGCATTTGAAACTTGCAAAATGTTTAATTCCATCAACTCTTGACTTTCTAAAATTTGTTTGATGCAAAACAAAAAAATATTTTCTTTTAATAGTGCCAAAACGGTTTCTGGAAAATAATAAAACAAACCCACAGAAAAAAAATAGAGTTGTGAGAGAGAGAGAGAGGCAACCTAGCCAATTTTCGGCCCAACTAGCCCAAACCGTCAGCCCAACCAGCTTTCCCACCGAAACCCTAGCAATTTTTTCTTCCTACCCCCCTCCAATCTTGCAGCCGCCCTCCCTCTTTTCTCTGTTTTCGCGGATAGGTCCTCCCACCCCCTATCCACGTGAACGCACGCACGCACGGGAGGGAGAGCATCGCTCGATCCCGCTCCCCTCGTCTGCCTCTTCCCGCACGCCATCCTCCCGTCGCCCCTCTCCCTCGGATCGATCTCCTCCCCCGAGCTCCTCCCCATCAACCTCGCCTCCCGGTCGCCCTCCTCTGCCTCCCATCAACGAGGAGTCCCGAGCGCCTCCATCCCCTACCTCGCCGAGCGCCGCCTCCCTCCTCCACGTCTCCGCCACTCTCTCCCTCTCCGGCGGCCGCCGCGGCCCCAACGTCACCCGCGGAGGCCGGTACCTCTTCGAGTACGACGCCGCCCACTCGCATCGCTCCCGGCCCCGCCTCTCGCGCTTCCTCGGCCGCCGCAGCTACTACTCCGCCTCAACGGGCGAGCTCTGCATGGTCGGCACGGGCGCCGGCCGCTCCGTCGACGGTGCTCCCGTCGCGCTCCTCCCCCAATTACCTCTGCCCCCGAGCCTCGGCCAACCCCTATGTCACCCGTCGCCGCCGCCGTCTGGGTCAAAGGGAGGCTGTCGTTCGCGCCGGAGGTCACCACCGCACCCGCCGCCGGCCTGCTGCATCTCCTGGTCGACTTCACCAAGCAGGACGGAGCCCTACCGCCGCGTCTGTCGCTTACGCCGGATCTTCGTCCACTGCGGCACCTTCTGCTGTGTCGAGCAGGCTGCTGCACGCCGGAGCCACGAAGGGAAACGCCGCCGTCGGCGTACGCGGCACCGACACCGCCGTCCTCGACGAACCGTGAACGCATACACCGCCGCCGTTGGACTTGTTGTGGTGGCCGCATTCGTGCGTGTCCACGAGAGCCCAACGACCGAGAGACATCGACAAGTGCACCGACGCAGTGAACCCCATCAACCCCGACGATGTCGAATGTGACGGATACGCGAAACCGCCAAGTTCACCCCGACCCCGAAGATTGGAACACCAAGATCCGCTACCACGACGACCCGTGAACGACTACTTCCTCTACCTACGCCAACTACCACGACGACTCGAGAACAACGGATGTGATGTTGCGATTCCACCACAACTACGACCCCGGAACAACTACTTCCTCGACTACACGAGAACGAACGGCTACTTCCCCTACGTTGACTACTTCCACGACATCGACGACTTCGTCTACTTCCCATTCTTCGTCTACTTCCTCCACGTCCTGAAGACACCGGCGTTGCCCCGAAGGTCTCCTCTTTCCGGCGTCAAACACAAAGATCCTCTCCACACGTGCGAAACCAAACCCTAAAACCCCTATACCTATGCCCTATTTTCTATAACATATCAACTATATTTAAAATGTCATCGCATCATGTTTGCATTGCATTTTTGTGGGTTCGGGTAATAGTAATATCATCTAATAATTAAATATGGAATGAGTTGGGATAATTAAATATTGTCCCGGTTCCATTTAAAATTGTGTAGCTCATCTTTATATTATCTCGCCATGTTAAACAACATTTAATCTTGATGGGTAGATAAATAACTCGAACCTCCTAAATTAGATGTTGGGCTTCCGGCTCAATTTAAATTGATTTAATTGCATAAATCATAACTAATTCATTTTAACTCCAAATTTGAAAAGTAAAATATGTTTTCCAATCAAAATTCTCTAAACTTTGCAAATATGAACTTTGTTTTCTGTTCTGAATAATTTAAATTGCTGAAAACAACTAATTCTTATTTAGTGCATTTAAATTGCCAATTTAATAACTTGCTCAATTCAAAACCAAATTCCACATATCAAATATGTTTTCCAACCAGAAAAACGCAAGGAATATTAATATGCCATCCATGTTCATGTTTGCACCTTGCATTTTTCCTTTGTAGTAGTGTTATGCATGTTCACCTAATAAATAAATATGGAATGTGTTGGGGTATCTAATTCAATTGTTGCCCCATTCCATTTAATATTGCTAACTCACCTATTTACTGTTTTCCATGCTAAACAACATTTAAATTGATGGTTAGATAAATAACTTGAACATTCTAAATTAATTGTTGGGACTCCGATTCCGATTAAATTGCTTAATGTTGCATCGTGAGTTGCATCCCGCATGTCATGCATATAAAATAGGATCATGCTGGATCTTTTGCCGTAGAAGTAATTGCTGCATCCGTTGAATCTTCTAGTGCTTTGCTTCTTCGCGGATAGGACGTTGAGATGATGTGAGCAACGACAAGTTCTGCTACCTCTACTTGCTGGATTCCAGGCAAGTATACTCACTTGCTGCCTATGGCTGTCTTTCATCACTTGTTACCAATTCTCTCTGTTGTCTTTCTGCTAGCCTTTTGATTCAATGCTTGTGTCTCGATCCTATCGTATGTTTACCTTGCAGCCATGATATAGCCTTTCCTTCCACTTCCTATTAACTGTTGCTTGTTTACCTTGTTGGCCACCCGTGTCGTAGTTGCATGCTTAGTGTTGTTTGCGCACTAGTCCTGTTGTCCTTTGTTCTATCACCTATTTAGTTGATAGTTGGGTTTCAACTTAATCAACAACATGTTAATGTTTTGGGTAATAATAATTTGATGTTAAGGCACCGGCAGGAGGCCCGGGTTAGGGTTTTGGAGCCTGCTAGTGTCGAACTTAATTAGGAAAAGAGTCTTGTCTACTGATCCATGATGAGCGTGCTCACCGCATCCGGGAGGTAGTATGGGACCCCCCTCGACTTAGACCCGATTTGCAGCTTGTCCGAAGAGCCACACTTAGTTCGGGTGTTCCATTTGCTCCTTTGCATAATGGGTTGGCCCCCCATGGTTACTGATGATGACGATGATGATGATGATGATGCATATAGGGCGAGGCCTGTAGTGCCGGGGTGTTGCGTCCTGCGGGAGTTTTGCACACTTGCGCTGAGTATTCAGCTACGTGGCTGGGACCTTATAGCTCCGTGGCTCCTAGGATGGGTTGTAGAGACGGTTTGGGTCGTGTCGAGTCAACCTGAGTTTTAGTTGGTGGCTTGAGTGTGTACGGGTACTGGAGCACCCCCTGCAGGGATAAATCTTCTCGAGAAGCCGTGTTGTCCGCGGTTATGTGACGACTTGGTGAAAGTGCTGGCTAACAAGTACTGGGACAACTTACACCTAAATATAACAACTTGACTAGTAATATAGATTACTTCCACCATAAGAATGATGTCACCCTAATCAACAGTGTGAGTTTTCTTGGGTTGCTTCCTTAGTAGGGGGTAACATTGGATTGGTTTGTTTGAAGTTAGTTTTAGTTGTTTACGATACGCTATCTTATCTTCTTTCTGTTAGCCGGAAGTTGTAGAGCGTCTCTGTAGTTAGTTAGTGCAGCCGCTGCCGCTTCTTTGCAATAACCCCTTCCTTCCGTTGTACCCAAAGTATTTGTATCCTGTGATGATTGGTTACGCTGGTATCTTGTGAGTATGGTTTATCCACTTGCCAGTACTTAACCGTACTGACCAACGAATTCATTTTCGTGGCTGCATATTCCACATTGCAGTCAACAGGTTTGAAGTCTGACGACGTTAGCTTGGGAATCCCTCCGGCTTGGCCTGGGCAGGGATTGGACGCTCTCGGTTATCTTCAGGACTCTTAGTCCAATTTGTATCTTGTCCATAGTCGGACACTATGTTGTTTCTTCCGCTCGTTTGAGTCGTCTTGTATAAATCTTTTCTGTTGTTGTGGAATATTCGTGAACTGTTGTAATGTTATCACAAGTGGCAACCTGGAATCGGTTATTATGCGAATTTGGCGGGAATGCTGAAATCTGCATAGTGCCCGATCTCGGGGCGTCACATTTGGGAAAAAACAAAAGTGCATGTATACCGTACTTGTTATTACATGACTGCACCTGGCTCCCTATACTTACGTTACCCTAGGTTGATGCATGCATTCCTTTATATTTCTTTTGGCAACATGTGATATAGATGCACCGGCTAATTTCCTATTAATCAATTAGTCTCGCTTTATGCATGGTTGACGCTGCTCGCTCATCCACGAGAGCACTAGCTAGGTGGTTTTTATACGTGTGCTCAACCCTGATATATTATTCTACAACTAGGTAATATCTAATTACACAGTCGCTAATTTTAAAAATTGGGCTAGAAAGCCCCCCCCCCCCCTTTTTTTTTTGCTGAAAACATGTGTGAAAATCTCAAAATTTGCGGGCAAAGAGCTGAAAATGAAAATCTAGCGCAAAGAAACCCCATAAATGCGTGCTAAAACCCTTGAAAATATAGGGTATCCAAAAAAATAAGGGCGGGAAAACTAACAAAACCACAATATGATACAACACCTGCAAAATATGGCAGGAAAACACAAGGACGACGTCTTCACAACGTTGTGCCCAGGAGCGAATTTACTAGGTAGTCTTCGTTAGGCTGAATCCTACCCTCCAATTTTTCCAAAGAAATATTAATTATACATCGTACTGCATTTAGGTATGGATATAAACTACAATTTTGCTGCAAAGATGAAAAAGATCACGTAAATAAGATCAAGAATATGTGGTTTGCATCTATTTTGTAGGACCAACTTCGCTGCATGCGGGAATACATGTTACGAGCCCAACTAACTATGGCCTATTTTATTGAGTAACCAAACTAAGACGTTTCAGAAGTTAATTGGGTGATCTCAAAAGTAGCTAATTGAATATGTTGATCGATAAATTAATGAATTGAGCAAGTGACATGTGCTCAAATTTACAGAGATGCTAATCTAAAAGTCTTCAAAGCCATATTATTGTTTCAAAGGGTTTCTGTGTAATCACCATCTTTAACTTACTATTGTATCACTTATTTTCTTGAAGCTCAAGTGACTTAATTTTTGCGTATGATTATATAGTCGTGTGATAATTTTGTTTCTATCTCAATGTTTCATAGTTTTTGTTCTTACTTCAGTGGATCTTAATTATTGTACAAAAGATTGGATCATATTTTATACGTTGATAGTCGTTTAGCTTAGTCCTTTATCAGTCTTAGCCCACCATACGATCTCATCCTAGACTCTCCACAGCTTTTATGTTAATATTTTTTTAAAAAATATTTTGAAGTTAATCACTAATCTTCATAATTTTGCTGTTATATAGTGACCGGCTGGCATATAATTGATTGATATCGATGCACCACCGAGCCACATCAATTCTTGTTCCATGTGTGTACAATATTTTATGGTTCTCCCCCGGTCTTGTTAAAAAATTATATCATTAGAACTTTATTCGAATACAAATTTAATTTCAACGCTACAACTTTCATTACATATAACCGAATTTCATTGGTCAACTGATGGTCAAACCTAGACCTAGAAATACACATACGCCACCTAACGGGCATGGGGGTATCCAATTTTGTGCGATGCGTCTATACATATATCTTTTCCATCACGTATCTACATGTAAGTCTTAACCAACTAACTTGGCTAATTAGGATGGATGAATTTTAGACTATGTGTCTACGCATGCTCGCATGCTAGTATAGCTGCTTCGCGGGTAGTTTACTATTTAGCAACTACTCCCTCCGTTCATAAATAGATGACTTCCATTTATCCTAAAGTGGATGTATGTAGACATGTTTTAGTGTCTAGATACATCCAATTTTGGACAAATGGAAGTCATCTATTTGTGAACGGAGGGAGTAGAAATTAACTCGCGCCTTTTGCATAGATTGCTCGTTATGCATACATGCATGATAGTAGTATCAAATATGCAATCGAGGGAGGCCATCGCTTGCATGATGTCCGCCATGACCGTCGGCTTCATCTCGACATTCCTTTTGCCCCCACGATGCGGGAGACGACAATGATACCGATTCACTAACGTGCAACCCATCACCCCCGAAGCTAGGCTTGACTTCCCTCCACTGTTCGTGCCGCCATACGTGGTATGGTCCACATGACCGCAACCATCATCTCATTCACCATATCGTCTTCGGAGGAAGCAGGCTCGACACCAACACTGATTCACCCAAGGTTTCTATGACCATGGTTTCCAAGATCTTGACATCTCATGAGGCGTGTAGGTATACAGTCCTGGCGGTGAGCTCTAAACCTATGTCTCGAGGTAATACGGTTGTAGCATGATCTTGTCTAGCAACACGATTTTTCGATGTCTTTATCTCTCTAACCATCATTTCTTTTCCATGTCCCACCTTCTCACCTTGATCTATTCCGGGGAGAACATCGCACATTTGTCAATGTCGGGAATGTCGTCCATGGTGAGACCGCGTGGAGTCTCCACCATGGCCAACGATATGGTGTTGTCCTCACCATGATATGGCGTTGTCCTCATCAACTATAGGGTGTTGTTCTCGGCAGGAAGCGCGCCATGCCTAGTGATATGGAACCTCCCAAAAATACAATTCCACACGTATGTTTTCAGCACCATCAAATGGTTGGAGATTTGTGCTAATTGATTTTTTTTTGCAGAGAATCACTTCTGCCCTATTTTTGTCAAATTTGCACAACTCGCATTTCCTTTTTAGTTTTTTCAAGTTCACTTCTCCTTTTTTATATAAGATAAGATATTTCCACATTTCTTTTTTCCGTCTCGGCAGATATCGAATATAGAATAGAACAAAGTATGCCAGACAGTTTTTGGTAATTTGTTCCTGATTCAAACAAGTAGAAATTATCAACTCACATTTGGCCTGTGAGTTTTTTTTAGAATCGCCAAATTCCAAAAGGAACAAAAGTTATGGCCATTTAAAGATTTTGACTAGAAAATAAAAAAAAGGAAAAAAAATTCTGTGGCGCACCCCTTCATTTGGTGCGCCAGAGAATTGTGGAGGCAGGATTCGAAATCCTGCATCCTCCCCTCCTCTTCTTTCCCTTCTCCTCCTCCTCCTCCACCACCACCACCACCTCCGGCGAGCTCCTCCTCCTCCTCCACCACCACCTCTCCTCCTCCTCCTCCTCCTCCTCCACCACCACCCCTCCTCCTCCTCCTCCTCCACCACCACCACCACCTCCGGCGAGCTTCTTCTTCTCCTTCCCACCAACTCCGGTGACGCCCATCCTCCACCCACCAACTCCGGCGAGCATCCGACGAGATCCGGCGAAATTTCGAAAATTTGAAAAATTCCCGCGGCCGCCTTTTTTTTTTTTGAAATTCAAAACAAAATTCTGTGGCGCGCCCCTACTTGGTGCGCCACAGAATTGCAAATTTATGTGGCGCACGACTGAGGTGCGCCACATAATTGACATTTTTGTGGCGCACGGCCACGGTGCGCCACAGAAAAATATTCTATGGCGTGAATTCTGTGGCGCACCGCTCTGGCCCCTAGGTCAGTTTCATTTTCAGGGGTCTGCTACGATCCACTTTCACACGAACTACGGAAATGACGAAAACGCGAACTGAAAACCTAGTTTTCAGTTTACGAGTAGCCCTAGAGATGCTCTTAGCTAGAGACGATGGATCACTCTCAATGATTATTTACTATATTTACTTTTTGCATGTGTGCTCGATGCTATTTTGGGCTACCAAAGATGGCCAAGAAACTTAAGTATGGTATTTGGGAAAAAAAAGGTGCATGTATACCGTACTTGTTATCACATGACTGTTATTACATGACTGCACCTGGCTCCCTATACTTACGTTACCCTAGGTTGATGCATGCATGCCTTTATATTTCTTTTGGCAACATGTGATATAGATGCACCGGCTAATTTCCTATTAATCAATTAGTCCCGCTTTATGCATGGTTGACGTTGCTCGCTCATCCATGAGAGCACTAGCTAGGTGGTTTTTATACGTGTGCTCAACCCTGATATATTATTCTACAACTAGGTAATATCTAATTACACAGTCGCTAATTTTAAAAATTGGGCTAGAAAGCCCCCCCCCCCCTTTTTTTTTTTGCTGAAAACAGGTGTGAAAATCACAAAATTTGCGGGCAAAGAGCTGAAAATGAAAATCTAGCGCAAAGAAACCCCATAAATGCATGCTAAAACCCTTGAAAATATAGGGTATCCAAAAAAAATAAGGGCGGGAAAACTAACAAAACCACAATATGATACAACACCTGCAAAATATGGCAGGAAAACACCAGGACGACGTCTTCATAACGTTGTGCCCAGGAGCGAATTTACCAGGTAGTCTTCATTAGGCTGAATCCTACCCTCCAATTTTTCCAAAGAAATATTAATTATACATCGTACTGCATTTAGGTATGGATATAAACTACAATTTTGATGCAAAGATGAAAAAGATCACGTAAATAAGATCAAGACTATGTGGTTTGCATCTATTTGTAGGACCAACTTCGCTGCATGCGGGAATACATGTTACGAGCCCAACTAACTATGGCCTAATTTATTGAGTAACCAAACTAAGACGTTTCAGAAGTTAATTGGGTGATCTAAAAAGTACCTAATTGAGTATGGTGATCGATAAATTAATGAATTGAGCAAGTGACATGTGCTCAAATTTACAGAGATGCTAATATAAAAGTCTTCAAAGCCATATTATTGTTTCAAAGGATTTCTGTGTAATCACCATCTTTAACTTACTATTGTATCACTTATTTTCTTGAAGCTCAAGTGACTTAAATTTTGCGTATGATTATATAGTCGTGTGATAATTTTGTTTCTATCTAAATGTTTCATAGTTTTTTGTTCTTACTTCAGTGGATCTTAATTATTGTACAAAAGATTGGATCATATTTTATATGTTGATAGTCGTTTAACTTAGTCCTTTATCAGTCTTAGCCCACCATACGATCTCATCCTAGACTCGCCACCGCTTTTATGTTAATATTTTTTTAAAAAAAATTGATGTTAATCACTAACCTTCATAATTTTGCTGTTATATAGTGACCGGCTGACATATAATTGATTGATATCGATGCACAACCGAGCCACATCAATTCTTGTTCCATGTGTGTACAATAGTTTATGGTTCTCCCCCGGTCTTGTTAAAAAATTATATCATTAGAACTTTATTCGAATACAAATTTAATTTCAACGCCACAACTTTCATTACATATAACCGAATTTCATTGGTCAACTTATGGTCAAACCTAGACCTAGAAATACACATACGTCACCTAACGGGCATGGGGGTATCCAATTTTGTGCGATGCATCTATACATATATCTTTTCCATCACGTATCTACATGTCAGTCTTAACCAACTGACTTGGCTAATTAGGATGGATTTATTTTAGACTATGTGTCTACGCATGCTCGCATGCTAGTATAGCTGCTTCGCGGGTAGTTTACTATTTAGCAACTACTCCCTCCGTTCATAAATAGATGACTTCCATTTATCCTAAAGTGGATGTATGTAGACATGTTTTAGTGTCTAGATACATCCACTTTTGGACAAGTGAAAGTCATCTATTTGTGAACGGAGAGAGTAGAAATTAACTCGCGCCTTTTGCATAGATTGCTCGTTAGGCATACATGCATGATAGTAGTATCAAACATGCAAGTTCGAGGGAGGCCATCGCTTGCATGATGTCCGCCATGACCGTCGGCTTCATCTCGGCATTCCTCTTGCCCCCACGATGCGGGAGACGACAATGATACCGATTCACTAACGTGCAACCCATCACCCCCGAAGCTAGGCTTGACTGCCCTCCACTGTTCGTGCCGCCATACGTGGTATGGTCCACATGACCACAACCATCATCTCATTCACCATATCGTCTCCGGAGGAAGCAGGCTCGACACCAACACTGATTCACCCAAGGTTTCCATGACCATGGTGTCCAAGATCTTGACATCTCATGAGGCGTGTAGGTATACAGTCCTGGCGGTGAGCTCTAAACCTATGTCTCGACGTAATACGGTTGTAGCATGATATTGTCTAGCAACACGAATTCTCAATGTCTTTATCTCTCTAACCATCATTTCTTTTCCATGTCCCACCTTCTCACCTTGATCTATTCCGGGGAGAACATCGCGTCTTTGTCAATGTCGGGGATGTTGTCCATGGTGAGACCGCGTGGAGTCTCCACCATGGCCAACGATATGGTGTTGTCCTCACCATGATATGGCGTTGTCCTCATCAACTATATGGTGTTGTTATCGGCACGAACCTCGCCATGCCTAGTGATATGGAACCTCCCAAGAATACAATTCCACACGTATGTTTTCAGCACCATCAAATTGTTGGAGATTCGTGCTAATTGTTTTTTTTTTGCAGAGAATCACTTCTACCCCATTTTTGTCAGATTTGCACAACTCGCATTTCCTTTTTAGTTTTTTCAAGTTCACTTCTCCTTTTTTATATAAGATAAGATATTTCCACATTTCTCTTTTCCGTCTCAGCAGATTTCGAATATAGAATAAAAACAAAGTATACCAGAGAGTTTTTGGTAATTTGTTCCTGATTCAAACAAGTAGAAATTATCAACTCACATTTGGCCTGTGAGCTTTTTTTAGAATCGCCAAATTCCAAAAGGAAACAAAAGTTGTGGCCATTTAAAGATTTTGACTAGAAAATAAAAAAAGAAAAAAAATATCCGTGGCGCACCCCTTCATTTGTTGCGCCACAGAATTGTGGAGGCAGGATTCGAAATCCTGCCTCCTCCCCTCCTCTTGTTTCCCTTCTCCTCTTCTACCCTCCTCCCCTCCTCTTCTTCCATTCTCCCCTCCACTTCTCCTCCACTTCTTATCTTCCCTTCTCTCTTCTACCTCTACACTTCTCTCCTCTCCTCCACCTACTAATCTACCTCTCCTCCTCCACCACCACCACTCCTCCTCGTCCTCCTCCTCCTCCTCCACCACCACCTCTCCTCCTCCTCCTCCTCGTCCTCCACCACCACCACCACCTCCGGCGAGATTCTCGTTCTCCTCCCCACCAACTCCGATGAGCCCCATCCTCCACCCACCAACTCCGGCGAGCATCCGACGAGATCCGACGAAATTTCGAAATTTCGAAAAATTCCCGCGGCCAGATCTGGCCGCCTTTTTTTTTGAAATTCAAGGTGAGCCACAGAATTGCAAATTTCTATGGCGCACGGCTGAGGTGCGCCACTGAATTGACATTTCTATGGCGCACGGCCATGGTGCGCCACAGAAAAATATTCTATGGCGTGAATTCTGTGGCGCACCCCTCTGGCCCCTAGGTCAGTTTCAGTTTCAGGGGTCTGCTACGATCCACTATCACACGAGCTACAAAAATGACGAAAACGCAAACTGAAAACCTAGTTTTCAGTTTACGAGTAGCCCTAGAGATGATCTTACCTAGAGACGATGGATCACTCTCAATGATTCTTTACTATATTTACTTTTTGCATGTGTGCTCAATGCTATTTTGGGCTACCAAAGATGGCCAAGAAACTTAAGTATGGTATTTGGGAAAAAAAGGTGCATGTATACCGTACTTGTTATTACATGACTGTTATTACATGACTGCACCTGGCTCCCTATACTTACGTTACCCTAGGTTGATGCATGCATGCCTTTATATTTCTTTTGGCAACGTGTGATATAGATGCACCGGCTAATTTCCTATTAATCAATTAGTCCCGCTTTATGCATGGTTGACGTTGCTCGCTCATCCATGAGAGCACTAGCTAGGTGGTTTTTATACGTGTGCTCAACCCTGATATATTATTCTACAACTAGGTAATATCTAATTACACAGTCGCTAATTTTAAAAATTGGTCTAGAAAGCCCCCCACTTTTGTTTGCTGAAAACAGGTGTGAAATGCTCAAAATTTGCGGGCGAAGAGCTGAAAATGAAAATCTAGCGCAAAGAAACCCCATAAATGCGTGCTAAAACCCTTGAAAATATAGGGTATCCAAAAAAATAAGGGCGGGAAAACTAACAAAACCACAGTATGATACAACACCTGGAAAATATGGCAGGAAAACACCAGGACGACGTCTTCATAAAGTTGTGCCCAGGAGCGAATTTACCAGGTAGTCTTCATTAGGCTGAATCCTACCCTCCAATTTTTCCAAAGAAATATTAATTATACATCGTACTGCATTTAGGTATGGATATAAACTACAATTTTGCTGCAAAGATGAAAAAGATCACGTAAATAAGATCAAGAATATGTGGTTTGCATCTATTTGTAGGACCAACTTCGCTGCATGCGGGAATACATGTTACGAGCCCAACTAACTATGGCCTAATTTATTGAGTAACCAAACTAAGACGTTTCAGAAGTTAATTGGGTGATCTAAAAAGTAGCTAATTGAGTATGCTGATCGATAAATTAATGAATTGAGCAAGTGACATGTTCTCAAATTTACGGAGATGCTAATATAAAAGTCTTCAAAGCCATATTATTGTTTCAAAGGGTTTCTGTGTAATCACCATCTTTAACTTACTATTGTATCACTTATTTTCTTGAAGCTCAAGTGACTTAATTTTTGCTTATGATTATCTAGTCGTGCGATAATTTTGTTTCTATCTCAATGTTTCTATCTCAATCTTAATTATTGTACAAAAGATTGGATCATATTTTATACGTTGATAGTCGTTTAGCTTAGCCCTTTATCAGTCTTAGCCCACCATACGATCTCATCCTAGACTCGCCACCGCTTTTATGTTAATATTTTTTTTAAAAATATTTTGATGTTAATCACTAACCTTCATAATTTTGCTGTTATATAGTGACCGTCTGACATATAATTGATTGATATCGATGCACCACCGAGCCACATCAATTCTTGTTCCATGTGTGTACAATATTTTATGGTTCTCCCACGGTCTTGTTAAAAAATTATATCATTAGAACTTTATTCGAATACAAATATAATTTCAACGCTACAACTTTCATTACATATAACCGAATTTCATTGGTCAACTGATGGTCAAACCTAGACCTAGAAATACACATACGCCACCTAACGGGAATGGGGGTATCCAATTTTGTGCGATGTGTCTATACATATATCTTTTCCATGACGTATCTACATGTCAGTCTTAACCAACTAACTTGGCTAATTAGGATGGATGAATTTTAGACTATGTGTCTACGCATGCTCGCATGCTAGTATAGCTGCTTCGCGGGTGGTTTACTATTTAGCAACTACTCCCTCCGTTCATAAATAGATGACTTCCATTTATCCTAAAGTGGATGTATGTAGACATGTTTTCGTGTCTAGATACATCCACTTTTGGACAAATGAAAGTCATCTATTTGTGAACGCAGGGAGTAGAAATTAACTCGCGCCTTTTGCATAGATTGCTCGTTAGGCATACATGCATGATAGTAGTATCAAACATGCAAGTTCGAGGGAGGCCATCTCTTGCATGATGGCCGCCATGACCGTCGGCTTCATCTCGGCATTCCTCTTGCCCCCACGATGCGGGAGACGATAATGATACCGATTCACTAACGTGCAACCCATCACCCAAGAAGCTAGGCTTGACTGCCCTCCAATGTTCGTGCCGCCATACGTGGTATGGTCCACATGACCGCAACCATCATCTCATTCACCATATCGTCTCCGGAGGAAGCAGGCTCGACACCAACACTGATTCACCCAAGGTTTCCATGACCATGGTGTCCAAGATCTTGACATCTCATGAGGCGTGTAGGTATACAGTCCTGGCGGTGAGCTCTAAACCTATGTCTCGACGTAATACGGTTGTAGCATGATCTTGTCTAGCAACACGATTTCTCAATGTCTTTATCTCTCTAACCATCATTTATTTTCCATGTCCCACCTTCTCACCTTGATCTATTCCGGGGAGAACATCTCGCCTTTGTCAATGTCGGGGATGTCGTCCATGGTGAGACCGCGTGGAGTCTCCACCATGGCCAACGATATGGTGTTGTCCTCACCACAATATGGCGTTGTCCTCATCAACTATATGGTGTTGTTCTCGGCACGAACCGCGCCATGCCTAGTGATATGGAACCTCCCAAAAATACAATTCCACACGTATGTTTTCAGCACCATCAAATTGTTGGAGATTCGTGCTAATTGTTTTTTTTTTGCAGAGAATCACTTCTACCCCATTTTTGTCAGATTTGCACAACTCGCATTTCCTTTTTAGTTTTTTCAAGTTCACTTCACCTTTTTTATATAAGATAATATATTTACACATTTCTCTTTTCCGTCTCAGCAGATATCGAATATAGAATAGAACAAAGTATGCGAGAGAGTTTTTGGTAATTTGTTCCTGATTCAAACAAGTAGAAATTATCAACTCACATTTGGCCTGTGTGATTTTTTTAGAATCGCCAAATTCCAAAAGGAACAAAAGTTATGGCCATTTAAAGATTTTGACTAGAAAAAAAAAAAAAAAATTCTATGGCGCATCCCTTCATTTGGTGCGCCACAGAATTGTGGAGGCAGGATTCGAAATCCTCCCTCCTCCCCTCCTCTTCTTTCCCTTCTCCTCTTCTACTCTCCTCCCCTCCTCTTCTTGCATTCTCCCCTCCACTTCTCCTCCACTTCTCATCATCCCTTCTCTCCTCTCTTCCACCTACTAATCCACCTCTCCTCATCCTCCACCACCACCACCTCCAG